>WWNC01000076.1:2672500-3872500 GCA_011125475.1 Melanerpes aurifrons | reverse complement strand
CTTCAAAACATTTTGAAGGTTACGGTGTCTGAGCAAAGACCTTTGCCTAATTAACTGCCATTTTTAATGTAAAGTTGACACACTTCAGGATAATAAAAAACCAAAGAGAACACATGCTAAACACATATGACTATGTTCAGCAATGTTCCTCCCAAATCATGTTTAACATCACCTAGAAGGCATATCTAACCAGAGATAGGGTATGAAAAAACATGACGAGAACATTTTTCCAGGGGGAAACTTTGGGGATATAGCAGAGATAAGGATGGTTGATGCGTTATTCTTCTCTTTCTCCACCCAAGAGAGGAACGTCTTCTTAGTAAGAATTGAGCATCCAATGAATGGCTTAATTTTTGGTAGTGTTTGTACTATATTATTATCAATAAAAAGGTTTGTGTCTCTGACTTTGTTGGATGCTTTTTTGAAATTTATTAACTCAAACTTGATCAGTGGAGTTAGTTCATTTATCAACAGGAATCTTGAATCTGTTTTATCTGTGGGTTTAATAAATTAAATCTATCAATTGCAAATTTCTGAATTTATGTCATTGTCAATCATGATTAGGGCAGTGGAAAAGAGGCAAATGTTAATTTTGCATATATTTGGATTAAATTCCATACCCTTAAAAAACCAAAATAACAAAAAAATCCTTAAAATTCCTTAAAATGTTTCATTTGTATTTGGTTAAGAACTATAAACAACAACAACAACAAACCAACCAACCAACCAAAAAAATCAAATATCTCTTTCATCCCCGTTGTTGTTGTCCATAGATGACATGCACAATGGTCAAGGGTCATTAGTGCAGTACCTGAAGTTAAAAATTCTATTTCACTCTACTTCCTTGCCCTTTTCCTGAGCTAATAATTCAGGTTGGCCCCCACAATGGTGCTTGAATTTTCCAAAGTAATCTCTAATTTTGAAAATCCCATTTTGATTGTGCTCAGAAATGACTACATCTTACCTGAATTTGGAGGATCTGAGCAATAATTCACATAGAAAACTGGGTACTCTTGGTATTCAGCAGAGAATCATAGAATCATAGAATGCACTGGGTTAGAAAGGACCTTTAAAGGGCATCTAGTCCACCCCTTCGCAGTAAGCAGGTACATCTCCAACTAGTTTAGGCTGCTAGGGCCCAAATCAAGCCTTACTTTGAATGTCTTCAGGGGTGGGGCCTCCACCACCTTTCTGGGCAACCTGTTCCACCACCTTCATAGCAAAGAACTTCTTAATGCCAAATTTAAATCTACCTATCTGTAGTTTTAAATTACTGCCCATTGTCCTAATGCTACATGTCCTTGTAAACAGTCCATCCACAACTTTCTTACAGGCCCCCTTCAGGTACTGGAAGACTGCTGTAAGGTCATTCCAAATCTTTCTCTTCTCCAGGCTGACCAACCTTAACTCTCAGATTGTCGTAGAAGGAGAGGTGCTCCATACCTCCAATCAATTTTGTGGCCCTTCTCTGGACCATCTCCACCAGGTACATGTCTGCCCTATGTTGTGGGCCCTGGAGCTGGGCAAAGGTGAGGTCTCACCAAAGCACAGAGCAGAGTGTCACTCTTTTGACATAACTATTCTGGCTGGCCTCCAAATGAACAGTTTTGGATTACGTCCATCTTTTTTTCTGCTGTGCTACCAAGTCCTCCTCTGCACTGATGAAAATACTAAGCAGCACTAAACCCTTGTAGACATCAATCTTCATCTGGACATTGGGCCATTGACTACTATGCCTGGGATGTAATGATGCAGCCAATTTCTTATTCACTCCATTGCAGAAAGCCACCAGACTGGTCATGCAGGACTTGTCCTTACTAACGACATGCTGGCTCATAAAGCCCCCTTAATGATCACTAGAGTTGGCAGGGCTCATTAAGAGGGCTTTAAACTAGGTCTAAAGGGGGTGGGTGAGGAAATCAGTCCCTCTGTAGAGAAAACAGTGGGGCACATCCTGATCCTGTTACAGACCACCCAATCAGGATGAGGAGGCAGACAAATTATTCTATAAACAATTGGAGGCTGTCTCAAGATCATCAGATCTTGTCCTTGTCGGTGACTTCAACCTCCCAGATATCTGCTGCGAACTTAATTCAGCAGAAAGGAGGCAGTCCAGAAGATTCCTGGAGCAAATGGAGGACAGCTTCCTGATGCAGCTGTTAAGCGAGCCTACCAGGGGTCAGGCTCTACTTGACCTGCTATTCTCCAATAGGGAAGGGCTGGTGGGAGATGTGATCGTGGGAGGCTGCCTAGGGTGCAGTGACCATGAGATAGCAAAGTTTTCAATATGCAGGGAGATAGGGAGGACCACCAACAGAACCTTCACCTTGGACTTCCGAAGGGCAAACTTCAGCCTGTTTAAGCAACTTATTTGTAAAGCCCCCTGGGTATCAACCCTCATGAACCAAGGGGTCCAGGCTGGTTGGACCTACTTCAAACAGGAGCTCTTGAAGGCACAGGAACTGGCAGTTCCCATGTGCCGAAAGATGAGCCAGCGGGGAAGGCAACTGGCCTGGATGAGCAAGTAGCTCCTGGAGGATTTAAGGGGAAAAAAGAGGCTGTATCACCTTTGGAAGGAGGGGAAGGCTTCTCGAGGTATGTTCAAGGAAGTTGTTAGATTAAGTAGGAATAAAATTAGGGAGGCAAAGGCCCAGCTGGAACTGAAGCTGGACACCTCTGTCAAAGATAATAAAAAGTATTTTTACAAATACATTAACAATAAGAAGAAGGGCAGGAAGAATCTGCACTCCTTATTGGACCTGGAGGGGAACACGGTGACTGAAGATGGGGAAAACACTGAGGTCCTGAACACTTTCTTTGCCTCAATGTTTAACAGCAAGGCATGAGTTCAGAACAAGTGGCCTCCAGAGCTGGGTGATGGGGTCAGGGAGTAGTGTAATGCCCCAGAAAGCCATGAGGAATTAGTTTGGGACCTGCTGAGCCACTTGGACATTCACAAGTCCATGGGACCGGATGGGATCCATCCTAGGGTGCTGAGAGAGCTGGCAGATGAGTTGGCCAAGCCACTCTCCATCATTTTCCTCCAGTCCTGGCTCACCGGTGAGATCCCAGATGACTGGAAACTGGCCAGTGTAGTCCCCATCCATAAGAAGGTACAGATGGAGGAACCTGGAAACTACAGGCCAGTCAGCCTGACCTCGGTGCCAGGGAAAATGATGATTATCCTGGCAGCAATAATTGTACGCATGAAGGATGGCCAAGGGCTCAGGTCCAGCCAACATGGATTTAAGAAGGGCAGGTCCTGCCTCTCCAACTTGATCTCCTTCTCTGATCAGGTGACCCATCTGGTGGACGTGGGGAGACCTGTGGATGTGGTCTACCTGGACTTCAGCAAGGCCTTTGACACCATCCCCACATCAAACTGCTGGCTAAGCTGTCAGCTTGTGGCTTGGACCACTACACTCTGTGCAGGGTTAGGAAGTGGCTGGAGGGCCGAGCCCAGAGAGTGGTGGTGAATGGTGCCACAACCAGCTGGCGGCCAGTCACCAGTGGTGTCCCCCAGGGATCAGTGCTGAGCCCCATCCTCTTCAATGTAGAATAGAATAGAATAGAATAGAAAAGGCCACGTTGGAAGAGACTTTCAAGATCATCACGTCGAACCTATCATCAAACACTACCCAACCAATTACACCATGCAACCAAGCACCCTGTCAAATCTCCTCCTGAACACCTCCAAGGATGGCAATTCCACCACCTCCATGGGCAGCCCATTCCAATGGGCAATCACTCTCTCTGTGTAAAACTTCCTCCTGACCTCCAGCCTGAACCTCCCCTGGTGCAGCCTGAGACTGTGTTCTCTTGTTCTGGTGCTGGCTGCCTGGCAGAAGAGACCAACCTCTTCCTTTCTACAATCCCCTTCAGGTAGTTGTAGAGAGCAATAAGGTCACCCCTGAATCTCCTCTTCTACAGGCTAAGCAGCCCCAGCTCCCTCAGTCTCTCCTCATAGGGCTTGTATTCCAAGCCCCTCACCAACTTAGTTGTTCTTCTCTGGACATGCTCCAGCAAGTCAACATCCTTCCTAAACTGAGGGGCCCAGAACTGGACACAGTACTCCAGGTGTGGCCTAACAAAGTGCAGTGTACAGGGGCAGAATGACCTCCCTGCTCCTACTGGCCTCACTATTCCTCATGCAGGCCAGGATGCCATTGGCTCTCCTTGCTGCCTGGGCACACTGCAGGCTCATGTTTAGCCTACCATCATCTTCATCGATGATCTGGATGAAGGGATTGAGACAGTCATCAGCAAATTTGCAGATGACATGAAATTGGGAGCAGATGTTGGTCAGTTAGAGGGTGGAAGGGCTCTGCAGAGGGACATCGACCAACTAGACAGATGGGCGGAGTCCAATGGGAAGGCATTCAACAAGTCCAAGTGCTGGGTGCTGCACTTTGGCCACGGCATCCCCATGCAGATCTACAGGCTGGGGTCAGAGTGGCTGGAGTGCACAGAGAGGGACCTGGGTGTGCTGATTGACAGCTGCCTAAACATGAGGCAGCAGTGTGCCCAGGTGGCCAAGAAGGCCAATGGCATCCTGGCCTGCATTATGAATAGTGTGGCCAGCAGGAGCAGGGAAGTCATTATGCCCCTGTACTCTGCATTGGTTAGGCCACACCTTGAGTAGTGTGTCCAGTTCTGGGCTCCTTAGTTTAGGAAGGACATCGAAACACTTGAACATGTCTAGAGAAGGGCAACAAGGCTGGGAGAGGCCTTGAGCACAAACCCTATGAGGAGAGGCTGAGGGAGCTGGGATTGTTTAACCTGGAGAAGAGGAGGCTCACTTGGGAGAAGATGCTTCCAGAAAAGATGGAGGGAGAAAACCTCAGCCTTCTCCTTATCTAGTGTTGCTATCTCAGTATTCTTGCTCTTCAGGGAGGGTGCACTTTCCTTTTCTAGCATCTAATGTCAACTTGGTGGCAACCAGCATTGTGGTGACTGCCTTCATTGCCTCTAATGTGCCAGCAGTTAAATGCATATATTAGCATGCTTTATGATAAAGTTATAAATTATAATAAAAGGATTAAATCTATGATACTATATAATAAGCAGTAGATTGTGTGACAATATATCTATGCCAAGAAGTATAATCAGTTTCTATTTATTTAAAAAAATACAGGATAAAAAATCCCATGCAAAGAGATCAAACAAAGAAACCACAAACAAAACTTACTAATGTATGTTGAGATTTTTGACAACAGAAGACTTAGCACAAATGACATATGTCAGTTAGGATAATAATTTCAAACATTGTTTCCATTCACACTTTAGCATCATGTATAACACAGAATAGTTTAATGTTCTTCGGAGAAGATTATTAGCACACATATGCTTGTGAGAGTGTGGTTGTGGACAGTAGGCATGTGCAGAAGGGGATATGCTAATCCAACATGCTATTTCTATTTCCATGGGTATGCATGTTGTAGAAAATCCCTTTGTTTCATTTATTCAGATCAGTGTGAGTTTTGAATAAAAAAAATTATTTTTGCTTTAGACTGTGATTACTTTATATTTTGTGTTATCTTTATAAGTATAAAATATTAGTACATGTAATATCAGAGATTATCCAAGGGGACAAGAAAGTCTGAGGTCTGTAATTAATAATATTGTTTCTTTTTTATACTATCAGATCTCAAAACCCTTTAAAATGTATGGCTAAATGCAACTAATCAAATTCACAGGCTGGAAACAAAGACACATCTAGGAACTCATGAGTAATTTCCCTTCTTCCAAGTGTCAAACAATATGCAGTCACTGCAGACGTACTGTTTCCCAGTGATGTCCCTTTCATTTATTTCGAGGTAATTGTAGACCACAAGGTGTTTAAATTGTTGCTCAGAAGAGGGCATGAGTTTTTGCTTGCTTTCGCAGTGTCCACTTTGAAGTCCAGAGGCCAGCCTCACTGTGATGGTTTACAGCACATCCATTAACCTTATATAGCTGACAGGATTCTTTTGTCCTGCTTTGTTTCACAGTGTCACAGTATCGCCAAGGTTGGAAGAGACCACGAGGATCATCGAGTCCAACCTGTCACCACAGACTTCAGGACTAGACCATGGCACCAAGTGCCACGTCCAATCTCCTCTTGAACACCTCCAGGAATGGTGACTCCACCACCTCCCTGGACAGCCCATTCCAATGACGGACGGCTCTCTTGGTGAAGAACTTTCTCCTCACCTCAAGCCTAAACTTCCCCTGGTGCAGCTTGAGACCATGTCCGCTTGTTCTGGTGCTGGTTACCTGGGAGAAGGGACCAACCCCTTCCTGGCTACAACCACCTTTCAGGTAGTTGTAGAGAGCAATGAGGTCACCCCTGAGCCTTCTCTTCTCCAGGCTAAACAATCCCAGCTCCCTCAGCTTCTCATAGGGCTTGTGCTCAAGGCCTCTCACCAGCTTTGTTGCCCTTCTCTGTCTCTTTTTGACACTTTCAAAATTGAATTTGGTCCTGTTGTGGCAATAGTTCATGTCTGTCATTTTTCAGTTGTTCTACTATGCATTTTATTTGTTTTATTTTTACTTTAGTTACTTTCAACAGATTAATTTTTGAATTTTTCACTTTTGGTGGTGTTGGCAAGGAAATAATATTATGGATTTTTTGTTGTGTGTTTTCTTTTTTTTAACATCTCACATGACATGTAATAAATTTAAACACTGAAATCTTTTACAAAGATACAAAATTAGATCCTTCTGTATTCAGTAGAAGTAATACAGGATAAGAAGAGCAGAAAGTTTTGTGCAGAAATATCCCTGTGTTTTTCAGCAGCATATGGAGAAAAATCAGGGTCTTATGTCAGAAAATGCCTAACAAAGATTTAAAAGTATTAGGTAACTGTCTGATTGATTACACAGTAGAAGAAAAAGACTGTTTCCCTTTTTTATGCATACCATATGAGAGTATAAGTATTCAAATACTTTAATGTGTCTATGTTGGTGAGGAATAAATAGTGAGCCACTGTAATTAATAACTATTAAAGCTGTTTGACTGATCATATCTTCTGGCTTGCAAAATCTTTTATGTTCAAGTGTGTGATTTAATGGAATCCATTAAATTCATATATTTCAACAGATAGTAATTTACGGTCTTCTATAAGATCTGTCATGAAACACAATCAGAGATAGAATTGTCTCAGTGCATTACATAGTAAATTGTACTCCTCTTTCCTCTGAAATTATTTGACTTTAGAGGCTAAATGTGAATGTCAATGCATCAGACAGACACATTAAGTACACTTTTCGCTCTACCATCACCTGGGAATATGTGGAATAAACCTTTTATCTCTGGCAAAGCTGAGAACAAGAGTGAACAATATTCAAAGTGGCTGAAGGAAAAAATGTGTGGGAGTTCTATCTGTTTCACTTTATATGTGAAAAATAAGGATATTGAGTATTTAACCTCATTTATGAATTGTAATGACTCGTCTATGAGTTGCTAACTATTCTTTTCAATCAGTATTTTCCTATTGGTCCTTTCATGGAACCTAGGAGATGAAGACACTAACTTTGGGCTTTTTTTATCCATTCCACATCGTTTGTACCTGGATAGGTACAAAAATCTCTCACTAATGTCAATAATAAAGATTTTTTTTTTCTTTCGTACCAGAAAAACACAAGGTGCAAGTATGTGAGATGCAAGGACTGATTAGAATAGAAAGCAGAGAGAAAAAGTAGTCTTGTGCCCAAACTTTAATGAGTTAGTGGAGGATTATATGCAAACTATATCAGCTCTTAAGATACTACTGACAAATCTCTTGGGGAGGCTTTTTTCTTGCTTGTCTATTTAATAGCACACTGAGATTATCATAATTAAGTACAGATGGTCAAACATTAAATAGATTAGTATCTCTTGTATAGACAATCTTCATGTACTCAACTAATTATACATTTATTAGAGAGGAGCCATAATGCTATCACATAAAGTTTGAACTGTCACCTCTTTTTTTTTTTTTTTTTTTTTTTTTTTTTAGAGTTCACAATTAAAAAAAACAAATCTGCCATACTTTGACTGTTAAATAAGACAGGTAATGAGCCTGGGAAAATTCCATCCCACTGGAATTTGTATCCATCATCCTAAATGTAGACCAACAAATAACAAACACCTAATGAAAACACAGAAAACAACTTCCTGGTCATCTTGGTCTTATGCTGATTTCTATGTACCCCTGGCATCTATTTTAATAGGTAACCTTATTAGTATATTTTTTTTCCCCAGGGACAATGAAGGGATCTGATTGAATGAAAGGGGAAATGAGATTGACTAACTTGACAGAAAAGACAGAAGAGTAAGACAAAATGACTCAAAAGTGGGATTTTTTAAGTACTGTTATGAGAAGGTAAAAATGTTGTGCTTTCCCTTTGTCTATTTTCTGCAGGACAAAAAGAATTGAAGTTCTATGATTCTATTTTATGTCCAAAATTTGATATATTTCACAGTAGGGTAAACAAAATGATCAAGAAATTGCAAAAAATTAGTCATGGTAGAAGATGAGAAAGAACAAATTTGCACTATTTTAATTTGTAATTTCTGTTACAAGAAAAGCTATTATTATAGCTGGAACAAAGAAAGGCGTTGAAAATTGCTTTCAAACAAAAAGACACAAGGAGAGGTGTGTACATGACATAAATTTCTCTTCCACTGAGATTCATAAGTCTGTCTTTTGAGGGAAATAGTTGCCCATGTAACTGCGTTCAGATCAGTGACAAAATAAGGAGAGGAGGAGACTCAGGGGTGACCTTATTGCTCTCTACAACTACCTGAAGGGAATTTGTAGACCGGTGGACGCTGGTCTCTTCTCCCAGGCAGCCAGTATCAGAGCAAGAGGACACAGTCTCAGGCTGCGCCAGGGGAGGTTCAGGTTGGATGTTAGGAAGAAGTTCTACACAGAGAGAGTGATTGCCCATTGGGATGGGCTGCCCATGGAGGTGGGGGTGTTCAGGAGGAGACTTGATGGGGTGCTTGGTGCCATGGTTTAGTTGTTTAGGTGGGTTGGATTGGTTGATGGGTTGGATGCAATGATCTTGAAGGTCTCTTCCAACCTGGTTTATTATTATTATTAGTAGTAGCAGTAGTAGTAATATGAGACAGGAATAATGATTTTTCCATCATTCCTCTTCTTTCTATACCACAAGTGTCCAGGATTTTGAGAGATGCCTTAGGTAAGTAGCAGTCTGCATGGTTGGCAATGAGGAGTTTTGAAGAGCTGTAATTGTGAAAATAAGAATGAATGGCAGTTATAACTTTGGACTGACACTGAGAACTGCTTTAAAAAAAAAGTTTGATAAGGTCAAAGTTATAAACCTGGGAGTTGATTGAGGGGAAACTAAATTTTGGAGCTGACTCATTGACAGTTAATTAGCATTAAACAGGACAAGTAATCCACAACAGATAAAGTAAAATCACAACCACAAATATAACTGAACTAAATTAGTCAAGTGGTGGATGAAATGTTTGCCCTTGAACACACCACCACCACCAAAAACAACAACAAAAAAAAAAGGTAATACCAAGGACAGAGTTTGGTCCAGAATTCTAAAATGAATGGATATTCACTAAGCACCATATATGGCATTGACATATATGTATCTAGTTATAGTTGCTGTATTTTGGCTTCTTTGTAAAGACTAAGGGATATTGCTAAGTGTCACATGCAACACACTGAAAAAAAATGGATATCTCTTGTTTTGTATGATACATTGTCAGTCTACACTACAGAAACTGAAACAGAACTTCTTTCTAATCCACTTTGAAGATGCTCTGTATCATAAAATATTTCAATTTTCTATATTTTTAAATTAATACACACATATTCATGATGTTTATGATATGAAACTTTGCCTATACACTTATTTGTAGTAGATATGTGATCTGAAGTTAGCTATGTTAGAATTTCTTTTCCAAATTAAAGACCGTACAAAACTTTAATGGCACATAGACATCCTTCTTCCTCACTTTGACTGTTAAAAAACTGTTGTATCTTTATTTAAGGCATCAAACAATAGTGTGCTTGCCTGCATGGTAAATGAGGACTTTAGTTTTGCTGTTTCTGAAATAAGTGTCACTTTCATGTAGAAAACTTACACTTCTCTGAAAACTTGACAACAGATTATACTGACCCTTCTTCTTACCACACACCTTTCCACAGTGATATATTAATTATTTTACTGATAGAAAATCATGAACAAAGCAGGGCTTTGTTCAGAGAAGGAGGCTTATTCATTAAGCCCTTCAGTTGTTTGTTGTTTGTTTTTGTGGTTTGTTGGGCTTTGTTTTGTTTTGGTTGTTTTTTAGCAGGAACTGGGACCTAGCTTCTTCCTGTACTCTTTCTTAGGCTTTTTAATTTTACTTTTTTTTCTAACTCTCACCTATAAAGTTTTTGGGACATTTCAAAACTCTGCTCAGGTTTTGGAAACTTACCATAAACCCAAATAAAACAAGGGCACAGTAGAGAGGTTTTTGAGGAGGTCAAGCATAGAATTTATGTCTGGTTCACCAAGATTCTTGAAGCCCTTTCATTAGTTTATAGTTGTTTGTGAAAACATTAGAATGGCCCTGCCATGTTGCACCAAAACTCTATTTATCCCAATATCCAATCTAACAACATTAACCCTGATGAAAGTACAAGAACGGGATTTGTATGTAGTAGCACTTCCATGACATATCCTTCACCTTTCAGCAACCTGCAGATCAAGGTTTTCCCAAGAGGGAACTTGAGTCCTTATTGTCCATCATCATGTGCAAAGTAGAAGCAAAATGCTGTTATTATGATCAGGCTGTATTTTATACCCATTTCCCACTGATATAAATGACAACATCAGACATAAGAAAATGGCAAGAGGCACTCATTCTGAATATACTTCTCTCTTTGATTACTCGTCTGATAAACATTTCCTACAAGCAGTTTTATGTCAGTAAAACTTTTGAAAAAGGGGTTGTGGGGTGTGTGTATAACAGAGGTGTTGCATTATTATTTATTTTCTTGGTTTCCAGTATGAAGAGCAGCTCAAGATCCTTGCAAAATTCTAGCAAGAATATTCTGTGTGCAAGTTAGAGACAATATTTGTAATACTTCTTTTTATCTGTGTACCTCCCAACAGACCTTTCGTAAGTCTGCCTCTGTGCACATTTCCTTGTGTATATCAGCCCATTTCTCTCCTGCTGCCTCTCTTTCTTTTACGTGTGTTCTGTCTCCTTCCAAAATCACTTATGCTGATTTTCCAGACACATTTATTTATGTTCCCTCGCTAATTGAAAATCTCATATTTGAAGTTATTATTCTGATTGATGTCTGTCATTTTGATCAAGCAGTTGCTCAAAGATTCTTTGTAAGAATAATTTTGTCTTTTATTTGATCAGCATCCATCTCCCCACTGATCTTCTGTAATGTTTGGTAGCAAAACCAGTAAGTATCTCTTACAAAAAGAAAGACAATTCAACATCCTCTCATATGCACAAGGCTGTAGCTATAGCAGCAAAACCCTGGACATTCAGCTGCATAGGCAGGTTCCATCTCAGAATGTAATGGAATTTTCTTCCTAGACAGTGGAACGGAAAAAATTACTTGTTGTGATACAGTAATATTGTTCTTTCTTCCAGTTACATGCTTTGGAGACTTAAGAAGTGGAAAGGCAGATGTGTAATCTTCCAGGTTGTTTCTCAATAGCTGCTAATTAAACTACTCAGTCTAACACAAACTTTGTATGCCTTCTGAGAGAACAATGTTTATAAAGTTACAGAAAATGAAAACAACATTTGTCTACCAAAATCTCAGATTCACATAGTTAAAGATCAGATTTTCAAAGCTGCTACACTGCAAACCCATAAGTATTTCTGACAGAGGTTCACTTAATATCAAAAGGTGTGCTCTGAGCACGCTCAGAACGCTGCTCTTGACAGAGCAAGACATCTATTTTATGCCTAAATTCTCCAGAGATTCACAAAACAGGCATGTCTCTACCTGTGTTGTGTGAAGGGCTAGCTCTCAGAGTTATACATTGGTATGCATTAAGTATTTATTGAGCAGGGACCAGAATCCATGTGTTCTTCTCCCACATGATTATCTAACCCAATTGACAAAGGAATCTTGCTTATTCACTCTTTCTGTCTGGTCTGATGAATATTTCATTTTATCTTGCAAAGTGGAATACCTTCAAGAAAGAAACTCAAAGAATATGTACCTAAGCATACCAAATAACACAGTAGTTAGAATTATCTCCCAGGATAAAGGAAATCTGAATTCAAGCCTGAAAATCAAAGATGTAGAACCATCCTTCTATTGCCAGGCTGTGAAAGAAAGCAATGTTTCCTGGTAGATGTTAAGTTGTCCATAAAAGAGCAATGTGCCCTTGTGGTCAAGAAGGCAAATGGTATATTAGGGTGTTATTAAGAAGTATTTGACCAGGTAGTTGCCTCCACCTCTATTCTGCTCTAGTAAGGACTCATCTGCAGTTTTACATCCAATTCTGAGCTTCCCAGTTCAAGAAAGACAGTGAGAGTCTCACTCTATGTTCCTCTTCCATAATATGCCTGACTGCTCTTAAGCTCTTTAAATCTTTTCTTCTCATCTACATTGAACATAGCAACATGTAAAGGAATTTTCATCTGTGTATAGTACTTAGAATCCATGAATTCATGGTCTATGCAGGAAGAAAGAAGTGTCGTGGTAGGGCCAAACAGGCCCAGCACAAACCCAGACAGGTCCTAATGTGTTGTGGCAGTTTTAGGCTATGCCTTTAAAATTAGATGCAGATTTTGAGCAGAAAAGTAGAAAAATATAAATAATTGTACTATTGGGTGCAAAAAGGAAAATGAAAGATTATTCTAAACAAATTCATTGGACAAAATGTATGGAATGGATGCAGATGTACCCTAACAATCTTTCACATTTCACTTCCTATCCCATTCCTTTTCTTTTTTTCTAGCTTAGCTGTTCTGCTGGGGAGGTGATAATAACTTCTGGCTGGCCTTGAGAAAAGATAAGAACATTAACACTGCTTCTCTTTCTAACATTCCTTCCTTTTACTAAAAAGAAAGGGGAGGAGGTTTGGGGAAGGAGGGGCGGAAAGGGGCAATGGAGCAGCTTCCCTGCTTCTTTGGGAAACCAGAGGGGTGCCAGGGGGATTTCTGTGCTATTTTCTAATTGTAAATATCTGAACAATATTGCAAATACTATATATTTTGTACATATTCATTGCATTCCCTCACAGAGTATAGTTTTTGCTTGTAAATGCAGCTTCTGTTTGCTTCCAACTGAATTAGTCATGCTTAGTTAATGTGAATGGGAAACTTCAACCCACCACCTGTGTCTAGACATGGTCCCTCCCTTCCCCCCTCCCTCCTGCAGGAGTTGGAGTAACGCAGGAAAAGGGATAAAAGAACAAGTGCAAATATGTCTGGGTAAACGACTCTCCTTTTGGGGTGAGAGCACATGTACTGGCCGCTGTTTCTCCCAGAGCAGGCCTGTATTTCTGCCTTTGATGGCCCCAGCCTGACAGAGTCCCATTTCATTGGGTAATTGTTTGCTGGTTTTGGTTGCTCTATTGTCCCAATCGAATCTTGGACAAGTGATAAACACAGGCTGATTTGTGGTCACCTTGCCTTGCCTGCTTGGACCTGCCTTGCCTGAATTGCCTTGCCTGGACTGCCTTGCCTCAAGTTGCCTGGTCCAAAACCTGGGATAGAATCTCCAAGCCCTACTCACTGAAAGCTTGAGAAGCCATGAGCCATGGGCTCCAAGCCTCATTTTCCCTTGCAATTAGAATTCGTGACTTGCCCCAAATACCTAGGAAGATGCAAGAGCTCTTCATGAGAACACGTCATACTACCTGCTGTCCTGCTGTAGCCAGATCAGCCCTGACTCTGTGTGGTGCCCTTACAGCCTTAATAGCTAATACACAGCAGCACCTCTCTATTTGGGTGGA
Organism: Melanerpes aurifrons; assembly: GCA_011125475.1. Classification (NCBI taxonomy): domain Eukaryota; kingdom Metazoa; phylum Chordata; class Aves; order Piciformes; family Picidae; genus Melanerpes; species Melanerpes aurifrons. Next base: position 3,858,571 of record WWNC01000076.1, on the reverse strand, counting down.
ACTCCTCATGAGTAAACACCTGTATTTATGGTACTTGTTGGGTCTTTCCTATGGTCGAGTGCCATACTGCACCAAGGGATTCTCTTCTCTTTCTGTTATTCCTTCTGGTTTGCTTAAAATTGTTAAAATTGTAATGTTGCCTAAATATTGTACATTCTCACTGTAAGTATATATTCCAGCTGTACACCAAAACTATTTAATAAGTTTTGGGCATTTTTCAGTGTGCTGGGTTGAAGCAGCCCCCTTCCCCACCCCTGGCAACAATAAACGCTCTGACAAACGGATTGCAAAAGTGATGGAAAGTTTAAATGGAAAGCAGTGAACTTTTACAGAAAGCCAAAAGCAGAGTGGCAAAGAAAAATCCCAAAACAGACCCAGAGAGATCCCATCCCCACCTGAGGGTACACCCAAGACCCCCAGGGCTCCTTCTTCCCCCTCCCACTGCTAGGCTAGTCTCAGCTGGCCAGATCTGAGACTGCCCATCCCCCCATGGCCTTGGGCCTAGCCAGGCCCAAAGCCAGGAGACATCTCCCCCAGTTACCAGCTGACGGAGGAGGAAGAGAAGAGACAGTGCTAGACTCCGCACTGCATCTTAGAGTGGTGCAAAGGATTGTGGTATGAAATACTACATAATTTCCTGTGTCCAACCCCTCTGGGCTGGACCTCTGGACACAGGAAGTAAACATTACAGGGGGGCACCCAGCTCAAACTGTAACATTCAGATTAATAAAAAGTTATTATTTTTATTAATATTAATATTTGTAATACTAATTTTCATAAATTCTGTACACTAAGATGGCACACGTATCACCAGAGTCTAGAATTCAGCATTTATAGGTACTGAGAGAGCATCAATGTCTCTTTTTTTCAGTTACTTGAGAAAGTCTAGTCTTTCAATTGCAGAACTAGCACAGCACAGTAATGCGTATGTGTTTATACTCTGGGTTTGGTCCAAAACCCATTAATCTCTGATATAGTAAGAGTAAGATAAATTTGGCTTTTTAGGTCATTTGGATTCATCTTGATTAATGTTGACTCATATTTTCACTTTTACAATTGTTCTTTCAAAGGGAAGGAAAAAAGAGAATGGACTCACCTCAAACAGGCTATGTATATATACACACATATATATTAAGATGTTATCTTTTTTGTTGGTTGACTGGCTTGTTGGTTGGAGTGTTTTGATTGTTTGTTTGGAGTGGAATTTTTTTGGTCAATATTCAATCCAAAATGTATTTCAAGACTACATGGAGTTCCAGGACTATATATATATTGGAGCACATTTTGATGCCATGTTTCATTCCCAGAATGGGCTCTCTGAATTCATAGGAGTCATTTTTACAGTAGTTACATCTGAAGACAATAAAAGTGTGTGGAGGTATTGTAATGTGGTTCTCCTTCAGGTAATTTTTTATGCTAGTTACCTCAATATCAAATATCTGTTTAGGTTTCATGATCAGGGAACAAGAATTTCATGGCCCTAAAAACCTCGCAATATGAAATTCTAGACTGGATTTACTCCATGTACCAAATACACTCTACTTGTCTTGAAATTTTGAGTATTTGACATTAGAAATAGAAAACACATACATTGAAAACCAGATAATTCTACTAGGAAAATTAATATGCAGCATCTTAGTTCTACAATCTTGTATTTGAACTGATGACATGATTTATCTGTTGTCACATAGGTGTTTGAATCACCCTGAGCATAACTTCCAGAACAAGATATAAGCAGGTGAAGACGTTTATAACATTATTCATCAAGGTTATATAGTCTTTTTGAAAGCATAGGTGTCACATCTTAATTGGTTATATTCTTCTGGCATGCATGTAAGTAAGGCATACAACAGGTTAAAATAACAAAACAATATTTTAATACATCCAACCAAACTCTGCCTAGATTTTCTCCTTCAGTTACAAGATGTTTCCATTCTTCTCTGAGTCACAGACTAAACATAGGCTTCTTTATTTGAACAAAGGCAAATCTTCCCCTACATTTTTCCTCTCCAAACCTAAGGCTAAATGAGAAATAAAATACTATACATAAATTAACATGGAAACAAATAAGTATTGATAATATTTTCAGTTGTTTCTAACTGGAAAGTAACACTTTGAGTGATTAACTCCAAATCTTCTTCTTTCTTTTTATTATTTTCCATGGTAGTTACAGGCAGAGATTTTGAGCCAGTCAGAGGAAAGTATATTATTTCCATTCCTTTTTTAAAGACTCTATAAAGAACTCTATCGTTCATAATAGCTTTGTTTACTGCGTAGTACAGCATGTTCTAATTATCACTTCTGCTGCACTAACCATACGGTTTACGTTCTCATACTCATCAGTTATTTTTATGCCCCCTGCAGAAATGAAGAGAACATTAATAAGAATGGGTTGCACTTGCAGCCCGCAAGGTTGCACTTGCAGCCCGCAAGGCCAATCAGATCCTGGGCTGCATCAGGAGAAGTGTGGCTAGCAGGTCGAGGGAGGTGATCCTCCCCCTCTACTCAGCCCTGGTGAGACCCCATCTGGAGTACTGTGTCCAGTTCTGGAGTCCCTATTACAAGAGGGATGTGGAGGTGCTGGAACGTGTCCAGAGAAGGGCCACGAGGATGATCAGAGGGCTGGAGCACCTCTCCTATGAGAGCAGACTGAAGGAGTTGGGGCTGTTCAGTGTGGAGAAGAGAAGGCTCCGAGGTGACCTCATTGTGGCCTTCCAGTATCTGAAGGGGGCCTACAGGAAGGCTGGGGAAGGACTTCTCAGGATCTCAGGTAGTGATAGGACTAGGGGGAATGGAATGAAGCTGGAGGTGGGGAGATTCAGGCTGGATGTGAGGAGGAGGTTCTTCACCATGAGAGTGGTGAGACCCTGGAATGGGTTGTCCAGGGAGGTGGTCGAGGCCCCGTCCCTGGGGGTGTTTAAGAGCAGGCTGGATGAGGCTCTGTCCAGCCTGATGTAGTGTGGGGTTTCCCTGCCCATGGCAGGGGGGTTGGAACTAGATGATCCTTGTGGTCCCTTCCAACCCTGAATGAAACTATGAAACTATGAAACTATAATAATTTTTACAGGATATCATTTTAGGTGAAATTATGAGAAATAATGCACTAAAGCAAAAATATTCAGCTTTGCTTTAGGGTCTCCTAGGATAAATTTGTCATCCTTTCCTTTCCCTCCACACCCTGACCCTTTCCTTCATTTTTCTTTCCCTTTCCTCTCCTCCCCCCACCTCCAAACCTCTCGTCTTTCTCCTCTCTTCTCCTCATTTTATTTCAGTAAAAAAATACAACATTAAGACTTCTGTTTGTCTGTATTCCCTTTCAGTGATGTATCAGATAAAACCAGAATGAATGCAGTTCTCTTTAGTCCTGTTAGGTGTCATTTTAATCACGGTATCACAGAATCATAGAATCATTCAGATTCGAAAAGATCCTTGAGATCATGAAGTCCAGCCATTGACCCTTCTCTACAAAGTTCACCTCTAAATCATATCCCCAAGCACCACATTTAAGAAATCTTTAAACACAGACAGAGATGGTGACTCATTCACCTCTGTTTTTTTTCTATATCCACTTTATGGGACTAAGCACAGTAATTAAATTAGTATTACTGCTTCATGACGTCTTCTAAATATGACCAAAACTAATATATTTCCTCTTGAATTTCACAACTTGTTCACCATTGTTATCTATTTTACAATCTTCATGGTGATAAGGAAACAAGGGGGTTGAGGGGAGTCCTTTCCTCTGAAGTGATAAAAAATATTTATGTACAGCAACCCACACAGAAAACTTAAGTACAATCCACACTAACCTGGCTGTATGCATGGTAGTTCTACTCCACGGGTCCTACCAATGTGTCATAGTAACATAGTACCCAATGTAACAATAACTGTATTTAAGGATATGCCAAAACTCTTAAGGAATAGGTGAACTTTTTTTTTTTGACTGTGTGACTTTTGTTTATAGAATGTGATTTTTTGGAGAGTTCTAATCTCTTTTCCAAATGAGAAAAAATTTAAAAAAACAACCATTCTGTCATTTCCAGTGGCCTTAATCAGTTTGACCACACATTGACTTCAGTATTCAGCTCCACATCTGAAGACTTTCAGACCACATTCTATACCTCAGTACAAAACAGCAATAAACTATGAAGCACACACTTGTGATGAAATATCCTGCAGGAGTTTTCTATGCTGTGAATGTTGAAGCCAGAAAGTTAATAATTACTCTCACTACATATACAAAGCACAACTAATTCTGCAACTGAGAGTTGCAATCCCATAATACAGAGCAAACTGACATAGTTTTTCCTCACATAAAATAAAATCTACAGCTCTTGGCCAACTAATCTCCATGGACCAATAATAGGAGTAAATTGATTCACAAGGATGTAATAGTTTAAAAAAAAAAAATGGAAAGAAAATAACATGATATCAGAAGCTTCCTTTCATCAACTGTGAAAGCTGACTGCCCTTTAACAATGTAGAGAATTCAGTCTATAAATAAATGTATAACTACAAACTTACCTTTTCCTCCAAATGAGAAAGGAAAATAATATTTTCTTGTTAATAAAATAAACTCAAATCAGTTGCTTAAGCAAGAACGATGGCATAGCTAACCAAAAATCTCCAACATTAGTACTGAAATTATAGTGTAAGTATAAACGAATAAATAAATGAAGCTATATCTAAAGAATAAAAAGCTGGCAAAGCATTTATTGGTGAATAGAATAGAATAGAATAGAATAGAATAGAATAGAATAGAATAATCATAGAATAGAATAGAATAGAATAGAATAGAATAGAATAGAATAGAATAGAATAGAATAGAATAGAATAGAATAGAATAATCACAGAATAGAATAGAATAGAATAGAATAGAATAGAATAGAATAGAATAGAATAGAATAGAATAGAATAGAATAGAATAGAATAGAATAGAATAGAATAGAATAGAATAGACCAGGTTGGAAGAGACCTTCAAGATCATCACGTCCAACCTATCACCCAACACCACCTAATCAACTAACCCATCTATCCAAGCACCCTGTCAAGTCTCCTCCTGAACACCTCCAGTGACGGCGACTCCACCACCTCCCCAGGCAGCCCGTTCCAATGGGCAATCACTCTCTCTGTGTAAAACTTCCTCCTGACCTCCAGCCTGAACTTTCCCTGGCGCAGCCTGAGACTGTGTCCTCTTGTTCTGGTGCTGGCTGCCTGGGAGAAGAGACCAACCTCTGCCTGTTTACAACCCCCCTTCAGGTAGTTGTAGAGAGTAATGAGGTCACCCCTGAGTCTCCTCCCCTCCAGGCTAAGCAGCCCCAGCTCCCTCAGTCTCTCCTCATAGGGCTTGTGTTCCAAGCCCCTCACTAACTTCGTTGCCCTTCTCTGGACTCGTTCCAGCAAGTCAACATCCTTCACCAAGGTTGGAAGAGACCTCAAAGATCATCAAGTCCAACCTGTCACCACAGCCCTCATAACTAAACCATGGCACCAAATGTCATGTTCAATCCCTTCTTGAACACCTCCAGGGATGGTGACTCCACCACTTCGCTGGGCAGCCCATTGCAATGGCTAATGACTCTCTCAGTGATGAACTTTCTCCTTACCTGTAGCCTAACCTTCTCCTGGTGCAGCTTGAGAGCATATCCTCTTGTTCTGCTGCTACTTATCTGGGAGAAAAGACCAACCCCCTGTGATGCGGCAAGGCAATTGAAGCAATCAGGCTCTAACTGTTTTTTTCCACCCCTCTGGGAAAACAGCACACTGAGCCTCGCACAACCCTGCACGGACCTATCCCAAGCCCAGTGCTGACTGCTAACAGCCCTGGCTCAAGGCTATACAGATGCATGTCACAGGTACACCCCCCCACACACACTGGGCGTTTGCGTACCGAGGCATGACAGCATTAGAATAAACCTTTATTAGAATAAACCTTTATTAGAATAAACCAGACCAGGTTGGAAGAGACCTTCAAGATCATCGTGTCCAACCAATCAACCAATCCAACCCACCCAAACAGCTAACCCATGGCACCAAGCACCCCATCAAGTCTCCTCCTGAACACCTTCAATGACGGCGACTCCACCACCTCCCCAAGCAACCCATTCCATAGCGCGATCACTCTTTCTGTATAGAACTTCTTCCTAACATCCAACCTGAACTTCCCCTGGTGCAGCCTGAGACTGTGTCCTCTTGTTCTGGTACTGGCTGCCTGGGAGAAGAGACCATCATCAGCCTGTCTACAACCTCCCTTCAGGTAGTTGTAGAGAGTGATAAGGTCACCCCTGAGTCTCCTCTTCTCCAGGCTGAGCAACCCCAGCTCCCTCAGTCTCTCCTCATAGGGCTTGTGTTCCAAGCCCCTCACCAACTTTGTTGCACTTCTCTGGACTCGTTCCAGCAAGTCAACCTCCTTCCTAAACTGAGGGGCCCAGAACTGGACACAGGACTCGAGGTGTGGCCTAACCAGTGCAGTGTACAGGGGCAGAATGACCTCTCTGCTCCTGCTGGCCACACTGTTCTTGATGCAGGCCAGGATGCCATTGGCCCTCTTGGCTGCCTGGGCACACTGCAGGCTCATGTTCAGCCTACCATCAACCAGCACCCCCAGGTCTCTCTCTGCCTGGCTGCTCTCCAGCCACTCTGACCCCAGCCTGGAGCTCTGCATGGGGTTTTTGTGGCCAATGAGCAGAACTTGGCACTTGGATGTGTTCAATCTCATGCCATTGGATTCTGCCCATCTGTCCAGCCTGTCGAGGTCCCTCTGCAGAGCCTCTCTACCTTCCAGCAGATCAACTCTTGCCCCCAGCTTGGTGTCATCAGCAAATTTACTGATGATGGACTCAATGCCCTCATCCAGATCATTAATAAAGATGTTAAAGAGCACAGGGCCCAGCACTGATCCTTGGGGCTGCACAGCCCTCCCCTGGAGCAGGGACCGGCTGCACCACAACCTACTAAGAAGAGAGGTGGAGCCAGGTGGTAGGCGCCATTTTTTGAACACATCCAAAAATCGGGGAAGAGATTAGGGCCTCCACCACTGCCCAAGTGCATGTCTGAGGCCACCGCTGCTGCCAAACACTGCACGACACAGGCAGGAGTGCCACCACCACTCGGTACACGACACGGCATGGGCAAAACTGCTGCTCAGTACATGGCAGGGGCAGGTCTGCTGCCACTGCTTGGTACACAGCAGGGCTTCCACCATCTCTATCGTTGTGGTATAGAATCAAAGTCACCTCCATCCCTCGGATATGCAAACAGTTCTTCCAGCCAAAGTCATAAACGCATCCTTAGAGCCCTTGAGAATGGCTTTCCAGCTGAAATCCTGGTTCACTTTCTCAGATTTTGGGAGCTGCGCTCACCCTCTTGCCACAGCTGGTCCTATCTCCACAGAGAGAATGGACCTGACTCTGGTCTGCTTGCTGCTGCCCCTCCCCCACTTCGCTCCCTGCCACTTCTGCTGCTCCACATGAAACAGAAGGGGAAAGGACAGGTCCTACATTCTCAAGCGGTACCCCATGCTGATGGCTAAGAACCACCCCTGACTGCTTAAAACAACAGAAGGGACTCCGTGACATTGGCTACATAGCAGATGTACCCCTGCAATGCATAAGAAGTTCACACACTTGCCCCGGCAAGAAAAAACACTTGACCTCCAACTCCCAAAACCAGCAACACCCAGATCTAAATTTAAACTCTTTTGCAATCCAATATGCAGAGTGACCACAGCAACCATCTCTTGGCTGGCTCGCCAAGAATGTGATGGGTTGAGGCCAGCCCTCCCCCACAATGGGCAAAATAATGAAACTCAGAAAAACAGACTGCAAAAAAAGTGGTGGAAAGTTTAAATGGAAAGCGGTGAATGTTTGTTGTAGTTTATGAATTTATTGGCTGGAAATATGATAAAATATTAATATTATTTTATTAAATATAAAAAAATGTTTTCCAATTTATTCAGGTTTGTTTGCCTGGTCGATAACAGGTTGATTACACACAGTAGAAGGCTAATAAATGGTAGAATAACAGTCTAGGACAATCAGAACTTGGAATACAGAGGAGCAAACTAGAATCTCCCTGTGCACATGAAACTAAACAGCAATACTGCCTCGGGTGGCATGGACAAACCACCCAGAGTTCACAACAGAGCTAAGACAGAGGTAACAAGACATAAACCTCAGAAATAACCAGGGAAAAATAGCATATCTTACTCACGAACCACCGAGCTGCTAACTATCAAAATATTTACTGAATGAAGAGTTATTTGACTTCATACTTATAGTCCAAAGGGCAGTATACAAAGATTTAGAGGAAATGAGAGGACAGGATGCTGCAATGAAGGACTCACTTTAGCACTACGCTGCTAAAACAAAGAAGCTAATTGTTCTGAAGATAGGAGCAAGTAGGGTGTTTCTCTCTGCCTTGAATCCCATTAACGAACGGGGGAGAGAGGTGTGAGAGTTATAAGCATGCAAGCTATGAGTGCAATGAGTAATGAGCCAGCAAGCAACAAGTATAGGAGGTCTTCCCCTATAAATTCCCTTTTCAAAAACTGAATGGCCCAATGGTACATTAGCCATTTAAATCCTGCCAATCAGTTCAAAATGTTTATGTGGCGAGTAAACTGTACACGTTTTCTCTCTTCTTTGAAACGTGAGGCTCAGGGATCAGGTTCAGCTTCCACTCCCCTCCAAGCAGCCTTAACAGCGCCTGCCTATTAGGCTCCTTGACCTCAATCTGGACCCTGTAACAGAGAAGGAGGAGAAAGGAGCAGGGGCTCAAAACAGATTTAACTGACTTGTTAATGCCTCATCCAGGACAATGTTTTACAGAGAACCAGAAGCACAGTGACAAAAGAGATCCCAGAGCATACCCAGAAACATCCCATCCCTGCCTGAGGGTGCACCCAAAAGCCCCAGGGTGCTTCCCCCCCCTTACTCCACTGTTAGGCTAATCTCAGCTGGCCAGATCTGAGATTGCCCTTCCCCCTTGCATTGGGCCTGGCCAGTCCCAAAAAGGCTGTGATACAGCTCCCCCCATTATCAGGTGGCAGTGAGGGAAGAAAAGAGGAAGTGCAAGTCCCCCACAGGTAGCTTTTGTAGGGAGCAGGACATATTGGGATGAAATACACAGTTTCCTGTGTCCACCCACTGTGCTGGACTCTTCTAGACATGGGAGGTGTTGCTCATGTGGGCCCAGCAAGGGGCGTCCAGCCCAAACTGCTGCACCCCCATAGAATAGAATAGAATTAACCAGGAGAGAAGAGAAGAGAAGAGAAGAGAAGAGAAGAGAAGAGAAGAGAAGAGAAGAGAAGAGAAGAGAAGAGAAAGAAGAGAAGAGAAGAGAAGAGAAGAGAAGAGAAGAGAAGAGAAGAGAAGAGAAGAGAAGAGAAGAGAAGAGAAGAGAAGAGAAGAGAAGAGAAGAGAAGAGAAGAGAAGAGAAGAGAAGAGAAGAGAAGAGAAGAGAAGTGTGGTGGGTGAAAGGGTAAGGCCGAGAAGCCTCTTCCCTTCCCCCTTGTAAGGTAAAAGGGAAAGAAAAATTGAAGGGAAAGAAAAAAAACTCACCAGCCGAATTAGCAAAGCAGTGGAGCTATATTTACAAAGCGGTGTAGGATTTTGCAGGGGAATATTTACAAATTTACAATATCTACAATATATACAAAGATATACAGCAGTGTAACACAGAAATGAGAGTAGCCCCCCTCGGCCGAGGGGGTCCCCACCTCCGCTCTCCCCTCTCTCCCCCCCTTTCCCCAGAGTAGTTCGGAAAAGAGGGAGAAAAGAGAGAAAGAAAAATGTTAGAAGCAGTTTGTGTTAATTGAAAAAAAAGGTTAATCTTATCTTCAAGGCCGAAGTCTTGGCAGAAAGCCCAGCACAGCAAGGAGTTGCTGCTCAAAGGAGATGCGGAAGCAAGAGTGACAGAGAAGTGCTGGAAATGCCCATTTCAGTCTCAGTTCAGATGGTGCTTCCTCCCACTTGACCAATGAAAATTAGTTTAGACTCTTCCTTCCGTTTACCAACTTCCGTCCACCATATTCCCTTTCTTAAAGGGACACCGTCAACCGGCCACAGTCCACCCCTTCTAAACAATTTTCATTGACTGTTTATACTGTCCATCCAATCCAAGATGATATTTACAGCTCATGAATAGAGTTCATAGTCCATTCCGGCTATGCTCAGATGTAGGTGATTCAAAAGTCCAAGAAAATCAGAAAATGAGAAAAATGGAAAACAGTTCATTTCTTCGCCGACGAAGCGAAGAAAAGGGATACAGGGAAATCTCAGGGTCTCTTAGTTGACTCAGGGCTCTCAGGGTTCGTGCACCGTAGATTCCTCGTTGATTCTTCTTTTGGGCGTGATGTAGCTGTACAGCAGTTCGAAGTTAACCTCTTTCAGCTAAAGTTAAATTTCTTTGTGGAATACACTGAATTTCACCATTCTCTTGCATTACCCAATAAGTGTGACCCGGACCTTCAGCTGAAACCACCCCTCGGACAGGTTTAGCCTCTCCTGAGGGTGAAAATACCCAAACAGTTTTACCTAACAGATTCTTTTCTCTAACAACAGGAACTCTATCACCTTCTACTTTCCGTAGCAAATCTGAATGTGCAGGTCCAGCTCGGTTCACTGAACCTCTACTATTTACCAGCCAGGTTGCTTGTGCTAAATGTTTTTCCCAGTTTTTCAAAGATCCACCCCCCATGGCTTTAAGAGTGGTCTTCAACAAACCGTTGTAGCGTTCAATCTTCCCTGAAGCTGGTGCATAGTAGGGAATGTGGAATATCCACTCAATACCGTGCTCTTTTGCCCAGTTCTTTACAAGGTTGTTCTTGAAATGAGTTCCGTTGTCTGACTCAATCCTCTCTGGAGTTCCGTGTCTCCACAGGATTTGTCTCTCCAGACCAAGAATGGTGTTGCGTGCAGTTGCATGTGGAACTGGATAAGTTTCCAACCATCCAGTGTTTGCCTCTACCATAGTAAGCACGTATTGCTTACCAGAACGAGAACGTGGTAGAGTGATATAGTCAATCTGCCAAGCTTCACCATACTTATACTTGGACCATCGGTCACCATACCACAAGGGCTTAAGTCGTTTTGCCTGCTTAATAGCAGCACAAATGTCACAGTCATGGATGACTTGTGTGATAGCATCCATGGAAATGTCTATGGATCTGTCACGAGCCCATTGGTATGTTGCATCTCTGCCTTGATGTCCTGACGAATCGTGAGACCACCGAGCTAAGAATATCTCACCTCGGTGTTTCCAGTCGAGATCAAAATTAGAGTCCATGTCTACTTGAGAAACTCTTGCAGCTAGATCTGCCTGATGGTTGTGTTGCTGTTCCTCAGTAGCTTTGCTCTTAGGAATGTGAGCATCAATGTGTCTCACTTTCACTGGAATTCTCTCAATTCGATCAGCAATGTCCTGCCACAGGTTGGCTGCCCAAATGGGTTTTCCTTTTCTCTGCCAACCACTCTTCTTCCAGTTCTTTAGCCAACCCCATAGAGCATTGGCTACCATCCATGAGTCGGTGTAGAGATAAAGCTTTGGCCATCTCTCACGTTCAGCTACGTCGAGAGCTAGCTGGACAGCTTTTACCTCTGCGAACTGACTGGATTCTCCTTCTCCATCTTTCGCCTCTGCAACTCATCGCGTTGGACTCCACACTGCAGACTTCCACCTTCGCTTGTTTCCAACAAGACGACAGGAACCGTCTGTGAACAAAGCATATTTCTTTTCATCATCAGAAAGGTCATTGTAAGGAGGAGCTTCCTCAGCACGAGTTACTTTCTCCTCTGGAGGTTTAGCACAGTTGATACCTTCAGGCCAACTTGAGATCACCTCCACTAGACCAGGTCTTTCAAGATTTCCCATTCGAGCTCTCTGTGTTATCAGAGCCATCCACTTGGACCATGTTGAGTCTGTGGCATGATGTGGTGTGGAACCTTTGCCTTTGAACATCCAATTCAAAACTGGTAATCTGGGAGCTAAGAGAAGTTGTGATTCAGTTCCAATCACTTCAGAAGATGCTTTCACTCCTTCATAGGCAGCTAGAATTTCTTTCTCTGTTGGAGTATAATTAGCCTCTGAACCTCTGTAACCTCGACTCCAGAAACCAAGAGGTCGTCCACGTGTCTCACCTGGAGCTTTTTGCCACAAGCACCAGGTTGGACCATTGTCACTTGCAGCCGTGTACAAAATGTTCCTAATGTCTGGACCATCTCGGACAGGTCCCAGACCCATTGCTTGAATTACCTCTTGCTTTATCTGGTCAAAGGCTGCTTGTTGTTCAGGTCCCCAGTGGAAATGGTTTCTCTTTCGAGTCACATCATACAGAGGTTTCACAATCTGACTGTATCCAGGAATGTGCAGTCTCCAAAATCCCACTATCCCCAAGAAACGTAAGGTCTCTTGCTTGTTTGTGGGATTTGCCATGGTAGAGACTCTATTTACCACATCCACTGGAATGTGTCGGCGTCCATCCTGCCATCGCACTCCCAGAAACTGAATCTCTGTGGTAGGTCCTTTCACCTTGTCTCGCTTGATGGCAAAACCTGCATTCAGAAGAATGTCAATGATTTTGTTGCCTTTCTCAAAGACTTCCTCAGCAGTTTTACCCCAGACGATGATATCATCGATGAACTGGATATGTTCTGGAGCACCGCCTTTCTCCAGAGCATCGTGGATCACTGCATGACAGATGCTTGAGCTGTGGATCCAGCCCATTGGCAGCCTGTTGAAAGTGTACTGGATTCCTCTCCAGGTGAAAGCAAACTGAGGCCTGCATTCCTCTGCTATGGGAATAGAGAAAAATGCATTAGCAATGTCTATGGTAGCATACCATTTGGCCTCTTTGGATTCCAGCTCATACTGTAGCTCCATCATGTCTGGTACTGCTGCACTCATAGGTGGTGTCACTTCATTTAGGGCTCGGTAGTCTACTGTCAGACGCCAGTCTCCATTCTGCTTCCGCACAGGCCACACTGGACTGTTGAAAGGTGAATGAGTTTTGCTGACGACTTTCTGACTCTCCAACTGACGAATCAGATTCTGAATGGGCAACAAAGAGTCACGGTTGGTTCTGTATTGTCTGTGATGCACAGTCTGAGAAGCAACCGGCAGTTTAATGTCCTGTATCTTATGTTGTCCCACAACTGCAGATTCATCAGAAAGCTCAGGTCTAGCAGACAGCTTCAATTTTTGTCCATCAATTTCTATTGAAGCTACTCCAAAAGCCCATTTGTAACCTCTAGGGTCTTTGAAACGCCCTTCTCTCAGAAAATCAATTCCCAAAATACAAGGTGCATCAGGTCCGGTCACAACTGTATGCTTCCTCCATTGTTTACCAGTTAAACTTATATTAACCTCTACCTTACTTAACTCTTGAGATCCACCAGTGACTCCCAGAATAGTTATAGACTCTGATCCCTGATAATTTGATGGCATTATGGTGCACTGAGCTCCTGTGTCAACCAAGGCCCTGTACTTCCGAAATTGCGAAGTGCCAGGCCACTGGATGTACACATCCCAATAGATTCTATTATCTCTGTTATCCCTCTCCTCCCCCTGGCGGGAGGCAGGGCACCCCTAGTTATGGGGAACATGCGCACATGTGCATTGCACATAGTTTGCAGGGTTATAACTTTGCATGTTATAACTGGAGCCACTGTTGGAACCATAAGAGTCGTTCTGGGGAACTGTGGAAGTAACAGCTACCCTTCTGGTATTGCTACCTCGGGTTCTGCCACTTTGCAATTCCCTCAGTCTCCTGAAAAGATTAGAAGTTGGTTGGCCATCCCAGCGGTTCATGTTCTCACCAAACTGATCACGCAGAGTTATCCAAATAGTTCTACGTGATTGCCTTGGTGGTCTGTTTTGGAACGACCTGTTTTGGAATGACCTGTTCTGGAATGACCTCCTTGGAGGACGTGTATTCCTCACAGATGAAACTTGTATCCACCTGGAGGAAGAATTGAAATTATCCCTTTGTGCCAATTGGGATATGGAATCTTTTAACTCTCTTATGCAATTCTGAATATCACCAGACATCGTTTTAATGGCCGAAACCAAAGAACCACGTGTCATGCTATCCTCCAATTGTCTCATTTGATCACTGAATTGGCCAACCGTGGGAGAAGCTCCACCATAACTTCGTGACACAATTCTGCTTGCCAGAATGTTTGCATAATTGGAAGGAGCAAGTTTGATGATCTTTTTAGCAAGACCAATACCCACAGGAATGTCATCAGGATTCAGAGTTTCATGTTCACCATAGAGTAGCTCTCTAACAGCAAATTCTCTCAAGCGCTTAATTCCCTCATCTATGGTAGTCCAGGGTTTAGGATTCCATGGAAGATCATCTCGGGAAGGGTATCTCAGGGCAAGCGCCTTTAAAAGGCGTATCCACAGACTAACCTTACCGAGAGCTCTGCCTAGATGTCTATCTATCCCATTATCCCTTGAGAGAGTTCCTAACTGAGCTGCTGACTTGTCTCCAACTGTTAGAGCCGGAGCGCCTGTATCATAACACCTACTGAGCCAAGCTAGAACTGGCTCCTTATCTGCCCTGGTGAAATCTTTACGGACATAACGCAATTCCTCCCGTGGAGAAGAACACTCCAAAATATCATCTTCCTCCTCGTCTCCCTGAATTTTTTGCCCATATAATCCTGCTGTCATTCTCCTAAGGATCTCTTTAAGCTGAGAACCACCTTTGCCAGCTGCTTTCCTAGCTTCATCTGTATCCTGCTTTGATCTCACTAGGTTAGCTAGATCTTTAAAACAAACCACCCCTCACCAGGATCAGTCTCCAGCTCCTCTTCTTCTCCATCTTTGGCCTTTGCACCTCTAGTCTTTAAAGGAGCCACCTTAACTGGAGCTGTGTTTGAATTTACAGCCACCTTAATGGAAGCTGACAGGTCCTGAGATAAATCAGCTGCTGGGGCAGTGACTTCCGGTCCCACCGAGGAAGTAGGCGGAAGTGACGTTGCTCCGTTAATGGCCGACGGAGAAGAAGAAGAGGGAGAAGGAGTGGGAGAAGGAGTAGGTGCCATGTTGATACCAGCCGATGCCCTTGGCTGCTTGCTAGAATCAGCAAAGTCATTTAGAGCTGCTTTACCAATTAACTTTTTAGCCTTCTTTTTGACTGACACAGGTTCCCCACAGTCCTCGTCACTAGATGACTCTGGGACTGATCGAGAGCCACGGCGTTTTCTTTTTGATCTAGTTTTAATAACAAAACAAGCTCTGGACACCTTTCTCTCTCGCCACAGAGAGAACAGCAAATATGCAATCACCATCACCAGCAACAGATTTATACACATCAAATAAATCACTTTTGGATCCCAGGCATCACCTAAAGTTACTCTCTCCTCCAGTGGAATCTTAAAACCCTTTATCTCAATTGGGAGAGTGGTGGAGGTAACATTCCTGTATCTCACTGGCCATAGGAAATTAATACATTTTCCATACCATAGTTTAACTCTATACATAACCCACATATAAATTGTCCGCACCAAGTATTTACCCAGGTAATCCAAAAGCAAACCCAAACAATATCTGTAAACCAGAGCCCCAAAAATTGAAAAGAACAATCGCTCCACAAACCACAAGACCTTCATGTTTGCTAATTCAGCTAGAAAACACTAAATCAATCAAGTAATAAATTAAACTAATTATCTGCTGCACGTTGGGTACGCCAATAAAAAAAATGTGGTGGGTGAAAGGGTAAGGCCGAGAAGCCTCTTCCCTTCCCCCTTGTAAGGTAAAAGGGAAAGAAAAATTGAAGGGAAAGAAAAAAAACTCACCAGCCGAATTAGCAAAGCAGTGGAGCTATATTTACAAAGCGGTGTAGGATTTTGCAGGGGAATATTTACAAATTTACAATATCTACAATATATACAAAGATATACAGCAGTGTAACACAGAAATGAGAGTAGCCCCCCTCGGCCGAGGGGGTCCCCACCTCCGCTCTCCCCTCTCTCCCCCCCTTTCCCCAGAGTAGTTCGGAAAAGAGGGAGAAAAGAGAGAAAGAAAAATGTTAGAAGCAGTTTGTGTTAATTGAAAAAAGGTTAATCTTATCTTCAAGGCCGAAGTCTTGGCAGAAAGCCCAGCACAGCAAGGAGTTGCTGCTCAAAGGAGATGCGGAAGCAAGAGTGACAGAGAAGTGCTGGAAATGCCCATTTCAGTCTCAGTTCAGATGGTGCTTCCTCCCACTTGACCAATGAAAATTAGTTTAGACTCTTCCTTCCGTTTACCAACTTCCGTCCACCATATTCCCTTTCTTAAAGGGACACCGTCAACCGGCCACAAGAAGAGAAGAGAAGAGAAGAGAAGAGAAGAGAAGAGAAGAGAAGAGAAGAGAAGAGAAGAGAAGAGAAGAGAAGAGAAGAGAAGAGAAGAGAAGAGAAGAGAAGAGAAGAGAAGAGAAGAGAAGAGAAGAGAAGAGAAGAGAAGAGAAGAGAAGAGGAGAAGAAAATTAAACAGGTTGGAAAAGACTTTTGAGATCATAGAGTCCAACCTATCATCCAACATCATCTAATCAACAAAACCATGGCACCAAGCACCCCATCCAATCTCTTCTTAAACACCTACAGTGATGGTGACTCCACCACCTCCCTGGGCAGCTCATTCTAATGGCCAATTACTCTTTCTAAGAAGAACTTTTTCCTAACATCCAGCCTGAACCTCCCCTGGCACAGCTTGAGATGGTGTCCTCTTGTTCTGGTTCTGATTGCCTGGGAGAAGAGACCAACCCCCTCCTGGCTACAACCTTCCTTGAAGTAGTTGTACACAACAATAAGGTCTGGCCTGAACCTCCTCGTCTCCAGGCTAAGCAACCCCAGCTCCCTCAGTCTCTCCTCATAGGGTTTGTCTTCCAAACCCCTCACCAACTTTGTTGCCTTTCTCTGGGCACATTCCAGCAAGTCAACATCTTTCTTAAACTGGGGGGCCAAGAACTGGACACAGGACTCAAAGTATGGAGTGCAGTGCAGCGTACAGGGGGAGAATGACCTTCCTGCTCCTGCTGGCCACACTCTTCCTGATACAGGACAGGATGCCATTGGCCCTCTTGGCCACCTGGGCACACTGCTGCCTCATGTTCAGCTGGCTGTCAACCAGTGCTCCCAGGTCCCTTTCTGCCTGGCTGCTCTCCAGCCACTCTGATTCCAGCCCGTAATACTGTATGGGGTTGTTGTGGCAAATGTGCAAAACTCAGTACTTACATGTGTTAAATCTCATGCTGTTGGACTTTGCCCATCTGTCCAGCCTGTCAAGGTCCCTCTGCAGAGCTCTCCTACCCTCTAACAGATCAACACATGTCTCCAGAATGGTGTCATCTGCAAACTTACTGATGATGGTCTTAATGCCCTCATCCAGATCATCAATAAAGATGACAAAGAGGATGGGGCCCAGTACTGATCCCTGGGGGACAACACCAGTGACTGTCTTCCACCTGGATGTGGCACCATTTACCACCACTGCGTTGGCTTGGCTCTCCAACTAGTTCCAAACCCAGCACAGAGTGCTGTTCTCCAAGCCAGTGGCTGGCAGCTTGGTCTGGAGTTTGCTGTGGCGGATGTTATCAAAGGCCTAGCTGAAGTCCAGGTAGACTTCCCCACAGCCTTCCCCACATCCACCAGGCAGGTCACCTGATCATAGAAGGAGATCAGGTTGGTCAGGCAGGACCATGCCCTTCCTCAGTCCATGCTGGCTGGCCCTGATCCCTTGGCCATCCTGTATGTGCTATGTGATTGCACTCAAGATGACCTGTTCCATAATCTTGCCTGGCAATGAGATCAGGCTGACAGGTCTGGAATTCCCTAGCTCATCCAACTGGCCCTTCTTGTGATGAGTATAATGTTGGCCAGCTTCCAGTCTTCTGTGACCTCTCCAGTGAGCCAGGACTGTTGAAATACAATGGAGAGTGGCTTGGCCAGCTCATCTGCCACCTCTCTCATTACCCTAGGATGGATCTCATCGAATCCCATGGACTTGTGGGGATCCAAGTGGCTAAGAAGGTCTCTAACTACTTCCTCCTAGATCACAGGGAAACTATACTGCTCCCTGCCTCTATCAGCCATCTCAGGAGGCCAGTTTTCCAGCAGATATCCTATGCTGCTATTAAAATTTACAGCAAAGAAGGTGTTAAGAACCTCTGCCTTTTCCTGTTCTTTTGTTGCTATATTCCCCTCTGTGTCCTGCATGACCTAGCAACATCCTGAAACATACCAGGGTTTACCTCATCTTCCTTCCAAAGATGACATAGCCTTTTCCCTTGATTCCTGTAGAAGTTCATTGCCCATCCTTGCTGGCCATCTAACACGGAGGCTCATCTTCTGGTACATTGGCACAGTCTGTTCCTGCAACTTCAAGAATTATTTCTTGAAGTAGGTCCAGCCCTCGTGGCCCCCTTTGTTTTCAAGGGCTCTGTTTCTCAAGGAACCTTCTGAGTTAGTTCCTTGAGTAACCTGAAGTCCACCCTTCAGAAGTCCAGAGTGGAGGTTTTCTTGCTGCCCCTCCTTGCTTGAGTGCATATTGAAAGCTCAATTATTTCATGGTCCCTGGACCCCAGACAGCCTCCAACCACCACATCTCCCAGCAGCCCTTCTCTATTGGTAAAAAGGAGATCAAGCAAAGCCTTACCCCTTGTACACTCATGCAGCAGCTGGCATAAGAAGCTGTCTTCTACACACTCTAAAAACCCTCTAGACTGCCTCCTTGCTGCTGTCTTAAGTTCCCACCAGATATCAGGCAGGTTAAAATTGCCCATATGAACAAGGTCTGGCAATCTTGAGACAGCCTGTAGCTGCCTATAGAATAATTCATCAACTTCTTCATCCTGGTTGGGTGGTCTATAACAGACTCCAACCAGGATGTCAGCCCTGTTGGTCTTCCCTCTAATTTTCACCCACAGGCACTCAACCTGATCATCCTTGATCTCTAGTTCCATGGCATCTAGTGCCTCCATGATGTACAGGGCCACCCCTCCACCCCTTCTCCCTTGCCTGTCTCTCCTGAAGAGCCTGTTGCCACCAATTACATTGCTCCCTTTCCTGTGAGTCATCCCACCATGTTTCTGTGATGGCAACTACATCATAATTTTCCTGCTGTAACAAGGCTTCCACCTCCTCTTTGTTGTTACACACACTTCATCCATTAGTGTATATGCACTTCAGCTGAGCTCCTAGTTTCACCCTTGATTCTAGCTTACCACCCTCAGACTCCTGTCTGGGAGGATTGGTTTCAGCCCCTTCCCCCTTCAAAATATGGAACACTTCATGAATGTATGTGTCATGCTTGCACAGGGGCCATGCTAATCTCTGTATCATTCCAATTTTAGTATACATGCTGCCAAAGTGAGAACAGTAAATCCTTCTGATAACTCTGTATGCAAAAACAGTCATATAAAAACAGTTATTTTCTTTTGTAGAAAAGAATGTAGCTGATGAGAACTTTTTTCTTCCAAACTAGCTGTCAGCTGTTAATGTCAGCAATGATAAAACATAAGCAGGAATTGTGATTCATCAACTGCATATAGAAACATCAAAAATGTAAAGTATTTTGTTCCACGTTCAGAATATGAGCTAGGACAACTTTATGCACCAAACCATGTGTCTGGTTTATTTATGGTAATTAATTTCCTGCCTTATCATTATAGAATAAGGATAAAAATTATATGCAACTGAAAAAATATATTTCAGAAACATGGGAACGATATCCAGTATGCATATGTATGCATGTGTTTTATGAACAATATGATATGTTATATCTATGACTATGTACATAGATTCTAATGTGCATTCATGTTAAAAGACAGATTTCAGAACAGCTTAAAAGCACAACAGCATCTCTCCCCTGGGAATTACTTTGACATGTTTCTTCACATGTAAACTCCTTAAGAATCATTTATCAAATCTTCGTACAATAACTAAAACAATAGGATTTTTATAAGCTACTCTGCACATTTATAATAATAACAATTACAAACTGCCAAAATGAAGTATAAATAAATTAAGTGATTTGTTGGACTATGTACAGGAAGAAAATATCTAAGTGGGGGATAGGTCCCAGGATTCTGTGTTCCTAATATCATGTCTCATCTATAAAGCTTGTAATTCGGGAGAACCTCCTCCTCACACCCAGCCTGAATCTCCCCACCTCCAGCTTCATTCCATTCCCCCTAGTCCTATCACTCCCTGAGATCCTGAGAAGTTCCTTCCCAGCCTTCCTGTAGGTCCCCTTCAGATACCGGAAGGCCACAATGAGGTCACCTCGGAGCCTTCTCTTCTCCACACTGAACAGCCCCAACTCCTTCAGTCTGCCCTCATAGGAGAGGTGCTCCAGCTCTCTGATCATCCTTGTGGCCCTTCTCTGGACACGTTCCAGCACCTCCATATTCCTCTTGTAATAGGGGCTCCAGAACTGGACACAGTACTCCAGGTGGGGTCTCACCAGGGCTGAGTAGAGGGGGAGGATCACCTCCCTTGACCTGCTAGACACGCTTCTCCTGATGCAGCCCAGGATCTGATTGGCCTTGCAGGCTGCAAGTGCACATTGAGAGCTCATGTTGAGATTTTTGTCCACCAGCACCCCCAAGGCTCTCTCCTCAAGGCTGCTTTCCAGCCAGTCACTGCCCAGTCTGGATTTGTGCCTGGCATTGCCTCGACCCAGATGCAGGACCCTGCACTTGTTCCTGTTGAACCTCAGGAGATTGGCTTGTGCCCACCTCTCCAGCCTGTCAAGGTCCCTCTGGATGGCCTCCCTTCCCTCCAGCATGTCTGCTGCACCACACAGCTTGGTGTCATCAGCAAACTTGCTGAGGGTGCACTCAATGCCACTGTCTATGTCACCCACAAAGATGTTGAACAGGACAGGTCCCAGGACTGATCTCTGAGGGACTCTGCTTGTTACTGGCTTCCACTGGGACATGGACCCATTGACAGCCACTCTTTGGGTGCAGCCATCAAGCCAGTTCCTTATCCATCTAGTGGTCCACCCATCAAACCCATGTGTCACCAGTTTGGAGACCAGAATGTGGTGCGGGACAGTGTCGAAGGCTTTGCTCAGGTCCAGGTAAATGACATCAGTTGCTCAACCCTCATCTATTAATGTTGTCACCTGCTCATAGAAGACCACCAGATTGGTCAGGCAGGATTTGCCCTTGGCAAAGCCATGCTGACTGTTCCCAATCACCTCTTCACTATTCTTCTGAGCCAGTAGTGCCAGAAGATCCAGGAGGATCTGCTCCATGATCTTTCCAGGCACAGAGGTGAGACTGACTGGCCTGGAGTTCCCTGGTTCCTCCTTCTTACCCTTTTTGAAAATGGGGGTAATGTTTCCCCTTTTCCAGTCTGTGGGGACTTCCCCAGACTGCCATGACTTTTGAAATATAATAGAGAGGGGTTTATCAGCCTCATCTGCAGTTCTCTCAGTACCCGTGGGTGTAACCCGTCAGGTCCCATGGACTTGAACACTTTCAAGTTCTTCAGGTGATCACGAACCTGATCTGCACTTACAATGGGCAGTTCTTCCTCCCCGTCCCTGGCTTTGACTTCCATAACATCAGGAGTGTGGCTAGAGGCCCTTGCAGTGAAGACTGAGGGAAAGAAGTTATTAAGTACCTCAGCCTTTTCCTCATCACTTGTGACCATTTCACCATTTTCCTTTGTGAGGGGGCCCACACCTTCCCTAGTCTTCTTCTTCCCATTAATATACCTGTCGAAGTTCTTAGTGTTCCCTTTAACCTCCCTGGCTAGGTTCAATTCAAACTCTGCTTTGGCTTTCCTAACCAGGACTCTCTCTGCTCAGGCAGCTTCCTTATATACCGCCTGTTCTAGCTGTCCTTCTCTCCACTGCCTGTAGAGTTCCTTTTTAAGTAATAGTGTGTCCAGTAGCTCCTTGTCCATCCAGGCAGGCTTCCTAGCATTCTTACCTGCTTTTCTCTTTGTTGGTACACAGAGCTCCTGGACACAGAGGAGGTGGTCCTTGAATACTAACCAGCTGTCCTGGGTCCCTCTTCCCTCCAGGGCTTTGTCCCACGACACTTTGGCTAGCAGATCCCTGAAGTGATCAAAATCTACACGCCTAAAGTCTAGGGTCATAAGCTTAGAATACTTCCTCCTGATTGCCCTGAGGAGATTAAATTCAACTGCTTCATGGTCACTGCAGCCAAGGCCGTCTCTGAGCCTCACATTGCTTACTAGCCCTTCCCTGTTGGTGAGAACAAGGTCCAGCATAGCACCATTTCTTGTTGGTTCCTCTACCATTTGGAGGAGGAAGTTGTCTTCTATGCAGTCCAGGAACATCCTGGATTGCTGGTGCCTTGCTGTGTTGTCCCTCCAGCAGATGTCCGGGTGGTTGAAATCACCCATGAGGACCAGGGCTAGTGACCTAGAAGCCACTTCTATTTGCCTGTGGAGGGCCTCATCTGCTTGGATCTGCTGGTCAGGTGGCCTGTAGGAGACCCCCACAGTAATATCTCCTTCCCCTGTCCTGCCTTTAATTTTAACCCATACACTCTCAACTAGCTCATCATCCCTCCCCAGGTGGAGCTCCACTGATTCCAACTGGCTACTGACATAGAGGGCAACACCTCCTCCTCTCCTTCCCTGCCTATCCTTCCTAAAGAGTTTATACCCATCTATCCCTACATTCCAGTCATGGGAATAACCCCACCAAGTTTCAGTGACAGCCACTATGTCGTGGCATCCCAGCAGCACAGTGCCCCTTAAGTCATCCTGTTTCTTGCCCAAGCTGCACGCATTTGCATAGAAGCCCTTCAGGTGTGCTGGCCCTGTCATCCTCTTGTGCCAATTCCCCTTGGTTTTCACCAAATGTCCTGGTGCGTGATTCGTGGCTTGCCTCTGGGCAGCAAGTTGAGAGCCCTTACCAGCTCTCCTTCTCTCTACTGCTGGTGAGCTGCCCCTCTGTTTGCCACTGGCCAGCAGGAGACTATTAACCCCTTCCCCCTTCAAATCTAGTTTAAAACCCTAGCAATGAGCCCTGCCAATTCCTGCCCCAGGATTCTTTTCCCCCTCTGGGACAAGTGTGTCCCATAAGTTGTTTTCAGCTCTGGTGCCTTGAAAACCAATCCATGATTGTGGAACCCAAAGCCCTGTCGCTGGCACCAGCCCCTGAGCCATGAATTGACCTGTCGGCCCTTCCTCAGTGTTTTCTCATCCATTGCTGACATTAGACAGATAGTAGAGAACACAACTTGAGCCCCTGATCCCTTTAGCAGTTTCCCTAAGGTTCTGAAATCTTTTTTAATAGATTGTGAGCCTCTCATTGTTACATCGTCACTACCCACCTGAAAGACCAGAAGTGGGTAGTAGTCTGAAGGACTCACGAGGTTGGGAATTCTATCTACAATGTCTTTTACTTGGGCACCAGGGAGGCAGCTGACCTCTCTATGAAATGGGTCTGGTCTGCATATTGGGCCCTCTGTTCCCTTCAGTAGGGAGTCTCCTATAACGATGACCCTACGAGGTTTCTTTTCTGGGTAAGTTTTGATGGCTGGCCTGAGGCAACCTGTCATTGGTGCAGCTTCTGACCTTCTTGAGTCCTTGACTTTACCAATGACCTGTTCCTCCTGTAGAGCCTCATACCTGTTCTGTAATTGCACTGTAGGCAGCGTGCTGCTCAAAGTAGCAGACTTTCTCCATTTGCATTTCTTCCGTCGGGCAGAGACCTGTTCCCATTGGCCCTGCTCATGTGGGTTACTACAGGGAGGCTGAGAGGCTTGTTAAGGGAAGGTGTCAAACTCCCTATTCCACTAAGAGTTACCCCCTGTTCTGGTTTTGAAGAGGTTAGATTATGGGAATAGTCAATTTTCCTTTCGCCATCTCTTATAGCTCTTGGCCTTTCCACCTCTTCGTTTAGTTCAACCACCATGCTCATCAGGTCACTGATTTGCTCACACCTAACAGAGGAGTTGTTCCTTCCATCCTCCATATCGAGTGCCAGGTTCCAGCACTCACTGCAGCCACCTACCTGAACATTTGCATTCTTGTGAGTGCTCTCTGTTTGGGTGCCCATTGTTCCGTTCTTAACAAATCTCATTGCCTTCCATGACAAAGTAACCAGCTCTCTTCATGTGAGGTAAGAAATGAACATTGCCTGCCTAGATTTTCCCAAGACTGGGAGGCTGCCATATGAGTAAGAGCTGAGAGAAATTGATTTCTTCTTTCTTGAAAAAAGGTGGCTTAGGGTAGGTTTAATCATCATATTCCAGTATTTAAAATATGGATACAATGAAGTTGGAGAATCCCTTCTTGCAAGGAGGCACTTGGAAAGAAATGAGGAATAATGAGTATAAATTACTGCTAGGGACATTCTGATTGTACAAAAAAGGGAACATTTTTCATAGGGAGAACAATCAGTCATTGGAATTATTTCCCCAGGGAAATGATTCAGTACCAAACATAGGATTCTTTTAATATTCATCTGGACAGGATGCCCAGATCATCTTGTGTAAACCATGCATTTTCCAAGAAAAGTTGGAACAGATCATCCTAAAATTCCCTTCCAACCTGGTATTCTGTGATTCTGTGATGCTATTTTTTTGCAGAAATTATTTCTGACTCTTCAGTAAACTATCACTACTAAGGCTACTAGCCAGAAACTAATCATAATTAAGTATCATTATCTATTTATTTTTAATTTACCTTTAAGGTAGAAATAAAATGAAAAAAAAAAAAATAAAAAAGGAACTCCCTCAGCTGACAGTTACAGATATATAATCTTAAGAGGAATAAACAGTGACTTTGATTATTCATACACCTTAACAACAGGCTTTGGAAAAAATAAGGAGAATGAGACATCAGAAACTATTACTTTGTCTTCCAAAGAGACAAAGTTTGCTCATTTCACGTATACACAAGGCAGTTATTTGCCAACTTTTACACCAGTGTAGATCATTTTATGCATATTTCATGTCAACAATTATAAAATGGAAAAAAATCTGTGTTTTCAGGAAACATTAAGTTAGTCAAATAATTTGACCATATCAAGAATTAGGGGAGGAGATACAGATCACCCCTGCATGTTCTTTTTTTTTCAAAAGAAGGACAAAAGTTAAAAAATAACCACAACAAAACAAAACCAAACACAAACAAAATGCTAACAGGGGAGCTGAAATTGGATGATGGTATGTCAGATTGAGACAGCATATTACATTACAGGACCTTTCCAAGATCCAATTTACAAAACTCCTTCAACAATCAAAGTATCATTAGAAGCATTTTGGGGATAATTAAACTGATAAGCAGAGTGTCATGGTTCATTTAAAGTTAAGTAGCAACTCTGAAGAAATGCTGAAGAAAGAATTCACAATTTAGGGCCTTCAGTAAGGTTTACAGTTATTATAGATGGATTCAAGGGTTAAAAAAATGTTTTTTCTTTAACAAATTGTGAATAATATGTGGATTTTCTCTATTTAATTTTGTTTTGTTTCAGTTCCCTCAAAAACCCCAAGGAAACCGTCCTTTTGATGTACCCTCTGAGAGGCTGTACTGGGACCTTACCTGCTGAGTTTTATGTGTTCCATATAAACAACTATTGGGGTTTCCTTTCCTTTGCAACAAAAGATGTAGGTTGTCCACAAGGTGGCCCTGGAAGTGATATCAACCTTTCTTCTCAATCCATGTAGCCAGTATTATATCCTTTATGCTATAATTCTATGTATATGAAGTACAAGCTTTTCCAGAATTCCAGTCATGCATTCAATATGTTTCTTAGGATAGAGTGTCTTTACAACATTCCTAATCAGTCTTTTCTCCTACATTCTATCTCTCAAAAATACTGAGTTTCTCACTCCTCTGATTGCAATATGAATTCTCTATTCTATTGCTTGTAAATTTTCTGCTCTCTAGATTTCAACCTCTTTAGACAAATTTGGTTGCATTCTTTTTCCTGTCAGTCATCTTAGGGCATTTTCACTTTGAACAGGGCCAAGAAAAACTGAGTAAACCTTTGTAGTCATATTGCTCTCTGCTCCCAATACAAAGCACAATGAAGCAGTCAATTCCCATCCCTGAAGTCAATCTACAAAGCAAACAGGATTAATAGGTAGAACAAGTCACCCATGATATTTCATTAACACCATTTGGAAATCAGCATTGTTTCACATGTTATTGTTCAGTCATCCTAAGCCTGCTGTGAGATCATGACCCTATCTGTCTCTAGAACACATTTAATTCTTAAAAAATTATCACTGTTCTACTGCATGTCACTTGATTCTTATGGAAACCAAAAGACGATAGTACTAGTATCCCATTGAGAGCTCTTATGGCACTTCAGTCACTTAAGTTTGATCTATGCTCTCAACAGTTAAAGGTAATGACTTCAAGAATAATCTTTCATAGATTTTATATTAAATGAGACTAAAGTGCAAGTAGTGTATTAAAGTATCTTGTTATTTGCAGAGTATTTAGAGTAACCTTAAATATGGAGATGATAAAAATTCATGACCTTTATTTTTAATTTTTCCTGGTTTTTTTTGCTCTTCTTCTTATGTATTAAATTCTGACATGTATGCATGCTTCATTAATACAGGTGCAAAGGCATCCACAACCAGGGTGTACCTGCATGTATACATGAGTTGCATATTGGCTAAAATGAGTAGCTCTATCAACTAAGCAACACATATTGCAGCTTGCATATTCAGAGGGGTCTATTTTCTTAGCTTCATTTAGTATCTGATCTCTATTACAATGATGTACACTTTCAGTTTATGCAGGTGCAACATTTTTGGCATGGAAAAACAAAGAGAACTAGATAGCATCTTCATGGGTCTCTATGGTTGTAGGATTGGGCTTTTGATCCTGCAGTTAGATGCAGAGTTATTCTCCTCTCCTCATAACAGCAGCGACCTGCACTATTAAACAGTTACTATACTGCATGCCACCACTAACTGCATTTCAATCATGCCAGTGCAATGCATTTACACTGTGTATAGATGCTTATGCATACACGTACACACACACAATCATTTCACAGATGTAATAATGTGTGACCATTTGAGGCTGTGCCTTTAAGAAAGGGAATATGGTGGACAGAAGTTGGTAAATGAAAAGAACAATCTAAACTAATTTCATTGGTAAAGTGGGAGGAAGCACCTTCTGAACTGGGAGTGCAGGAGAGTATCCTGGGCACTCCGGCACTTTTATCTTCAGTCTTGCTTCCGCTTCTTCTTCGGGCAGCAGCTTGAAGCTCCTGGGCTTTCTGCCAAGGCTTCAGCCTTGAAACTGATAAAGGCCTGTATTAACTCCTTTCCAATTAACACAAACTGCTTCTAACTTTTTTCTCTCTTTTTTTCTCTTTCTAACCCACTCTGGGGAAAGGGGGAAAGAGGGGAGAGTAGAGGTGGGGAACCCCCTAAGCAGAGGGGGGGAACTCTCATTTCTGTGCTACTCTATTGTATATCTTTGTATATATTGTAAATATTGTAAATTTGTATATATTCCCCTGCATATCCTACATTGCTTTGTAAATATACAGCTCCACTGCTTTGCTAATTCAGCTGTGAGGTTTTTTTTCCATTTCCCTTCAATTTTCTTTCCCTTTACTTTACAGAGGGGAGGGAGGAGGCTTTTTGGCCTTACCCTTCCAAACCTACGACATTATGATATTGTCGTAATGAATTGCTCAGTCAGGAAGAATTTAAGTTGTCGATTTTAATGTTCAGAATAAGCTTTAAGAAAGTTGAAGCCCCAATCATAGCTGTTTTTATAGAATAATATACTGATTTGACCTTACTCTCCCCATTTACTATTAAATGACCTATATAGACAACTGATATAATTTCATTGGCAAAGGAAAAATATATTTTGTGATGTATTGCAAAATATTTGTGTTTGATTAATTTTAATTAGAACTTTCCACAAAGCTGCATGATTGTTTCACTTTGTTTTTTTTTGCAAGAGAGCTGACTCAGGACCAGCACTCAGGACCAGTGTGCTTGAGCTGAAAGGCACTCCATTTTAGTTTCTTTTTCAGGCTTTTCAGGGCAGCAGGACCTTGGCAGGCAGTGAGACCTGCAGGGTTGTCTCTTGTGTGCCTGCTCAAGATCGTGATGTCAGCCATGGGAGATTTAAAAGAGCCCAGAGAGCCACATGATCACCATTTTGCAAGAGAGTGGCTGGCTTCTCACTCGATTGCAGCTAGAGGAACATGCTACAGCACATTTCTTTTTTTTCCAGTTGGTCAGTGGCCAGGGATAGAGATGGCAGCAAAGCTGTTTTTAAAAGATCTGTATCAACGCAGTCTGAGGTTGAACTTAAGCAGGCAGGTGTACAGGCAACTGGCTGCAAAGAGTGCTCAAGCCTGGCACTTGAAATAGAGGGCAGTGGAGATAACACCTGCATTAGGTGTGAACAGCTCAACTACCTGCTTAACCTAGTGGCTGAAATGAATGAGGAAGTTGCTAGACTTAGGACTGTAAGGGAATGTGAAAGAGAGTTGAATTTGAGTAACCAGTCTCTGCAGGCTCCCCTAACAGAGGGACGTGACCCAAAATGCATCAGGAAATGGATACAGGTCCCTGTTAGGAGACTCAAAGGACCTTCACGGCTCCCCTCACCTTCCCAGCTGCCCTTACAAAACAAATACGGGGCACTGGAAGTTGAGGGTGAGGTGATTCTGATGACAGAAGAGACACCATTCAAGGTATTGCCTAAAGCATATCATCCAACCCCCTGCATCAGGACTTGTTCCCTTAAAAAAAGGAGAGGAGGGTAATTGTTATTGGTGATTCCTTCCTGAGGGGAAGAGAGGGCCCCATATGTCAGCCAGATCCTTCCCACAGCGGAGTCTGCTGACTCCCTGGGGCCCAGGCCAGAGATGTTATCAGAAGGCTGCCTAGTCTGGTAATGTCCTCTGATTAATATCCCTTAACAGTTATGCAGGTAAGGAGTGATGATGTTGAAACCAGAGGTCCCAAGGCAATCAAAAAGGACTTCAAGGCTCTGAGAGAACTGGGTGAGGGGACCAGGGGCACAGGTAATATTTTCATCAATATCATTACTTGCAGGAAGGAATGCTGAAAGGAACAGGAAAACAGGTATCATTAACAAGTGGCTCAGAGGCTGGTGCCACCAACAGAATTTTGGGATTTTTGATGTTGGGGAATAGAATAGAATAGAATAGAATAGACCAGACCAGGTTGGAAGAGACCTTCAAGACCATCGTGTCCAACCTATCATCAAACACCACCTAATCAACTAAATCATGCAACTAAGCATCCTGTCAAGTCTCCTCCTGAACACTTCCAGTGATGGCGACTCCACCACCTCCCTGGGCAGCCCATTCCAATGGGCAATCACTCTCTCTGTGTAAAACTTCCTCCTGACCTCCAGCCTGAACCTTCCCTGGTGCAGCCTGAGACGGTGTCCTCTTGTTCTGATACTAGGCTACCTGGGAGAAGAGACCAACCCCTGCCTGTCTAGAACCTCCCTTCAGGTAGTTGTAGACAGCAATAAGGTCACCCCTGAGTCTCCTCTTCTCCAGGCTGAGCAATCCCAGCTCCCTCAGCCTCTTCTCATAGGGCTTGTGTTCCAAGCCCCTCACCAACTTAGTTGCCTTTCTCTGGACACGCTCCAGCAAGTCAACATCTTTCCTAAACTGAGGGGCCCAGAACTGGACACAGGACTTGAGGTGTGGCCTAACCAGTGCAGTGGACAGGGACAGAATGACCTCCCTGCTCCTGCTGGCCACACTGTTCTTGATGCAGGCCAGGATGCCATTGGCCCTCTTGGCTGCCTGGGCACACTGCAGGCTCATGTTCAGCCTACCATCAACCAGCACCCCCAGGTCCCTCTCTACCTGGCCGCTTTCCAGCCACTCTGACCCTAGCCTGTAGCACTGGATAGGGTAGTTGTGGCCGATGTGCAGAACCCGGAAATTGGATGTGTGTGGTGGGTTAACGCCTCTTTCTGAAAACAAAAGAAGAAAGCAGGGTGGAGGGCTTGTGGGTACTTTACACTCCCTGAAGGGCGTTTCCCTCTGGGAAAGCTGAGTCTGTTCCACTTACCCCTCCCTGCCTGGCTAGGGTATAAAAAGCAGGACATCATAGCAGTTGGATCTCCTTTTTGGCTCCTGCCTCTGCTGGATGAGAGCTACAGCAGCTGCCCTCCTACTCCTCAGCCACGTGGCCGGACCTGATCCTTTTCCCTGCTGCCTCTGCACCTCCTCAGAGAAAGACTGGTTTTGTATTATTTTTTTTTCTGTTCCACTCCCATCCATTCTTGTTCCTTGCCCTTGTGAACCTTGTTTTTCCCTGTTATTGTTATATATATATAATTTGAAGAAAAAAAATTATTTTGCCTCTCTACTTCCAAGCTGACTCCAGATTGTTGCTTAGTGGATTTGCTCCTTACCCCTTGTTTTTTTTCCTCCTCTCCCTGTTTGGAGGGAGGAGGTGGGGGGAGAGTGGGGAAGAGATTCTCAGCCTTTTCCCATTTGAGCTTTTAGCTCTCAGCTAAGGCTCAAACCACTACAATGTGTTAAATCTCATGCTGTTGGATTCTACCCATCTGTCCAGCCTGTCGAGGTCTCTCTGCAGAGGCTCTCTGCTCTCCAGCTGATCAACTCCTGCCCCCAGCTGGTGTCATCAGCAAATTTACTGATGATGGACTCAATGCCCTCATCCAGATCATCAATAAAGATGTTAAAGAGCACAGGGCCCAGCACTGATCCCTGGGGGACTCTACTACTGACTGGCTGCCAGCTGGATGTGGCACCATTCACCACCACTCTCTGGGCTCAGCCATCCAGCCAGTTCCTAAACCATTGCAGTGTGGTCACGTCCAAGCCATGGGCTGACAATTGGCCAGGAGTTTGCTATGGGGGACGGTGTCAAAGGCCTTGCTGAAGTCCAGGTAGACTACATCCACAGGCCTCCCCACATCCACAAGGTGGGTCACCTGATTATAGAAGGAGATCAGGTTGGTCAGGCAGGACCTGCCCTTTCTAAATCCATGCTGGCTGGGCCTGATCCCTTGGCCATCCTGTAAGGACTGTGTGATTGCACTCAAGATGACCTGTTCCATGATCTTGCCTGGCACTGAGGTCAGGCTGACAGGCCTATAAGTCCCTGGCTCATGCAACTGGTCCTTCTTGTGGATGGGCATCACACTGGCCAGGTTCCCATCCTCTGGGACCTCTCCAGTGAGCCAGGACTGCTGAAAAATGATGGAGAGCACCTTGGCCAGCTCCTCTGACAGCTTCCTCAGCATCCTAGGATGGATCCCATCTGGTCCCATGGACTTCTGGCAATCCAAGCAGCTGAGCAGATCACCATCTACCTCATTCTGGAACAGTGGAAAACTATGCTGCTCCCTGGCTCCTTCTGCCAGCTCTGCAGGCCAGCTGTCTGGAAGACATTCTGTCCTGCTAGTAAAAATTGAGGCAAAGAAGGTGTTAAGTATCTCTGCCTTTTCCTCATCCCTTGTCACAACATTCCCCTCCGTGTCCACCAAGGATTGGAGGTTGTCCTTGCCCTTCCCCTTGCTATTAATGTATTTATAGAAGGACTGTGGTGGGGTGGAAGGGTAAGGCCAAGAAGCCTCCTCCCTTCCCCCTTGTAAAGTAAAGGGAAAGAAAATTGAAGGGAAAGGAAAACAAAAACCTCACAGCTGAATTAGCAAAGAAGTGGAGCTGTATATTTACAAAGCAATGTAGGATATGCAGGGGAATATATACAAATTTACAATATTTACAATATATACAAAGATATACAACAGAGTAACACAGAAATGAGAGTTCTCCCCCTTGTTGAGGGGGTTCCCCACCTCCGCTCTCCCCCTCTTCCCCAGAGCAGGTTAGAAAAGAGAGAGAAAGAGAAAAAATTAGAAGCAGTTTGTGTTAATTGGAAAGGAGTTAATACAGGCCTTATCAGGTTTGTCAGTTTCAAGGCCGAAGCCTTGGCAGAAAGCCCAGCACAGAGAGAGCTGCCGCACTGTGGAGGAGCGGAAGCAAGACTAAAGATAAAGTGCCAGAATGACCAGGATACCCTCCTGCACTCCCAGTTCAGAAGGTGCTTCCTCCCACTCTACCAATGAAATTAGTTTAGATCCTCCTTTTCGTTTATCAACTTCTGTCCACCATATTCCCTTTCTTAAGGGGACAATGTCAAACGGTCACAGTCCACCCCTTCTAAACAATTTCACTGGCCGTTCATACTGTCCATCCAATCCAAAACGATATTTACAGTTCGTGAGTAAAGTTCATAGTCCATTCCGGCTATGCTCAGATGTAGAGGATTCAGAAGTCCAAGAAAATCAGAAAATGAGAAAAATGGAAAACAGTTCATTTCTTCACCGACGAAGCAAAGAAAAGGGAAACAGGTATTCTCAGGGTCTCTTAGTTGACTCAGGGCTCTCAGGGATTTCAGGGTTCGTGCACCGTAGATTTCATCGTTGATTCTTCCTTTGGACGCGATGTATCTGTACAGCAGTTCGAAGTTAACCTCTTTCAGCTAAAGTCAAATTTCTTTGTGGAATACACTGAATTTCACCATTCTCTTGCATTACCCAATAAGTGTGACCCGGACCTTCAGCTGAAACCACCCCTCGGACAGGTTTAGCCTCTCCTGAGGGTGAAAATACCCAAACAATTTTACCTAACAGTTTCTTTTCTCTAACAACAGGAACTCTATCACCTTCTACTTTCCATAGCAAATCTGAATGTGCAGGTCCAGCTCGGTTCACTGAACCTCTACTATTTACTAGCCAGGTTGCTTGTGCTAAATGTTTTTCCCAGTTTTTCAAAGATCCACCTCCCATAGCTTTAAGAGTGGTCTTCAACAAACCATTGTAGCATTCAATCTTCCCTGAAGCTGGTGCGTAGTAAGGAATATGGAATATCCACTCAATACTGTGCTCCTTTGCCCAGTTCTTTACAAGGTTGTTCTTGAAATGAGTCCCGTTGTCTGACTCAATCCTCTCTGGAGTTCCCTGTCTCCACAGGATCTGTCTCTCCAGACCGAGAATGGTGTTGCGTGCAGTTGCATGTGGAACTGGATAAGTTTCCAACCATCCAGTGTTTGCCTCTACCATAGTAAGCACGTATTGCTTACCAGAACGAGAACGTGGTAGAATGATGTAGTCAATCTGCCAAGCTTCACCAGACTTGTACTTGGACCATGTGTCACCATACCACAAGGGCTTAAGTCATTTTGCCTGCTTAATAGCAGCACAAATGTCACAGTCATGGATGACTTGTGTGATAGCATCCATGGAAATGTCTATGGATCTGTCACGAGCCCATTGGTATGTTGCATCTCTGCCTTGATGTCCTGACGAATCGTGAGCCCACCGAGCTAAGAATATCTCACCTCGGTGTTTCCAGTCGAGATCAAGATTAGAGTCCATGTCTACTTGAGAAACTCTTGCAGCTAGATCTGCCTGATGGTTGTGTTGCTGTTCCTCAGTAGCTTTGCTCTTAGGAATGTGAGCATCAATGTTTCTCACTTTCACTGGAATTCTCTCAATTCGATCAGCAATGTCCTGCCACAGGTTGGCTGCCCAAATGGGTTTTCCTTTTCTCTGCCAACCACTCTTCTTCCAGTTCTTTAGCCAACCCCATAGAGCATTGGCTACCATCCATGAGTCGGTGTAGAGATAAAGCTTTGGCCATCTCTCACGTTCAGCTACGTCGAGAGCTAGCTGGACAGCTTTTACCTCTGCGAACTGACTGGATTCTCCTTCTCCATCTTTCGCCTCTGCAACTCATCGCGTTGGACTCCACACTGCAGACTTCCACCTTCGCTTGTTTCCAACAAGACGACAGGAACCGTCTGTGAACAAAGCATATTTCTTTTCATCATCAGAAAGGTCATTGTAAGGAGGAGCTTCCTCAGCACGAGTTACTTTCTCCTCTGGAGGTTTAGCACAGTTGATACCTTCAGGCCAACTTGAGATCACCTCCACTAGACCAGGTCTTTCAAGATTTCCCATTCGAGCTCTCTGTGTTATCAGAGCCATCCACTTGGACCATGTTGAGTCTGTGGCATGATGTGGTGTGGAACCTTTGCCTTTGAACATCCAATTCAAAACTGGTAATCTGGGAGCTAAGAGAAGTTGTGATTTAGTTCCAATCACTTCAGAAGATGCCTTTACTCCTTCATAGGCAGCTAAAATGTCTTTCTCTGTTGGAGCATAATTAACGTCTGAACCTCTGTACCCTGGACTGCAGAAACCAAGAGGTCATCCACGTGTCTCACCTGGAGCTTTTTGCCACAAGCACCAGGTTGGACCATTGTCACTTGCAGCCGTGTACAAAATGTTCCTAATGTCTGGACCATCTCGGACAGGTCCCAGACCCATTGCTTGAACTACCTCTTGCTTTATCTGGTCAAAAGCTGCTTGTTGTTCAGGTCCCCAGTGGAAATGGTTTCTCTTTCGAGTCACATCATACAGTGGTTTCACAATCTGACTGTATCCAGGAATGTGCAGTCTCCAAAATCCCACTATCCAAAAGAAATGTAGGGTCTCTTGCTTGTTTGTGGGATTTGCCATGATAGAGACTCTATTTACCACATCCACTGGAATGTGTCGGCATCCATCCTGCCACCGCACTCCCAGAAACTGAATTTCTGTGGTAGGTCCTTTCATCTTGTCTCGCTTGATGGCAAAACCTGCATCCAGAAGAATGTCAATGATTTTGTTACCTTTCTCAAAGACTTCCTCAGCAGTTTTACCCCAGACGATGATATCATCGATGAACTGGATATGTTCTGGAGCACCGCCTTTCTCCAGAGCATCGTGGATCACTGCATGACAGATGCTTGAGCTGTGGATCCAGTTCATTGGCAATCTGTTGAAAGTGTACTGGATTCCTCTCCAGGTGAAAGCAAACTGAGGCCTGCATTCCTCTGCTATGGGAATAGAGAAAAATGCATTAGCAATGTCTATAGTAGCATACAATTTGGCCTCTTTGGATTCCAGCTCATACTGGAGCTCCATCATGTCTGGTACTGCTGCACTCATAGGTGGTGTCACTTCATTCAGGGTTCAGTAGTCGACCGTCAGACGCCAGTCTCCATTCTGCTTCCGCACAGGCCACACTGGACTTTTGAAAGGTGAATGAGTTTTGCTGACGACTTTCTGACTCTCCAACTGACGAATCAGATTCTGAATGGGCAACAAAGAGTCACGGTTGGTTCAGTATTGTCTGTGATGCACAGTCTCAGAAGCAACCGGCAATTTAATGTCCTGTATCTTATGTTGTCCCACAACTGCAGATTCATCAGAAAGTTCAGGTCTAGCAGACAGCTACAATTTTTGTCCATCAATTTCTATTGAAGCTACTCCAAAAGCCCATTTGTAACCTCTAGGGTCTTTGAAACGCCCTTCTCTCAGAAAATCAATTCCCAAAATACAAGGTGCGTCAGGTCCGGTCACAACTGTTTGTCAGTTTGAAGGCCGAAGCCTTGGCAGAAAGCCCAGCACAGAGAGAGCTGCTGCACTGTGGAGGAGCGGAAGCAAGACTAAAGATAGAGTGCTGGAAAGCCCAGTATACCTTCCTGCACTCCCAGTTCAGAAGGTGCTTCCTCCCACTCTACCAATGAAATTAGTTTAGATAGTTCTTTTCATTTACCAACTTCCGTCCACCATATTCCCTTTCTTAAAGGCACAGCCTCAAACGGTCACAAGGACTTTTTGTTGTCCTTCACAGCAGAGGCCAATCTAAGCTCAAATGCACTTTTGCCTCCCTAATTTTCTTCCTACAAGACCTAGCAACATCTTTAAATATTTCGTGGGTTGCCTCACCTTTCTTCCAAAGATGATATACCCCCTTTTTTTCCCCTTAGCTCTATTAAAAGTTCTTTAACCATCCAGGCTGGCTGTCTGCCCCGGCGGCTCATCTTCCGGCACATTGGCACAGCCTGTCCCTGAGCCTTCAACAATTCTTCCTTGAAGTAGGCCCAGCTCTCCTGGACCCCTTTGTTTTTAAGGGCTTTATCCCAAGGAACCCTCTGAATTAGTTCCTTGAGTAGCCTGAAGTCCGCCCTCCAGAAATCTAGATTGGAGGTCTTCTTGCTACCCCTCTTAGCTTGACCAAATAATGAGTCCTAGCATATCAGAACAGACTATCCCCCAGAGGGAAATGGGTTCTAGGAAGGGAGTTGGTAGGTTTTAACCTCCTTAATATCTGATGGGAACTTAACACAGAAGAGACGAGGCAGTCTCAAAGGTTCTTAGAGTGTATGGATGACAGCTTCTTATCCCAGCTGCTGTGTGAGCATAGAAGGGGTAAGGCTTTGCTTGACTTTCTTTATACAAACGGAGAAGGGCTGGTGGGATATGTGGTGGTTGAAGGCTGCCTGAGGTCCCATAGTTTCATAGTTTCATAGTTTCATTCAGGGTTGGAAGGGACCACAAGGATCCCCCTGCCACGGGCAGGGACACCCCACACTACATCAGGCTGGACAGAGCCTCACCCAGCCTGCTCTTAAACACCCCCAGGGACGGGGCCTCGACCACCTCCCTGGACAACACATTTCAGGGTTTCACCACTCCCATGGTGAAGAACCTCCTCCTCACATCTAGCCTGAATCTCCCCACCTCCACCTTCATTCCATTCCCCCTAGTCCTAGCACTCCCTGAGATCTTGAGAAGTCCTTCCCCAGCCTTCCTGTAGGCCTCCTTCAGATACTGGAAGGCCACAATGAGGTCACCTGGGAGCCTTCTCTTCTCCAGACTGAACAGTCCCAACTCCTTCAGTCTGTCCTCATAGGAGAGGTGCTCCAGCCCTCTGATCATCCTTGTGGCCCTTCTCTGGACACGTTCCAGCACCTCCATATTCCTCTTGTAATAGGGACTCCAGAACTGGACACAGTACTCCAGGTGGAGTCTCACCAGGGCTGAGTAGAGGGGGAGGATCACCTCCCTCGACCTGCTAGCCACACTTCTCCTGATGCAGCCCAGGATCTGATTGGCCTTGCGGGCTGCAAGTGCACATTGAGAGCTCATGTTGAGCTTTTTGTCCACCAGCACCCCCAAGTCTCTCTCCTCAGGGCTACTTTCCAGCCAGTCACTGCCCAGTCTGGATTTGTGCCTGGCATTGCCTCCACCCAGATGCAGGACCCTGCACTTGCTCTTATTGAACTTCATGAGGTTGGCTTGTGCCCACCTCTCCAGCCTGTCAAGGTCCCTCTGGATGGCCTCCCTTCCCGCCAGCGTGTCTGCTGCACCACACAGCTTGGTGTCATCAGCAAACTTGCTGAGGGTGCACTCAATGCCACTGTCCATGTCACCCACAAAGATGTTGAACAAGACAGGTCCCAGGACTGATCTCTGAGGGACTCTGCTTGTCACTGGCCTCCACCGGGACATGGAGCCATTGACAGCCACTCTTTGGGTGCAGCCATCAAGCCAGTTCCTTATCCATCTAATGGTCCACCCATCAAACCCATGTGTCACCAGTTTGGAGACCAGGATGTGGTGCGGGACAGTGTCGAAGGCTTTGTTCAGGTCCAGGTAAACTACATCAGTTGCTTGTCCCTCATCTATTAATGTTGTCACCTGCTCATAGAAGGCAACCAGGTTGGTCAGGCAGGATTTGCCCTTGGCAAAGCCACGCTGACTGTTCCCAATCACCTCTTCACTATTCTTCTGAGTGAGTAGTGACTCCAGGAGGATCTGCTCCATGATCTTTCCAGGCACAGAGGTGAGACTGACTGGCCTGGAGTTCCCTGGTTCCTCCTTCTTGCCCTTTTTGAAGATGGGGGCAATGTTTCCCCTTTTCCAGTCTGTGGGGACTTCACCAGATTGCCATGACTTTTGGAATATAATAGAGAGGGGTTTAGTAACCTCATCTGCCAGTTCTCTCAGTACCCGTGGGTGTATCTCGTCGGGTCCCATGGACTTGAACAGTTTCAGGTTCTTCAGATGATCACGAACCTGATCTGCACTTACAATGGGCAGTTCTTCCTACCCGTCCCTGGCTTTGACTTCCATAACATCAGGAGTGTGGCTAGAGGCCCTTGCAGTGAAGACTGAGGGAAAGAAGTTATTAAGTACCTCAGCCTTTTCCTCATCACTTGTGACCATGTCACCATTTTCTTTTCTGAGGGGGCCCACACCTTCCCTAGTCTTCTTCTTCCCATTAATATACCTGTAAAAGTTCTTAGTGTTCCCTTTAATCTCCCTGGCTAGATTCAATTCAAACTCTGCTTTGGCTTTCCTAACCAGGACTCTTGCTGCTTGGGCAGCTTCCTTATATTCCCCCTGTTCTACCTGTCCTTCTCTCCACTTCCTGTAGAGTTTCCAAAATAATTGAGTTTTCAATATGCAGTCAAGCTAAGAGGAGCAGCCACAAAACCTCTACTCTGGACTTGTGGAAGGTGGACTTCAGGTTACTCAAGGAACTAACTCAGAACGTACCTTCAGAAACAGCTCTTCAAAACAAAGGAGGCCAGCAGGACTGGACCTACTTCAAGAAAGAATTCTTGAAGGCACAGGAACAGGCTGTGCCATTGTGCCAGATCATGAGCCGCCGGCTTAGATGGCCGGCCTGGTTGGGCAATGAATTTCTGAGTGAATTAAGAGGAAAAAAAGAGGCTGTGTCATCGTTAGTAGGGAGGTGAAGTAACGCATGATATGTTTCAGGATTTTGCTAGTTCATGCAGGAAAAAATTTAGAGAAGCAAAAGCCCATTAAGAACTTAGACTGGCCACTGCTGTGGAGGACAACAAAAAAATCCTTCTACAAATATATTAATGCCAAGAGGAGGGTCAAGGACACCCTCCACTCCTTAGTGCACATGGAGGGGAATATTGTAACTAAAGATGAGGAAAAGGCAGAGGTACGTAACACCTTCTTTGACTCAATTTTAATAGCAGGATAGGTTGTCTTCTGGACAGCTGGCCTCCTGAGCTGGCACATGGAGTCAGGGGGCAATATACTTCCCCTGTAGTCCAGGAGAAAGTAGTTAGAGACCTTCTCAGGCACTTGGATCCCCACAAGTCCATTTGACCAGATGGGATCCATCCTAGGATAATAATAGAGGTGGCAGATGAGCTGGCCAAGCCACTCTCCATCATTTTTTCAACAGTCCTGACTTAGTGGAGAGATCCCAGATGACTGGAAGCTGGCCAACTTGATACCCATCCACAAGAAGGGCCAGAAGGAGGAACCAGGCAATTACAGGCCTGTCAGCCTGATCTCATTGCCAGGCAAGATTATGGAACAGGTCATGTTGAGTGCAATCACACAGCACCTGAAGGATGACCAAGGGATCAGGCCCAGCCAATATGGATTGAGGAAGGGCAGATCCAGGAAGGGGTCCAGGAGAGCTGGTCCTACTTCAAGGAAGAATTGTTGAAGGCTCAGGGACAGGCTGTGCCAATGTGCCGGAAGATGAGCCGCCAGGGCAGACGGCCAGCCTGGATGGTTAAAGAACTTTTAATGGAACTGAGGGAAAAAAAGAAGGTGTATCACCTTTGGAAGAGAGGGGAGGCAACCCATGAAAAATTTAAGGATGTTGCTAGGTCTTGCAGGAAGAAGATTAGGGAGGCAAAAGTGCATTTGGAGCTTAGACTGACCTTTGCTCTGAAGGACAACAAAAAGTCCTTCTATAAATACATTAATAACAAGAGGAAGGGCAGAGACAACCTCCACTCCTTGGTGGACACGGAGGGGAATGTTGTGATAAGGGATGAGGAAAAGGCAGAGATACTTAACACCTTCTTTGCCTCAATTTTTACTAGCAGGACAGAAGGTCTTCCAGACAGCTGGCCTGCAGAGCTGGCAGAAGGAGCCAGGGAGCAGCATAGTTTTCCACTGTTCCAAAATAGGGTAGTTGGTGATCTGCTCAGCCGCCTGGATCCCCACAAGTCCATGGGACCAGATTGGATCCATCCTAGGGTGCTGAGGAAGCTGTCAGAGGAGCTGGCCAAGCCGCTTTCCATCATTTTTCTGCAGTCCTGGCTCACTGGAGATGTCCCAGAGGACTGGAAGCTGGCCAATGTGGTGCCCATCCACAAGAAGGGCTGGTTGCATGAGCCAGGGAATTATAGGCCTGTCAGCCTGACCTCAGTGCCAGGCAAGACCATGGAACAGGTCATCCTGAGTGCATTAACACAGCACCTGGAGGATGGCCAAAGGATCAGGCCTAGCCAGCATGGATTTAGGAAGGGCAGGTCCTGCCTGACCAACCTGATCTCCTTCTACGATCAGGTCACCCTCCTGGTGGATGTGGGGAGGCCTGTGGATGTAGTTTACCTGGACTTCAGCAAGGCCTTTGACACCGTCCCCCATAGCAAACTCCTGGCCAAGCTGTCAGCCCATGGCTTGGAGAGCAGCACTCTGAGCTGGGTTAGGAACTGGCTGAATGGCCGAACCCAGAGAGTGGTAGTGAATGGTGTCACATCCAGCTGGCGGCCAGTCAGTAGTGGAGTCCCCCAGGGATCAGTGCTGGGCCCTGTGCTCTTTAACATCTTTGTTGATGATCTGGATGAGGGCATTGAGTCTATCATCGGTAAATTTGCTGATGACGCCAAGCTGGGGACAGGAGTTGATCTGCTAGAGGGTGAGAAGCTTTGCAGAGAGACCTCGACAGGCTGGACAGATGGGCAGAGTCCAACGGCGTTGGATTTAACACATCCAAGTGCCGGGTTCTGCACATTGGCCACAACAACCCCATGCAATGCTACAGGCTAGGGTCAGAGCGGATGGAGAGCAGCCAGGCAGAGAGGGACCTTGGGGTGCTGGTTGATGGTAGGCTGAACATGAGCCTGCAGTGTGCCCAGGCAGCCAAGAGGGCCAATGGCATCCTGGCCTGCATTAAGAACAGTGTGGCCAGTAGGAGCAGGGAGGTCATTCTGCCCCTGTCCACTGCACTGGTTAGGCCACACCTCGTGTCCTGTGTCCAGTTCTGGGCCCTTCAGTTTAGGAAGGAGGTTGACTTGCTGGAGCGTGTCCAGAGAAAGGCAACTAAGTTGGTGAGGGGCTTGGAACACAAGCCCTATGAGGAGAGACTGAGGGAGCTGGGCCTGCTTAGCCTGGAGGGGAGGAGACTCAGGGGTGACCTTATTGCTCTTTACAACTACCTGAAGGGGGGTTGTAGACAGGTGGAGGTTGGTCTCTTCTCCCAGGCAGCCAGCACCAGAACAAGAGGACACCGTCTCAGGCTGCACCAGGGAAAGTTCAGGCTGGAGGTCAGGAGGAAGTTTTACACGGAGAGAGTGATTGTCCATTGGAATGGGCTGCCCGGGGAGGTGGTGGAGTCGCCGTCACTGGAGGTATTCAGGAGGAGACTTGATGGGGTGCTTGGTTACATGGGTTAGTTGATTAGGTGGTGTTGGGTGATAGGTTGGACGTGATGATCTTGAAGGTCTCTTCCAACCTGACTTATTCTATTCTATTCTGTTCTATTCTATCCTATCCTGCCTGACCAACCTGATCTCCTTCTATGATAAGGTGACCTGCCTGGTGGATGTGGGGCAGGCTGGGTATGTATCATAGTATCATAGTACCATAGTATCATTCAGGGTTGGAAGGGACCACAAGGATCATCTAGTTCCAACCCCCCTGCCATGGGCAGGAAAACCTGACACTACATCAGGCTGGACAGAGCCTCATCCAGCCTGGCCTTAAACACCCCCAGGGACGGGGCCTCAAACACCTCCCTGGACAGCACATTCCAGGGCTTCACCACACTCATGGAGAAGAACCTCCTCCTCACATCCAGCCTGAATCTCCCCACCTCCAGATTCATTTTATTCCCCCTAGTCCTATCACTCCCTGAGATCTTGAGAAGTCCTTCCCCAGCCTTCCTGTAGGCCCCCTTCAGATGCTGGAAGGCCACAATTATGTCACCTTGGAGCCTTCTCTTCTGCAGACTGAACAGCCCCAACTCCTTCAGTCTGTCCTCATAGGAGAAGTGCTCCAGCCCTCTGATCATCCTTGTGGCCTATGTAGTCTACCTGGACTTCAGCAAGGCCTTTGATACCATCCCCCACAGCTAAATCCTGGTCAAGCTGTCAGCTCGTGGCTTGGATAACAGCACTCTGTGCTGGGTCAGGAACTGGCTGTAGGGCTGAACACAGAGAGTGTTGGTGTATGGTACCACATCCAGCTGGCAGCCAGTCCCTGTTCCCCAGGGATCAGTGCTTGGTCTGATCCTGTTCAATATCTTTACTGATGATCTGGATGAGGGCATTGAGTCTATCATCAAAGAATTTGCAGATGACATCACTCTAGGGGAAGGTGTTAATCTGTTACAGAGTAGGAGAACTCTGTAGAGGGACTGTGACAAGTCAGAGAGATAGGCAGAATCCAACGTCATGAGATTTAATACATCTACGTGCCGAGTTCTATACGTTGGCCACAGCAACCCCATGCAGTGCTACAGGCTGGGGTCAGAGTGGCTGGAGAGCAACCAGGCAGAAAGGGACCTGGGGATACTGGTTGACAGCTGGCTGACCATGAGGCAGCAGTGTGCCCACGTGGCCAAGAAGGCCAATGATATCCTGGCCTGCATCAGGAATAGTGCGTGGCCAGCAGGAGTAGGGAAGTCATTGTGCCCCTGTACTCCACACTGTTTAGGCCACAGCTTGAGTCCTGCGTCCATTTTTGTGCCCCTCAGTTTAGGAAGGATGTTGACTTGCTGGAGCATGTGCAGAGAAGAGTAACAAAATTGGTGAGGGTTTTGGAGCACAAGCCCTATGAGGAGAGGCTGAGGGAGCTGGGGTGGCTTAGCATGAAGAAGTGGAGGTTCAGGCCAGACCTTATTGCTGTTTACAACTACTTCAAGGGAGGCTGTAGCCAGGTGGGGTTGGTGTCTTCTCCCAGGCAACCAGCACCAGAACACGAAGACACAGTCTCAAGCTGTGTCAGGCGAGGATTTAGGCCAGGTGTTAGGAAGAAGTTCTTTACAGAAAGGTTGCTTAGCCTGGAGATAGTGTTGGGTGATAGGTTGGACTCGATGATCTTTAAGGTCTCTTCCAACCTGGTCTATATTCTATTCTATTCTATTCTATTCTATTCTATTCTATTCTATTGATGGAATCCTGGCATGTAAAAAGGTGATTCATTTGGAGAAAGACAATTTACCCTGTAAGTTTTCACTTGTAGCTTAATAACAAAATTAGTATTTCAAGTATAATGGAATATTATGCTGTACCAGTGTTTTCAACCTCTGCTCCTCCAGTGTTTGCATTTTCCTGCATTGTATCTACCTTTTCCTTTCTTTGTCATGAACAACTTCAAAGTCATGAGCTCACTTCTTTCAAATGCTTACAGTTGTTTCAGTTACAAAAAATCTTTAAGATCATAGAGTCCAAATATTATCTAATTTAACCAAGACTGGTGACAAACTCCACTTATGATTCTTTTAAACACCTCTATGGATGGGGATTCAACCACCTCACTGGGCATTATACTCCATTGTTTGAGAACCATTTCAATAAAATGAAGTTTCTTCTAATATCCAGCCTAAACCTTCCTTGGTGCAACTTCAGGCCATTTCCTGTCATCCAGTCACTTGCTACGAAGGAGAAGAGATCAACACCAACATTGCTTCAATCTTCTCTGAGGGATTTGTAGGGAGTATCAATGTCTCTCTTCAGCCTCCAGACTAAACAATTTCAGTTTCCTCAGCTGCTCCTCGTAAGATTTGTTCTCCAACCCTTTACCAACTTCATTTTCTCAACCTGCTTCATCACCTCAATGTCTTTACTATAATGAGGGGTCAAAAACTGAATGCAGTGCAACCTCACCACTGCTAAGGAGAGTGTCAGCACTTCCCTAGTCCTGCTGGTCACACTGTTCCTGATACAGTCCAGGATGTTGTTGGCCTTGTTGGTCACCTGAACACAATATTTGTTCCTATTCAGCCAACACAGTTTCAGGCATTTCCCTGCTGGGCAGCTTTCCAGCCAAGTCTCTCCAACCTGGGGCATTGCAAGGGGTTGCTGTGATTGAAGTGCAGGACCTGGCACATGGCTTTGTTTAAAGTTATACAATTGGCCTTGGCCCATTGATCCAGCCTGTCCAGGTCCCTCTGCAGAGCCTTTGTACCCTCAAGCAGATCAACATCCACTTCCAGTATATTGTAATCTACAAGCTTACAGAGGGTACACTTAGTGACCTCATCAAAATAAAGATATTAAAGAGACCTGACTCCAGTTCTGAGCCCTGAGGAACACACTTGTGACCAGCCACCAACTGAATTGAGCTCCGTTCATTGCTGCTCCCTGTGTTTGACTATCAGGTTTCTTTACCCAGCAAGCTGTCCATCCATCAAAGGCATGAGCAATTAGTTTCTCCAGGAGGATCCTGTGGGATATAGTGTCTTGCATGCTCTGCATCACAGCATTTGAGATTATCTGCTCCAAGATCTTCTTGTGCATTAATATCAGACTGAGAGATCTGTAGTGCCCCGAGTCCTTCTGGCCCTTCTTGCAGATGGGCATCACATTTACCAATCTTCAGACAGATGGGACTCCCCAGTTAGCCAGGACTGCTGGCAAATGATGGAAAATGCCTTCATGAGCACTTCAACCAGCTCTCTCATGTATGCCATCTGGCTCCAGAGACTTGTATATTTCTAAGTGGTGCTGCAGGTCACAAACCAACTCATTGTGGATTATGGGAGCTTCATTCTGCACCCCATACCTATCTTCTAGACCAGGGAGCTGATGTACCAGGTTACGCACAGCCCAGGAGGGGGTGGGCTGAAAAGAACCTAGGCACAGGTGGACAAAGAAACCTGACCCAAGTGGTCAGAGAGACATGGTCCCCCCTCCCAGGTGGAAGGGTCCCCAGATCAATGTCTATTCCACTCCCACTTCCTGTCCAGAAAGCCTTTTTAAGAGTAGACATTTTCTGTCTCACTCTTTTCTCCTGCCCTCACCTGCCCAACAGATCTCTCGGGGCTCCTGCTGTTGTTGTAATCACATGGTGGAGCCTCTTCCATGCTGCTCCAGACTCCTGAGGACTGCATCTATTGAGAATCCACATTTGCATTCAATCCTTTGCCAGCTGTGT
The DNA here is from genome assembly GCA_011125475.1 of Melanerpes aurifrons. Taxonomy (NCBI): domain Eukaryota; kingdom Metazoa; phylum Chordata; class Aves; order Piciformes; family Picidae; genus Melanerpes; species Melanerpes aurifrons. The sequence goes on along the minus strand of WWNC01000076.1, from coordinate 3,813,581 downwards.
CTGGTTTTGTACATGTATTTATTTAACCTTTTCCTTATACCTTTATAACCTTGCTTTTATTCAAATGCCTTTTATATTTTGTAAAACTCGTCTTTTTACTTCCAAATCAATTCAAGACTATTTATTTTGTAATTTTATCACTCTTTTCTCCTGCGTAATTTGCTTTTCCCTACTGGGGGGGGGGGGGGGTGGTGGTGGGGAGGGGGCAGAAATGGAGAGGGGAGGCAATCTAAATCTGTTCCATTTGTGCTTTTGGAGTCTGGGACAGCTTAAACTACAACAGCTGGGTAACCAGCACAAGAATAGTCCTATCATTAATGACTGAGGCAAAAAAGGTATTGACTACCTCAACCTTTTCCTTGTCATGGACTACATTTGGCCCTGCATACAATAAATAATGGAGATTCTCCTCAGTTCTCCTTTTGTTGCTGATGTATTTGTAGAAGCATTTCTTGTTGCCTATAACAGTTGAAGCCAAATTAATTTCTAGCTTGGCTTTGACTCTTCTAATTTTCTTCCTTCACAGCCTCATGACAAATTTGTAGTCCTCATCAACTCTCTTTTTCTCCCTGAGTTGTAATCCTATTCAGCCAGGCTGACCTTATTCATCACCAATTTGTCTTTTGGCACATGGGGACAGCCTCATCCTGCACCTATTCCATGCTGCTCCAGACTCTTAATGACTGCATCTATAGAGAATACACATTTGCATTCAGAGAATCCTTTGCCAGCTGTGTCTGGCTGTTTTCAGGGGATCTCATGATTACAAATTCACTAATAATCTTTGCATCTTTTCTTTTGTGTGGGTCTGCATTTCCCATCTCAACTGATACAGCAGACTGAAAGATCTCACCATCATACTGTCCTTCAAACACTGGTGTGCTGCCCTTGGGCTTATTTTTAGCAAGCCTGGGTTTTCATCCTACCTTCTTCTATATATAGTTTAAAGCTCTTTCTATGAGCCCTGCTAGCTAATCGCTTTCCTCTTTCACTCTCTACAGCAATCATTTGTTAGAGGTACATCTGAAACACTTATTCAGCCAATTGCATGTTCTTACAAAAAGAGTAGTCTCTTTTTGTTATAACTAACTCATGTCACGCAGAATTATCTCCTCTGCTTCTTTTGCCATCCTCGCTTCTTGTCTCTCATTTTATGCTAAAATGATAAGCCCCCTGGGGGAAAAACCGTCTAATGAGATTTAGTTCTGCTGAATGTACAGTGCTGAAGGCCCTAGATCTCAAAGAGTTGTGTGCAACAAAATAATGGCATTAGTAACAGCAAACTCTCATATATTCTGACTAAGGTTTTGCAAAAACTACTAATATGGGCTGACATAACAAATTAACAGCAGGGAAAGTTCACAAAAGGGCAATACAGCCAAAGCCTGCCAAAGATATTAGCATTCATTTTACAACCTTGTCTCCAGTTTGTGCAAGGTTGGAGGTTGCACTTTCATTAAAAATTGACAACATATTAAGTGGTAATTAAAACCATTTGTCCTTTTTAGCTCTATTTATCTTGCAGTGGGGAGAGGAGATTTTTTGGGGGCGAGAAAAGAGAAACAAAATATAAAACACCCTGACTTTGAAATGCAACAAATAAGTCTCTTGCATCTCTCTCCTTCCTTCTGTGCAGGACAGATAAGAGCTATGCAGATTGAGTGTCAGGACCTCAGCAGCAAGGGGGAAAGCTAAGTTTTCGGAGTTCAGCATGCTCGTTGCAAGAAGAGAAGGTAAAAGGCTGCAGGTGTGAAAGGAAGCAGAAAGAAGGGGAAGCAGTAGAGAAGGAAACACTTCTGTGAGATACATGCCATTTCACAGAGAAAAAGAAGATAAACTAAAGGAAGATAATGGACTAGCAAACTGACCAAATAAATCTACAAATTGTGTGCATTTATATGATGTAAAATTTTTATTATAACTAATCCTCAATCACATGTAATATCTAAGTGAAGGCTTAGGGCAACACCTACCTAGGAAATATTAAAAAATTTCTGTTGAATTTCGAAATATACCAGGAAGAGAGCGAAAGATATTAAATTAATTAATTTTAAAAAAATCAAGTATATTTGAGCAAAACTCTTTTTTTTGTCTGTTTTTTTAAACTATTTTAATTCATACATAATTTTAATTCAAACATAAAATTCATTTTAGCATGTGAAATCAACATTCTGAAATTCAAATAACTTGAAAATATTCATTTTTCCAAAAGGATCTTCAAATAAGAAAACTTAACAATTTAATAAATATAAAGAGATAGTTGTTATTTTTTCCCCCTCAAAAGTTATTTTCTCCCTGTTCTGAAGTAGTTGTATAAAAGTGAACACTGATTACAGTAAAACAGGTGGGGATACAACTGTTTCAGTTAAGGTAGTAACCATTATAGAACTAAGCTGTAATATCATATGTGTCCTCAGAGAAGAGAAAGAATTGTTGCTAGATAGCAAAACCAAAAATATGGTTAGAATACATACTTATGTATGAATTCTTATTCCTTGATCTATTTATATATATTTGCTTCCTTCTCTTTCTTACATAACTGTAACCCCTACTTTCGAATCTGACTGTATCTAGAATTCTAGCTTTAACCTGAGCTACTAAATCTGTGTTTTCAACATCTAAAATCAAGTGTTTGGAAGCATAGCTTTAAGCAACAAGTAAAGAAACAAAAAGCAACCAACCAAACAAACCCAAACAACAAAACAAAATGTCAAAAACTAGAAAACCAAACTACCTGAAAAAAAACACAAAGCAAACAAACAAACAAACACACCCACAAACAAACAAACAAACAAACAAAGAAGGTCCAACTTCTGATGTGATGTGAAACAGGATTTTTAGTTAACTTCAAAAAGTTGTGTTATATCAACACAATAATACAATTTTACTGTACTCTTTAGTCAAGAACTCAATATACAGATGTAAAACATGTAATAAATAGCTGCAGCAGACACATTTAAACATTCTGAACAGATTAGATGTTTTGACATTTGTTTTCTGCTTTCAGGTAATCTTTTCTGCTTTTTTTTTCTATTTGTTTTTAAAGGCCCTAGGTTTTTTAAAAATAATAAAAAAAAAACAACAAACAAACAAACTCAATTCCAAAACAAAGAAATAATATCCAAAAATCCCAAATAAATGAATAAATAAAACAGTCATGTAACACAGGTAGTCCTAGTCAAATTTCTGTGGAATAATCTTTATATGATTTCACAGTATCACAGTATCACAGTACCACTTATGTTGGAAAGGACCTCGAGGATCATCGGGTCCAGCCTATCAACACAGACCCCATGATTAGACCATGGCACCAAGTGCCACGTCCAATCTCCCCGTGAATGCCTCCAGGGTCGATGACTTCACCACCTCCCTGGGCAACCCCTTCCAATGACGAATTACTCGCTCAGTGAAGAACTTCCTCCTCACCTCGAGTCTAAACCTCCCCTGGTGCAGCTTGAGACTGCCTCCCCTTGTTCTGGTGCTGGCTGCCTGGGAGAAGAGGCCAACCCCTTCCTGGCTACAACCACCCTTCAGGTAGTTGTAGAGGGCAATCAGGTCACCCCTGAGCCTCCTCTTCTCCAGGCTAAACAATCCCAGCTCCCTCAGCCTCTCCTCATAGGGCTTGTGTTCAAGGCCTCTCACCAGCCTTGTTGCCCTTCTCTGGACACATTCAAGTGTTTCGATGTCCTTCTTAAACTGAGGGGCCCAGAACTGGACACAGTACTCAAGGTGTGGCCTAACCAAAGCAGAGTACAGGGGCACTATGACCTCCCTGCTCCTGCTGGCCACACCATTCCTAATGCAGGCCAGGATGCTATTGGCCCTCCTGGCCACTTGGGCACACTGCTGGCTCATATTCAGGTGGCTGTCAATCAGCACCCCCAGGTCCCTCTCTGTTTGGGAGCTCTCCAGCCACTCCGACCCCAGCCTATAGCTCTGCATGGGATTGCCGTAGCCAAAGTGCAGCACTCGGCACTTGGACTTGTTGAATGCCATCCCATTGGACTCTGCCCATCTGCCCAGTCGGTCGAGGTCCCTCTGCAGAGCCTTTCCACCCTCTAACTGACTAACATCTGCTCCTAACTTGTTGTCATCTGCAAACTGGCTGATGACTGACTCTACCCCTTCATCCAGATCATCAATGAATATGTTGAAGAGGACAGGGCCCAGCACTGATCCCTGAGGGACGCCACTAGTGCCTGGCTGCCAGCTGGATGTGACACCATTCACCACCACTCTCTGGGCCCGGCCCTCCAGCCAGTTCCTAACCCAGCACAGAGTGTAATGGTCCAATCCACGGGCTAACAGCTTAGTCAGCAGTTTGCTGTGGGGGACGGTGTCAAAGGCCTTGCTGAAGTCCAGGTAGACCACATCCACAGGCCTCCCCACATCCACCAGGCAGGTCACCTGATCATAGTAGGAGATCAGGTTGGAGAGGCAGGATCTGCCCTTCCTGAATCCATGTTGGCTGGACCTGAACCCTTGGCCATCCTTCAGGTGTGCAGTTATTGCCGCCAGGATAATCTGCTCCATCACTTTCCCTGGCACTGAGGTCAGGCTGACCGGCCTGTAGTTTCCAGGTTCCTCCATCCGACCCTTCTTGTGGATGGGGACCACATCGGCCAGTTTCCAGTCATCTGGGACCCCACCGGTGAGCCAGGACTGGAGGAAAATGATGGAGAGTGGCTTGGCCAGCTCATCTGCCAGCTCTCTCAGCACCCTAGGATGGATCCCATCCGGTCCCATGGACTTGTGAGTGTCCAAGTGGCTCAGCAGGTCCCAAACTAATTCCTCATGGATTTCCGGGGCATTACACTGCTCCCCGACCCCATCGCCCAGCTCCAGAGGCCACTCGTCCTGAACTCCTGCTTTGCTGTTAAACATTGAGGCAAAGAAGATGTTTAGGACCTCAGCTTTCTCCTCATCTTCAGTCACCGTGTTCCCCTCCAGGTCCACTAGGGAGTGCGGGTTCTTCCTGCCCTTCTTCTTATTGTTAATATATTTATAAAAATGCTTTTTATTGTCTTTGACAGAGGTGGCCAGCTTCAGTTCCAGCTGGGCCTTAGCCTCCCTAATTTTATTCCTACATAATCTAACAGCTTCCTTGAACATATCTTGAGAAGCCTTCCCCTCCTTCCAAAGGTGATACAGCCTCTTCTTCCCTCTTAAATCCTTCAGGATCTGCTTGCTCATCCAAATTTCCACTTCTATTATTCCATTGTATCAAGTATTTTTTATGTTTTTGTGTTTAAATATGGTAAGATGTTCCCGTATGCTGCTAAATGCTGTATTTCGTACTCCAAAAATGGCAACTTTTCAACAGAATATTTATAAAGTGTTTCAAGATTTCTCTGGGATGCTGTATGAAACAAAAGATGCTATTATTCTGAAATCCTAGTCAGCCATAGAATTAGGATCCCAAAGCAGGGACTGAAAGATATATCCCCCTTAGAGGGGGAGAGAGAACGGAGGGGAAAAAAAAAAGATTAAATTAATCATATTTCAATGATTTTTTATTTTAAATTAAAATGCATGCTTTAGACCATATTTCAATTACCAGTTCAACATTATTCTTTAAGCAAATGACTAGAGTTAACAAGAGAACTACCACATATTGAATACATTGATTTTCTGCTTGGTGTAAACTCCAAATAGCCAACTAGAAACCTGTGAATCAGAAGGTCTCAGTGTACCTAATATACTCAGCAATAAATTACAAGCTGAAAGCCATATAAATCTTTGGAGGAGAAATGTATTCTAAGCACATGACTATGAAACTCAAATGCATAAATGTTAATGGTAAACCTGCCCTATATACCTATTTAAGAAATTGTGCACATTTTTATATGCACATCAAACTAACACAGAAAATTATTGAGCTTAAAATTATAAAGATAACTCAGATTTATTTAAGGAAAAAAATATTACTATGAAATTAATACTTAATTGAACATCTTCTAATAGGTGTTTCATGTTATACTGTCTTTTTTGTCCTCCCCCATCATCATTACATTGGCTCAGCTGCTTCATGCAAACCAGAAACTTCTGACTTTGAGCACTGAATAACAGAACTAAATTAATCGTTGGAGTAATTGTGAAGCCAATGTAATTTTATCAGAGCTGAGCAAGGATATATGATTCATGGTTACTATTAACAGATGAACTATACAGAACAAAAGAAGAATAGCTGCCCTTTCTTTAAACATGTAATACTACTTTACTGATAAATACAGTCTGGTGACATGAAGTGATAAACTCAAGTCCATTTTAGCTACCTGTCTCTTTGTCACGTCTTTGTTCTTAACTATCTGTCTGTCTACTTTAATCAGTTGTCTAACTGTACATCCCGATAGCTTCATCTGCCTATTTGCTACATCTAGCTCTATTACATCTGTCTGGCCCTTACAAAGGTGTTACCCATCTATCGTATACATACAGTACTTGTGCTGTGTCAATCAAAGTCAACTTCAGCTTCCCCTTTAATGTCTAAATGGATGCCTGTTGATAATGCTTTTAATTTCCTGGGAGAGGATCCATTTTTCCACTTCATGTATATACATTACTTATCACTTATTCTGGCCCAGAATCTTGAAAATATGATCTTCTTTTACTACATAACTACAGTCTATCAGTAGGAATCTTTATATTAGGGACAAAAACTTCATCTGTTGAGATCTACAGGTTATTCTGTGTTCTCCTTTATTTCCTTCTGCAGACTAAATATTAACAAGAAAGTAGGAGACAAACATTTAATTTTAGTATAACCCTAAATTCTAACCTTTATAATTTCAGATTGCATAACAGATAGCATCCCAAAAAAGTTTTGTGCTTGTTGTTGTTTCTGGGTTTTTTGTTTGTTTGTTTGTTTGAAGTTATTAAAATACACTTATAAAGGTCAAGATTACTCTCCCTTAAAATTTAGATCTTTTTGCTTAAGAGAGGAAACTACATCCAGAAGGTGGCTTATATATTATTTTAGATATCCAGATTAGGATGGGATGAACTGCCTTCTCAAATGAAATTTTTTCTCTTTCCACTGGCTTAGTGTATGCAACTGTTTTCTAGACAGGAAATATAAAGCATGGTAAACACATATCTATTGTCACAAAACTAAGTAAAAATGGAAGTAACTGAAGTTTCATATAAGTGTGTCTGAATTTGTGTGAAATTAGCAATTTTAATTTTTAGACTCTTCCAACTGACTTTTCTTTCTGAAGTTTACAGCATATTTTTGCAGATAATGTCTGGTTCTAGAAGTCATAGTGTTTAATATTTAGACGTACTGTCAAAGATTGAAATGCAGAAGAGCTCTTTTAGTACTTGCTCTGATAGAAACCAAGATCGCTGCTAAATCCCAGAATTACAGAACGTTAGTGGTTGGAAGGGACCTTGAAAGGTTATCTAATTCAACCTCCCTGCCAGAGCAGGAAGACCTACATCAGATCACACAAGAACACATCCAGGCAAATTTTTAATATTTCCAGAGAGGGAGGCTCTGGAGCCCTCTGGTCAGCCCATTCCAGTATATCAGTTTGGTAAATAAAAGTGCTGTATATAAAAAGGTTGCACTGGTGAGAAGAAGCAGACAGAACTGCTCAAAACTGACCAGCAAAATATCCCATGTACATCATACTGAGTAGAAAACTCAGGGGAAAAAATGGGCAAGCTCTCTTCTTCAGTGGGCAACATCTGTCCATTCTGTCTATGATCTCAACTAGTGTGTTTCAAAATATATTTCCCAAAACCAGTTCCCATCTGCCATTGAGAACAGCTTGGACTCTGGAGAAGTTCAATTGATTTTGCACATACGTGCATATATATAATTTCTCCTGTGTATCATGACGTGAATAAAACATGACAAAAGAAGCAAGAGGCTAGAGTTCCTTCGCTTTAGCTGCTCCAAAGGCATGTTATGACATAGTATGTTTCTTCGATAAAGTAGCAGTTAGCAGACATTCACAGCTGCATTTTTATAAAGGAAAGAGGAAGGGGAAAGGAAATCTAAAGGGGAAGTGGAAAGAAAAAGAGAAAAGAAAAGGGAAAGGAAAACAAGAAGAGAAAGGGAAAGGGATAGGAAGAGTTCTGCTTAAATTCAGAGATGGCATTGACTTTCCATGGTTCAATAATGTGTGACCAAGTTACAACCACAGATAACCATTAATGATACAGTCACAAAATGGATAATCTCTATTACTTATTCAATATCAGTGCCAAGTAGTTCAGTGAAGTCTTTGCTAGATTAATGCTAGAAAAATAGGTAGAAAAAAATAAATAAAAGGGAGAAGAAGTGATGATTGGAAATCATTGATCAGTTATCAGAATATACAGTCATCCATTAGGGTTCTATGTAATGTAGCAGAGAAATACTTGTTTTCTGATGTTTCAAAAGCTAAAAAAAAAATCCTCACAAAATATATACCTTTAATACCAAATTTCTGTGATTAAAGTCCTTTTATTCTAAAAGAAGCATAATTAATTTAAGCTCTGACTAGTAGGTTGCAGACTTAGTAATATTTTTTTTTCTGTAACAATTAATAGGAAGATGAAATACAAACATCTTGACAATTACAGCATCACAGTATCTACCAAGGCCAAAGAAATTAATGCAATTTATGTAGTCACATTTTTGATCCACTGAGGTCCCTGATCACTGAATTCCACTTATTTCAAGTCCAGAATAGAATAGAATAGAATAGAATAGAATAGAATAGAATAGAATAGAATAGAATAGAATAGACCAGGTTGGAAGAGACCTTCAAGATCATCGCGTCCAACCTATCACCCAACACCACCTAATCAACTAACCCATGCAACCAAGCACCTTGCCAAGTCTCCTCCTGAACACCTCCAGTGACAGCCACTCCACCACCTCCCCGGGCAGCCCATTCCAATGGACAATCATTCTCTCTGTGTAAAACTTCCTCCTGACCTCCAGCCTGAACTTCCCCTGGCGCAGCCTGAGACTGTGTCCTCTTGTTCTGGTGCTGGCTGCCTGGGAGAAGAGACCAACCTCCGCCTGTCTACAACCCCCCTTCAGGTAGTTGTAAAGAGCAATAAGGTCACCCCTGAGTCTCCTCCCCTCCAGGCTAAGCAGCCCCAGATCCCTCAGTCTCTCCTCACAGGGCTTGTGTTAAAAGCCCCTCACCAACTTTGTTGCCCTTCTCTGGACTCGTTCCAGCAAGTCAACCTCCTTCCTAAACTGAGGGGCCCAGAACTGGACACAGGACTCGAGGTGTGGCCTAACCAGTGCAGTGGACAGGGGCAGAATGACCTCCCTGCTCCTGCTGGCCACACTGTTCTTAATGCAGGCCAGGATGCCATTGGCCCTCTTGGCTGCCCGGGCACACTGCAGGCTCATGTTCATCCTACCATCAACCAGCACCCCCAGGTCCCTCTCTACCTGGCCACTCTCCAGCCACTCTGACCCCAGCCTGGAGCACTGCATGGGGTTGTTGTGGCCAATGTGCAGAACCCGGCACTTGGATGTGTTAAATCCAACGCCGTTGGACTCTGCCCATCTGTCCAGCCTGTCGAGGTCTCTCTGCAAAGCCTCTATACTCTCCAGCAGATCAACTCCTGTCCCCAGCTTGGTGTCATCAGCAAATTTACTGATGATCGACTCAATGCCCTCATCCAGATCATCACTAAAGATGTTAAAGAGCACAGGGCCCAGCACTGATCCCTGGGGGACTCCACTACTGACTGGCCACCAGCTGGATGTGACACCATTCACCACCACTCTCTGGGCTCAGCCATTCAGCCAGTTCCTAACCCAGCACAGAATGCTGCTGTCCAAACCACGGGCTGACAGCTTGGCCAGGAGTTTGCTATGGGGGACGGTGTCAAAGGCCTTGCTGAAGTCCAGGTAAACTACATCCACAGGCCTCCCCACATCCACCAGGTGGGTCACCTGCTCATAGAAGGAGATCAGGTTGGTCAGGCAGGACCTGCCCTTCTTAAATCCATGCTGGCTAGGCCTGATCCCTTGGCCATCCTCTAAGTGCTGTGTTAATGCACTCAGGATGACCTGTTCCATGATCTTGCCTGGCACTGAGGTCAGGCTGACAGGCCTATAATTCCCTGGCTCATGCAACCAGCCCTTCTTGTGGATGGGCACCACGTTGGCCAGCTTCCAGTCCTCTGGAACCTCGCCAGTGAGCCAGGACTGCAGAAAAATGATGGAAAGCGGCTTGGCCAGCTCCTCTGACAGCTCCCTCAGCACCCTAGGATGGATCCAATCTGGTCCCATGGACTTGTGGGGATCCAGGCGGCTGAGCAGATCACCAACTACCCTATTTTGGAACAGTGGAAAACTATGCTGCTCCCTGGCTCCTTCTGCCAGCTCTGCAGGCCAGCTGTCTGGAAGACCTTCTGTCCTGCTAGTAAAAATTGAGGCAAAGAAGGTGTTAAGTATCTCTGCCTTTTCCTCATCCCTTATCACAACATTCCCCTCCGTGTCCACCAAGGAGTGGAGGTTGTCCTTGCCCTTCCTCTTGCTATTAATGTATTTATAGGACTTTTTGTTGTCCTTCAGAGCAAAGGCCAGACTAAGCTCCAAATGTGCTTTTGCCTCCCTAATTTTCTTCCTACAAGACCTAGCAACATCCTTAAATTTTTCATGGGTTGCCTCCCCTCTCTTCCAAAGGTGGTACACCCTCTTTTTTTCCCCTTAGCTCTATTAAAAGTTCTGTAACCATTCAGGCTGGCTGTCTGCCCCGGTGGCTCATCTTCCGGCACATTGGCACAGCCTGTCCCTGAGCCTTCAACAATTCTTCCTTGAAGTAGGCCCAGCTCTCCTGGACCCCTTTGTTTTTAAGGGCTTTATCCCAAGGAACCCTCTGAATTAGTTCCTTGAGTAGCCTGAAGTCCGCCCTCCAGAAATCTAGATTGGAGGTCTTCTTGCTACCCCTCTTAGCTTGACCAAATAATGAGAATTCAATTATCTCGTGGTCACTGGCCCCTAAGCACCCTCCAACCACCACATCACCCACCAGCCCTTCCCTATTGGTGAAGAGGAGGTCAAGCATAGCCTTATCCCTGGTAGGTTCTCGCAGCACCTGGGATAAGAAGCTGTCCTCCATGCACTCTAGGAACCTCCTACACTGTCTCCTCTCCACTGTGTTAGGATCCCAGCAGATGTCAGGCAAGTTGAAGTCACCCATGAGAAAAAGGTCAGGCGATCTTGAGACAGCCTTAAGCTGCCTATAGAATGCTTCATCAACATCCTCCTGCGGGTTGGGTGGTCTGTAACAGACTCCAACCAGTATGTCAGCCCTGTTGGCCTTCCCTCTAATTCTTACCCACAAGCAGTACAAGTTGCCTATAGAATGACTCATCAACATGATCCTCCTGGTTGGGTGGTCTAAAACAGACTCCAACCAGGATGTCAGCCCTGTTGGCCTTCCCTCTAATTCTTACCCACAGGAAGTACAAGCTTATCACATTTTCTTCGGATATACAGCATTTCAACTACATCTTTCTTGTATCCCAAGGCTGTTAGACTCTACAGAAACACCTCAAAAACTAAATATACATTAAATATACATTAAAAGCAGCATGATGCAAAAGCAGTTGGTGTGGGTGACCATATGTTTACACCATATGCATTATAGACAGTTGCATCAGAACAGAACCAATTACATACAATGAACTGAACTGCTGCAAGGACTTTAACATGGTCCCCCACAACATCCTACTTACCAAGTTGGAGAGATATGGATTTGATGGGCGGATTATTCAGTGGATAAGGAATTGGCCGGATGGTTGCTTCTATAAGGTGGTGATCAATGGCTTGAAGACCAGATGGAGAGCAGTGACAAGTGGTGTCCTGCAGGGGTCTGTACTGGGATCTGTTTAATACTTTTATCAATAATATAGACAGTGAGATTGAATGTACCATCAGCAAGTTTGCAGACGACACCAAGCTGAGTGGTGTTTTCATACACCAGAAGGATGGAACATCACCCAGAGGGACTAGGACAAGTTGGAGAGGTGGGCCTACATGAACCTAAAGGAGTTCAACAAGAGTAAGTGCAGGGTTTAGAACCTGGGCTGGAATAATCCTTACTATCAATACAGACTGGGGGATGGGTGGTGTTAGAAAGCAGCCCTGAGGAAAAGGACTTGGGGGTGCTGATGGATGAGGACCTGGACATGAACAGACAGTGTGCACTTGAAGCCCAGAAAGGCAATCACATCCTAAGCTGCATCAAAAGATATGTGGCTGGCAGATCCAGAGAGGTGATACTGACACTTTACTCAGGTAAGAACTCACCTGGGATACTGTGTCCAGCTCTGAAGTCCTCAATATAGCAAGGACATAGACCTCATGGAGCGGGTTCATAGGAGGGTCCTGAAAATGGTCGAGGGGTTGAAACACCTTTGCCATAGCATTGTTCAGCCTGGAGAAAAGGAGACTCCAGGGAGACTTAACAGCAGGTTTGCAGTACCTGAAGGGGGCCTACAGGAAGGATGGAGAGAAACTGTTTACAAAGGCCTACAGTGACAGGACAAGTGGCAATGGCTTCAGACTGGAGAAGGGCAGATTTAGATTGGATATCTGGAAGAAGTTCTTTGTTATGAGGTGATGGAACACTAGAAAAGTTGCTCAGGGAGGTGGTTGAGGTCCCTTCCCTGGAGATACTCAATTTAAACCTCGATAAGGCCCGGGCAGCCTTGTCTAGTTGAGGATGTCCCTGCTGACTGCAGGGAGGTTGGACTAAATGACCTTTGGAGGTCTCTTCTGGCCTGGACAATTCTAACATAGTATGATTCTATGAAAAGTTCTTTTTTTTTTTTTTTTTTTTTTTTCCTTAAGGAGTCTCACCGATGTACTCTGAGACTACTCAGTGATGTTAAGCTAAACACAGCACATCAGGATGATAAAAAGATTCAACAAATCTCAACAGTAGACTCAATGCCAAGTAAAATGCTAATAGAGGCAGAGCCTGACTAATTCCTCCATCAGAGTCACAGCCAGGCCAGACTACACCAGAATATAGTAAGTGGAATGTCACTTCCAGCCTGATGAAATACTGAACAGTAATGTGGATGGTGGAGACATAGTGAATAATATAGCTCTTTTAATTTTAAATAATTTCTGGCAGTAGTATTTGTCTACTGGTTCCATATACTGTTAATACAAAAAGCTGAAACAGTAAGCAGTTACACCAGGTCATCTACCACATGTCTTACCCCAGGGAAGAATCCATCACACCCAAATAATTCCTCAAAGATGTTTTTCTACTTGTTTCTTACTTGTTTTGGGTTTCATGAATTCTGAAGGGACATCTTAACAAATGCAGTGCAAGTATAATCTTTTTATCTAAAACTGTCTCTATGTTTTGAGATGTACTGAGTATTTGTTAGTGCACTTTCATGCAAGGTGGGCCTGCACACCCTTCATAACAGGTATGGTTCCATTAATGGCAGTAGGTAGCTTCTAACATGATTTTTCAGTTAATAGATGGAAGATGACATATAAATGTAATCTATTTTGTTCTGGCACAACAGGATTTGAGAAAAGGGCAAGAGTAGAATTATATAAATGATACTGTGAGATACAACATAAGGCAGTAAAGAATAGCACCTTCCTATGGAATTTTTAAAACATCATACAGAATTTTATAGATTATATCCTTGCAATATATGTTGGTTTAGGAAACCCTTTAGCAAGTTTATCATTCTCTGTAATATTTTATAGGATGTTTGGGGTTTGGACTGTTTGGGGTTTTTTTGTTGGTTTGTTTTTGGTTTTTTCTTGTGGTTTGGTTTTTTTTTTAACTATTTATAACACAATCAAGAATGAGTACTCGTAGGTTAAAAAGGCAGGAAAAGAAAAAGTGGTGGATGAATAGAAATTATGTTATATCACAAGGAGGTTATTAATATTAAATAGGCAAAATTATTAATAAAAAGTTATAAACCCACCCCCTGCAGAAAATATTGATAAAAACTATTAACTGATTTGAAATATTCAGTTGTGGAACAGATATCTCACCAGTAAGAACACGTAATGATATAAACAACATGAGCAAAAATCCAGAAGTGTCAAACAGCAAGTTAAACTGTAAACAAAATAAAAGAAGATCAGCAACAGATACAGAGATTGCCCACAAGGGTGGGTGGAAATCTAGAATTGTCTAGGGCAACAGACCTTTAACAGATGCTTACAAAAAATCGGATTTCATAATTACTCACTGGTTGTGGTACCCCACAGCATGCATGGGGATTTAAACACAGTATTCAAGGACCACCTCTTCTGTGTCCAGGAGCTCTGTGTACCAACAAAGAGAAAAGCAGGTAAGAATGCTAGGAGGCCTGCCTGGATGGGCAAGGAGCTACTGGACACACTAGTACTTAAAAGGAAACTCTACAGGAAGTGGAGAGAAGGACAGGTAGAACAGGGGGAATATAAGGAAGCTGCCCAAGCAGCAAGAGTCCTGGTTAGGAAAGCCAAAGCAGAGTTCAAATTGAATGTAGCCAGGGAGATTAAAGGGAACACTAAGAACTTTTACAGGTATATTAATGGGAAGAAGAAGACTAGGGAAGGTGTGGGCCCCCTCACAAAGAAAATGGTGACATGGTCACAAGTGATGAGGAAAAGGCTGAGGTACTTAATAACTTCTTTCCCTCAGTCTTCACTGCAAGGGCCTCTAGCCACACTCCTGATGTTATGGAAGTCAAAGCCAGGGACGGGTAGGAAGAACTGCCCATTGTAAGTGCAGATCAGGTTCGTGATCATCTGAAGAACCTGAAACTGTTCAAGTCCATGGGACCCGACGAGATACACCCACGGGTACTGAGAGAACTGGCAGATGAGGTTGCTAAACCCCTCTCTATTATATTCCAAAAGTCATGGCAATCTGGTGAAGTCCCCACAGACTGGAAAAGGGGAAACATTGCCCCCATCTTCAAAAAGGGTAAGAAGGAGGAACCAGGGAACTACAGGCCAGTCAGTCTCACCTCTGTGCCTGGAAAGATCATGGAGCAGATCCTCCTGGAGTCACTACTCGCTCAAAAGAATAGTGAAGAGGTGATTGGGAACAGTCAGCGTGGCTTTGCCAAGGGCAAATCCTGCCTGACCAACCTGGTTGCCTTCTATGAGCAGGTGACAAAATTAATAGATGAGGGGTGAGAAACTGATGTCATTTACGTGGACCTGAGCAAAGCCTTTGACACTGTCCCGCACCACATCCTGGTCTCCAAACTGGTGACACATGGGTTTGATGGGTGGACCACTAGATGGATAAGGAACTGGCTTGATGGCTGCACCCAAAGAGTGGCTGTCAATGGGCCCATGTCCCAGTGGAGGCCAGTGACAAGCGGAGTCCCTCAGGGATCAGTCCTGGGACCTGTCTTGTTCAACATCTTTGTGGGGGACATGGACAGTGGCATTGAGTGCACCCTCAGCAAGTTTGCTGATGACACCAAGCTGTGTGGTGCAGCAGACACGCTGGAGGGAAGGGAGGCCATCCAGAGGGACCTTGACAGGCTGGAGAGGTGGGCACAAGCCAACCTCATGAAGTTCAATAAGAGCAAGTGCAGGGTCCTGCATCTGGGTCGAGGCAATGCCAGGCACAAATCCAGACTGGGCAGTGACTGGCTGGAAAGTAGCCCTGAGGAGAGAGACTTGGGGGTGCTGGTGGACAAAAAGCTCAACATGAGCTCTCAATGTGCACTTGCAGCCCGCAAGGCCAATCAGATCCTGGGCTGCATCAGGAGAAGTGTGTCTAGCAGGTCAAGGGAGGTGATCTTCCCCCTCTACTCAGCCCTGGTGAGACCCCACCTGGAGTACTGTGTCCAGTTCTGGAGCCCCTATTACCTATTATTATGTGGAGGTGATGGAACGTGTCCAGAGAAGGGCCACGAGGATGATCAGAGAGCTGGAGCACCTCTCCTATGAGGACAGACTGAAGGAGTTGAGGCTGTTCAGTGTGGAGAAGAGAAGGCTCCGAGGTGACCTAATTGTGGCCTTCCAGTATCTGAAGGAGGCCTACAGGAATGCTGGGGAGGGACTGCTCAGGATCTCAGGTAGTGATAGGACTAGGGGGAATGGAATGAAGCTGGAGGTGGGGAGATTCAGGCTAGATGTGAGGAGGAGGTTTTTCACCATGAGAGTGGTGAAACCCTGGAATGGGTTGTCCAGGGAGGTGGTCGAGGCCCCGTCCCTGGGGGTGTTTAAGAGCAGGCTGGATGAGGCTCTGTCCAGCCTGATGTAGTGTGGGGTTTCCCTGCCCATGGCAGGGGGGTTGGAACTAGATGATCCTTGTGGTCCCTTCCAACCCTGAATGAAACTATGAAACTATGAAACTATGAAACAACAGAATGGCATGGACCACGTGAAAGCTGCAGGAACAGTTTCACTTTCTGTTGGCTTCTGCAGCTTGTCTCTAAGGCACATACACGGTATTTCTGTATGCTTTGTAGCTGAAAGCTTTGTAGAAAAGTGGTTGCTCCTGAAGCCTGCAGGGCCTGTTGGCTTTGTAGCTTTACCTATTTGGAGAGGCAATGTAGGCATTTTCCTGAAAAACCACACCTGCTGGCTCCTGCCCCATTGTCTGGTTCAGAGCATTTTTGAAGCTTTTTTTTTTTTTTCCCTTCGGGGCAAATGCTTACCATTATATTGATAATATTATTTATCTTCATCAACTAAAAATTGTGAGTATTTGCAAAATTATGTTAGGGAATTGTCACCAGTCAGGATGTTTTTAACATGATAAAGATATATTAATGATTTTATTCTGCTGGTTTCTTAGACTCCATTCATGCCTGATAGTCTTCCAAGTACTTTCAGACAACTCTGATGAAGAGTTTAATGTTATAAAAATGTATTAATATCTCATTGATATCATGTGATAGACAGATGCATGTAGTGATTCAAAACACTGCTTGTACTCAGAAATACTCATATGTACTACAACCTCATTGTTATAAATCAGTCTGTGTCACAGAGAGTGATAAGGAACTTGAGTTTCCCCTTTTTATATCCTCTGAGCTTGTGAAGTATATTTGCTCACATTCCCAAACTTTTATTCAGAACCCTTTACATTGACAAAGCTACACTTCTTAGGGATTCTCATGATTCCAGCGTATTTCAAACAAATAGAACAGAAAAAAAACCCGAATAACATCAGGACTTGTTCCCTAAAAAAAAAGAGGGGTGTTATTGTTATTGGAGATTCCCTCCTGAGTGGAACAGAGGGCCCCATATGTCAGCCAGATCCTTCCCACAGGGAAGTCTGCTGCCTCCCTGGAGCCCAGGTCAGGGATGTTACCAGAAGGCTGCCTAGTATGGTGCAGCCCTCTGATTACTATCCCTTAATAGTTATGCAGTTAGGGAACTATGATGTTGCAACAAGAGCTCCCAAGGCAATCAAAAAGGACTTCAAGGCTCTGGGAGAACTGGTTGAGAGGTCGCAGGTACAGATAATATTTTCATCAATACCCTTAGTCGCAGGAAGGAATACTGAAAAGAACAGATCAGCAGGTGTCATTAACAAGCGGCTCAGAGGCTGGTGCTACCAAAAGAGTTTTGAGATTTTTTGATCTTGGTGAACTTTCTATGGTACCAGGTCAGGTAGCAACAGATGGAGTAGATCCATCTCAGAGGTGGAGAAAAATCCTAGCACACAACAACAGCCTATCTTCCAAAGGGGAAAGGGTTCTAGGAAGGGAGTTGCCAGGTCTCATAGACAGGGCTTTAAATTAGATTTGAAGGGGGAAGGGGCTAAAACCAGTCCCCCGAGACAGGATTTTGGGGGTGGTAAGCTGGAGTTGGCATGAAACCGACAGCCCAGCTGAAGTGCATGTACACTAATGCATGCAGCATGGGTAACAAACAAGAGAAGCTGGAAGCCTTGTGACAGCAGGAAAGTTATGATGTAGTTGTCATCACAGAAACATGGTGGGATGGCTCACATGACTGGAGAACTGTAATTGATGTCTACGGGCTCTTCAGGAGAGGCAGGCAAGGGAGAAGGGGTGGAGGGATGGCCCTGTACACCACAGAGGCACTAGATGCCATGGAACTTGATATCAAAGACGATGAGGTTGGGTGCCTGTGAGTGAAAATAGAAGGAGCATGAACAGGGCAGACATCCTTGTGGTGAAGGCACATTGGGGTCAGAGTGGCTGGAGAGTGGCCAGGTAGAGAGGGACCCTGGGGGTACTGGTCGATGGTAGGATGAACATGAGCCTGAAGTGTGCCCAAGCAGCCATGAGGTCGAATGACATCCTGGTCTGCATCAGGAAGAGTGTGGCCAGCAGGAACAGGGAGGTCATTCTGCCCTTGTACACTGCACTGGTTAGGCTGCACCTTGAGTACTGTGTCCAGTTCTGGGCCCCCCAGTTTAGGAAGGACTTGCTGGAATGAGTCCAGAGAAGGGCAACAAAGTTGGTGAGGGCTTTGGAACACAAGCCCTATGAAGAGAGAGTGAGGGAGCTGGGACTGCTTAGCCTGGAGAGGAGGAGACTCAGGGGTGACCTTATTGCTCTCTACAACTACCTGAAGGGAAGTTGTAGACAGGCGGAGTTTGGTCTCTTCTCCCAGGCAGCCAGCACCACAACAAAAGGACACAGTCTCAGGCTGCGTCAGGGGATGTTTAGGTTGGATGTTAGGAAGAAGTTCTATACAGAGTGAGTGATTGCCTATTGGAATGGGCTGCCTGGGGAGGTCGTGGAGTCACCATCATTGGAGGTGTTCAGGAGGAGACTTGATGGGGTGCTTGGTGCCATGGTTTAGTTGCTTAGGTGGGTTGGATTGATTGATGGGTTGGACACAGTGATCTTGAAGGTCTCTTCCAACCTGGTCTATTCTATTCTATTCTATTCTATTCTATTCTATTCTATTCTATTCTATTCTATTCTATTCTATTCTATTCTATATTTTAATATTCTATTCTAGCATATTTGTCCCAGCATGCGGAGGAAGACAGGAGGAAGACAAAAGCCAAGGCATTAGCCAGACCAGCATGCACCCAGCACATGCAGTGCTCGTGCAAATACCAAGTATGAGTATAAGTCTAGCTTTACGCTTTCTATAGGCTGAAGCCAGTTGTTTACACGAGTGCCCACTGGTCAAACCCAGCCTTGAGTAAGCCGCGTCCACACATATGCTTAGTCCTTGTTATCGTGGGCGAGGAGCCACTACCTGCGCCACTCTGAGCCCTGTAAACCTCAGGAAAGATCCATAACACCATTCGTGCCTATACTGCACCATACCCGGGACTGCTCTGAGAGTCCTGCTCTCCCTTTAAGACAAGAAAACGGGAAGCCGCCGCTTATGTAGCTGCACTCCTCCCTGGGGCCACTTCACACCAGCTCCAGAGCCCATCACAGCTGAGCCACCCCACCGAGTCCGCCCCACCTGCTGTGTTGCCTGATTGGAAACCTCCGAGCCTACCTATCAGGAACCATCGCCATGCCCTGCGGTGAGAGCCAACTCCAAGGACCAACCAATCCTGGACCAGCCCTACCAGCCTTGCCAGCCCCACGGGCCAACCCTGACAAGGACTGTTCCCTATTGTCTGGAGGGAACTGACCGAGTCTTCTGAAAGGAATCTGCTTACGAGCTAAGCCCAGGTTCCATTTTCATCTCCACTGCTGCAGAGAGAGGAGACAGCTAACCAGTCCCACAGCTCAGACCTGCCTAGGAACAAGTCCAGCGACAGTAGTCCACCCTAACTTAGCCTTGGCACAAACACAGCTACAAAGTATCTTCCACATGCTTTCCAACTACTAGCACTCAGTTCAAAGTATCCATGTCTAGTGATGCATAGAAACATTGTAATAGTGCTGTATATAGACAGAAGCTGCCCATGCTCCATCGAGTCACCATCTAGTGGCCATGTGGCAGAACTGCATCCTTTGGTATATAAATAGAGAAATAATTGCGTAGATAGTTCAATTGAGTTCTAATTACAATACTAAGCCACTTATGAATGTATTTCATGAACATGAACAAGAACATGCATGTAAATTACTGATTCATTGGTTCTTAATAATTTGCATAATTAATAAAATTGCTATTTAATAAGTAATAAGTAATATTTATAAATTGAATAACCTCTTCATCATAATCCTTGTAGGAGTCTGTTATAGACCACCCAACCAGGATGAAGAAGTTGATGAATTATTCTATAGGCAGCTACAGGCTGTCTCAAGATTGCCAGACACTGTCCTTATGGGCAAATTTAACATGATGGGAACATAAGACAACATCAAGGAGGCAGTCTAGAAGGTTCTTAGAGTGTATGGAGGATAGCTTGTTATCCCAGCTGCTGTGTGAACATACCGGGGTGAGGCTTTGCTTGACCTGCTTTTTACCAATAGAAAAGGGCTGGTGGTAGATGTTGTGGTTGGAGACTGTCTAGGGTCCAGTGATGATGAAATAACTGAGTTTTAAAAATGCAGTCAAGCTAAGAGGAGCAGCAACAAAACCTCCACTCTGGACTTCCAGAGGGTGGACTTCAGGTTACTCAAGGAACTAACCCAGAAGGTAACTTGGGAAGCAACCCATAAAAACAAAGGGGGCCAGGAGGGCTGGACCTACTTCAAGAAAGAATTCTTGAAGGTGCAGGAACACAGGAACAGGCTGTGCCAATGTGCCAGAACATGAGCCACCAGGGCAGAAGGCCAGCCAGGATGGGCAGTGAATTTCTAAAGGAATTAAGGGGAAAAAAGAGGCTGTGCCATCGTTGGAAGGACTGTGAGGTAACCCATTAAATGTTTCAGGATTTTGCTAGATCATGCAGAAAAAAAAATTAGAGAGGCAAAAGCCCATTTAGAGTTTAGACTGGCGACTGCTGTGGAGGACAACAAAAAATCATTCTACAAATATTTTAATGGCAAGAGGAAGGGCAAGGACACCCTCCACTCCTTAATGCACACAGAGGGGAATATTGTAACTGAAGATGAGGAAAAGGCAGAGGTACTTAACACCTTCTTTGACTCAATTTTAATAGCTGGACAGGTTGGCTTCTGGACAGCTGGCCTCCTGAGCTGGCACATCAAGTCAGGGGGCAGTGTACTTCCCCTGTAGTCCAGAAGAAAGTAGTTAGAGACCTGCTCAGCCACTTGGATCCCCACAAGTCTATTTGACTGGATGGGATCCATCTTAGGGTGCTGAGAGAGTTGGCAGATGATCTGGCCGGGCCATTCTCCATCATTTTTCAACTGTCCTGACTTAGTGGAGATATCCCAGATGACTGGAAGCTGGCCAATGTGATGCCCATCCACAAGAAGGGTCAGAAGGATGAGCCAGAGAATTATAGGCCTGTCAGCCTGCCCTCAGTGCCAGGCAAGATTATGAGAGGTCATCTTGAGTGAAATCACACAACACTTACAGGATGACCATGGGATCAGTCCTAGCCAGCATGGACTGAGGAAGGGCTGGTCCTGCCTGATCAACCTGATCTCCTTCTTTGATCAGGTGATCCAGCTGGTGCATGTGGGGAAGGCTGTGGATGTAGTCTACTTGGACTTCAGCAAGGCATTTGATACCGTCCCCCAAAGACCAGGAGCAAAGTCCTGGCCAAGCTGTCAGCTCATGGCTTAGAGAGTAGCACTCTACACTGGGTCAGGAACTGGCTGGAGGGCCAGGCCCAGAGGCTGGTGGTGAATAGTGCCACATCCAGATGGCGGCCAGTGGCTAGTGGTGTCCCCCAAAGATCAGTGCTGGGCCCCATGCTCTTTAATATCTTTATTGATGAACTGGGTGATGGCATTAAGTCCATCATCAGTAAGTTTACAGACAACACCAAACTGGGGGCAGGTGTTGATCTGTTAGAGGGTAGGAGAGCTCTGCAGAGCTAGAAAGATGGGCAGAGTCCAAATGGCATGAGATAAAACACATCTAAGGTTCTGCACTGTGGCCACAATAACACCATGCAGCACTACAGGATGTGGTCAAAGTTTCTGGAGAGTGGCCAGGCATAAAGAGACCTGGGGGTACTGGTTGACAGCCAGGTGAACATGAGGCAGCAGTGTGCCCAGGTGGCCAAGAAGGCCAATGGCATCCTGGCCTGCGTCAGGAAGAGTGTGGCCAGCAGGAGCAGGGAGGTCATTCTCCCTGTGTACACTGCACTGGTCAAGCCATACCTTGAGTACTGTGTCCAGTTCTGGGCCTCTCAGTTTAATAAAGATATTGACTTGCTGGAACACATGCAGAGAAAGGCAACAACATTTTTGAGGGGTTTGGAGCACAAGCCCTGTGAGGAGAGGCTGAGGGAGCTGGGGTTGATTAGCCTGGAGAAGAGGAGACTCAGGGGTGACCTTGTTGCTCTCTACAGGTACCTGAAGGGAGGTTGTAGCCCAGTGGGGGCTGGTCTCTTCTCCCAGGCAACCAGCACCAGACACAGTCTCAAATTGTGTTAGGGGAGTTTGAGGCTGGATGTTAAGAAGTTCTTCAAAGAAAGAATGATTGGCTATTGGAATGGGCTGCCCGGGGAGGTGGTGGAGTCACCATCACTGGAAATGTTTAGGAAGAGACTTGATTGGGCTCTTGGTTGCATGGTTTAGTTGATTAGGTAGTGTTGGATGATAGGTTGGACTCAATCTGAAAGGTCTGTTCCCAAGGTCTGGTTAATTCTATTCTATTCTATTCTATTCTATTCTATTCTATTCTATTCTATTCTATTCTATTCTATTCTATTCTATTCTATTCTATTCTATTCTACTGGTGTTGAATCAGAAGTTATTATAATCTCTTAAGTATTTAATATAAAATTACATAATGCATTTATAGATTCATTTATTTTAATAGTTATGCATGGTAATACAAGCTATTTTCATGTGATAGCCTATAGAACCTCAACTTAAAATTTAATACTTCATGCTCACAATTCTCACCATAAAAAGAACATATTTGTTTCAAAGAGTGTAACAAAAGAGTAACTCCATTGGGATGAATTAAACTACACCTGAGCTATCAAGAACTAGAAACATCAGAAATTAGAGGACTTGTTGTAGAACGATTTCTAGTTCAAGATGAGGATATATGTAGAAATGCATTATCCTTTTATTTTAGTGTGTCTACAAATCAATATGACTAATCAAATTTAGAGTCTTCCGAGGAAAAAGATACAAATGTAATCTATAGATTCCCTGGAATCATCTGATTTAGACTCACCTCTTAGTGAGTCCTCTTAAGAATGAAATATATAATACACTAGACAGGATGATTCTCCTGTACACTAAATTATAGATTAGCCCACTTTTAGCAGAAAGAGGGTCTATATGCATGTCAAATTTAAAACATTTTATTAACACAGCTACTGATACAGATTTCTGTAGTCTTATGCTAAACTCCAATTCCAGAAATGCCAGTGGTTCTCAGGAATCAAAAATACATACATTTTTAAGAACTATTCAGTTACAGACATCAGATGATATTAATCCTCTTTTCATGCTTCTGATCACCATGGGATCCTCTCAGGGTCATAAATTTTTTTTGACTGGGGAAAGTGTCTATTTGTAGTCAGGCTGATTGTCTCCCAGCATTCCCCATCTGCACTGAAAATGCCCACTTTTTGAAATGCCAGTACATTTATCCTCTGGGGAAGATTAGGTAGAGCTGTGAAAGAATTCAGCTTTTCTCATACATACAGTTTTAAACTCAGTAGTTTTCAGGAAGGAAGGAATTTCCTGACCCACTGATTGAATGCAGAATGCCAGAAGATTTTCAAAGCAATAAGCAAACCTGCCAAAAAAGCTTATTAGTTAAACTGAGCTTTTATTGCATATGACACATTCATGCTCCTCTTAACTTTCTGTATACATTTTTACACTGCTTTGCTACTAGAACTACATCATCAAGAAATGCTTTGTAAGAAGAAATTTATCTGCTATATTGAACTGTTGGAGCCTAATTAAATGTTCCTATGTAGCTTTGCATGCCACAGTCATTCTGAAAAAAAAAAAACAACAACAAAAAATCCCCCCACAACCAACTACAACACAACAAAACAAAGAAAACAAAACAGAATGAAGAAACAAACAAACAAACATCCAGGAAAAACAAACAAACAAAACCCCAATACAAAAACTCCAAACAAAACCAAGGTCTAAAAACAGGGGGGGAAAAAAGGGAAAATAAACCTCAAACAAACAAACAAAACCCTAGAGTTTTGAGCATAATTTTTGCTTTAAGGCATTTTACTTATAATTGACAAAAAATTTACCTATACTGTACTTCAAAGACAAGGGATCTCGTTTTATGGGTCATTGTTAAGTCTTGTTTAAACATGAGCTCATGACCTGGTTGTCTATTTTGAACCAGGCTGAGGCTCAGTTTTCTGCATTTCTGTTTATAAGTGAGCATAGCCATCAGTAATGAAAACGGGAGTCTACAAATATCTCCAATAATACTTGGGAAAAATATTAACAAATATTAACAAATCATGTCCAAGTCTCAAAGACACTTTCAAGGCTTTTTCTTCCTGGTACAGAAGATTACAAAATGTTGCAAGAAGTTGCCTTACCACAACGCTTTTGAAAAGCCGGCAGTACCTCGCGGACGGTTCCATTTCAGCCCGTAGGTTCTCGCTCAGACAGGCAGGCCACTGCACATTTTCTAGAACTTTGTCCAGTAGGTCATGTGGTCAGGGCTAGGCATGGTGGTATCTTGTCGAAATAACTCCTTTAAAATATCAGTCTTGGCTCAGACTGAGGGGGAACATAAGCAGGTAGGTAGGTGTAGGTAGGTGTCATAAGCAAGACGTAGGAGTCCAGGCATCTGGCTGCAGAGTGTGCTGGAGCCTGGCACTTGAGATGCAGGGTAGTGGGAGCAACTCTTGCATAATGTGTGAGCAGATTGACTTTGTGCTTAACGTGGTGGCCAGACTGAAGGATGAGGTTACTAGTCTTAGAGATGTAAGGGAATGTAGGAAAGAGATGAACCAGAGGAGGAAAGAGATGATCCAGGATAAGCAGGCTCTGCAGGCTCCCCCAGCAGAGGCTGGTTGTCTAAAAAGCAGAGGGGAATGGATGCAGGTTCCTCTCAAAAGACACAAAGTAAAACCTCCTTGCCTCCCCTCACCTTCCCTGCTGCTCTTGAAAAACACGTATGGGGCACTGGAGATCGAGGGTGAGGTGATCCTGCTGCCAGAGGACACACCATCTGGGGTTTTCCCTGAGGCTAAAGAGTTTAAGGTTAAACAGCCTAAGACAAAGCAGCCTAAGGTTAAGCAGCCTTCCCCTGGCATCAGGACCTGCTACCTTCAAAAAAGAGGAGGGTAATTGTTATTGGTGATTCCCCCCTGAAGGGAACAGAGGGCCCCATATGTCAGCCAGACCCATCTCATAGGGAACTTTTTTGTCTCCCAGGAGCCCTAGTTAATGGTGTTACCAGAAGGCTGCCTAGCCTGGTGCAGCCCTCTGACTACTAGCCCGTACTAGTTATGCAGTTAGGGAATGATGATGTTACAAGGAGAACTTCCAGGGCTATCAAAAATGACTTCAGGGCCCTGGGAGACCTGGTTGAGGGGTCAGGTGCACAAATAATTTTTTCATCAATACCCTTAGTTGCAGGAGGGAATACCATAAAAAACAGGTCAGCAGCTATGGTCAACAAGTGGCTTTGAGGCTGGTGCAGTCAAAAGAATTTTGGGATTTTTGATCTTGGAGAACTTCCTACTGCAGCAGGTCAGTGGCAACAGATGGAGTACATCTGTCCCAGAGGAGGGGAAAGGTCACAGTATATGAGAACGGCCTGTCCCTCAAAGGTAAACAGATTCTAGGAAGGGAATTGGCAGGTCTCATTGACAGGGCTTTAAACTATTTTTGAAGGGGGAAGGGGTTGAAATTAGTGCCCTCAAGCAGGAGTCTGGGAGTGATAATCTAGAGTCAGAGGTGAAACCAGCAGCCCAGCAGCAGTGCATGTACACTAATGCATGAAGCATGGGTAACAAACAAGAGAAGATGGAAGCCTTGTTGCAGCAGGAAAGTTATGATGTAGTTGCCATCACAGAGGCATGGTGGGATGACTCACATGACTCGAGTGCTGCAATTGATGGCTACAGGCTCTTCAGGAGAGACAGGCAAGGAAGAAGGGGTGGAGGGGTGGCCCTGTACATCAGGGAGGCACTAGATGCCATCAAGATGGAGATTAGGGACGACCGGGTTGAGTGCTTGTGGGTAAGAAATAGAGGGAAGACCAGCAGGGCAGACATCCTGGTTGGAATCTGTTATAGACCACACAACCAGGAGGAAGATGTTGATGAGTCATTCTATAGGCAGCTTAAGGCTGTCTCAAGATCGCCTGACCTTGATCTCATGGGTGACTTCAACCTGCCTGACATCTGCTGGGATCCTAACACAGTGGAGAGGAGACAGTGTAGGAGGTTCCTAGAGTGCATGGAGGACAGCTTCTTATCCCAGGTGCTGCGTGAGCCTACCAGGGGCAAGGCTGTGCTTGACCTCCTCTTCACCAATAGGGAAGGGCTGGTGGGTGATGTAGTGGTCAGAGGGTGTTTACGGGCCAGTGACCATGAGATAATTGAATTTTCAGTGTTCAGTCAAGATAAGAGGGGCAGCAAGAAGACCTCCACTCTGGACTTCCAGAGGGCCGACTTCAGGTTACTCAAGGAACTAACTCAGAGGCTTCCTTGGGATAAAGCCCTTAAAAATAAAGGGGTCTAGGAGAGCTGGACCTGCTTCAAGGAAGAACTCTTGAAGGCGCAGGAACAGGTTGTGCCAATGCGCTGGAAAATGAGCTACTGGGGCAGCCAGCCAGCCTGGATGTTTAATGAACATATAATAGAACTAAGGGAAAAAAAGTGAGTGTATCATCTTTGGAAGAAAGGTGAGGCAAGCCACGGAATGTTTAAGGATGTTGCTAGGTGTTGTAGGAAGAAAATTAGGGAGTCAAAAGCACATTTAGAGCTTAGACTGGCCTCTGCTGTGAAGGACAACGAAAAGTCCTTCTATAAATAAATCAATAGCGAGAGAAAGGGCAAGGACAACTGTGGCCGGTTGACGGTGTCCCCTTAAGAAAGGGAATATGGTGGACGGAAGTTGGTAAACGGAAGGAAGAGTCTAAACTAATTTTCATTGGACAAGTGGGAGGAAGCACCTTCTGACATGGGAGTGAAATGGGCGTTTCCAGCACTTCTCTGTCACTCTTGTTTCCGCTTCTCCACGGTGCAGCAATTCTCTGGCTGTGCTGGGCTTTCTGCCAAGGCCTCGGCCTTGAGGATAAGATAACCAGGCCTGTATTAACTGCTTCCAATTAACACAAACTGCTTTTAACTTCTTTCTTTCTCTTTCTCCCTCTTTTCCGAACTATTCTGGGGAAAGGGGGGAAGAGAGGGGAGAGCGGAGGTGGGGAATCCCCTCGGCCGAGTGGGGTTACTCTCATTTCTGTGTTACTCTGTTGTATATCTTTGTATATATTGTAGATATTGTAAATTTGTAAATATTCCCCTGCAAACCCTACACTGCTTTGTAAATATAGCTCCACTGCTTTGTTAATTCAGCTGGTGAGTTTTTTTTCCTTTCCCTTCAAATTTTTCTTTTCCCTTTTACCTTACAAGGGGGAAGGGAGGAGGCTTCTTGGCTTTACCCTTCCACCCACCACATTTTTTTTATTGGCGTACCAAACGTGCGGCAGATAATTAGTTTAATTTATTACTTGATTGATTTAGTGTTTTCTAGCTGAATTAGCAAACATGAAGGTCTTGTGGTTTGTGGAGCGATTATTCTTTTCAATTTTTGGGGCTCTGGTTTACAGATATTGTTTGGGTTTGATTTTGGATTACCTGGGTAAATATTTGGTGCGGACAGTTTATATGTGGGTTATGTATAGAGTTAAATTATGGTATGGAAAATGTATTAATTTCTTATGGCCAGTGAGATACAGAAATGTTACCTCTACCACTCTCCCAATTGAGATAAAGGGTTTTAAGATTCCGCCTGAGGAGAGAGTAACTTTAGGTGATGCCTGGGATCCAAAAGTGATTTATTTAATGTGCATAATTCTGCTGCTGGTGATAATTAACGTGTATCTCCTGATTTCTTTACGGCGAGAAAGAAAGGTGTCCAGGGAGTGTTTTGTTATTAAAACTAGATCAAAGAGAAAACGCCGTGGCTCAAGATCAGTCCCAGAGTCATCTAGTGATGAGGAAGGTGGAGACTCTCTGTCAGTTAAAAAGAAGGCTAAAAAGTTAATTGGTAAAGCAGCTCTAAATGACTTTGCTGATTCCAGCAAGCTGCCAAAGGCGGCAGCTGGTATCAACATGGCGCCTACTCCTTCTCCTACTCCTTCTCCTTCTTCTTCTTCTCCGTCGGCCATTAACGGAGCAACATCACTTCCACCCACTCCCTCAGTGGGACCGGAAGTCACTGCCCCGCAGCTGATTTATCTCAGGACCTGTCAGCTTCCATTAAGGTGGCTGTAAATTCAAACACAGCTCCAGTTAAGGTGGCTCCTTTAAAGACTAGAGGTGCAAAGGCCAAAGATGGAGAAGAAGAGGAGCTGGAGACTGATCCTGGTGAGGGGCCCTCTACTCTAAGAGATCCTGCTCAGGAGGAAGAGGTGGTTTGTTTTAAAGATCTAGCTAACCTAGTGAGATCAAAGCAGGATACAGATGAAGCTAGGAAAGCAGCTGGCAAAGGTAGTTCTCAGCTTAAAGAGATCCTTAGGAGAATGACAGCAGGATTATATGGACAAAGAATTCAGGGAGACGAGGAGGAAGATGATATTTCAGACTGTTCTTCGCCCCGCGAGGAATTGCAAAATGTCCGTAAAGATTTCACCAGGGCAGATAAGGAACCAGTTCTAGCTTGGCTTAGTAGGTGTTATGATACAGGCGCTCCAGCTCTAACAGTTGGAGACAAGTCAGCAGCTCAGTTAGGAACTCTCTCAAGGGATAATGGAATAGATAGACATCTAGGAAGAGCTCTCGGTAAGGTGAATCTGTGGATACGCCTTTTAATGGTGGTTGCCCTGAGATACCCTTCCCGAGATGATCTTCCATGGAATCCCAAACCCTGGACTACCATAGATGAGGGAATCAAGCGCTTGAGAGAATTTGCTGTTAGAGAGCTACTCTATGGTGAACATGAAACTCTGAATCCTGATGACATTCCTGTGGGTATTGGTCTTGCTAAAAAGATCATCAAACTTGCTCCTTCCAATTATGCAAACATTCTGGCAAGCAGAATTGTGTCAAGAAGTTATGGTGGAGCTTCTCCCACGGTTGGCCAATTCAGTGATCAAATGAGACAATTGGAGGATAGCATGACACATGGTTCTTTGGTTTCGGCTATTAAAACTATGTCGGGAGATATACAGAATTGCATAAGAGAGTTAAAAGACGAATTTAGAAATTCCATATCCCAATTGGCACAAAGGGATAATTTCAATTCTTCCTCCAGGTGGATACAAGTTTCATCTGTGAGGAATACACGTCCTCCAAGGAGGTCATTCCAAAACAGGTCATTCCAGAACAGGTCATTCCAAAACAGACCACCAAGGCAGTCACGTAGAACTATTTGGATAACTCTGCGTGATCAGTTTGGTGAGAACATGAACCGCTGGGATGGCCAACCAACTTCTAATCTTTTCAGGAGACTGAGGGAATTGCAAAGTGACAGAACCCGAGGTAGCAATACCAGAAGGGTAGCTGTTACTTCCACAGTTCCCCAGAACGACTCTTATGGCTCCAACAGTGGCTCCGGTTATAACATGCAAAGTTATAACCCTGCAAACTATGTGCAATGCACATGTGGGCATGTTCCCCATAACTAGGGGTGCCCTGCCTCCCGCCAGGGGGAGGAGAGGGATAACAGAGATAATAGAATCTATTGGGATGTGTACATCCAGTGGCCTGGCACTTCACAATTTTGGAAGTACAGGGCCTTGGTTGACACAGGAGCTCACAGCACCATAATGCCATCAAATTATCAGGGATCAGAGTCTATAACTATTCTGGGAGTCACTGGTGGATCTCAAGAGTTAAGTAAGGTAGAGGTTAATATAAGTTTAACTGGTAAACAATGGAAGAAGCATACAGTTGTGACCGGACCTGACGCACCTTGTATTTTGGGAATTGATTTTCTGAGAGAAGGGCTTTTCAAAGACCCTAGAGGTTACAAATGGGCTTTTGGAGTAGCTTCAATAGAAATTGATGGACAAAAATTGTAGCTGTCTGCTAGATCTGAACTTTCTGATGAATCTGCAGTTGTGGGACAACATAAGATACAGGACATTAAATTGCCGGTTGCTTCTCAGACTGTGCATCACAGACAATACTGAACCAACCGTGACTCTGTTGCCCATTCAGAATCTGATTCGTCAGTTGGAGAGTCAGAAAGTCGTCAGCAAAACTCATTCACCTTTCAACAGTCCAGTGTGGCCTGTGCGGAAGCAGAATGGAGACTGGCGTCTGACAGTAGACTACTGAACCCTGAATGAAGTGACACCACCTATGAGTGCAGCAGTACCAGACATGATGGAACTTCAGTATGAGCTGGAATCCAAAGAGGCCAAATGGTATGTTGGGGTTTGTTCTGAGCAAGAGGGGCCTTGGGTCCCAGGAACACCTGTGCAATTCAGGCCTTGAAGAATTCTCTGTTGATAATATAGTGGCGGAGTAGGAGCTGTGAGAAAGTGCTGATTGCTTGGTATGCTGAAGTCCAGCTGCCCCTGAGATGGGAGGCAAGCAAGATAAGGAGGAGGAAGAGATCTGGGAAAGAGAGCAATTAGACCGGATAGAAGAATTCCACAGAGTTGTGGAAACAATGATGTAACCTTTCAGGGAGCAACCAATAGTATGTTGCCAAGTGGGCATAATTATAGCAAACTGTATATAAGATGTGTCTGATGCTCAATAAAGTTGGATGATTACTATCACTCATATTGAGTGCTGTCGTCCCTGTCTCCGTTCTCGTCAATGGTATGCTACCATAGACATTGCTAATGCATTTTTCTCTATTCCCATAGCAGAGGAATGCAGGCCTCAGTTTGCTTTCACCTGGAGAGGAATCCAGTACACTTTCAACAGACTGCCAATGGGCTGGATCCACAGCTCAAGCATCTGTCATGCAGCGATCCACGATGCTCTGGAGAAAGGCGATGCTCCAGAACACATCCAGTTCATCGATGATATCATCGTCTGGGGTAAAACTGCTGAGGAAGTCTTTGAGAAAGGTAACAAAATCATTGACATTCTTCTGAATGCAGGTTTTGCCATCAAACGAGACAAGGTGAAAGGACCTACCACAGAGATTCAGTTTCTGGGAGTGCGGTGGCAGGATGGACGCCGACACATTCCAGTGGATGTGGTAAATAGAGTCTTTGCCATGGCAAATCCCACCAGCAAGCAAGAGACCCTACGTTTCTTGGGGATAGTGGGATTTTGGAGACTGCACATTCCTGGATACAGTCAGATTGTGAAACCTCTGTATGATGTGACTTGAAAGAGAAACCATTTCCACTGGGGACCTGAACAACAAGCAGCCTTTGACCAGATAAAGCAAGAGGTAGTTCAAGCAATGGGTCTGGGACCTGTCCGAGATGGTGCTGACATTGAGAACATTTTGTACACGGCTGCAAGTGACAATGGTCCAACCTGGTGCTTGTGGCAAAAAGCTCCAGGTGAGACACGTGGACGACCTCTTGGTTTCTGGAGTCCAGGGTACAGAGGTTCAGAGGCTAACTACACTCCAACAGAGAAAGAAATTCTAGCTGCCTATGAAGGAGTGAAAGCATCTTCTGAAGTGATTGGAACTGAATCACAAGTTCTTCTAGCTCCCAGATTACCAGTTTTGAATTGGATGTTCAAAGGCAAAGGTTCCACACCACATCATGCCACAGTCTGAACATGGTCCAAGTGGATGGCTCTGATAACACAGAGAGCTCGAATGGGAAATCTTGAAAGACCTGGTCTAGTGGAGGTGATCTCAAGTTGGCCTGAAGGTGTCAACTGTGCTAAACCTCCAGAGGAGAAAGTAACTCGTGCTGAGGAAGCTCCTCCTTACAATGACCTTTCTGATGATGAAAAGAAATATGCTTTGTTCACAGACGGTTCCTGTCGTCTTGTTGGAAACAAGCGAAGGTGGAAGTCTGCAGTGTGGAGTCCAATACGCCGAGTTGCAGAGGCGAAAGATGGAGAAGGAGAATCCAGTCAGTTCGCAGAGGTAAAAGCTGTCCAGCTAGCTCTCGACGTAGCTGAACGTGAGAGATGGCCAAAGCTTTATCTCTACACCGACTCATGGATGGTAGCCAATGCTCTATGGGGTTGGCTAAAGAACTGGAAGAAGAGTGGTTGGCAGAGAAAAGGAAAACCCATTTGGGCAGCCAACCTGTGGCAGGACATTGCTGATCAAATCGAGAGAATTCCAGTGAAAGTGAGACACATCAATGCTCACATTCCTAAGAGCAAAGCTACTGAGGAACAGCAACACAACCATCAGGCAGATCTAGCTGCAAGAGTTTCTCAAGTAGACATGGACTCTAATCTTGATCTCGACTGGAAACACCGAGGTGAGATATTCTTAGCTCGGTGGTCTCACAATTCGTCAGGACATCAAGGCAGAGATGCAACATACCAATGGGCTCGTGACAGATCCATAGACATTTCCATGGATGCTATTACACAAGTCATCCATGACTGTGACATTTGTGCTGCTATTAAGCAGGCAAAACAACTTAAGCCCTTGTGGTATGGTGACAGATGGTCCAAGTACAAGTCTGATGAAGCTTGGCAGATTGACTACATCACTCTACCACGTTCTCGTTCTGGTAAGCAATACGTGCTTACTATGGTAGAGGCAAACACTGGATGGTTGGAAACTTATCCAGTTCCACATGCAACTGCACGCAACACCATTCTTGGTCTGGAGAGACAAATCCTGTGGAGACACGGAACTCCAGAGAGGATTGAGTCAGACAACGGAACTCATTTCAAGAACAACCTTGTAAAGAACTGGGCAAAAGAGCACGGTATTGAGTGGATATTCCACATTCCCTACTATGCACCAGCTTCAGGGAAGATTGAACGCTACAACGGTTTGTTGAAGACCACTCTTAAAGCCATGGGGGTGGATCTTTGAAAAACTGGGAAAAACATTTAGCACAAGCAACCTGGCTGGTAAATAGTAGAGGTTCAGTGAACTGCGCTGGACCTGCACATTCAGATTTGCTACGGAAAGTGGAAGGTGATAGAGTTCCTGTTGTTAGAGAAAAGAATCTGTTAGGTAAAACTGTTTGGGTATTTTCACCCTCAGGAGAGGCTAAACCTGTCCGAGGGGTGGTTTCAGCTGAAGGTCCGGGTCACACTTATTGGGTAATGCAAGAGAATGGTGAAATTCAGTGTATTCCACAAAGAAATTTAACTTTAGCTGAAAGAGGTTAACTTCGAACTGCTGTACAGCTACATCGCGCCCAAAAGAAGAATCAACAAGAAATCTACGGTGCACGAACCCTGAGATCCCTGGGAGCCCTGAGTCAACTAAGAGACCCTGAGATTTCCCTGTTTCCCTTTTCTTCGCTTCGTCGGTGAAGAAATGAACTGTTTTCCATTTTTCTCATTTTCTGATTTTCTTGGACTTTTGAATCCTCTACATCTGAGCATAGCCGGAATGGACTATGAACTTTACTCACGAACTGTAAATATCATTTTGGATTGGATGGACAGTGTGAACAGCCAATGAAATTGTTTAGAAGGGGTGGACTGTGGCCGGTTGACGGTGTCCCCTTAAGAAAGGGAATATCGTGGACGGAAGTTGGTAAACGGAAGGAAGAGTCTAAACTAATTTTCATTGGATGAGTGGGAGGAAGCACCTTCTGACGTGGGAGTGAAATGGGCATTTCCAGCACTTCTCTGTCACTCTTGTTTCCGCTTCTCCACGGTGCAGCAATTCTCTGGCTGTGCTGGGCTTTCTGCCAAGGCCTTGGCCTTGAGGATAAGATAACCAGGCCTGTATTAACTGCTTCCAATTAACACAAACTGCTTTTAACTTCTTTCTTTCTCTTTCTCCCTCTTTTCTGAACTATTCTGGGGAAAGGGGGGAAGAGAGGGGAGAGCGGAGGTGGGGAATCCCCTCGGCCGAGTGGGGTTACTCTCATTTCTGTGTTACTCTGTTGTATATCTTTGTATATATTGTAGATATTGTAAATTTGTAAATATTCCCCTGCAAACCCTACACTGCTTTGTAAATATAGCTCCACTGCTTTGCTAATTCAGCTGGTGAGTTTTTTTTCCTTTCCCTTCAAATTTTTCTTTTCCCTTTTACCTTACAAGGGGGAAGGGAGGAGGCTTCTTGGCTTTACCCTTCCACCCACCACAACAACCTCCAGTCCTTGGTGGACATAGAGGGAAAAGTTGTATCAAAGGATGAGGAAATGGCAGAGGTACTTAACACCTTCTTTGCCTCAATTTTTACTAGCAGGACTGAATGTCTTCCAGACAGCTGGCCTGCAGAGCTGGCAGATGGAGCCAGGGAGCAGCATAGTTTCCCTATGTTCCAGGAGGAGGTAATTGGTGATCTCCACAAGTCCATGGGACGGGATGGGATCCATCGTAGGGTGTTGAGGAAGCTGGCAGATGAGGTGGCTAAGCCACTCTCCATCGTTTTTCATCAGTTCTGGCTCACTGGAGAGGTCCCAGAAGACTGGAAGCTGGCCGGTTGGATGAGCTAGGGAATTATAGGCCTGTGAGCTGAACATCGGTGCCCGGCAAGATTATGGAACAGGCCATCCTGAGTGGAATCCCACAGTACTTACAGGATGGCCAAGGGATCAGGCCCAGCCACTATGGTTTCAGGAAGGGCAGATCCTGCCTGACCAACTTGATCTCCTTATATGATCTGGTGACCTGCCTGGTGGAGGTGGGGAGGCCTGTGGATGTAGTCTTACTGGGCCTCAGCAAGGCCTTTGACACTGACCCCCATAGCAAACTGCTGGCCAAGCTGTCAGCCCATGGCTTGGACGGGAGCACACCGCGTTGGGTTAGGAAGTGGTTGGAGGGTCGAGCCCAGAGAGTGGTGGTGAATGGTGTCACATCCAGCTGTAACCAGTCGGTAGTGGTGTGCCCCAAGGATCAGTGCTGGGCCCTGTGCTCTTTAACATCTTTATTGATGATCTGGATGAGGGCATTGAGTCCATCATCAGTAAATTTGTAGGCGTCAGCAATCTTGGGGAGGAGTTGATCTGCTGGAGGGTAGAGAGGCTCTGCAGAGGGACCTGGATAGGCTGGACAGATGGGCAGAATCCAATGACATGAGAATGAACACATCCAAGTGCCGGGTTGTGCACATTGGCCACATCAACCCCATGCAGGGCTACAGCCTGGGGTCAGAGCGGCTGGAGTGTGACCAGGTGGAGAGGGACCCTGGGGGTACTGGTCGATGATAGGCTGGACATGAGCCTGCAGTGTGCCCAGGCAACCAAGAGGGCCAATGGCATCCTGGCCTGCATCAGGAAGAGTGTGGCCAGCAGGAGCAGGGAGGTCATACTGCCCCTGTACACTGCACTGGTTAGGCCGCACCTCGAGTACTGTGTCCACTTCTGGGCCCCTCAGTTTAGGAAGGACCTGCTGGAACTAGTCCAGAGAAAGGCAACAAAGTTGGTGAGGGCTTTGGAACACAAGCCCTATGAGGAGAGACTGAGGGAGCTGGGGTTGCTTAGCCTGGAGAGGAGAAGACTCAGAGGTGATGTTATTGTTCTCTACAGCTACCTTAAGGGAGGTTGTAGACAGGTAGATGTTAGTCTTTTCTCTCAGGCAACCAGTACAGAACAAGAGGACACAGTCTCAGGTTGCACCATGGGAGGTTTAGGTTGGATGTTAGGTAGAAGTTCTATACAGAGTGAGTGATTGCCTATTGGAATGGGGTGCCTGGGGAGGTGGTGGAGTCACCATCATTGGAGGTGTTCAGGAGGAGACTTGATGGGGTGCTTGATGCCATGGTTTAGTGCTTTGGGTGGCTTGGATTGATTGATGGGTTGGACACAATGATCTTGAACGTCTCTTCCAACCTGTTTTTTTTTTAATTTTTTATTATTATTATTACTAGTATTATTATTATTATTAAGTATCCCCTAATGCAAAATAATTTCAAATTTGTTCCTGAGAAACACAATTAGTTAGAACAAGTCTAGGGAACTGAGTGGTCCTTTTGGGTTTTATTTGTCATCCAGTAGGTTCCACAGTTGAGGAGAATTGCTTCTGGACTCTAGAACTGGAACTAAGATACCTATGACTTGGAGTCTGAAAAAATGCATATATACATTATTTCTTTATTTGAAATGGTTAACAACCCTTGCTTGGAGAATTAATCCCCTTTTCATGGCCTAGATTCTAAACAATGTGAAAAAAATCCAAACAGATTTTATAGAAAAGCCTTACAAATGACTGATTAATTAAATATACATCATCATGAGACACTCAAGGTGCTTAATCTATTCAGTTTATAAATAAGAGTGATATTACCGTAGTTTATAAATATATTTCTCATAAAAGTGAGGAGCAGAAAGTTTAGCAGACATAAGTAAATTGAAGATAGATAAATTTGAACTATGAATAAAACTTAGGTTTCACTGTAAAAGTAATGAACAGTGTCTTAGAATGACACATTAAAGGTTATGTTGGATTGGTTTTATCACTAGAAATGTTTAAATCAAAATGTTACCTCAGTGCTGGAAGAGATTGTCAAGAGAGGCTAGATAAACTCTGCCTTCAGGGATGTGATGGTTTGAGGCTATGCCTTTAAGAAAGGGACACCATGGCAGAATATTTTATAAACAAAGGACAGGTCTAAACTAATTTCATTGGTGGATCGGCAGAGTACTGCCTTAAGTTTTGATTCCCAGAGAGAGACTTATCTCAGTCTTGCACTTTTTCCCCCTCCTTTCGCAGCTCACAGCTTCTGGGCTTTCGGCCAGACTGACCTTGGACAGATAAGGCCTCTACTAACATATTCTGCTTTAATTAACAATTGCTCTTTTTCTCTCTTTCTTACCCTCTTTGGGGAAAAAGGGGAGAAAAGGGGGGTACAGGGGGGGAACCCTCTTCAGCAGAGAAGGGAATTTCATTCCTGTATTACTTTGTTGTATATTTCTGTGTATATATTGTAAATACTGTAAATTGTGTATATATTCCCCTGCATTTTCTAAACTGCTTTGTAAATATAGCACATTCTCTTGCTCATCTGGCTGTGCTTAGCTGTGGTTTCCTTCCCTTCACTTATGGGGGGGAAGATGGCTGAGGCCTTCCCCTCAACCCTCGACAAGGGATATTCAGAATGCGCCTGTATATGACCCTGAACAACCTTATCTGACTCTGAAGTTGCCTCTAACTTGAAAGTTGGCCTTGGTTTGAGTCAAAGCTGTTTCCATCAGAGGAAATGTCTCATATTTGAAACTTCATTTGAGCTTCACCTTCAGCTCTCTCTTTATATCTCAAAGGACTTGTAAGTCAACACAGGAATTATGACCTTCAAAAACAACATCAGGGAAAAGAAACACCAAATCCTCTCTTTTGTGATACAGCTACATGAATGGATTTTTCCTCTTCTCCTCCGTTTATTGTTTTCCCACCTATTTCTGACAGTTCTGTATTGTCATTTGCTTTGTAAGCAGCATAAAATTGAAATAAGTACTAAAAAAATACAAAAAAGAACTACTCAGCCTAGCAAATTGGTTCTACATAAGGCCAAAGCAAAGGTCTTTGTGAAACCCCTTCACTATTTGTTCCTGAGCACTAGCAAATAGCATTACAAAAGGCCTAGGCTTAGATTGTTTCCTTAACTAACCCGGCTGAGAAGTGTATCAAATGTCCGTTTGTTCCTCTTCACCTGCAAACACCTACTGCAGCTTCTTATCCATATCTTCAACTTTTCCGGGCCTACTTTCCGCACTGAAAGTTTTCCCTGTGTCTCTATCAGACCTGAGTAGTTAAACAAATTGTGGATATATCTCAAGGTGTGTACATGCTGTGAAATGGTGGTATTTGCCCTTGAAATTTTTGGGATTTTTTCTGAGTGATTCACATGCCTTGTTCTGGAATTTCCCCCTTCAGTGTAAATTCTCAGAAAGCAAGAATGAAGGATTGCTCAACAAATAGTAATGGCTGGCGGAAGTTTGTATATTATTTTTTTCTAACTCTCAAGTACTGAAATTATAGACGCTAAACAGTTTCATTGGCAGTCCAGAAGATTCCTGGAGCACATGGCGGACTGCTTCCTGACGAAGCTGTTAAGTGAGCCTACCAGGGGACAGGCTCTGCTTGACCTACTGTTCTTTAATAGGGAAGGACTGGTGAGAGACATGATCATGGGAGGCTGCCTAGGGTGCAGTGACCATGAGATAGTGAAGTTTTCAATATGCAGGGAGATAGGGAGGAGCACCAGCAGAACCTTCACCTTGAACTTCCGGAAGGCAAACTTCAGTTGTTTAAGAAACTTATTTGTAAAGTTCCCTGGCTAACAGCCCTCATGAAACAAGGGATCCAGGAGGGTTAGACCTACCTCAAACAGGAGCTCTTGAAGGCACAGGAACTGGCAGTTCCCACATGCCGAAAGATGAGCCGGCGGGGAAGGCCACCAGCCTGGATGAGCAAGCAGCTCCTGAAGGATTTAAGCCATTAGGCTTCTTGGCCACCTGGGCACACTGCTGGCTCATGTTTAGGTGGCTGTCAATCAGCACCCCCAGGTCCCTCTCTGTTTGGGAGCTCTCCAGCCTCTCTGACCCTAGTCTGTAGCTCTGCATGGGGTTGTCGGTTGCGGTGGCCAAAGTGCAACACCCGGCACTTGGACTTGTTGAATGACATCCCGTTGGACTCCGCCCATCTGTCCAGTCGGTCAAGGTCTCTCTCTCTTGAGGTCCTTTC
Source organism: Melanerpes aurifrons (assembly GCA_011125475.1). Taxonomy (NCBI): domain Eukaryota; kingdom Metazoa; phylum Chordata; class Aves; order Piciformes; family Picidae; genus Melanerpes; species Melanerpes aurifrons. The sequence continues at coordinate 3,774,756 of WWNC01000076.1, read as the reverse complement.
CTACCTGATATTCTATGATTACCTTTTTCCCATCCTATGACTAAGCACATAACCTTTCCTTTGTGTCTTAAATCAAACTGGGAACATGCAGGCCTGCTTGGTTATAAATTTTTGCACAGCAGACTTGAAACAGTCCACTGGTTTCTGTCTGACAGCCCAGGCTGCCTACTGTTTTAACAGTGCTACAGAAAGTTTTTTGGAAAGCTTTGCTCTTTATAGACATCTCCTGATGTAATAAAACTGTAAAGAACTTGAGCTTTAGAGAAGTATCAACTCCTGACTCTTTTACTAATTGTGGTGGGTTGGAAGGGGTGAGGCCAAGAAGCCTCTTCCCTCCCCCCTGTAAGGTAAAAGGGAAAGAAAAATTGAAGGGAAAGGAAAAAAAAACTCACCAGCCGAATTAGCAAAGCAGTGGAGCTATATTTACAAAGCAGTGCAGGATTTTGCAGGGGAATATTTACAAATTTACAATATCTACAATATATACAAAGATATACAGCAGAGTAACACAGAAATGAGAGTAACCCCCCTCGGCCGAGGGGGGTTCCCCACCTCCGCTCTCCCCTCTCTTCCCCCCTTTCCCCAGAATAGTTCGGAAAAGAGGGGGAAAGAGAAAAGAAAGAAGTTAAAAGCAGTTTGTGTTAATTAGAAGCAGTTAATACAGACTTGGCTTTTCTTATCTTCAAGGCCGAAGTCTTGGCAGAAAGCCCAGCACAGAGATAGTTGCCCAAAGGAAAGGCGGAAGCAAGACTGACCGAGAAGTGCTGGAAATGCTCATTTCCACTCCCGTTCAGAAGGTGCTTCCTCCCACCTGACCAATGAAAATTAGTTTAGACTATTCCTTCCGTTTACCAACTTCCGTCCACCATACTCCCTTTCTTAAGGGGACACCGTCAACCGGCCACACTAATGATCTCTTTTCTGTTGTTCCAGTACTTTTCAAAAGTCTTTGGTGGCTTCATTTAGCCATCTCAATATTACATACTTCATACACATTGAATATTTCTGCATTAAGAAGACATATTTCATTGTATGCAGGCAAAGATATATGTTTAGGAGCAAGACGTTTAAAAACACAACACAAAACAAAACCCAAAGCCAAACCCTATATATTTTGACTATTAGATTTAAAATATTATTTCGTTTTGTTTCTGAAGGTGAAATTCTAGTTCAGGTACATTGTTGGACTTACAGCAAACATTAATTCAAAGTAAACCTATGGCAGTGTTTTCCATGAGGGCAGACCAGAAGATCCTTCTGGACATTACATCTTTAATCTATGAAAGAATCAGATGTGAAGATGGATTTGCATTCAGAAACTGTCTTTTACATCCTATCCATGATATGTCTGTCACAAATTCACAAAAGCAGGGAGAAAACTAGATTTAATTTTCACACAAACCCACACACATATATATATATAGAAAACTTGGTTTTCAAAACAAAGGTAAAGACTACAGCTTGCAAATACTCCTCTATCCAGAAGGAACAGCGAAATATATTCACAACAATTTTCTGAAGTTTTCATTTTTATTTAAATGGAATGTAAAAAAACAAACAAATCTTGAAAAGATTGTTCTTTTATTTTTCCCTCTCCGTATTTTAGCAGATCTAAATTTATCTGCTCAGAGACTTTCCCAGGAAAAGCTTTTTAAAATCAAGCCTTCATGAAACATTTTGGTTTCTGTCAAATATTCTTCAGTCTGTCAGGTTTCTGTATGCCTGATACAGGTACAGTAGTTCTTCTGCTAAGGGGAGAGACATGAAGCTTAACTTTGAATTTTAAACAAACAACACATTAATGTATTTTAAATCACCTCTCCTGTTCTAGATTCTTTCTTTGAGCTGGCTATGACCCTTTGGGATTTCATGGGATCACAGGATCTCAGGATGTTAAGGGTTAGAAGGGACCTCAGGAAATATAGACTGGACTAGACTAGACTAGAATTAACCAGGTTGGAAAAGACCTTTGAGATCATCGAGTCCAACCTATCACCCAACACTATCTAATCAACTAAACCATGGCACCAAGCACCCCATCCAGTCTCTTCCTAAACACCTCCAGTGATGGTGACTCCATTGAGTCCAACCCCCCTGCTAAAGCAGGACCACAGAACCTATGGCTAGTTGAATAGGAATGCATCCAGACAGGCCTGGAAACTCTCCAGAGAAGGAGAATCCACAACCTCTGTGGAGAGCCTGTGCCAGTGCTCTGTGATCTTTACAGTAAAGAAGTTCCTCCTCATGTTGAGGTGGAACCTTCTGTGCTGTAGTTTATATCTACTACCAATTGTCCTATCCACAGGGCACAACTGGGCAGAACCTGTTCCCTCCCTCTTGACACACAGCCCTTAGATATTTATAAACATTTATTAAATCCCCTCTCAGGCTTCTCTTTTCCAGACTAAACAGCCACAGGTATCTCATCCTCTTCCCATAACGCACATGCTCCAGTCCCTTAAACATCCTTGTAGCACTCCATTGGACTTTCTCAAGTAGATCCCTGTCCCTTTTGAACTGGGTAGCCCCAAACTGGACACAATATTCCAGGTGAAGTCTCACCAGGGCACAGTAGAGGTTTGGCTGCATATATCATAAGGTGTAATTTTTTTTTGTTTTGTGGGGTCTTTTTTGTTGATTGGTTGGTTTTTGTGTCTTTTTTCAGGGGGGAAAGGGGAGGTAGGGATTGTGTGCATGCATGTATCAGGTTTGTGTGGTTTGTTCTGGTAATGGAGAGAGGCTTCTGTGATAGGTTGCTAGATGCTTTCTCTACATCCAATAGAGTAAATGCCAGCCAGTTCTAGGACTGGTCAAGGCTGAAGCCATCAGTGTGTGGTGGCTTAGGCTGGGTGCTGGCCCAGATGCCACTGCACAGACCACCCCTGGGAGGTCCCAAAAGGATCCAGCCCACTGGGTGGTCACAGGAAACCAGGTATTTCACCCGTAATTCTCTGCTCCTCTATAAAACATCCACATGGGGTCCTTACTTCCTCTTTTGTCCCCCCACCACTGCCCTGGTAAAATGGTGTGAGTTGCCTCCCTTGGGCCTGCCCAGGCCCAAGCCCTAGGGGGAAATTGGGCGGGGATGGGACGTTCTTGGGTATGTTCTGGGATCTCTCTCTTTTGTCACGGTGCTTGTGGTTCTCTGTAAAACTTTCATTGTTGTTTTATTTTGTTTTTTCCATTTAAACTTTCCACCATTTTTTGCAATCTGTTTGTCTATTATTTTTGCCCGTGGTGGGAGAATTGGTCTCCCAAACCACGACACAGTGATAGCCATGATACCACTGTGATAATATATTTAAGAAAGAGGGGGAAATGCACAATGATTTTAGGAAAGCAGGTAAGCTCTAGCTCTGAGGGAGCCCCAGAAGATGCCAGGGAGGTTGCAGGGTGGCTGCTTTCCTGCACTGCTCTTGTGATGTAGCCCAGCTGTGGGATGGGGCTGGTTACCGCAGGAGCTTTAAACAGCCAGGGGATGGTGCACGATGGCCATTTCCAAAGAGGGCAAAGCTTTCTTGCAGTAATGCAGCAAGGGGGAAGCACGTGCAGGGGAAAAAAAAAAGAAAAAAAAAAATGGCTCAAACCATAATGGTCTCCACCCAACAAAAGAAGTCCATACTCCTGAATGCATCTAAAGTGGAGCTGGGAATCCAGACAGAGCTTCCATAGTAGGAAGTGACAAGGCAGGTTGCAGGCTATAGAAGCACAGTTGTCTAGTCCACTGTTTGAAAGGAATGTTTTAGCCTGCTTAGTACCATGGGATAGTACAAAAAACACCTTCATGTAGTGCAAACAGGTAAATAATTTGCTCTATATGGCGGCAGAGCTTAAGGAAGAGGTAGAAATACTAAGGAGCATTTGGGAAAGTGAAAGGGAAATAGATTGTTGAAGTAACATCCTTAGGTCTCTGAGAGATGCTCACCAGAAGTCAGGAGAGCCCCATGATACACATCAGACAGGAGGATGTCAACAGGCAGAAGGAAGTGGCCTAAGAAAAAGAGAGAAGTGGATATAGGTCCCGGCTCAGGGAGGTAAGATGAACCCCTTCCTAGCCTCCATCACCTTCCCAGTCTCTCTCACCTTTCCAGTTACCCCTGCATAACAGAGATGGAGCACTGGAAGCTGAGAACCCAGATCGAGAGACCCCTGTGTCCTACATCTGTCAGAAGGAAGACAGTAACTTAAATGGAGGGGGTGAGGGCTGGAGGGTTCATGGCTGTGGCACGAGTTGAGTACACAGAGCAATCTCTTCTACACCAGAGGTAATGTAGGCCCACTGCTGAATAAGGTGGGTGCCTTGGTGACAGAGGACACAGAGAAGGCAGAGTTGCTAAATGCTGCCTTTGTCTCCATCTGTAGTGCTGGAGGCTGTCCTCAGGAGCCCGAGACACTGGAGGCCCCTGAGAAAGACAGGACAATGAAGAAATTTTCTTTGGTTGATGAGGACTGAGTTAGAGAACAGTTAAGTTGTCTGGACACCCATAAATCCGTGGGTCCCGTTGGGATGCACTCAAGGGTACTGAGGGAGCTGGCAGAGGTAATTGCCAGGCCCCTCTGCATTATCTTTGGTAAGTCATGGTGAACAGGAGAGGTGCCTGGGGCCTGGAGGAGGGCAAATATCACTCCAGTTTTCAAAAAAGGGTAAGAAAGAGGACCCAGGTAACTATAGACCAGTCAGCTTCACCTCCATCCCTGGAAAGGTGATGGAGCAACTTATCCTCAGAACTGTCTTTAGGCACATCAAGGACAAGAGGGTCATAAGTGGCAGTCCACATGGTTTTAGCAAAGGAAAGTTGTCATGGTAGGGCCAAATGAGCCCCAGCACAAACCCAAGCAAACCCTGATTTCTCTAGACATGGTCCCCCTCTCCAAACCTCCTTCCTGCAGAAATCATGGTAACATGGGAAGAGGAACAAAAGAGAGACCCAAACATGTCTGGGTAAACAACTCTGCTTCAGGGATAAGAGCACATTTCCTGGACACTGCTCCCTGACAAGGCTTATGTTTATGTCTTTTATGGCCACAGCCTGTCAGAACCCCTTTTCATTGGGTAACTATGCGCTGGCTTCACTTGCCATGTGGTGGCTTGAGAGAGAAGGCCTAAGCTTTCTCTCCCCCACAGAGTTAAAAAAACACAGCTAACTCAGCTGGAGAAGCGGAAGGGATACTATATTTTACAAGCAATGTAGAAAATGCAAGATATGTACACAATATACAGTATTTACAATATATATACAGAAATATACAGCAAAATATGAAAAAACAAGAATACAGGAACAAAATTCCCTCCTCCGGAGGAGGGTTCCCTCCCTGTGCCCCCCTCTCTCCCCCTATGTCCCTTTTTCCCAAAGAAGGTTAGAAAGAGAGAAAAGGTAGTTATAAATAAAGCAGAATTCTAGTAGGCTTCATGTGAATTAGTTGCTTATCTGTTCAAGGTTGCTCTGGCAAGGAGCCCAGAAGCAGGCAAGCTGGAAAGGAGAAGGAAAGGAGCGAACTGAGGAAAGGTCCAACTGAACTCAAAACTTAAAGTTGCATTCTACCAGTCTACCAATGAAATTCGTTTAGACCTGTCTTTTGTTTACAAAACATTCAGCCAGAGTGTTCCAGCACTGTCTCTTCCTTAAAGGCACAGCCTCAAATGGTCACATGCCCTAAAAAATTATAGAGGCAAAAGCCCACTTACAGCTCAGACTAGCCACTGCTGTGAAGGACAATAAAAAATCCTTCTACAAATGTATTAATAGTAATAGGAGGGGCAATGACAACCTCCACTCCTTAGTGGACACGGAGGGGAATATTGTTACTAAAGATAAGGAAAAGGCAGAGGTACTTAACACTTTCTTTGCCATAAATTTTAATAGCAGCATAGGTTGTCTTTCAGACAACTGGCCTCCTGAGCTGGCAGATGGAGGCAGGGAGCAGTATAATTCCCCAGTGATCCAGAAGGAAGCAGTTAGAGACCTCCTTAGCTGCTTGGATCCCCACAAGCCCATAGGACCAGATAGGATCCATCCTAGGGTGCTGAGAGAGATGGCAGATGAGCTGGCCAAGTTGCTCTCCATCATTTTTCAGCAGTCCTGCCTCACTGGAGAGGTCCCAGATGACTGGAAGCTGGCCAATGTGATCCCCATCCACAAGAAGGGTCGGATGGAGGAACCCAGAAACTACAGGCCTGTCAGCCTGACCTCAGTGCCAGGGAAAATTATGGAGCAGATTATCTTGGCGGCAATAACTGTGCACCTGAAGGATGCACAAGGGATCAGTCTAGTTGGAGGCCTATATCTTGTGGAATCCATCAGAGGTCAGTACTGGGACCAGTGCTGTTCAATTTATTCATCAACGACCTGGAACAGAGTGTGCTGTCAGCAAGTTTTCTGATGGCACCAAACTGGGTGGAGCGGCTGACACACTAGAGAGTTGTGCTGCCATTCAGGGATACCTGAACAGGCTGGAGAGTTGAGTGGGGAGAAATTTAATGACGTTCAACAAGGGTAAGTGTAGAATCTTGCTCCTGAGAAAGAACAACCCCATGTATCAGTATAGGGAACATATATCCACTGCAGCCCATAGAGGACCCATAACAAAGTATATGGTTGCCCAAAAGAGAACACAACCTTGTTGAAGGACACACTAGAGCATGGTAACAGCAGGTCCTCCTTGTGGAGATAGTACTCCTTACTGGAGTGGGCTTACAGTGGGACTCATGCTCTAGCATTACATTCTTGAAAGGTCTACATAGTGTGGAAGCAACTCACACAGGAGTAGTTCCTGAAGAATGACTGCCTATAGGAAGGACTCAAATAGGGCAAGGAATATCTCTTGTGGAAGGGACCCAACGTTGGAGCAGGAAAATAATATGAGGAGTAAACCTCCTGAGGTGGAAAGGGTGACAGAGACAAATGTGATGAACTGACTACAACACCCATTAGCCATCCTCCTGTGCTTCTCGGGGTGAGCAGGTAGAAAAAAGAGGAGTGGCAATACAGACAAAAAAGCTGGGGTAAAGTGTTTTAAGGTTTGGTTTTAGTTTTTGATATCCTACTTTGATTTAATTGTCAGCCTGACCTCAGTGCCAGGCAAGACCATGGAACAGGTCATCTTGAGCGCAGTCACACAGCACGTAGAGGATGGCCAAGGGATCAGGCCCAGCCAGCATGGATTTAGGAAGGGCAGGTCCTGCCTGAACAACCTGATTTCCTTCTATGATCAGGTGTCTTGCCTGGTGGATGTGGAGCAGGACTATGGGTGTAGTCTACCTGGACTTCAGCAAAAGCTTTGACACTGTCCCCCACAGCAAACTCCTGGCCAAGCTATCAGCCCATGGCTTGGACAAGAGCACACTGCATTGGGTTAGGAACTGGCTGGAGGGCCAAGCCCAGAGAGTGGTGGTGAATGGTGCCACGTCCAGCTGGCGGCCAGTAACTAGTAGTGTGCCTCAAAGATCTGTACTGGGCCCCATGCTCTTTAACATCTTTATTGATGATCTGGATGAGGGCATTGAGTCCATCATCAGTAAATCTGAAGACAACACCAAGCTGGGGGCAGGAGTTGATCTGCTGGAGAGTAGAGAAGCTTTGCAGAGGGACCTCAACAGGCTGGACAGATGGGCAGAATCCAGCAGAATGAGATTGAACACATCCAAGTGCTGGATTCTGCACATTGGCCACAGCAACCCCATGCAGTGCTACAGGCTGGGGTCAGAGTGGCTAGAGAGTGGCCAGGCAGAGAGAGACCTGGGGGTACTGGTTGATGGTAGGCTGAACACGAGCCTGCAGTGTGCCCAGGAAGCCAGGAGGGCCAATGGCATCCTGGCCTGCATCAGGAACAGTGTGGCCAGTAGGAGCAGGGAGGTCATTCTGCCCCTGTACGCTGCACTGGTTAGGTCACACCTTGAGTCCTGTTCTGGGCCCCTCAGTTGAAGAAAAATGTTGACTTGCTGGAAGGAGTCCAGAGAAAGGCAACAATGTTGGTGAAGGGTTTGTAACACAAGCCCTATGAAGAAAGAGTGAGGGAGCTGGGGTTGCTTAGCCTGGAGAGGAGGAGATTCAGGGGTGACCTTATTGCTCTCTAAAATTACCTGAAGGGAGGTTGTAGACAGGCGGATGTTGGTCTTTTCTCCCAGGCAACCAGCTCCAGAACAAGAGGACACAGTCTCAGGCTGTGCCAGGGGAGGTTTAGGTTGGATGTTAGGAAGAAGTTCTTTACAGAGAGAGTGATTGCCCATTGGAATGGGCTGCCTGGGGAGGTGGTGGAGTCACCATCATTGGAGGTGTTCAGGAGGGGACTTGATAGGGTGCTTGGTTGCATGGTTTAGTTGATTAGGTGGTGTTGGATGATAGGTTCGACACAATGATCTTGAAGGTCACTTCCAACCTGGTCTATTGTATTCTATTCTATTCTATTCTATTCTATTCTATTCTAATTGCTAATATACTATTTATTTATCACCCCAAATTGCATCTGTTTTGCCCGTGACAGTAACGGGTGAGTGATTTTCCCTCATGTCTACCTTGAACCATGGACCTTTTGTTATATTTTCTCTGCCTTGTCCCGCCAAAGAGAGTGATAGAGTGGCTTTTGTGGGCACTTAGTCTTCAGCCACAGTCATCCACCACAATGTCTGATCATAAGCACTTCATCATGGTGCACAGCAAAGAACACATAACGTAATTTTCACCAGATGCTCCTGTCCTTTGCACTGGTGAGGCTGTACCTCAAATACTGTGTTCAGTTTTAAGACTCACACTACAAGAAGAATACTGAGTTACTGGAGCATGTACAAAGAAAGGCAGTAAGTCTAATGGGAGGTCTGGAAAACAAGCCTCATGAAGAGTGAATAAGTCTCACGAGAGAACTAGATTTGTTTAACCTGGGAAGTTGAAACTCTCTACAACTTCCTGAAAGTAGGTTGTAGAGAAGAGGATCTTCATCTCTTTACCACAGTAACTAGTGATAAGTTGAGAGGAAATGATGTCTAGTTGCACCAGGGGCTGTTTACTTCATTAATAGTCAGTTAGTACAGCAATATTCTATAACAAATCTCAGGAACAAAGTTGAGATAGGATGTGCATATTTTTTTTAACTATAATTCAGAGCAGGAGCTATAAACAATTATTTTGAACTCTCTAGGAGTCAACAAGAATCAAGTGAAATTCTATTTTTTTTTGTTTTTATTGTACTGGTTTTTCTTAGCTTGATTTGTGAAGACTTGGAAACCCAGAAGATTTACTCTTAGAGGCTAAACTTTTTTCCCTCTGTTTTTATCTTATAATCAAAGTCTAAATGTGATTAGACAAAATTGCCTTTATTGTAAGGTTTTGGCCTGAAGTAATTTACATTTTACCTTGTGTTCATGGACAAGTGTAGAGGGTGCTATCTTATGCACAGAACATTTTTTTTTTTTTGTATAATGGTGGAATGGATGTGATTTTTATTACATATCTGGCATTGGTGAGCTGTACCAGTAATTTCAAGAGTAAACTTAAGAGACTAAGGAGTCCATAGCACAAAAAAAGTGGCTTAATATGAACTGAATAATGAATAATTTTCTAAACAGGTGTATGGATTTTAAACTAACTAAAGGAGTCAGCAACAAAGAATATTTTGGATTTTGATTCATCCATAGACTCCTTAAGTGATGTTGAATAAGACTGAGTCTTGATCTGAAGTTTTTTGTATTCAAAGGAAACTCCACCTTTAGTAAGGTAGCCAGTTATTATTATTATGACTGAACAAAGAAATATGTACCAAAAAAGAGAGTTTAAAAGTGAGAAAATTGAGCAAAGAAGCATCTAAATTCACCATCTGTCTTGGTCTGGAGAGGGAAATAGACTCAGTTCTTTTGAATATTCCCGTGTTGTGAAATTAGAGGCACAAATGAGGCCAAAATATCAACAGCTAGACAATTTATTACATAAAGAAAGTGGAAATAAGAAGAGGAGAGGGAGAAAATAGAGAGGGAGAGAGAGAAGAGAGAGACAAGAGGAAAGAAATTATATTACCAAACCCCTCACCCTCCCCAAGACAGTTTGAGTCTGTGGAGGAAAGGTGCTGCAGGAGATGTTGGGTCTGTAGAGAAATGGTACTGAGGCTTTGGCTGGAGAAGAGATGTGGTCCTCTAGGCAGCCTCTTCAGCTCCCTGAGTTGCAACAGGTGGATGTTAGGACACAGAGAGAGGGTTCAGTCTGCTTCTTCCAGGCTCCATGGCCTCTTTTCTCTGGAGCAGCATTGTCCCGGGCTTTTCCTTCCTTCTCAGTGGCATGGTCCTTCTTCTGTGTTTTCCTTCATCTGTGTTTTTCTTCTGCATTTTTCTTCTTCCGAGCCAGTAGTTGCTCAAATCTTTTTAGTCCTTAGGTATGTGTCCAAGTATTGTCCCTCAGGAATTCAGGGGCCAGGAAATCATCCTCAGGTAAATATCCAGGTATCGTTCCCCAGGAAATCTTTCTGTGCATTCCTGTGTGTTTGGGCAGAGGTCTGGTTGGGGGCTGGGGGGGGCTCCCCCTCCTCCTTCTCCATCTACATGCCCCCACACTCATTACAAATCAGGAAACAGATGGTGAATCCCTTGTCTCACCATCCTCCCTTCCCAGGGTACTTGATGGGTGGAGACTACCTTGTCTCACGCACATTCCCGAAGGTGGCCTCAGTCCATTGTTGTGAGGCCAGCTGTAGCCCAGCAAGCAATGTTATCTTTGCACCTTCCAAGAGTCATTCCAGTGGCTCTGCCCAACACACATCAGCTATTGTCTGGGCAAGCAGCAAGTGATTTTATCTTTGTTGAGTCACACCAGGAGAGCCAACTTTTAGTCTCTCACGCCATCATGCCAAGTTCTAACCACAAAACCTTTAAAGGTCTTTCTGCACCCAATCTGTTGTGGATATTCTGTTTTGAATGAAAAAGCAAACAAAAAACTATATAATATAAAAAACAAGGCACACTCATGAAGAATGGAACATCAAGGTGAAACTATTCTGTGTAGTTTAGCAGAACAGAGACGTGTCTCATGATCCTATGCACCAGGAAATTATCAAACAAGAACAGATAATACTGTCAGTCATGCATTCTGGAAGGCATATGCTAACAGTTATGTTTCAAGATTTTCTTTCAAAATAGGCCTACATGGGGAGAAGTGGGGTGGTAACTGGTAATATTCCCATATTTCCATAAAGAGCTGTTTACGAAAGGTATAATTAGGCTCACAGAATTTTTCATATATCAATTCCACTAATTCTTAAGAAATTCAGGCACCCCTGAGAAATAATTTCAAAGATTTGAATTATGCATGTAGGCAGTATTCATCCACTATCTACAGACATATTATATAAGCAGCATCTCTAATCTTTCTCTAACATTGCTCAGTGAGTTTGGTCTCAGTTCACTCGACAGCAAAATAATATTTTTTTGGGGTTCTGTGTTTACAGGAAGTCCAGAACAGGGCAGTCATGGTCCAGGGCATACCTCTTATGGATTATTAAACAAACAGATATACAATCAATACAATAATAACAATTAGTACTAACACATAAAATTAAGGAGAGACACCTTCAGGTAGCTGATAATCATATTAAAGGAGCTTTTGAACATCTGCAGTTCTTTGGTTCCCATTTATCATTTGGTGAAAGAACTAGATCCTAAGTCCAGCCTTCCTTTACTGTGCATAGTCACACAGTACTTACAGGATGGCCAAGGGATCAGATCCAGCCAGCATGGATTTAGGAAGGGCAGATCCTGCTTGACCAACTTGATCTCCTTCTATGATCAAGTGACCCACCTGGTGGAGGTGGGGAGGCCTGTGGACGTAGTCTGCTTGGACCTCAGCAAGGCCTTTGACACTGTCCCCCATAGCAAACTCCTGGCCAAGCTATCAGCCCATGGCTTGGACAAGAGCACACTGCATTGGGTTAGGAACTGGCTGGAGGGCCAAGCCCAGGGAGTGGTGGTGAATGGTGCCACGTCCAGCTGGCGGCCAGTAACTAGTGGTGTGCCCCAAGGATCAGTGCTGGGCCCTGTGCTCTTTAACATCTTTATTGATGATATGGATGAGGGCATTGAGTCCATCATCAGTAAAATTGCAGACAACACCAAGCTGGGGGCAGGAGTTGATCTGCTGGAGAGTAGAGAGGCTTTGCAGAGGGACCTCAATAAGCTAGACAGATGGGCAGAATCCAATGACATGAGATTGAACACATCCAAGTGCCGGGTTGTGCACATTGGCCACAACAACCCCATACAGTGCTAGAGGCGGGGTCAGAGCGGCTGAAGAGTGGCCAGGCAGAGAGGGACGTGGGGGTACTGGTTGATGGTAGGTTGAACATGAGCCTGCAGTGTGCCCAGGCAGCCAGGAGGGCCAATGGCATCCTGGCCTGCATCAGGAACAGTGTGGCCAGTAGGAGCAGGGAGGTCATTCTGCCCCTGTACACTACACTGGTTAGGTCACACCTTGAGTCCTGTGTCCAGTTCTGGGCCCCCCAGTTTAAGAAAAATGTTGACTTGCTGGAATGTGCCCAGAGAAGGGCAATAAAATTGGTGAGGTATTTGGAACATAAGCCCTATGAGGAGAGGCTGAGGGAGCTGGGATTTCTCAGCCTGGAGAAGAGGAGATTCAGGGGTGACCTTATTGCTCTCTAAAATTACCTGAAGGGAGGTTGTAGACAGATGGCGGCTGGTCTCTTCTCTCAGGCAACCAGCACCTCAACAAGAGGACACAGTCTCAGGTTGTGCCAGGGGAGTTTTAGGTTGGATGTTAGGAAGAACTCTACAGAGAGAGTGATTGCCCTTTGGAATGTGCTGCCTGGGGAGGTGGTGGAGTCACCATCATTGGAGGTGTTCAGGAGGAGACTTGATGTGGTGCTTGGTGCCATGGCTTAGTTGTTTAGGTGGGTTGGATTGGTTGATATGCTGGACACAACGATCTTGAAGGTCTCTTCCAACCTGGTCTATTCTATTCTACTCTATTCTAGTCTAGTCTAGTCTAGTCTAGTCTAGTCTAGTCTTTTCTATTCTAAACCAGGACTTTGTAAGCTGAGAAGGAAGTATTTCATACCTGTGAATAGGTGATACTCTTATATGCAGACTGTAATTTATTTTTTCCACTACTTCTTCTAGATAGTTTGCACAATTTCTAAGAATTAAGTAAATAAAATATTGAAAAAAAGGCAAAAATAACAAAAAAGAAACCAAATCTCAGACAACTTTTGAAATACTTACATGTCTTATTTCATGTTAAAAAGAAATGTCACCAACGATAACAAATGCTTACATGCATACATATGCAATGAAGAAAACCAACAAATACTCTATAAGGAGAATACAGCAAATTCTTTATTATTTTATTTCTTATCACTTAGAGACTATTGACTGTGACATTTTAAGATCATAAATTATTTTCCAGTACACAGCACTCTTGATCACTCTTGATTTTCATATTCATAGAGAAAAAGAAAAAATAAATATACATACTCCTTTTCCCCTTTTTAATGGTTAATTAGGTCACTAATCAAAAGAAATTCATAAGAGGAAAATGAAATGTTGACATTTTACAATTATTTGCTTCTGTGAATAATACATAAACACACTACTTACAGTTAAAATGGTTTTCAAACCCTTTTTCTGCCCTTAGGGCATGAACTGACTGCAGAATCAGTGCATTATATTTGATATTGTAGTGGGTTAAGAGAGAAGGCCTATCTCTTCCTCCCCCACAAAGAGGAAAAAACCCACAGCTAACTCAGTCAGAGAAGCAAAAGGGATGCTATATTTACAAGCAATGTGAAAATGCAGATGGTATATATATATATACAGCATTTACAATTTATATACAGACACATACAGCAAAGAAGAAAAAATACAGGAACAAAATTCCCTCCTCTGGACAGAGAAGGGTTCCCCCCCTGCACCCCCCTCTCTCTCTCTACCTCCCTTTTTTCCCAAAATGGGTTAGAGAGAGAAAAGGCAGTTATTAAGGAAGAGGCCTTCAAGCACATACAGAATTAATGCTTATCTTATCCAAGGTCACTCTGGTTAGGTGCCCAGAAGCAGGCAAGCTGGAAAGGGAGAAGGAAAGGAATGAACGGAGAAAAATTCCAACTGCACAAAAACTTAAAGCTGCGTTCTACCAATCTACCAATGAAATTCGTTTAGACCTGTCTTTGTTTACAAAATATTCAGCCAGAGTGTCCCAGCACTGTCCCTTTCTTAAAGGCACAGACTCAAACAATCACAGTCCCCCCCTTCTAAACAATTTCATTGGCTGTTTATACTGTCTATCTAATCCAAAACAATATTTACAGTTCATAAGTAAAGTTCATAGTCCATTCCGGCTATACTCAGATGCAGATGAATCGGAAGTCCAAGAAAATGAGGAAACAAGACAAAAGGAAAACAGCTTCTCTCTTCGCAGACGAAGTAAAGAAAAGGGAAACAGGGATTCTCAGTGGACTCAGGGCTCTGAGGGTTCTCAGGGTTCATGCACCTTAGATTCATCATGGATTCTTCCTTTGGACACGATGTAGCTGTATAACAGTCTGAAATTAAACTCTATCAGCTAAAGTTAAATTTCTTTGTGGAATACACTGAATTTCACCATTCCCTTGCATTACCCAATAAGTGTGACCCGGATCTTCAGCTGAAACCACCCCTCGGACAGGTTTAGCCTCTCCTGAGGGTGAAAATACCCAAACACTTTTACCTAACAAAATTTTTTCTCTAGCAACAGGAACACTAGCACCTTCTACTCTCTGTAGCATGTCTGAATGTGCCAGTCCAACTGAGTTCACTAAACCTCTACTATTTACCAACCAGGTTGCTTGTGCTATATAGTCAATCTGCCAAGCTTCACCAGACTTGTGCTTGGACCATCTGTCACCATACCATAAGGGCTTAATTCGCTTTGCCTGCTTAATAGCAGCACAAATGTCACAGTCATGGATGACTTGCGTGATAGCATCCATGGAAATGTCTATGGATCTGTCACGAGTCCATGGGTATGTTGCATCTCTGCCTTGATGGCCTGACGAATCATGAGACCACCGAGCTAAGAATATCTCACCTCGGTGTTTCCAGTCAAGATCAAGACTAGAGTCCATGTCTACTTGAGAAACTCTTGCAGCTAGATCTGCCTGATGGTTGTGTCGCCGTTCCTCAGTAGCTTTGCTCTTAGGAATGTGAGCATCGATGTGTCTCACTTTCACCGGAATTCTCTCGATTCGGTCAGCAATGTCCTGCCACAGGTTGGCTGCCCAAATGGGTTTTCCTTTTCTCTGCCAACCACTCTTCTTCCAGTTCTTTAGCCAACCCCATAGAGCATTGGCTACCATCCAGGAGTCGGTGTAGAGATAAAGCTTTGGCCATCTCTCACGTTCAGCTACGTCGAGAGCTAGCTGGACAGCTTTTACCTCTGCAAATTGACTGGATTCTCCTTCTCCATCCTTTGCTTCTGCAACTCGGCGTGTTGGACTCCACGCTGCAGGCTTTCACCTTCTCTTGTTTCCAACAAGATGACAGGAACCGTCTGTGAACAAAGCATATTTCTTTCATCATCAGAAAGGTCACTGTAAGGAGGAGCTTCCTCAGCACGACTTACTTTCTCCTCTGGAGGTTTAGTACAGTTGGTACCTTCAGGCCAACTTGAGATCACCTCCACTAGACCAGGTCTTTCAAGATTTCCCATTCGAGCTCTCTGTGTTATCAGAGCCATCCACTTAGACCATGTGGAGTCTGTGGCATGATGTGGGGTGGAGCCCTTGCCTTTGAAAATCCAATTCAAAACTGGTAATCTGGGAGCTAGGAGAAGTTGTGATTCAGTTCCAATATCTTCTGAAGCTGCTTTTACTCCTTCATAGGCAGCTAGAATCCCTTTTTCTGTTGGAATATAATTTGCCTCTGAACCTCTGTAACCTCGACTCCAGAAACCAAGAGGTTGTCCATGTGTCTCATGTGGAGCTTTTTGCCACAAGCACCAGGTTGGACCATTGTCACTTGCAGCTGTGTACAAAATGTTCTTAATGTCTGGACCATCTCGGACAGGTCCCAGACCCGTTGCTTGAACTACCTCTTGCTTTATCTGGTCAAAAGCTGCTTGTTGTTCAGGTCCCCAGTGGAAACTGTTTCACATCGTACAGTGGTTTCACAATCTGACTGTATCCAGGAATGTGCAGTCTCCAAAATCCCACTATCCCCAAGAAAAGTAGGGTCTCTTGCTTGTTTGTGGGATTTGCCATGATAGAGACTCTATTTACCACATCCACTGGAATGTGTCGGCGTCCATCCTGCCACCGCACTCCCAGAAACTGAATCTCTGTGGTAGGTCCTTTCACCTTGTCTCGTTTGATGGCAAAACCTGCATCCAGAAGAATGTCAATGATTTTGTGACCTTTCTCAAAGACTTCTGCAGCAGTTTTACCCCAGACGATGATATCATCGATGAACTGGATGTGTTCTGGAGCACCGCCTTTCTCCAGAGCATCGTGGATTACTGCATGACAGATACTTGAGCACCAGCCCATTGGCAATCTGTTGAAAGTGTACTGGATTCCTCTCCAGGTGAAAGCAAACTGAGGCCTGCATTCCTCTGCTATGGGAATAGAGAAAAATGCATTAGCAATGTCTATGGTAGCATACCATTTGGCCTCTTTGGATTCCAGCTCATACTGGAGCTCCATCATGTCTGGTACTGCTGCACTCATAGGTGGTGTCACTTCATTTAGGGCTCGGTAGTCTACTGTCAGACGCCAGTCTCCATTCTGCTTTTGCACAGGCCACACTGGATTTTTGAAAGGTGAATGAGTTTTGCTGACGACTTTCTGACTCTCCAACTGACAAATCAGATTCTGAATGGGCAACAAAGAGTCAAGTCACGGTTGGTTCTGTACTGTCTGAGAAGCAACCGGCAATTTAATATCCTGTATCTTATGTTGTCCCACAACTGCAGATTCATCAGAAAGCTCAGATCTAACAGACAGCTTCAGTTTTTGTCCATCAATTTCTATAGAAGCTACTCCAAAAGCCCATTTGTAACCTCCAGGGTCTTTGAAACACCCTTCTCTCAGAAAATCAATTCCCAAAATGCAAGGTGCATCAGGTGGGTCACAACTGTATGCTTCCTCCATTGTTTACCAGTTAAACTTATATTAACCTCCACCTTACTTAACTCTTGAGATCCACCAGTGACTCCCCGAATAGTTAGAGACTCTGATCCCTGGTAATTTGATGGCATTATGGTGCTGTGAGCTCTTGTGTCAACCAAGGCCCTGTACTTCCGAAAATTGTGAAGTCAGGCCACTGGATGTACACATCCCAATAAATTCTGTTATCTCTATTATCCCTTTCCTCCACCTGGCGGGAGGCAGGGCACCCCTAGTTATGGGGAATATGCCCACATATGCATTCAGCACAGTGTGCAGTGTTACAACTGGAGTCACTGTTGGAGCTACTAGAGTTGTTCTGGGGAACTGTGGAAGTGACAGCTACCCTTCTGGTATTGCTACCTCGGGTTCTGCCACTTTGCAATTCCCTCAGTCTCCTGAAAAGATTAGAAGTTGATTGGCCATCCCATCTGCTCATGTTCTCACCAAACTGATCATGCAGAGTTATCCAAATAGTTCTACGTGATTGCCTTGGTGGTATGTTTTGTTTTGATCTGTTTTGAAATGACCTCCTTGGAGGACGTCTATTTCTCACAGATGAAACTTGTATCCACCTGGAGGAAGAATTGGAAGTATCTCTTTGTACCAATTGGGATGTGGTGTTTTTAAATTCATCTTTCAGCTCTTTCATTCAATTCTTTATTTCACCGGACAGAGTTTCAATGGCCGAAACCAAAGAAACACGTGTCATGCTATCCTCCAATTGTCTCATTTGATCAGTGAATTGGCCAACCATAGGAGGAGCTCTACCATAATTTCTTGATACAATTCTGCTTGCCAGAATGTTTGCATAACTGGAAGGAACAAGTTTGATGATCTTTTTAGCTAGACTAGTTCCTACGGGAATTTAATCAGGATTCAGAGTTTCATGTTCACCATAGAGTATCTCTCTAACAGCAAATTCTCTCAGGCTCTTAATTCCCTCATCTATGATAGTCCAGGGCTTAGGATTCCATGGGAGATCATCTCGGGAAGGGTATCTGTGGTGAAGAGGTTATTAACTTTATGAATATGAAATATGAATTATGAAAATATTATTTTTATTAATTATCAAATTATTAATAACCAATGAATCACCAACTTATATACATGTTCTGGTGCACGTTCGTGAAATAGATTCCACAAGTGGCTTAGTGTTATGATTATAACTTAATTGAACTAGTTACAGACTATCTCTATATTTATATAATGAAACATGCAGTTCCGCCTCTTGGCCACTAGATGGAGACTCGGCGGGACGCGGGCTGCTTCTGGCTGTACACAGCAATATTACAATCTTTCTATGCCTCAGCGCTTAGACTGCTGGACGCGGATACTTTGAACTGAGTGCTAGTGGATGGAAAGCAAGTGGAAGATATTCAATTCCCTTCAGATGACAGGGATCGGTCCTGGTCGGGGTCGGTCCGTGGGGTCGGCCCTCAAAAGTCGGCTCGCACGGCAGGCTGGGACGACGGTGGCCGGTAGGCAGGCTCGAACAAAGCGGCAGCAAGCAAAGCTACGGGGGTCGGCCCACCCACGGCGGTCCTCGGCGCTGATGCAAACAGCCTCGGGGAGAGAATGCAGCTGCGTTAGGTGGCCGATTCTCATTTTCTGAGCTTAAAGGAGCAGCGGGACTCTCAGAGTGGTCCCAGGTTCGGTGCAGTATAGGCACGAACAATGCTTTAAGTCTTCCCGGAGATTCACAGGGCTCAGAGTTGCACTCGGTAGCTTCTCTCCCACTATGGCAGGGCTAGGCATACGTGGACTCGGTATCGATCAAGTCCCTTCTCCCTGGTAACTGGGCAGATCTTACCCTCAGGGGTCAGTCCAGTCCTTTGGTGGCACGGTGGGCTCTCCCAGTCTGTACGACTGGCTGTAGTGATGCTGAATTCCTCAGAAACAGCGAAGGTCCTCCCTCTAGGCTTCTTCACTATGTAGACACTTCCAGTATGCGTGCATGTATAACAGAAGCTAACAACAATAAGCTCAATGGCAAAGGCTGCAGCTCGAGAGTTACTCTCTCGAGCAAGCACAGAGACAAAGTGAATGAGGGGGGCAACTTGTTTAGCAACTGGGGTGATACTTATAGATTCCTCGAGGCTGGCCTTGACCAATGGGCACTCTCATAAACAACTAGCTTCAGCCTATAGAAAGCGTGAAGCTAGAATTATGCCCATACTTGGTGTCAGCACGAGCACTGCATGCGCTGGGTGCATGCAAGCCTGGCTAATGCCTTGGCTTTTGTCTTCCTCCTGGAGGAGGGGGGAACTTGCCCACATGCTGGGACAAGATTCAGTATCTGGGCATAATGTGCCTTCACCAGAGTATCTCAGGAAAACTGCAGATAAAAAGTGTATCCACAGATTAACCTTACTGAGAGTCTTGGCTAGATGTCTATCTATTCCATTATATTTCGAGAGAATTCCTAGCGGAGCTGCTGGCTTGTCTCCAACTATTAGAGCTGGAGCACCTGTATCATGACATCTACGAAGCCAAGCTAGAACTGGCTCCTTATGTGCTCTGATGTAATCCTTACGCACGTTATGAACCTCTTCACAAGGTGACAAACATCCCTGAAGTTCATCCTCTTCTCCATCTATCATATCTTCCTGAACATGTTGTCCCCATAATCCTGCTGTCACTCTCCTAAGGATCTCTTTAAGCTGAGAAGCACCACTGCTAGCTGCTGCCCTAGGTGCATCTCCATCCTGTGTTGATCTCAATTACTCAGCTGTATCTTTAAAACATACCTTCTCTTCCTCCTCAGCAGGATCTTTTCTAGCAGGAGGCCCCTCACCCGCATCAGCATCTTGTTCCTCTCTCTCAGCAGCAGATTCACACACATTGAATAAATCACCTTTGGATCCCAGCCATCACTTATAATTACTCTTGCACCTACTGGAATCTTAAAGTCCCTTATTTTAGTTGGCAGAGTGCTCGAAGTTATATTTCCGTATGTACTAAGCCGAAAAAACCCAGACAGCGATCATACAGAAGCAGAATTTTATACCTGAACAATAAATATATTTTTTGCATTAAATATTTACCTATGTGATCTAGAAGTAAGCCCAAACAATATTTGTAGAACAGGACAGAGCATACTGAAAAGAGCAATTGCTTAAAAATCAAAAACACCTTCATGTTTGCTAGTCTGACTCAAACAAGCAATAAATCAACCTATTCTCGGGCCGCGTGTTGGGACTGCCAATTAAAAATGTAGTGGGTTGAGAGAGAAGGCCTAGCTCTCCCTCCACCACAAAGAGGAAAAAAAAACACAGCTAACTCAGTCAGAGAAGCAAAATGGATGCTATATTTATAAGCAATGTGAAAATGCAGGTGATATATATATATACAGTAATTACAATATATATACAGAAATATACAGCAAAGAAAAAAAAAAATACAGGACCAAAATTCCCTCCTCTGGACAGAGAAGGGTTCCCTCCCTACAACCCCCCCCCTTTTTTCCCAAAATGGGTTAGAAAGAGTAAAGGCAGTTATAAAGGAAGAGGCCTTCAAGCACATGCAGAATTAATGCTTATCTTATCCAAGGTCGTTCTGGCTAGGTGCCCAGAAGCAGGCAAGCTGAAAAAGGAGAAGGAAAGGAACGAACGGAGAAAAATTCCAACTGCACAAAAACTTAAAGCTGCGTTCTACCAATCTACCAATGAAATCCTTTTAGACCTGTCTTTGTTTACAAAATATTCAGCCAGAGTGTCATAGCACAGTCCCTTTCTTAAAGGCACAGCCTTAAATGGTCACAGATATATTGCCACATTATCTACTGCAATTTTTCCATTTAGTTTAGGTCACTTACATCAGCAAGTTCATTGATGATACAAAACTAGGGGGTTGGTTGAAACTGCATTGGGCTGTGCAGCCATCTAACATTACATGGATACACTAGAGGGCTGGATGCAGGCCTCATGAAATTTAGTAAGGACAAGTGCAGGGTCCTACATCTGTGGAGGAAAAACAATAGGCACCAGTACAGGTTAGGGGCCACCCTGATGGAAAGCAGCTCTACAAAGAAATACCGTGGAGTGCTAGTGGACAGCAAGTTCTTTGTGGAACAACGATATGGGCTTGTGTCCAAGAAAGCATATCGTATCCTGGGATATATGAAGAAAAGTATGTCCAGCAGTCTAGGGAAGTTCTTCTGCCTCTCTACTCTACCCTGGTGAGACCACACCTGGAATACTGTGTCCAGTTTTGGGCTCCACAGTTCAAGAAAGACAGAGAACTGCTGGAAAGAATCCAATGGAGAAACATGAGGATGATGAGGGGACTTGAGCATCTCCCCACTGAAGAGAGACTGAGATCCCTGGGGCTATTTAATCTTGAGAAGACTGAGGGGGGATCTCATCAATGTGTATAAATATCTGAGGGGTGGGTATCAAGTGGACAGGGCCAAGCTCTTTTTGGTGGTGCAAAGTAATAAGACAAGGAACAACAGGTTCAAACTTGAACATAGAATATTTCACCTCAACAAGAGGAGAAACTTCTTTACAGTGAGGGTGATGGAGCACTGGAACAGGC
The DNA here is from genome assembly GCA_011125475.1 of Melanerpes aurifrons. Classification (NCBI taxonomy): domain Eukaryota; kingdom Metazoa; phylum Chordata; class Aves; order Piciformes; family Picidae; genus Melanerpes; species Melanerpes aurifrons. The sequence continues at coordinate 3,753,093 of WWNC01000076.1, read as the reverse complement.
TGCCCAGGGAGATTGTGGAGCCCTCTTCTCTGAAGACTTTCAAAATCCACCTGGATGCATTCCTGTGTGGCCTACCCTACGTGACCCTGCTTTGGCAGGGGAGTTGGACGCAATGATCTCTTGAGGTCCTTTCCAATCTCTAATATACTGTGATACTGTGATTTCATTATATTGTACCTTGGCAGAGTGTAATTAAAAAAAATAAAAATTTATTGCAACTGCAATCTCCTGCTTAAACATCAACTGTAAACTGAGCTACCCATTAGAGATTAACTATGCAAAAAGATTTTATTCCTGCAAATCACTCTATCATACAACCTGATTAATATATGGGTGTCTTGTAAATAGGAGTCAACGTACTATATACATAAAAGATATGATTATTTTTTTATTGAGACCCAAGACATCCAAGATAAAGACATACACAGATTTCTCTTTCAGTGATCCTCTTAAATATAATATGGTGTCATGAAGGGAGCCTATATCCAGAATTATGCCTGAAATGTTGTCAAAACTTGTGCCAACAGGTTTTGTTCACATCCTCCCTTCCCCTTTCTTCTGGGGTCAGGCATGACCATGCTGGGGTAAACCACCCAACCTGCCTTCTTTGGGGTAAACAAGACCACACCCCCACGTTGTGGGATGCTTGTGCTTCTTCCAAGTTTGTGCATAGTTCTAACCATATGCTTTGGCATTGGCTAAAGGTGTTTAGTCAGGATTGACTATTAGCCAAATCCAAGCCTTGAGCAACTTATAAATATTCCCAAAATTGTAAACAAGTTGCTCTTTGCTTAAGCTCTTTTGCTACTAATTCCTTTTGTGCTATTAAGCTCCACTGCATGTGCTCTGCCCTTGTGCATGCTCTTTCTCTGCAGTCTAGAGAGAAGCCAGCAACCTGGGAAGTGCCACCATGCCTCAGTTTACATGAAAGCCTGCAAAGAGTCCTTCACTTTCCTTCACTACACCCTAGCATCATATCCCACCAGTAGGAAGAAAATGCCAACATGTCTTGATGGGACTGAACCCTGCTGGTAAGCCTTACCCAGTCAGGGAGAGACCTAGCCTGAATCTTTGGCAGTTCTAAGTGTCTGCTATAGCCACGAGGCAGCAGACCTCTGTGAGCCACAGCTGCAGACCTGCAAGCCAAAGCCTTTGTGTGCCTGTTCGCAAAGTAAGAACCATGCTCAGAAACATCCTGTGTGCTCACTGGTGAGTTGTGGGAGAAAGAGCTGCTGCTGCTCCGTGTGATTCAGAGCACTGTCTCTGCTGGTAACACCTGTGAGTGTCTGTCTTAGTAAGTTCTTTTGGATGAGGAATTAATTGCATGTATCACAGGTGCCCATAGGTACAACTTTATTTATTTCAAAGCCAGATGAGGTTGCATTGGAGCACTGTAAGGCACAGGAAAAAAAAAAAAAAAAAAAAAAGCAAGGCACAACTCGAAAGCCCAATTCAAAGCAAAGCACAAATAACTTATCCTAAATACTCAATAAGAAATGCAGCAGTACTGCAGATTAGGAAATAGTCCATGTCCTGTGATGTTGGGCCAAGATGTCACAGGAGGGTGGGATTTGGAGCCAAAGCTCCTTCCCTATTTTACAATTGTGTTATATAACTTCTATCTCTACTGCTCATTCATGCAGCCCACTGAGGGGACACTACATGCCATGCCCAAGGCTGGAATTCCTCATCTTCATCTTTCTCTGGGTCCATTTGTCCTCTATGCAGTGTTTGAAGGACTTTTATGGTTAGCTCAGGATGTCAACACATTCAATACATTCCTATGTCCACTTTGTTTATAAAGAGAGAAACCAGCAGATAGGTGTTATTTTTTACTCTTACCAGGCAGCTGGTTACTTCTGATCAAACACCAATTAATTCTTTCCTGTTGCAGTGCCCAGGACAGCTTCACAAAGGATTGCCTTGTGACCCTAGAAATGCATAAGCAGTCACTGCCAAGAAGAATTGGACACTCAGTCACTTTGAGCTAAGCCAGGGAAAAAACTGCTCTGCTCCACTGAGGGAGCTACTCTTCTCCCAGGCAACCAGCACCAGAACAAGAGGACACAGTCTCAAGGTGTGCCAGGGGAGGTTCAGACTGGATGTTAGGAAAAAATTCTTCACGAGAGAGTGATTGCCCATTGGAATGTGTTGCATGGGTAGGTGGTGGAGTCACCATCATTGGAGATGTTTAGGAGGAGACTTCATAGGGTGCTTAGTGCCATGGTTTAGTTGATTAGGTGGTGTTGGATGATGGGTTGGACACGATGATCTTGAAGGTCTCTTCCAAACTGGTCTATTCTATTCTATTCTATTCTATTCTATTCTATTCTATTCTATTCTATTCTACTCAAGAAAGCCTGTCTAGGTGAACCTTCCTAATTGGCAGAGTCTATGCCTTACTCCCCTGCAGCCACAGAAGAAGGCTTCCTCCACTGTGTCCAGAAGGGACCATGCCTGGGAGAGCCAGTATTAGGTCTCTGCAAGCCTCAGGGCCAGCCACAGCAGCTGCAGGCCCCAGCTGAGTTCCTAGAGCCAGCTTCGGCAGCTGGCATAGCAGTACCTTAGCAACCTGCATTACAAAATGCTTAACACCAGATTTGGTTCTGCTTAAAATCCTGTGCTTTAGCCTGTAAGGTATTGTGATTTCTAGCTTATAAGTATCCTACCCAGCCATGGCCAGAGTCATAATTTGTGATCATAAATTGATTTAAGTCACTGAAAAGTTCCTTTGATTGTATGCACCTGAAACACTGTCACTTCCGGATGTTTGGACAAGCCACCAAGTGTCTTGTCAAGTCACCATCTGGTAGACAGGTGGTAGAATTGCAGCCTTGGTTCTTAATTGAATAACTGTTCTGTATTTTTCTAATTTGGTTCAAAATTGTTGTATTGTACCAGTTTATGGGGTATGTCCACAATCGTGCACTAGAATCTGCATATAGATAAATATTTTTTTAAAGGGTTATTAATAATTTTAAATATTTATAATAATTTCCACATTTTCATAATTCATAAATAACCATATCCATAACATAGTGGGCATGCATGCTCATGTGCACACAACACATCTAGAAATATGCTTGGTTTGTTATGGCATTCTTAGAAGCTATCATTATGGGTGCAGAGATATTCAAACTTATGAACACATGTCCATGATAAAATTAACTTCATATTGGGGGCTGGAAAAAAACCAAAACCCACCAAACTAATGAAGGACAAGTTACATTTAAGTTAGTTAGAAATATATATTTCCTTCCACAAAATACTGCAAGGAGACTTCTCATCTTGAAGAACTTTCAGATGGATCTCATTAAGTACACAATTGAATTCAATTGGTATTTAAACAAGAAAAGATTATTTTTAACTGGACAACTGAATAACCTTTATTTGTACAGTGAACATATTACTTCTTCTGCTTTCCAGTTGAAAGATATCTTATGAATGTGGAGAGGAAGATAAAAAAGTTTCAAGTTGTGGAGTTGCATTCCCTAGTGATTTTGTATATTAAGTAGTTAAATAGAAATTTAGTTTCCCCATTTCTTCCAGAAACCTTCCTATTTATGTACCACTCTTTGTAAGTTCATGCAGAGAAACATTTTCAGCAACAGATATGATTTCAGAAATTCTATGTGCTTTGTTGTTTGCAAAATTTTATAGATTTCTCAGACCTGTGAAAATTGTATCACGTAATGGAATGTAGATCAATTACAAAGGCATTTAATGAGGAAAGAATGGTGAAGCAACACAGAGCAAGATCCATGAATCAGTCCATTTAATTTTAATTCTAGTCACTGGTTGAATGTTACTGTCCATGAATCCATGCATTTACAATGCAAAGAGAAAATTCTCTTTGGGGACTTTTAAAATCTCAGGCGAGAAAGGGCAAGTCAAACATAAAAATGAAAATTAAGTATTGAAAATTGTGGATCATCACACAAGAACGTACAAAAATCTGTTCCACACACATAAACGCAGAAGTTTGTAATTTGGAGATGAGACACTGGGATTTGGGTTATTGAAAAAAACAAAAAAAAAATCTGACCTCTGAAAATCAATTCTTCAGATTTATTAATTGACAGAAAAAGTAAATACAGGGAATAATATTCTTACCCTGCAAGTTTTGACTTCCTCAATTAGATATCTGCTGTTGCCATATTGTTCACAAAACTCAGCTGTCTGTACAGAAACTAAGTCTCTCCAGAGTCCTCTGCTGTCCTGTTTAGCTGGACAATTTTCCTTTTTTACTTTCTGACCTTAATCTTGGAGATAAGAGAAAAAAAAAAAAAAGATTTAAAAAACATTATTTTCTCTTTATGCTTGAAAATACAGACAGGGTTGCAAAAAATCATGCAAAGAGCAGATGAGTTGTTTATATGTTGACTACTTTTTGTACATTAGCTCATTTAAAGCATCATTCAATATACAGAGACTGTTAGTATAATTTCTGCACCTCACAGTTTCATTTTGTGTAAACCATATGAAGTTACTCTGCAGTTTTGCCAGCTGAGTATGTGACTCGATTCTTCAGAAAAGGAATTTTTACAAAAGAGATGAGAACTAAAGAGAGGTTGCTTCCATTAAATCTCAATCTGAACACAAGCTGTCAGATTAAAAATAAACAAACCCCTAAACATGGGTTTGCAGTCTCTCTTGCAAAAACTGCTGTAGCAAATACAGCAGCTTGACAATGGCAGCTGTTGCACAGATCAAAAATTAGTGGACAATATATTTTTTTGTTTTGTTTTCTGTTATTGGTTTTTAATTGAAAAAATAAAATAAATTAAGAAAGATGTTCCGAGTTGTTTTGTTGGTGTGTTTTTTATTGCTTTTTTTTTTTTTTTAGAGGCGGGGGGGTGGTCTCTTTCAGCCTTTTTGTTTGCTTTCTTCTTTTGTCTTATTATTTATAAGTGTCACTGCAAACAAATGACAGAAACATATGCTGGTAAGAGTTCTAAATCAAAGGCTATGATTTTTGCATGGTTGTAAGAAACTTTTAAAATGCACATGCACACACTCACAAAGACCATATTCCTACATATATATCCACACATAATTTCATGTTTATAAATTAGTATCCATAAAAATACATTTTATTTATATGCTAATGTGTGGGTATAAAATTTGGAGGACACTCAATTACTTTTAGAGAGAAATCTGTAAAATAATATGTCTTATAACAAGAAAAAAATGATACACCATTTTGAGATGTTATTCTTTTTTTTTTTTTTTTCTTTCTCTTTCCCTTCAGTAACTTTTAAGAACAATTTAGATCATTTGGTTGCCTTCACACTGCCCTAAAACCTTATGTTTCTATCTGTCTTGCTGGAAGTACAGGAAGGTCTTTTTTTATAAAAATTCAGTGCTATTCAGTGCAATTTCCATCCTTAATGACAGAAAACCTCCTTCAAGGTAAAAAGGTTTCTTTTTCCTTAAGTCTAATCTTTTTTTCTGAACACTTCCAGTAACTTAAAGGTTGTCTGAAAGTTACTTATCTGAGACAAGTTCCATAGAGCCACCATTTGTATCCTGATCTCTATTATTGCAGAATAATCCTTTTTGGATTTTATTTTCAAATCACCTACATTTATTTTGTTTATGATATATGAATATAAGGGTCCTCATTAAGTATAACTTGTACTTCAAACAATACCTATCAAAACAGTGTTGACATGTTCCAGAAGTTATTGTCAGAGACGTTGCTTGTATAAAATACAGGAAGATATACTTCTACAATTAATCTGGTTTTGTACTTCCAAAAGATGGATAAAATGAGGGAATCATTGTTCTTTTAGTATGTTAATGTTCCCAACACACTCTTGAACACACATGGGAAGCTGCCAAGTATTTATATTGCAGTTACATCCATGGTGTCATGTACAGTGCCAGTCTGAAGTATCAGAAGCCTTGATCTCTTCTGCATATGCTTGAAACAGGAATTTTTAGGGTTTTTTTTGTTTATTTGTTTGTTTTTAAATTGGGATTTTTTTTTGTTGGTTGTGGGTTTGGGTTTGGTTTTTGATGTATTTTATTTTGTTTTGTTTTGGTGTTTTGTGGTTGTTGGTTTGGGGTTTTTTTTGTGCTTTTTTTTGTTGGTTGGTTAGTTTGGTTTGATGGCTTTGTTTTGGTGGGTTGGTTTATTTGATTGATTGGTTATTTTTTCCCAAGTTGGGAGCAGATGTTAGGCAGTTAGAGGGTGGAAAGGCACCAAGCTGGGGGCAGGTGTTGATCTGCTAGAGGATATAAGGGCTCTCCAGAGGGATCTTGACAAACTGGACAGATGGGCAGAGTCCAATGGCATGAAATTTAGCACATCCAAGTGCTGGGTTCTACACATTGGCCACAGCAACCCCATGCAGTGCTACAGGCTGGGGTCAGAGTGGCTGGAGAGCCACCAAGCAGAAAGGGCCCTGGAGGTACTGAACTTGAGCCAGCAGTATGCCTAGGTGGCCAAGAAGGCCAATGGCATCCTGGCCGGCATTAAGAATAGTGTGGCCAGCAGGAGCAGGGAAGTAATTTTTTCCCTGTACTCAGCACTGGTTAGGTCACACCTTGTGTCCTGAGTCCAGTTCTGGGCCCTTCAATTTAAGAAGGATATTGAGACTCTTGAATGAGTCCAGAGAAGGGTAACAAAGCTGGTGAGTGGCCTTGAGCACAAGCCCTACGAGGAGAGGCTGAAAGCTGGGATTGTTTAACCTGGAGAAGAGGAGGCCCAGGGTAAACTTTATTCCTCTCTACAACTACCTGGAAAGTGGTTGTAGCCAGGAGGAGGTAGGTCTCTTCTCCCAGGCAACCATCACCAGAACAAGAGGACACAGTCCAAAGCTGCACCAGGGAAAGTTTAGCCTCAAGCTGAGGAGAAAGTTCTTCACAGAGAGAGTTGTTAGCTATTGGAATGTGCTGCCCAGAGAGGCAGTGGAGTCACCATCACTGGAAGTATTTAAAAAGAGACTGGGTGGGGCGCTTGGTGCCATAGTTTAGTTGATTAGGTGGTGTTGGGTTATAGGCTGGACTCGATGATATCAAAGGTCTTTTCCAACCTGGTTAATTTTATTCTCTTCTATTCTGATTATTTCTACACTTATGATTTCTCAAAAAATGAGAGCTGTCCAGCAGCACAAGGAAAGAGAAGTTTATAAAAAAAAAATTCCTCATTCCCAAATTCATTCTTTAAATCACTGGAAGTTGTTCCTTTTCCTAAAAATCTTTCATGATTTTATTTTTAACCTTTCCAGTTGTGATGAACACATCAACACAAATTATTGTAGTGGGGTGATATCTAAGCAAAGTCTGTTGAGCATTACTGTAATTTTTATAATTGTTCTTATCTAGAATTTGAGTCTAGGCATGAAGGACAAGAGGTCTAAACAATAAGCCTACTTGCAGGTTGTATTCCGTATGTGATTTTCTCACCAGTGTTGTCAGAGTTCTAGAGAAAGGTTTTCTCAGGAGGATTGTTATATGTAGTGGGTTGAGAGAGGGCCTAGCTCTCCCGCTCCCACAAAGAGGAAAAAAAAACCACAGCTAACTCAGTCAGAGGAGCAAAAGGAATGCTATATTTACAAGCAAAAATTAAATGCAGGTTATATATATACACAATATACAGTATTTACAATATATATACAGAAATATACATCAAAGAAAAAAATACAGGAACAAAACTCCCTCCTCCTGACAGAGGAGGGTTCCCCCCTCTACCCCCCCTCTCTCCCCCTACCTCCCTTTTTTCCCAAAAAGGGCTATAGAGAGAGAAAAGGTAATTAATAAGGATGAAATTTTGTTAGGCCTTAAAGGCGTATACAGGATTAGTGTTTATCTGGTCCAAGGTCAAACTCTGGCTGCTCAGAAGCAGGCAGACTGGAAAAGCAGGACTGAGAGAAACTGAGAAAAATTCCAACTGCACTAAAACATTGCATTCTACCAATCTACCGATGAAATTAATTTAGAATATCTGATTGTTTTCATTATTATTCCAAAACATTCAGCCAGAGTGTCCCAGCACTGTCCCTTTCTTAAAGGCACAGCCTCAAACTGTCACATTATGAGATCTGTTTTCTACTTAGATCCCAGTTTTGAACTGTACCATTAAGGAGTTATTGACCAAGAGTCAGTATTTCAAGAATAGCTGTGCAATGAATTTCCTTGTCTCAGGGGATTATATTGAACTCATATGCCCATGCAGACAGCTGGATGCTGAGCACATCACTTCAGACAGAGAGAGGGGCTGGTGACAATAGGGGGCACGGAGTATGTGAGCTTCTATGAGTGTGACTCATTAAGGAATATGAAACAAGCTGAAAGATGCCAGCAAAACAAAGAACTTTACTGCTCATGGTATAACTTCTATGATCACACAGCTGTCAGTTCAGTGCCTCATAACCAGCATTAAATTTTCTGTCTTCTCCTGCTCCCTTTCTTTCATTCTTTTTTTTTTTTTTTTTTTTTTTTTCCTAGAGGTGGCTAAGAGACTGAACCATTTGAAAAAGACACAATTGCACCTAGACAAAATTCCTCCCAGATAAAGGCCAAAATAAAAGCAAAGATAAGAAAATATTTTTACACAGAATGACCTTTACTGAGAGGAAGGGGTAGAAGGTAGCTAGGATTGTTCACACATTTCGATCTTAGCCTTACTATCTGGGTTTTAACTCTTCATTTCCCCTCTACCTTTACCCTCTTTTCTCCCAGTAACACCAGGGAGCCTTTTCCTGTCTGGGTTTCTTCTCATTGTCCTTTTCCTTGACTTTGTCTTGTCACTCTGACCAATGTCTTGTTCTGTCAGATATGTTTCATTTTCTGCATGACTTCCCCTGGATGGGCATTTCAAGCTGTGATTTCTAAGCTTGATCTCACACTGTAGATCCTGTTATCTCAGTAAAAAGCTTTAAAGTTCAAAGTAAGTTGGGTGAACAATACTTTAAAAGGAGTGTAGATTCTAAGCATCCTCTGGGTGGGAGCAGTTCAGTGAAAAAGTCAGATGTTTGCATACTTTTACATGGAGAAAAAATAATTAAAAATAAAGATACCAGCTTGCAGAAAAAAGGTTATAAAGAATTATTATGAGTTCTGAAGCAATGCATGTGGTTATAATTCTGTATCCACACGTCTGCTATGGAGCTCTTGCCACTTGTAGTCCCAAGGATTCTCTTACTAGAGAGTTTATTCCAAAGATATTAAATTCCATAGCCAATTTTTAGACCAAAATCCCTAAGTAGAAAAAAAAAATTAAAAAAAGAAAATAAAAAAAGAATTAGCTAGTACGTTGTTAGTAACTATGTGAAGCAATTTAATAACATCTCTGGCCCAAGCCTTAGTACAAGAAACAAGATCATGTTTCCTTTTTTCTCACGGATGACTGTTCTGTTTTCCTCCACTTGAACCCTGTTGTAAAGCTTCATACTCTGCCCTGCTTGTGGCTTTTGACAGCCTTTCTAGGACAGACAGACCTGGATGTGTAGACATGATTGTCTGCCCTTGTTTGTTGTGATGGATTGTGTTGTCATTCAAGATTTTCTGGCAACATACCCAAACAAAAACAACACTCTCTATCCAGACCTACAAGTTTTTCACTTGTATTTTAAAGAGAGTCTTTAGCAATCTCATCAGTGATTTTTATACTTGTTGAAAGATGAGCTTTCCTTTGCTGGAATGTAATTCCGCATAACATGTAATCTAACAGAGAAGGAATCTCTGAATTTTCATAAAAATTTTGATGGAGTAGAAGGTAGTTTATTCTATCCAAAATAAGCCATCTAAAACATATGGGAAATACATCATAAACAAGAGGATATATGACAGAATTTTTAATATTTTTTTTTTTGGGGGGAGGGGGGTAGAGGTAACTATTCTCCAAATATTTTGCTGTTAGTCCCACATATCCCCAAAAGCTATACATAAACTAGTTTGGCTGTGAAACATTTACAAGAAGAATTGAACTCTTAGGCAGAAGAAAGTTTATACAGCAAAAATTGTAGAGGTAACAAGGAAACACAAACTAGGTTGCAAATATTTTGTGGTATTGTGAAGATTCAAGAGTTATATATGTATCTGAATAATCATCATTCAAGAGACCTTGGATGATGAACAGACATCTTTTCTTTCTTTCTTTCTTTCTTTCTTTCTTTCTTTCTTTCTTTCTTTCTTTCTTTCTTTCTTTCTTTCTTTCTTTCTTTCTTTCTTTCTTTCTTTCTTTCTTTCTTTTTCTTTCTTTCTTTCTTTCTTTCTTTCTTTTTCTTTCTTTCTTCCTTTCTTCCTTTCTTTCTTCCTTTCTTTCTTCCTTTCTTTCTTCCTTTCTTTCTTCCTTTCCCTTCCTTCCTTCCTTCCTTCCTTCCTTCCTTCCTTCCTTCCTTCCTTCCTTCCTTCCTTCCTTCCTTCCTTCCTTCCTTCCTTCCTTCCTTCCTTCCTTCCTTCCTTCCTTCCTTCCTTCCTTCCTTCCTTCCTTCCTCTCTCTTCTCTCTTCCTCTCTCTTCTCTCTCTTCCTCTCTCTTCTCTCTTTCTTTCTCTCTCTTCTCTCTTTCTTTCTCTTCTCTCTTTCTTTCCTTCCTTCTTTCCTTCTTTCTTTCCTTCTTTCCTTCCTTCCTTCTATCTTTGTTTGAATCACAGAGTTATAGAATGCTCTGAGTTAGAAGGAACAAACAAATGCCACGTAGTCCAACCTCCTCTGCAGTAAGCAGGTGTCTCGGTGCGGAGAGGGAAAGAGACTCAAGTTCTTTTAGAACATTCCCCTGATGTGAAATTAGAGGCACAAATGAGGCCAAAATATCAACAACTAGATAATTTATTACATAGATAAAGTGGACATAAGAAGGGGAGAGGGAGAAAATAGAGAGGGAGAGAGAAAAGAGAGAGAGAACAGGAAAGGAATTATATTACCACACCCCTCATCCCCCCCAAGACAGTTTGAGTCTGTGGAGGAAAGGTGCTGCAGGAGATGATTGTGTCTGTAGAGAAATGGTGCTCAGGCTTTTGCTGGAGAAGAGCTGTGGTCCTCTGGGGAGATGTTGGGTTGGTACAGGAATGGTGCTGAGGCTCTGGCTGGAGAAGAGCTGCGGTCCTCTGGGCAGCCTGGGTCTGTAGAGAAAAGGTGCTGAGGCTTTGGCTGGAGAAGGGCTGTGGTCCTCTGGGCAGCCTCTTTTCTCTGGAGCAGCATTGTCCCGGCTTTCCCTCCTCAGTGGCATGGTCCGTCTCCTGTGTTTTCCTTCATCTCCGCTTTTCTCCCTTTAATCATCCAGTCCAGGAGACACAGTCCCCCACATTTTCCTTCTGCGTTTTTCTTCTCCTCTTAGCCAGTAGTGGCTCCAGTCTTTTTATACAGTTTTTAGTATGTGTCCAAGTATTGTCCCTCAGGAATTCCAGGGGCAGGAAATAATCCTTAGGTCTACCCTTTCCAGGGTACTTGATGGGTGGAGATTATCTTGTCCTGAAGACTTGAATGGCTGGGTCATTGTTTTAGGCCAGTTGTGGCCCAGTGAGCAATGTTATCTTTGCACCTTCCAAGAGTCGTTCCAGTGGCTCTGTCAGCTATTGTCTGTGCAAGCAGCAAGTGATTTTACCTTTGTTGACTCACACCAAGAGAGACAAACTTTTAGTCTCTCACAGAAGGGGCATCCACAACTAGATCAGGTGGCTCAGAACCCTGTCAAGCCCCACTTTGAATATCTCCAGGAGTGGGGCTCCAAGCACCTCATTGGGCAACCCATTCCAGTGCTCCACCACCTTTAGAGTAAAGAACCTGTTCCTAATATCCAATATAAATCTGCTCTTCTCTAATCTGAAGCTGTTTTCCCTCTGTCATTGAAGGTTTTTTTAAACAGCCTCTCTTTCTCCTTGTTGTAGGCCCCCTTCAGGTACTGGCAGGCTGCTATTAGGTCTCTCCAGAGCCTCCTCTTTTCCAGCTCCCTCAGCCTGTCCTCATAGTAGAGTTGCTCCTACCCCCGATCATCTTTGTGTCGTGCTCCTGAGCCCACTCCATCTGGTCCCTCTGGATGATGTCCTGTCCCTCTGGTGTATCAAGAGCACCACGTAACTTGGTGTCATCTGCAAACTTGATGATGGTGCACTTGATCCCGATATCTATATAATTGATAAAAATATTATCATAGTATCATAGTATCATAGTATCATAGTATCAGTCAGCATTGGAAGGGTCCACAAGGATCAACTAGTTCCAACCCCCATGCCATGGGCAGGGACACCCCACACTACATTAGGCTGGCCTGGGCCTCATCCAGCCTGGTCTTGAACACCTCCAGGGATGGGGCCTCAACCACCTCCCTGGACAGCACATTCCAGGGTCTCACCACTCTCATGGTGAAGAACCTCCTCCTCACATCCAGCCTGAATCATCCCACCTCCAGCTCCATTCCATTCCCCCTAGTCCTAGCACTACCTGACATCCTGAGAAGTCCTTCCCCAGCCTTCCTGTAGGCCCCCTTCAGATACTGGAAGGCCACAATTAGGTCACCTCGGAGCCTTCTCTTCTCCAGACTGAACAGCCTCAACTCCTTCAGTCTGTCCTCGTAGAAGAGATGCTCCAGCCCTCTGATCATCCTCGTGGCCCTTCTCTGGACACCTTCCAGCACCTCCACATCCCTCTTGTAATAGGAGCTCCAGAACTGGATGCAGTACTCCAGGTGTGATCTCACCAGGGCTGAGTAGAGGGGAGAATCACCTCCCTTGACCTGCTGGCCACACTCTCCTGATGCAGCCCAGGATCTGATTGGTTTTGTGGGCTGCAAGTGCACATTGAGAGCTCATGTTGAGCTTCTTGTTCACCAGCACCCCCAAGGCTCTCTCCTCAGGGCTGCTTTCCAGCCAGTCACTGCCCAGCCTGGATTTGTGCCTGGCATTGCCTCCACCCAGATGCAGGACCCTGCACTTGCTCTTATTGAACTTCATGAGGTTGGCTTGTGCCCACCTCTCCAGCCTGTCAAGGTCCCTCTTGATGGCCTCCCTTCCCTCCAGCGTGTCTGCTGCACCACACAGCTTGGTGTCATCAGCAAACTTGCTGAGGGTGCACTCAATGCCACTGTCCATGTCCCCCACAAAGATGTTGAACAGGACAGGTCCCAGGACTGATCCCTGAGGGACTCCGCTTGTCACTGGCTTCCACTGGGACATGGACCCATTGACAGCCACTCTTTGGGTGCAGCCATCAAGCCAGTTCCTTATCCATCCAGTAGTCTACCCATCAAACCCATGTGTCACCAGTTTGGAGACCAGAATGTGGTGTGGGACAGTGTCGAAAGGCTTGCTCAGGTCCAGGTAAACGACATCAGTTTCTCACTCCTCATCTATTAATTTTGTCACCTGTTCATGGATGACCACCAGGTTGGTCAGGCAGGATTTGCCCTTCGCAAAGCCATGCTGACTGTTCCCTATCACCTCTTCACTATTCTTCCGAGTGAGTAGTGCCTCCAGGAGGATCTGCTCCATGATCTTTCTGGGCACAGAAGTGAGACTTACTGGCCTGTTAAACAGCCTGACAGGCCTATTAAACAGCCTGACAGGCCTATTAAACAGCACAGGTCCCAGTACAGACCCTTGAGGGACACCACTTGTCACTGTTCTCCATCTGGAATTCCAGCCATTGAGCACCACTTTCTGGATGCAACCATCCAACCAATTCCTTATCCACTGAACAGTCCACCCAACAAATCCATATCTCTTCAACTTGGCAAGTAGGAGGTTATGGGGGATCATGTCAAAGGCCTTGCAGAATTCCAGATAGATCCCATCTATAGGTTGTCCCTTATCCACTGATATTATCACTTTATCATAGAAAGCCATTAATTTAGTCAGGCAGGATTTTCCCCTAGTAAAGCCATGTTGCCTGTCTTGAATCACACCCTGTCCTCCATGTGCACAGCATCTAGGAGGATCTGTTCCATGATCTTCCCAAGCTTTGAAGTGAAGCTGACAGCATGGTAGTAGGATGAAGTTCTTCACCATGAGGTTGGTGGTAAAAGTCTCATCCCTGCAGGTGTTTAAGTCCAGGCTGGATGGAGCTCTGAGCAACCTGATCTAATGTGAGGTGTACCTGTCTATGGCAGCAGGGTTGGAACTAGATGATTGTTGTGAGGCACATTATGCCCAGAATTATGCTCCAGATACTGAAATTTGTCCCAGCATGTATGGACACATGCCCTTCCTCTCCTGACAGGAACAAAGGCCATGGTGTTATCCAGGTGGCATAAACAACTGCATGCACCCATTGCATGGGATGCTCATGCTACTGCCAAGTATGGGCATAATTCCAGCTTCATGCTTTTCATAGACTAAAGTTGGTAGTGCCCATTGGTCAAATCTGGCCTCAAGAAACTTATAAGTATTACCCCAACTTGTAAACAAGTTGCTCTCTTTCTCTTTGTCCTCTTTGTCTTTGCTCGAGGTACCAAGCTCTCTGTCTATTTGCCACAGCCTTTGCTATTAAGCTCATTGCTATTAAGTCTTCTCTCTCCCACATGCAAACAAACCAGTGGCCTCTGCAAGACAAGGAGAAGCCAGCATCCAGGCAGGCCCATCCAGCCCCAGCACTGAGAGTCTCCAGAGGAGGAACCCTCACTGAAAGCCTAGAAGCTACAGCATTTTATTGCAGGCCCCACCAGTTGGAAGAGCCTGCTTCATCTTCAAGAGGACCGGACCCCCGAGGGTAAGACTGCCCAGTTGATGGGGAAGGGACTAGCCGAGTCCAGCAGTTCACACATCTGCTACAGTCTTAAATAGCAGAATAATGAGCTGCACAATCCTATGTGTCAGCTCAAAAAACAGGACCAGTGCCTAGCCATATGCCTGTGTGACTCCACCATTGTGGGAGAGAAAAGGAGCTGTCACTTCTGTCACACTATGCCCTGTGAACCCCCGGGAAACCCAGAGCACTGTCCATGCCTGTGCTCTAAATATGGGACCACCCTCAGAGGGTCCTGCCTGCTCCTTCAAGCAAAGTAAAGGGGAAGCTGCAGCCCCGCACGTCTCTTCCCTGGGGCCATCCACACGAGCCCCAAAGCACATTGACACAGGTCGACCCTGTCCAGAGACCAGCCCTACCAGCCCTGCTGGACCACTCCCTGCCGTCCGGAGGGAGCCGCCTGAGTCCTGCTAAGGGAGCCTGCCTACCAGCTAGCCTACAATCTGTCCCCTCTCCAATGCTGTGGGAGGGGGAAGACTGCCCCCACCATTGCCATCTGGACCAAACCAGGAGCCAGCCCCAGTGACAGCGGCCTGCTGCAGCCTAGCAACTAACCTTGCTACAAATAAAGGCCACAGTGTCCTTCCACGTGCTTTCCACTCAGTAACATTCAGTTCAAAGAACCTGTTCCTAGGAGTATAACATTTCCAGTTCAAGCTCTCTGTATATATGTAAGCAGCCACCAGCATCTTGTCAAATCACCACCAAGTGGACAAGCAGTAGAATTGCACCTTTTGTTCCTTTAATAGAAATTAATTCTGTAAATATTATAATTGCATCCAAATTGTAAATATTAAACTACTTATGGGATGTATTTCATAATTGTGCACTAGAATATTTATATTAAATAGTGATTAATCAGTTATTAATAATTTTAATAATACTAATATTTATATACTTCATATTTCATATTTATAAATTAACAACATCTTCATCACAGTGATCCTTGAGGTGCCTTCCAACCCTGACAATTCTATTATTCTACAAAAAAAAAAAGGCTAAACAAAACCACCAGCAACAAAATGGTTTTGGCAGCGAGTATGGCATATCATTATCTCTTTCTTAAATCTATCTTGGATATTCTTAGGACCATCCAATATTCTTTCCAATGCATTCTGTCCTGCAACTGTCAGAGATAAGCTGCACTAAATGGATATTTAAGCTGAATTGTTACAGCTTGTCTTGTGGTGTTATGACAAAAGTCTAGAGTAGCAGACCACCAATCTGGTTAGACTTGTTTGTGGAAGATATTCAGTGATAATTTACAAGGAGTAAATAAAAAAATATTTTTTTTTAAAAAACCCAACCACAACTACTGAATCATAAAAGGCACACAGGAAAACAATAGAAATGTTAATTGGTGGAAAATGCTGTTAGTAAAAGTGAATGCAATTTGGACCAGTTGTGACTCAAGACACTTCTGTCCCTTTGTAGAACACTTTCCACTGAGCAAAACTCCAAATATAAAAAGAATAAGAAAAGAAACCTTTGAACAGATTCTTCATCTTTTCATTGTACTAAGCAACTTTCCTACCTACAGAAAAATTTCAATGTCTCTGAAAGTATATACATATTTTTTGGTTTATATGTTCTAATTGTATTCTTTTATGGTCTTGTTATATTTTACAAGAGTTAAAGCAAGTAAACCTTCCTTGTCCTAGCTTTAAAGTCAGTATATAAGTAGGGTCATGTATCCATGTTGATATCTGAGAGGAATCCAACAGAACAGTTTTCAGTAACTCAGACAATGTTTATTTTATTATATTTACCAATGTTTTATTTTGCCTGACAAGACAGTTGAAAAAATAGAGACTGAAAGGAAGAAATTTAAATAGTTCACAAAGATTCCTTAAAATATTATATTCTATATGGATGCTTAATCCTAAAACTGTATCTTCTCATTTTTTCACTTTGCTTCATCCCTGGGAGTGTAATATAGCTGAAAATCAGTAATTCATGTCCTATAAATGCTCTAAAAAATGGCATGTAGAAATTCAGTTAACTTAAACATGGAAAATACCTGAATTTTCAAGCTTGTGTAAGGACTCATTCCGTGTAAGTCTTGAACAACAATAAAGTCTTCTACAGTTTCCTCTGCTCAGAAAGCAGGACCACTGCCTTTGTTAAGGCCTGTTTATGACAGTGTAATGAAGGGAGGTTATTAATTTATTATATGAAAATATTAAATATTACAATTAATTTTTATTAGTATTAAAATTATTAATAACAGACGCTGCTAGGGTCCTGCTTATAAGGCTTAGGTTGCAATTCCATGCAAGCTAACAGGCACTGAAATTTAAGGTGAACCATATCTGGTGCTGCACATGTGCAACTGAAAGATACACTTTTGGTTGTAGCTAGTTGCTAACTGCCTAACTACACAGGCTGGTTACTGAGCTGGTTCCTCCCAGGTCCTGGTAGGTCTGCAGCTGCTGGGGTCTGGTCCCATGGCAAACTCAGGGCTTGCAGGGCTAATGCTGACCCCTGGGGCAGTCCCTGTGGAAGGTGGCAGATTCCAGATGATGGAGTGCTCCTGGTGGAGTGGCTCTGCAGGGCAGGGTGACCATTCCCTGTTGTCAGGCTTGGACATCTCCTATCCGAGAGCTGCAGCAGGTGTGGCCAAGCACTTCAGGGGTCAGTCTATACTGTGAAGTGGTCAGGGACAGTGCAAGGTGAAGTGAGCTGTCAGGACTTTCTCATGAGTGGTCCTGGTTTTGAATTACCCTGGGGTTTACAGGGCTGCAGAGTGGGCATAGGCAGGCTGCTCCTCTTCTCCTGCAACCAGCAGGGTGGGGCAGGATGCAGCTAGATGCTGTTCCTGCTTTTGTGAGCTAGTACAAAGAGTTGTGGCTTGCCAGTCTGCAATTTATACCTGTAGCAGACGTTTGGACTTGCTGAGATTTAAGCCAGTCCCTTCCCCATCAACTGGTTAAGGCTTACATTCAGGGGTCAGTCCCTTTCAAGACATGGTTTCATAGTTTCATAGTTTCATTCAGGGTTGGAAGGGACCACAAGGATCATCTAGTTCCAACCCCCCTGCCATGGGCAGGGAAACCCCACACTACATCAGGCTGGACAGAGCCTCATCCAGCCTGCTCTTAAACACCCCCAGGGACGGGACCTCGACCACCTCCGTGGACAACCAATTCCAGGGTCTCACCACTCTCATGGTGAAGAACCTCCTCCTCACATCCAGCCTGAATCTCCCCACCTCCAGCTTCATTCCATTCCCCCTAGTCCTAGCACTACCTGACATCCTGAGAAGTACTTCCCCAGCCTTCCTGTAGGCCCCCTTCAGATACTGGAAGGCCACAATTAGGTCACCTGGGAGCCTTCTCTTCTCCAGACTGAACAGCCCCAACTCCTTCAGTCTGTCCTCATAGGAGAGGTGCTCCAGCCCTCTGATCATCCTCATGGCCCTTCTATGGACACCTTCCAGCACCTCCACATCCCTCTTGTAATAGGGGCTCCAGAAGTGGACGCAGTACTCCAGGTGGGGTCTCACCAGGGCTGAGTAGAGGGGGAGGATCACCTCCCTCGACCTGCTAGCCACACTTCTCCTGATGCAGCCCAGGATCTGATTGGTTTTGTGGGCTGCAAGTGCACATTGAGAGCTCATGTTGAGCTTTTTGTCCACCAGCACCCCCAAGGCTCTCTCCTCAAGGCTGCTTTCCAGCCAGTCACTGCCCAGCCTGGATTTGTGCCTGGGATTGCCTCCACCCAGATGCAGGACCCTGCACTTGCTCTTCTTGAACTTCATGAGGTTGGCTTGTGCCCACCTCTCCAGCCTGTCCAGGTCCCTCTGGATGGCCTCCCTTCCCGCCAGCGTGTCTGCTGCACCACACAGCTTGGTGTCATCAGCAAACTTGCTGAGGGTGCACTCAATGCCACTGTCCATGTGGCTCTTTCTGACCAGTGGCACCGGGAGATATGATACAAAGCTGATGGTAACTTTGGAGCAGCTTGCAAAGGACTCTTTGGAGGTTTCCAGGTGAACTAAGGCACCGTGGCTTTTTCCAGGTTACTGGCTTCTCTCCCAACTGCAGAGGCTGGCAGTACGCATGCAAGTGGGTGGAGCTTAATAGAAGCAATAGCAAGGAGCTTAGTAGCACAAAGCAAAGAGAAAAGAGCTGTGGCAAAGAGTCAAAGAGTTTGGTACCTCATAGCAAAGAGTGACTTATTTACAACATGGGGTAATACTTATGCATTACTTGAGCCTTGAATTTGGACTGATAGTCAACACTGATTAATACCTTCTCAGCGTATGACCAAGTGTGTAGCCAGAATTGTATCCAAACTTGAAAGGATCACAAGCTAAGCACAAGCATCCCATACAATGGGTGCTTGGTTTGTTTACAAAGACTAATTGACATCTTGCACTTCGTTTCCCCAGCTCTGGGCTGAGCAGTCACTTCAGAAAGGAGAAGAAAGGGGGGGACGTGAGCCAAACATGCTGGAACACATTTTGGCAATATCTGGGACATAATTCTGGGCATAGGATGCTTTCATGATAGACAGCTAAAACGTTTTTTTCAGTAATCCTAACTCTCATGAAACTATCCTGACAGCTTCTACAGACAGAAATTAAGTACTTGTTAACACACTGAAAACTGGAGTGGTCCATAAAATAAACCGCTTTTCTCCAATTTTCATTGCAGACATCTTCTGAGTACAGTTGCCCCTAAAGGTTCTGGCAACGTGTTCCTGAAACAAGTATCTTACCAACAACAGCTGCTGTCCCAGGATCTAGCACCAATATAGCTAATGAAAGATAGTAGACTCTCTCTGGTTTTGTTTTTGGTTTTGCTTGTGTCTGGGTTTGTTTGCTTTGAGTTTGTGGGGTTTTGGGGGTGGCTATGATTTTTGTTGTTTGTTTTTTTTGTGTTTTTTTTCCCTAAGAAATCAATGAGGAAAATGCTTTGAGAAACAGCAACTCCTGTCTGACACTCAGAAATCTAAATTAACATGGCAAAATGCCATGATTTTCAGTGCTGATTTTGAACTATGATCCAGTTCATAAACCTTCACTGCTGACTTGCTCTGTTACATTCTACATATGTAGTCAAGAAATGTTTTAAATCATAAACCAATAATTTGGGGAACTGAAATATTAGAAAACATTGGTGTGTTAAAATAAACCTCTTAAGCATTAAACTTTTCTCTAATATATTTTATATTATATTTTATATTTATATTTATATTTTTTATATGGACCTCAGCAAGGCCTTTGACACTGTCCCCCATAGCAAACTCCTGGCCAAGCTGTCAGCCCATGGCTTGGACAAGAGCACACTGCATTGGGATAGGAAGTGGCTGGAGGGCCGAGCCCAGCGAGTGGTGGTGAATGGTGCCACATCCAGCTGGTGGCCAGTCAGTAGTGGAGTCCCCCAGGGATCAGTGCTGGGCCCTGTGTTCTTTAACATCTTTATTGGTGATCTGGATGAGGGCATTGAGTCCATTGTCAGTAAATTTGCTGACGACACCAAGCTGGGGGCAAGAGTTGATCTGCTGGAGGGTAGAGAGGCTCTGCAGAGGGACCTCGACAGGCTGGACAGATGGGCAGAGTCCAACAACATGAGATTGAACACATGCAAGTGCCGAGTTCTGCACATTGGCCACAACAACCCCATGCAATGCTCCAGGCTGGGGTCAGAGTGGCTGGAGAGTGGCCAGGTAGAGAGCGACTTGGGGGTACTGGTCGATGGTAGGCTGAACATGAGCCTGCAGTGTGACCAGGCAGCCAAAAGGGCCAATGGCATCCTGGCCTGTATCAGGAACAGTGTGGCCAGCAGGAGCAGGGAGGTCATTCTGCCCCTGTCCACTGCACTGGTTAGGCCACACCTCGAGTCCTGTGTCCAGTTCTGGGCCCCTCAGTTTAGGAAGGATGTTGACTTGCTGGAACGTGTTCAGAGAAGGGCAACAAAGTTAGTGAGGGGTTTGGAACACAAGCCCTATGAGGAGAGAGTGAGGGAGCTGGGGTTGCTTAGCTTGGAGAAGTGGAGACTCAGGGGTGACCTTATTGCTCTCTACAACTACCTGAAGGGAGGTTGTAGACAGGTGGAGGTTGGTCTCTTCTCCCAGGCAACCAGTACCAGAACATGAGGACACAGTCTCAGGCTGCGCCAGGGGAGGTTTAGGTTGGATGTTAGGAAGAAGTTCTATACAGAAAGAGTGATATCCATTGGAATGGGCTGCCTGGGGAGGTGGTGGAGTCGCTGTCATTGGAGGTTTTCAGTAGGAGACTTGATGGGGTGCTCGTGCCATGATTTAGTTGATTAGGTGGGTTGGATTGGTTGATTGGTTGGACGCGATGATCTTGAAGGTCTCTTTCAACCTGGTTTGGTTTATTCTATTTTATTCCATATTATTGTCATCACTGCAAATCTACACACAATGCAACTGGTATTAAGAATGCAAAATAAAATTTTTGAAAATACAAAACACAAAACCACAACCAACCAACCAAAAATAACAAAAAAAAAATCAAAACAAACCAAAAAAACCCACCAAAGACAACAACATTGTGGTAGTTTTAGGCTATGCCTTTAAAATTAGCTGCAGATTTTGAGCAGAAAAGTAGAAAGATATAAATAAATCACTTCTGTGTGTAAAAAGGAAAACAAAAGTTTATTCTAAACAATTTCATTGGATAAATGCCTGGGATAAGAGAAGCTGTATTATAACAATTCCTTACATTTCACTTCCATTCCCAGTCTTTTTTTCTTGTCTTCTGATCTTGGCTGTTGTTTCTTCACTCGGGAGATAATGTGTTTCTGGCTGGCTTTGAGATAAGTCTAACACTGCTTTTCTCTCAAGTCCTCTTTCTCTCAGCGCAGAGGGGTTTGGGAGGTTTGCGGTGGCAGGGAGGGGGCAGGCAGTGGAGCAGATTCCCTGGTGTTTTGACCAGAGGCATTTCTGTGTTGTTTGCTAATTGTAAATATCTGTATAATATTGTAAATACTGTATATTTTGTACATATTCATTGCATTCTATTGTAGAGCGTAGTTTTTCATTGTACATACAGCTTCATTTACTTCTAACTGAGTTGGTCTGGCTTAAAATCTAATGCTGTGGCAAAATTCCAACCCAACAGAAACATAAAAAAAAAGAATTCAGTTTCTGAATTTAATAGAAAGATTTCCATTCTTCCTAGTTTAGGCCCTTTTCAATGATTATGATTTTAACAACTGGCATGAAATGTAAAGCAAACATCAGGAGTG
Source organism: Melanerpes aurifrons (assembly GCA_011125475.1). Lineage (NCBI taxonomy): Eukaryota > Metazoa > Chordata > Aves > Piciformes > Picidae > Melanerpes > Melanerpes aurifrons. Next base: position 3,731,187 of record WWNC01000076.1, on the reverse strand, counting down.
ACAGAGTTTTACCCGAACCATATTAATTTCTAAAGCTACTGTTCTCACCTGGGAGCATGTTTACACTGGCCTCCTTGGACAAGGTTGCAAGAGACAAGAGAGATATGATTTAATTGTCAAGAAAACCAACTTCTAACTCTTTTCTTTGATACAGTGGTGAGGTCTGTCATGATTACTGAGAGATACATTAATTAATGTACTGAAACTCAAGAGAGTGATTGAAATAACTATTGATTAATCTTTGTGAACATGAACACACAGGAGAGAATCCTAGATATAAAGCTTATTAAAAACAAATACTGTGGCATTCCAAAATAGGAGATGAAATTTAACTTCCTACAGCATTTAAAAACATTACCACAGAACATTGTAGCATGTTTTGTAAGCAGAAGTGCACCTGAAATCCACAGAAACACATTTTCATCTGCTTCTGTGGAACTAATTTGGTATATCAGCTGATTTGCTGGCAGTTTCATGTATTATTTATTCTCTAACTATATGTTTTAAAAGATATTTTGTGTTGGCACTGTTGTTCATTGCAACTTGCAGTCTTGCAATGTAACTTTAAAGACTATTTGCTGAAAGGATTAATTTGTTCAAGAGAAGTGTGTGTGTGTGTGTGTATACAACTGAACTGAACACCGTTATTACTCAACAGTCACTGATTTCATTTGTCACTTTATTGCTTGAGTCAGGGGATGTCACTGCCACTCAAAGAGAGTATCCTTTTTGGAAAGCCAGTTTATTGTTTGGTGTTTATTTGAATAAAAATCTCTTCTTCAAAATGTGAGCTGTTTCCTGAGAGAAGGCAGAAGCTGAATAGCATTCTTCATGAGAAAGGGAGTGATTTAGTGCACCAAGTTATGCAGGAGATTGATGCAATCCATTCATGCTTCTGCTGAAATGAAAGGATGTGGCCTCATCCTAGACAAACCCATAAAGCACATCAACAGTTAGGAGAACAAATCTTCAGCATCACTACCAGTCATGTTGACCAGTGGAAGGGTTTTGTTTTTTTTTTAAACTAGAAATCTGCTGCAGTTTATTCCAAGATTTACATGGAACTGACTTAATGAATAGCAAGGAATAAATTTTTAACAGACAAAATCAGGTGTTCCTTCTTCCAGTTCTGTAGTTATTCAGATGGCTATTTGTCTAACGTAGTAGTATGTTGTTGCTGTTGGTGTTTGTATTAGATGTAAAGAAGACATGTTGCCATTAAAATCATGGTCTTTTTCACAGATATTTCCTGACTATAACTTCGCATATCAGTTTGTGTTCTATTGCAATCACACATTTTTGCACTGATTACTGGAATTAAAAAGCACTTTGTTACAAAGTCTAAATATTTATTTCTGATGTTGTGTTTTGAATTTTTTTTTTTTTTTGCATAGTTTCACGTGTTGTTTGATTAGTTTTCTCCATTATTTACTTTCATCTTGACAAGTAACATTTAGGAGTAAGCACTTCTTTTAAGTACCTAGATTGGATGTACCTAAAACTATAGGGTCCTATATGTTAACACTGAAAAAAACAGTGGACCAACCTCACAGTAAGCCTTATGTTTAGTGTAAATCCTTAAGATGTTATAAAACTCACAAAAATATGTAATAGTCAAATTCTCAAACTTAGTGCATTTGCTTAAAAGAAATAAGAAATAAAAAATTAAAGGCAAACTTGACTTCATTAATTAACTGAAACTTTAGAATGCAGGACCCATGGTAACAACCTCCTACTAATTTCCTTAGGAGTTTCAAAAGAGAATATGAACATCCACCAGAGAAGGTCCTGAGATAGGTTTTGCATGTATTAGGATTGTATTAGAAAAGCTTTTCTGTTAGAAGGGAAAATCGTCATAGAGAAATACTTGCAATTTTAATATCACAGAGAAAGGTCAGGCAATAGAAATTTCTATCTGGGGTCAATCATCCTAAATAGATACAAATGTTCAAAGATGAAAGTCTCAAAATGAATAAAAGACAAAGACTTTGAAAGCATCTTTCTGCTGTGGGACTGTGGTGATATTTCTGGAATAAAGTCCTTGAATTTGAAATTGGATGTTGTTTCAAATACTTTTTTCAAGACGTTCAAGCAAACTTAAACCATTTAACTTTTGGACAATGAATTTGTATTTTGGTTGCATTGCATTACTTTTAATTCAATAGGAACAAAGAAATCTTAATTAAAAGCAATAGGTGGGAGGAAAATTGTTACAATTTTTCTTTTGGTCTGTCTTCAAAAATTTTGATATTAGTTATTTCATTCCTGTATTTTGTGATGTCTCACATGCTGTAATACCTTATTTATTTATTTATATTATTAAAAGAGTCTGTTCTATAAATAGTAACACCATCTTCATCTTCACTGCATACAAGTAATTTTTTTCCATGTTGCAGTTAATACTTATATTCCTCTGTCCCATAAAAGCACCATCTATCATTTCTGTTAGTTCAAAAATTCCATTGAATTAGATATGAGAAATCATATAATTTTGTATTTTTCTTGTGTTTCATGTTATAATAAAATTGAACTGTTATCATAGGTATTAAAGTATTTTGTCTACTTCCCAGGAGGAGGGCCATGAAGAATAATGGTCTGCCTTTTCACTGTCCCCCACTATGAGTCAGGAGATGTGTAGAAATACATGCTGTATCAGAACTCAGGGATGCTCTATGCCAAGACAAGTAAAATTGTTGCTTATTTGTTTGCTTGGTTTTTAATGTCAATTTTTCTTGAATAACTCTGGGTACATAACTATGCTTGACATTGATGCTCCTTATCCTATACAAAATTAGAAAAAATATCTGAAAGATGTAGTTGCATTTAAATGATTACATCACATGATAACATTGCTATGTCTTTACATGAAATTTTGTCAAAGGCTGAAATCTATCAAATGTAAAAAAAAGGAGTGAGCCATGAATGAAAAATAGACTAAAAAATGGACTAAAAAAATTCCCCCTAATTTGTAGGGGAAATTGTAGATTTTGCTTAGTTTTGTGCTCATGTTTGTGCATTCCTGATCATTGGAAATCTCAGCAATATGACACCTGAAGTCTCCTAAATCTTACTCCTGGCTCTGCATCATTCCTGAGAGGTCTAAAGTTGCAGGAAATAGAACCCCTAAATATGCACATGTCCAAGCTACTCTATACTAAAGAGAAATTATTCTCACATCTCAAAGTGACAGCTATCTCCAGAAATCAAAGTGACCTATTCATTAAAGACCTGAGTCCCATGTGCATGGTGGAATTCATTAAGGAATGTTATTCACATAGCAAATGCTATAGAAGTCTGTTGTCTGACATTCATTAATGTTTGTGCTGTTCAATTAACTGGTAAAACTTCAGCATATTGCAAAAGCAATATAAAACTTAGCTCAATGATATTTTATCTTTTTATTTTTGCAAAAATATTCTATTTCTATCACTCAGGCTTAAAATCCTGATTCTTTTGCATGAAGGTAAACTCTCCATATCAAAAGCATCATCTTGGCCATGGTCATTTAATTCTGTCAAATCAGGGCTGGGGCCCGGGTATCTGGAGACTTTTATAGACTAGACTAGACTAGATTAGACTAGACCAGAATAAACAAGGTTGGAAGAGACCTTCAAGATCATCGCGTCCAACCAATCAACCAATCCAACCCACCTAATCAACTAAATCATGGCACGAGCACCCCATCAAGTCTCCTACTGAAAACCTCCAATGACAGCGACTCCACCACCTCCCCAGGCAGCCCATTCCAATGGATATCACTCTTTCTGTATAGAACTTCTTCCTAACATCCAACCTAAACCTCCCCTGGCGCAGCCTGAGACTGTGTCCTCATGTTCTGGTACTGGTTGCCTGGGAGAAGAGACCAACCTCCACCTGTCTACAACCTCCCTTCAGGTAGTTGTAGAGAGCAATAAGGTCACCCCTGAGTCTCCACTTCTCCAAGCTAAGCAACCCCAGCTCCCTCACTCTCTCCTCATAGGGCTTGTGTTCCAAACCCCTCACTAACTTTGTTGCCCTTCTCTGAACACGTTCCAGCAAGTCAACATCCTTCCTAAACTGAGGGGCCCAGAACTGGACACAGGACTCGAGGTGTGGCCTAACCAGTGCAGTGGACAGGGGCAGAATGACCTCCCTGCTCCTGCTGGCCACACTGTTCCTGATACAGGCCAGGATGCCATTGGCCCTCTTGGCTGCCTGGGCACACTTCAGGCTCATGTTCAGCCTACCATCAACCAGCACCCCTAGGTCCCTCTCTACCTGACCGCTTCCCAACCACTCTGACCCCAGCCTGGAGCATTGCATGGGGTTGTTGTGGCCAATGTGCAGAACTCAGCACTTGCATGTGTTCAATCTCATGTCATTGGATTCTGCCCATCTGTCCAGCCTGTCAAGGTCCCTCTGCAGAGCCTCTCTACCCTCCAGCAGATCAACTCCTGTCCCCAGCTTGGTGTCATCTGCAAATTTACTGATGATGGACTCAATGCCCTCATCCAGATCACCAATAAAAATATTGAAGACCATGGGGCCCAGCACTGATCCTTGGGGCACACCACTAGTGACTGGCCGCCAGCATGTGGCACCATTCACCACCACTCTCTGGGATTGGCCCTCCAACCACTTCCTATCCCAATGCAGTGTGCTCTGGTCCAAGCCATGGGCTGATAGCTTGGCCAGGAGTTTGCTATGGGGGACGGTGTCAAAAGCCTTGTTAATGTCCAGGTAGACTACATCCACAACCTTCCCCATATCCACCAGGCGAGTCACCTGATCGTAGAAGGAGATCAGGTTGGTCAGGCAGGACCTGCCCCTCCTAAATCCATGCTGGCTGGGCCTGATCCCTTGGCCATCCTGCAAGTGCTGTGTGATTGCACTCAAGATGACCTGTTCCATGATCTTGCCTGTCACTGAGGTCAGGCTGACAGGCCTGTAATTCCCTGGCTCATCCAACCAGCCCTTGTGAATGGGCATCAGGTTGGCCAGCCTCCATTCTTCTGGGATCTCTCCAGTGAGCCAGGACTGCTGATAAATGATGGAGATTCACTTGGCCAGCTCCTCTGCCAGCTTCCTCAACACCCTACGATGGATCCCATCTGTTCCCATGGACTTGTGGGGATACAAGTGGCTGAGGAGAGCTCCAATTACCTCCTCCTGGAACATAGGGAAACTATACTGCTCCCTGGCTCCATCTGCCATCTTTGCAGACAAGCTGTCTGGAAGACATTCTGTCCTTCTAGTAAAAATTGAGGCAAAGAAGGTGTTAAGTACCTCTGCCTTTTCCTCATCCCTTGTTGCAACTTTTCCCTCTATGTCCACCAAGGAGTGGAGGTTGTCCTTGCCATTCCTCTTGCTATTGATGTATTTATAGAAGGACTTTTCGTTGTCCTTCACAGCAGAGGCCAGTCTAAGCTCTAAATGTGCTTTTGACTCCCTAATTTTCTTCCTACAACACCTAGCAACATCCTTAAACATTCTGTGGCTTGCCTCACCTTTCTTCCAAAGATGATACACTCGCTTTTTTTCCCTTAGTTCTATTATATGTTCATTAAACATCCAGGCTGGCTGGCTGCCCCAGTAGCTCATTTTCCAGCGCATTGGCACAGCCTGTTCCTGCGCCTTCAAGACTTCTTCCTTGAAGCAGGTCCAGCTCTCCTGGACCCCTTTATTTTTAAGGGCTTTATCCCAAGGAAGCCTCTGAGTTAGTTCCTTGAGTAACCTGAAGTCGGCTCTCCCGAATTCCAGAGTGAAGGTCTCCTTGATGCCCCTCTTAGCTTGACTGAATACTTGAAAATTCAATTATCTCATGATCACTGGTTCCTAAAACACCCTTCGACCACCACGTCACCCACCAGCCCTACCTTATTGGTGAAGAGGAGGTCAAGCATAGACTTACCCCTGGTAGGCTCGTGCAGCACCTGGGATAAGATGCTGTCCTCCATGCACTCTGAGAACCTCCTACAGTGTCTCCTCTCTACTGTGTTGAGATCCCAGCAGATGTCAGGCAGGTTGAAGTCGCCCATGAGAACAAGGTCAGATGATCTTGGGACAGCCTGAAGCTGCCTATAGAATTCTTCATCAACATCTTCCTCCTGGTTGTGTGGTCTATAACAGATTCCAACCAGGATGTCTGCCCTGCTGGTCTTCCCTCTAATTCTTACCCACAAGCACTCAACCTGATCATCCCTGATCTCCATCTCAATGGCATCTAATGCCTCCCTGATGTACAGGGCCACCCCTTCACCCCTTCTTCCTTGCCTGTCTCTCCTGAAGAGCCTATAGCCATCAATTGCAGCGCTCCAGTCATGTGAGTCGTCCCACCATGTCTCTGTGATGGCAACTACATCATAACTTTACTGCTGCAACAAGGCTTCCAGCTGCTTTTGTTTGTTACCCATGCTTCGTGCATTAGTGTACAAGCACTTCAGCTAGGCTGCTGTTTTCTCCCCTGACTCCAGCTTAGCACTCTCATACTCCTGTCTAGGAGGACTGATTCCAGCCCCTTCCCCCTTCAAAACAGCCCACTGTCATTCTGGCAAGTGACAGAAATAGGGGGTGGAGCAGGTGCCAAGTAGAATTGTTATATTTTCATAGCAAGGTTGGAGATCTTTATGGCTTATAGATCCTCAATGTACAACTGTGACATCCAACCAGTAAATATACAAGTTGCAAACCTGTAAACAGCTATTGTGGGAATTTGTTAATCTCTGTCAACTATAGGTTACTTTGTACAGGTACTCAGTCTTTATATAAGAAAATTTTGACACTGTGTTCTATTAAAATAAAAAACAATCCACACATAGAAGCTTGCTTGTCATCAAGGGCAATAACATATTTTGTAAAGCCTGTAAAACCTAATATTGTTCATAATGTCATGGTGTGGAGAACTGGAAAAGCAGAACTAATAAGCCCTCTCGAAGACAATTTCTAATGTTCTTTGAAAAACAAAGGTGTGGGTTTAGGTTGAATCAAAGGTAATCCAAAGATCTGAATAAAACTAAACTGACAACGTATTTCTCCACATTGAATATGCAGTTAACCTCAAAATATTGAGTACAGTTAGAAAAAGATCTCTTGCTTTACTTTTTCTTTTAGTCCCCAATAACTGTTGTCTTTCGTTTGTGTCATAATGGAGGCTATGGTCAGCATCTTTCACTACAAATAGAAGCATGAAAAGAAAGTAAATTAGAGCTTTATTTTTTTTTGCCTTTTTTTTTTTTTTTTTAGGAAATCTGCTATCTTTTAAAAGAAAATCTGATCATAGTTTTCACTCACAATTTTCTATTCAGATAGCAAGACTCATTGATAAATATTAATTCTAAGGAAAAGCTTCCTTCTAAAAAATGTCAGTTAGAGCACAGGTATAGATGTTCATTTTTATGTGCTATGAAATGTTACAATGCAAAGTATCCTGGAAATTATAGAAGGTTCACTTCCTTGGAAATTTGACCTAGGAACACTAAAATCCTTGAATCTTCAAAACTGCTGCCATTACAGAAAAAGATTTAAAAAGTTATTTCCAGAACTTCTATATTAAAAAATAAAACTTCACAGATTTTCCATCCATTAGAAGCTAAGGATAGCTTCTCTGCCTCAAGATAGTCAGATAGTCCCAGTGCTGTCAGCTGTAGACCTACTATTACTTAATAAGACCAGAAAAGTCTTATATGGGTAGATTCTGACAACTTTCCAGTCAGCTGGCACTGTGAGACTGGAGACATGCTACATTGTCTTGGCAGACACTAACACCAGCATATACAACCGATACAGAGGACATGGCTGAAAGAACTTCTCTTGGGGTATTTGCTCAGCATCAGATGTGGTGGTGAGTCATTTAGGGACAGGGTTTCATGGTAGACTTGACAGTTTTCAGGTTACAGTTGGACTCAATGATCTTAAGGGTCTTTTCTAACCTAATTGACTACTTCTGTAATCATATTTCTCTTCAGAGAAAGAGTGAACAAACAGAAAATTTGAACTCTTTGGCTCATGTTCATTCACAATGCAACCCAACCCAGCTAATTTATGTTCTTAATTTAGGTCCTGCCTCATGGAAATCTTATTAACCCTGGGTACCAAAAGCTCCACAAGTATCAAGTGGCAAGCATAAAATGCTTTTGAAAACCATCACAGGATTTTGATATATCTCTTGTAGCTTCTCCCTGACTACACTGGCTAGCTAAGAGATGGTTCTTCTTCACAGTATGATTCATACTATTCACATTAACTATTATTCTTTCTCATCATATCTATTCCTTTGAAGCTCTCCCACAATCTTCAGTTACTGCTCTCTTCCATTATATGGGTGATGATAATTCAATTTCTTTCATGCTGGGCAGTATCCACAATTCTGAAGATGGGACAAAACACCATTAGAGCTGGGCTTAAATTTTGTCCTTACTTTATGGTGCCTATATACTTTATGTTGCACTATGGTGAAGAATACCCCCCATTGTTTAGGACACGAATTTCCAAGAATGTTTAAGCGTCTGTATCTGAGCACGAAAGGACTCAAAAGCTGATGAGTGGAGCACCAAAGGACTCAAAGGCTGATGAGTGAAACACCTATGGATAAATAAACATGTGCGTTAGGCAGTTAAGAAAACAAACAATCTGTATTTCTGCTTGGCATTTAGCTCACATCACCACTAAAGAGGTTGATGAGAAGAAAAAATATCACCCTTATGGAATGATGCAGTATTTATAAATGACACTGTACTTTACTAACTACTGTTCTCTGTCTACTAGCCACTGTTAGTGGGTTCACAGTACTTGTCTTATTGCCAACTAGAAATTTGGGTATGTGTCAAGGTCCGGAGACATTAGATGTCTCGGTCCGGAGACACAGTTCTTTTAAATATTCCCTTGTTGTGAAATTAAAGGCACAAACAAGGCCAAAGTATCAACAGCTAGGCTATTTATTACATAAGAAAGGGAGAGGGAGAAAATAAAGAGGGAGAGAGAGACGAGAGATAGGAGAGAGAAAGAAGAGGAAAGGAATTATATTACCACACCCCTCACCCCCCCCAAGACAGTTAAAGTCTGTGGAGGAAAGGTGCTGCAGGAGATGTTGGGTTTGTAGAGAAACGGTGTTGAGGCTTTTGCTGGAGAACAGCTGTGGTCCTCTGGGGAGATGTTGGGTTGATACAGGAATGGTGCTGAGGCTCCTCTGGGCAGCCTGGGTCTGTAGAGAAGGGGTGCTGAGGCTTGGTCCTCCGGGCAGTTTCTTTTGTCCGGAGCAGCATTGTCCCGGCTTTCTCTTCTCAGCGGCCTGGCCCATTTCCTGTGTTTTCCTTCATCTCCATTTTTCTCCCTGTTTTTATCCTCTGTTTCTCTCTTGTTTCTCTCTTCTGTTTCTCTCTACAAACCAGTAGTTGCTCCAGTCTTTCTATACAGTTTTTAGTCCTTAGGTAAGTATTCAAATATTGTCCCTCAGGAATTCCAGTGGCAGGAAATAATCCTTAGGTTCCGTGTATTGCTGTGTGTTTGGGCAAGATCCTGGCTGGAGGGGTGGGAATCTCCGTCTACCCAGTCTCCATCCAGACAAGGCTCAGGAAACCGGTGGAGATTATATTGCCCTAAAGGTGTGATGGCTGGGTCCTTGGATCCATTGTTGTAGTCCCGTGTTATCACGATGTAATCACAAGCTGATTTGCATCCAGGATTGGTGGACAGGATTCTTTCCACCTTCTTTCCAGTGGCTCTGCTATCACTTTATCTTTGTTGACTCACATAGAGAGAGACATTAGACTCTCACAGCATGTTTACATTAAAAACTTTGTATGAAGGAAATTTTAAATGCAAATATATTTTCATCTTGATCTGAAATTTGACCCCAAATGTTGGGAGACACACATTCTTCTGTAGAGATTCAACATGTTATCACTCTGTGAAACAAACAAAACCAGCCAATCAACCAACCAATGACAGCAACAACAAAACCAATAACACCACACGCACAAAAAACCCCACCCCACAACAAAACAGAGCAAGCAAACAAAAAGCAACACACAAACAAACAGAAATTCCTATATTTATTTTATCTTAGTTTGCTCAGTTAATTTATATTCCCAATACTCTGAACAAACTTCAGAGCTTATCCACTTAGTGGTGTTGATTTCTAGCTAAAACATTTATATATGTTCACATGGAGTAAAACATGCTTTATTACACTGATGAGCAAGTTCGTAATTTGAACCTCAAATAGAAAACTGTCTTGATAATATACCTTTGAAATATGCATCAATATACTTGAAAAATACTCTGATGAAACTTTCATGGCTGTTCTTTTTTTATTTTTTTTTAATTCTCCTTTATTTTAAAGAATATTGTCAGATTTATTAGCTGTACTATTAAGTTTCAAACCACAACTATTTCTAACCCAGCACTTCTAATATGATTCAGTCTTTTGACTCAAAAGTCTAATTCTCAGATACTAAATCAACATGTGCCTTTATGATTCAACATTTCTTTGTAGGATTGTGCTAAGTTACACCACCCTGGGGAGGGGGGTGGTTTGCAAGAGCCCTGCTTCCCCCAGGGGACAAAAGAAACCTGATTCACGTGGTTTCTCCCTCCTGGGAGGAGAGGTCCCCTGAGTCTGTTCTGCTCCCCCTTCCTGTCCAGCAAGACTATAAAGGGGGCAGGAGGGTGTGGCAGCAATTTTTACACTTTGCTCCTGCCTTGCCTGTTGAAAATATATGAAGGATGTTGTTAGGTTAGGTAGGAGAAAATTTAGAGAAGCAAAAGCCCAGTTAGAACTTGCGAAAGATTATAAAAAGCATTTTTATAAATACATTAACACTAAAAACAAGGACAAGTTCTTCACAGAGAGAGTTGTTAGGCATTGGAATGGGCTGCCCAGGGAGGTGGTGGAGTCACCATCCCTCGAGGTGTTCAAGAGGGGATTGAATGTGGCACTTGGTGCCATGGTTTAGTAGTCACAAGGTCTGTGGTGACAGGTTGGACTTGACGATCTTTGAGGTCTTTTCCAACCTTATTGATTCTATGATTCTATGAAATAACCCACTGCTGCTGCTGGCCTCCTGATTCTGCCACGTGGTCAGGCCTTATCTTTTCCCTCACATGTCCACACTTTTCTGAAGGACTGAAATACACATACATTGAGGGAGATACAAGGCCATCCAAATTTGGTACTGTATATTCTCTTATTCCTCCTTATTCCTTACCCTTGTAATGTCAGTAACTACATTCTAAATTCATTTCTCATACTTTATGAACATACTTTATAAGTACTACTAGATTCTTCTAGCTTTATCTTTTTCCCATTTCCTTTTTTTTTGCAATTCTTTCTTAGAAATGCAAGGCAGGTATCATTTTCTCATTATGATTTCTTGAACCTGTGATTCATTCTGGAGTATCCACATACTGTACAGTTGCCAGAAAAGACAAGGAACTGTATACCTCCTGTCGTAGGGTAGGAAGGGTAAGGCCAAAAAGGCCAAAAAACCTCTTCCCTCCTCCCTGTAAAGTAAAGGGAAAGAAAATTGGAGGGAAAGGGAAAAAAACCTCACAGCTGAATTAGCAAAGCAGTGGAGCTGTATATTTACAAAGCAATGAAGGATATGCAGGGGAATATATACAAATTTACAATATTTACAATATATACAAAGGTATACAATAAAATAACACAGAAATGAGAGTTTCCCCCCCCTTGCTGAGGGGGTTCCCCACCTCCGCTCTCCCCCTCTCTCCCCCGATTCCCCAGAGTGGGTTAGAAAAGAGAGAGAAAGAGGAAAAAAAAAGTTAGAAGCAGTTTGTGTTAATTGGAAAGGAGTTAATACAGGCCTTTATCAGGTTTTCAAGGCCAAAGCCTTGGCCGAAAGCCCAGGAGCTGCAAGCTGCTGCCCGAAGGAGAAGTAGAAGCAAGACTAAAGATAAAAGTGCCGGAGTGCCCAGGATACTCTCCTGCACTCCCAGTTCAGAAGGTGCTTCCGCCCTCTTTACCAATTAAATTAGTTTAGATCGTTCTTTTTGTATACCAACTTCCGTCCACCATATTCCCTTTCTAAAAGGCACAGTCTCAAACGGTCACAGTCCACCCCTTCTAAACAATTTCGTTGGCTCTATATACTGTCCATCCAATCCAAAATGATATTTACAGTTCGTGAGTAAAGTTCATAGTCCATTCCGGCTATGCTCAGATGTAGAGGACTCAAAAGTCCAAGAAAATCAGAAAATGAGAAAAATGGAAAACAGTTCATTTCTTTGCCGACGAAGCAGAGAAAAGGGAAACAGGGATTCTCAGGGTCTCTTAGTTGACTCAGGGCTCCCAGGGATCTCAGGGTTCGTGCACTGTAGATCCCTCGTTGATTCTTCCTCTGGACGCGATGTAGCTGTTCAGCAGTTCAAAATTAACCTCTTTCAGCTAAAGTTACATTTCTTTGTGGAATACACTGAATTTCACCATTCTCTTGCATTACCCAATAAGTGTGACCCGGACCTTCAGCTGAAACCACCCCTCGGACAGGTTTAGCCTCTCCTGAGGGTGAAAATACCCAAACAGTTTTACCTAACAGATTCTTTTCTCTAACAACAGGAACTCTATCACCTTCTACTTTCTGTAGCAGATCTGAATGTGCAGGTCCAGCTCGGTTCACTGAACCTCTACTATTTACCAGCCAGGTTGCTTGTGCTCAATGTTTCTCCCAGTTTTTCAAAGATCCACCCCCCATAGCTTTAAGAGTGGTCTTCAACAAACCGTTGTAGCGTTCAATCTTCCCTGAAGCTGGTGCATAGTAGGGAATATGGAATATCCACTCAATACCGTGCTCTTTTGCCCAGTTCTTTACAAGGTTGTTCTTGAAATGAGTTCCGTTGTCTGACTCAATCCTCTCTGGAGTTCCCTGTCTCCACAGGATCTGTCTCTCCAGACCGAGAATGGTGTTGCGTGCAGTTGCATGTGGAACTCGATAAGTTTCCAACCATCCAGTGCTTGCCTCTACCATAGTAAAGTACGTATTGCTTACCAGAACGAGAATGTGGTAGAGTGATGTAGTCAATCTGCCAAGCTTCACCAGACTTGTGCTTGGACCATCTGTCACCATACCACAAGGGCTTAAGTCGTTTTGCCTGCTTAATAGCAGCACAAATGTCACAGTCATGGATGACTTGTGTGATAGCATCCATGGAAATGTCTATGGATCTGTCACGAGCCCATTGGTATGTTGCATCTCTGCCTTGATGTCCTGATGAATCATGAGACCACCGAGCTAGGAACATCTCACCTCGGTGTTTCCAGTTGAGATCAAGATTAAAGTCCATGTCTACTTGAGAAACTCTTGCAGCCAGATCTGCCTGATGGTTGTGTTGCTGTTCCTCAGTAGCTTTGCTCTTAGGAATGTGAGCATCGATGTGTCTCACTTTCACTGGAATTCTCTCGATTCAATCTGCAATGTCCTGCCATAGGTCGGCTGCCCAAATGGGTTTTCCTTTCCTCTGCCAACCACTCTTCTTCCAGTTCTTTAGCCAACCCCATAGAGCATTGGCTACCATCCATGAGTCGGTGTAGAGATAAAGCTTTGGCCATCTCTCACGTTCAGCTACGTCGAGAGCTAGCTGGACAGCTTTTACCTCTGCGAACTGACTGGATTCTCCTTCTCCATCCTTCGCCTCTGCAACTTGGCGTGCTGGATTCCACACTGCAGACTTCCACCTTCGCTTGTTCCCCACAAGACAACAGGAACCGTCTGTGAACAAAGCATATTTCTTTTCATCATCAGAAAGGTCATTGTAAGGAGGAGCTTCCTCAGCACTAGATACTTTATCCTCTGGAGGTCTAGCACTGTTGATACCTTCAGGCCAACTTGAGATCACCTCCACTAGACCAGGTCTTTCAAGATTTCCCATTCGAGCTCTCTGTGTTATCAGAGCCATCCACTTAGACCATGTGGAGTCTGTGGCATGATGTGGTGTGGAGCCTTTGCCTTTGAACATCCAATTCAAAACTGGTAACCTGGGAGCTAAGAGAAGTTGTGATTCAGTTCCAATCACTTCAGAAGATGCCTTTACTCCTTCATAGGCAGCTAAAATTTCTTTCTCTGATGGAGTATAATTAGCCTCTGAACCTCTGTACCCTGGACTGCAGAAACCAAGAGGTCGTCCACGTGTCTCACCTGGAGCTTTTTGCCACAAGCACCAGGTTGGGCCATTGTCACTTGCAGCCGTGTACAAAATGTTTTTAATGTCTGCACCATATCGGACAGGTCCCAGACCCATTGCTAGAATCACCTCTTGTTTTTTCTGGTCAAAGGCTGCTTGTTGTTCAGGTCCCCAGTGGAAATGGTTTCTCTTTCGAGTCACATCATACAGAGGTTTCACAATCTGACTATATCCAGGAATGTGCAGTCTCCAAAATCCCACTATCCCCAAGAAACGTAAGGTCTCTTGCTTGTTTGTGGGATTTGCCATGATAGAGACTCTATTTACCACATCCCCTGGAATGTGTCGGTGTCCATCCTGCCACCGCACTCCTAGAAACTGAATCTCTGTGGTAGGTCCTTTCATCTTGTCTCGCTTGATGGCAAAACCTGCATTCAGAAGAATGTCAATGATTTTGTTACCTTTCTCGAAGACTTCCTCAGTAGTTTTACCAGAGACGATGATATCATCAATGAACTGGATGCGTTCTGGAGCACTGCCTTTCTCCAGAGCATCATGGATCACTGCATGACAGGTGCTTGAGCTGTGGATCCAACCCACTGACAATCTGTTGAAAGTGTACTGGATTCCTCTCCAGGTGAAAGCAAACTGAGGCCTGCATTCCTCTGCTATGGGAATAGAGAAAAATGCATTAGCAATGTCTATGGTAGCATACCATTTGGCCTCTTTGGATTCCAGCTCATACTGGAGTTCCATCATGTCTGGCACTGCTGCACTCATAGGCGGTGTCACTTCATTCAGGGCTCAGTAGTCGACTGTCAGATGCCAGTCTCCATTCTGCTTTCACACTGGCCACACTGGACTGTTGAAAGGTGAATGACTTTTGCTGATGACTTTCTGACTCTCCAACTGACGAATCAGATTCTGAATGGGCAACAAAGAGTCACAGTTGGTTCAGTATTGTCTGTGATGCACAGTCTGAGAAGCAACCGGCAATTTAATGTCCTGTATCTTATGTTGTCCCACAACTGCAGATTCATCAGAAAGCTCAGTTCTAGCAGACAGCTTCAATTTTTGTCCATCAATGTCTATTGAAGCTACTCCAAAAGCCCATTTGTAACCTCTAGGGTCTTTGAATGCCCTTCTCTCAGAAAATCAATTCCCAAAATACAAGGTGCGTCAGGTCCAATTACAACTGTATGCTTCCTCCATCGTTTACCATTTAAATTTATATTAACTTCTGCCTTACTTAACTCTTGAGATCCACCAGTGACTCCCAGAATAGTTATAGATTTTGATCCCTGATAATTTGATGGCATTATGGTGCTGTGAGCTCCTGTGTCAACCAAGGCCCTGTACTTCCAAAATTGTGAAGTGCCAGGCCACTGGATGTACACATCCCAATAGATTCTATTATCTCTGTTATCCCTCTCCTCCCCCTGGCGGGAGGCAGGGCACCCCTAGTTATGGGGAACATGCCCACATGTGCATTGCACATAGTTTGCAGGGTTATGACTTTGCATGTTATAACTGGAGCCACTGTTGGAGCCACAAGAGTTGTTCTGGGGAACTGTGGAAGTGACAGCTACCCTTCTGGTATTGCTACCTCGGGTTCTGCCACTTTGCAATTCCCTCAGTCTCCTGAAAAGATTAGAAGTTGGTTGGCCATCCCAGCGGTTCATGTTCTCACCAAACTGATCACGCAGAGCTATCCAAATAGTCCTACGTCACTGCCTTGGTGGTCTATTTTGGAATGACCTGTTTTGGAATGACCTCCTTGGAGGACGTGTATTCCTCACAGATGAAACTTGTATCCACCTGGAGGGAGAATTGAAATTATCCTTCTGTGCCAATTGGTGTATGGAATCTTTCAGATCCTTCATGCAGCTCTCAATTTTTCCAGACAGAGTTTCAATGTCTGAAACCAAAGAACCACGTGTCATGCTATCCTCCAATTGTCTCATTTGATCACTGAATTGGCCAACCGTGGGAGAAGCTCCACCATAACTTCTTGACACAATTCTGCTTGCCAGAATGTTTGCATAATTGGAAGGAGCAAGTTTGATGATCTTTTTTGCAAGACCAATACCCACAGGAATGTCATCAGGATTCAGAGTTTCATGTTCACCATAGAGTAGCTCTCTAACAGCAAATTCTCTCAAGCGCTTAATTCCCTCATCTATGGTAGTCCAGGGTTTAGGATTCCATGGAAGCTCATCTCGGGATGGGTATCTCAGGGCAACCGCCATTAAAAGGCGTATCCACAGATTCACCTTACCGAGAGCTCTTCCTAGATGTCTATCTATTCCATTATCCCTTGAGAGAGTTCCTAACTGAGCTGCTGACTTGTCTCCAACTGTTAGAGCTGGAGCACCTGTATCATAACACCTACTAAGCGAAGCTAGAACTGGCTCCTTATCTGCCCTGGTGAAATCTTTATGGACATTTTGCAATTCCTCAAGGGGTGATGAACACTCTAAAATATCATCTTCCTCCTCGTCTCCCTGAACTTTTTGTCCATATAATCCTGCTGTCATTCTCCTAAGGATCTCTTTAAGCTGAGAACCACCTTTGCCAGCTGCCTTCCTAACTTCATCTGTATCCTGCTTTGATCTCACTAGGTTAGCTAGATCTTTAAAACAAACCTTCTCTTTCTCCTCAGCAGGATTTTTTAGAGTAGAGGGCCCCTCACCAGGATCAGCCTCCAGCTCTTCTTCTCCATCTTTGGCCTTTGCACCTCTAGTCTTTAAAACAGCCACCTTAACTGGAGCTGTGTTTGAATTTACAGGCACCTTAATAGAAGCTGACAGGTCCTGAGATAAATCAGCTGCTGGGGCATTGACTTCCGGTCCCACCGACGGAGTGGGCGGAAATGACGTTGCTCCGTTAATGGCCGACGGAGAAGAAGAAGGAGGAGAAGGAGTAGGAGAAAGAGTAGGTGCCATGTTGATACCAGCCGACTCCCTTGGCAGCTTGCCAGAATCAGCAGCAAAGTCATTTAGAGCTGCTTTACCAATTAACTTTTTAGCCCTCTTTTTAACTGACACAGATTCTGCACATTCTTCATCACTAGATGTCTCTGGGACTGACCCAGAGCCACGGCGTTTTCTTTTTGACCTAGTTTTAATAACAAAACAAGCTCTGGATATCTTTCTCTCTCGCCGCAGAGAGAACAGTAAATATGCAATTACCATCACCAGCAACAGGTTTATACACATCAAATAAATCACTTTTGGATCCCAGACATCACCTAAAGTTACTCTCTCCTCAGGCGGAATCCTAAAGCCCTTTATCTCAATTGGGAGAGTGGTGGAGGTAACATTCCTGTATCTCACTGTCCATAAGAAATCCATGCATTTTCCATACCGTAATCTAACTCTATACATAACCCACATATAAACTGTCCGCACCAAATATTTACCCAGGTAATCCAAAATCAAACCCAAACAATATCTGTAAACCAGAGCCCCAAAAATTGAAAAGAATAATCGCTCCACAAACCACAAGACCTTCATGTTTGCTAATTCAGCTAGAAAACACTAAATCAATCAAGTAATAAATTAAACTAATTATCTACCCCACGTTGGGCACCAAGGAAAAAAAAATGTCGTAGGGTAGGAAGGGTAAGGCCAAAAAGGCCAAAAAACCTCTTCCCTCCTCCCTGTAAAGTAAAGGGAAAGAAAATTGGAGGGAAAGGGAAAAAAACCTCACAGCTGAATTAGCAAAGCAGTGGAGCTGTATATTTACAAAGCAATGAAGGATATGCAGGGGAATATATACAAATTTACAATATTTACAATATATACAAAGGTATACAATAAAATAACACAGAAATGAGAGTTTCCCCCCCCTTGCTGAGGGGGTTCCCCACCTCCGCTCTCCCCCTCTCTCCCCCTATTCCCCAGAGTGGGTTAGAAAAGAGAGAGAAAGAGGAAAAAAAAAGTTAGAAGCAGTTTGTGTTAATTGGAAAGGAGTTAATACAGGCCTTTATCAGGTTTTCAAGGCCAAAGCCTTGGCCGAAAGCCCAGGAGCTGCAAGCTGCTGCCCGAAGGAGAAGTAGAAGCAAGACTAAAGATAAAAGTGCCGGAGTGCCCAGGATACTCTCCTGCACTCCCAGTTCAGAAGGTGCTTCCGCCCTCTTTACCAATTAAATTAGTTTAGATCGTTCTTTTTGTATACCAACTTCCGTCCACCATATTCCCTTTCTTAAAGGCGCAGCCTCAAACGGTCACACCTCCTCATGTTCTGTGGTCCTGTGTATCTATAACAAATGTATCCACAATGGATATTATGTCTTCCATGCAACTGATATTGATATTTGTCTTTTCACAAAAATTAGAAACTGCCTGTCAAAGTGAACAGGTCTTTATAAACATAGAGCCAGTATAATTTGTAAGGAACTAAAAGAAGAACCACTTAAGAGTCAAGATACAGGAGTCTCAGATCTCATGGGAATTACAACTTAAGTAAGCTAAAAATAAAAAAAATGAAACTCAAGTAAAAAATATCCTGAAAATGTGTGTAATATGCTACATTATTTGTTTTTTTTTTTTTTTTCCCCTGTATTTTAAATACACCTGTAGCATAATTTCTGTACAGAATCACTAGTTATAACTAAAGGATTTGGGGATTACTCAACTCTATGGTCAAAATATGACATCTGAAAAAAGGCTTTACCAGATTTACTGCAGACTTCTTCTGAACCTCTCATGAAAGTAGGTATAAGACTCGCATATTCAGATGCTGCAATGTTTGAAAACATTTCTAGGAAAAAAGATGAATACCTATAATGTGCATAAAGGCTTTAGAAAGTACATTTATTATTTTTCCCCTTAGACTTCCAATTTAGGAAGGTATTTGACTTATGAATATATGCCTTGCTTCAATTATACATCAATTTCCCACAAGACATTGCTTCATCTTGAAGCTTTGATTTGGTTCTGGATTGAGCAGCTTCAGGCTTTCATCAGAAGGAACCAGAAAAAGGTATTGTAGATGGAGATTAGGGACGATCGGGTTGAATGTTGGTGTATAAGAATTAGAGGGAAGACCAGCAGGGCAGACACCCTGGTTGGAGCGTGTTATAGACCACCCAACCAGGAGGAAGATGTTGATGAAGCATTCTATAAGCAGCTTAGGGCTGTCTCAACACCTCCTGACCTTGTTCTCTTGGGCGACTTCAACCTGCCCGACATCTGCTGGGAACTCAACACAGCAGAGAGGAGACAGTCTAGGAGGTTCTTAGAATGCATGGAGGACAGCTTCTTATCCCAGGTGCTGCGAGAGCCTACCAGGGGCAAGGCTATGCTTGACCTCCTCTTCACCAACAGGGAAGGACTGGTGGGTGATGTGGTGGTTGTAGGGTGTTTGGGGTCCAGTGACCATGAGATAATTGAATTCTTGGTTTTTGGTCAAGCCAAGAGGGGCAGCAAGAAGACCTCCACTCTGGACTTCCGGAGAGCAGACTTTGGGTTACTCAAGGAACTAATTCAGAGGGTTCCTTGGGATAAAGCCCTTAAAAACAAAGGGGTGCAGGAGATCTGGACCTACTTCAATGAAGAATTGTTGAAGGCTCAGGGACAGGCTGTGCCAATGTGCCGGAAGATGAGCTGCTGGGGCAGACGGCCAGCCTGGATGGTTCATGAACTTTTAATGGAACTAAGGGAAAAAAAGAGGGTGTACTACCTTTGGAAGAGAGGGGAGGCAACCCACAGAATGTTTAAGGATGTTGCGAGGTGTTGTAGGAAGAAAATTAGGGAGTCAAAAGCACATTTGGAGCTTAAACTGGCCTCTACTGTGAAGGACAACAGAAAGACCTTCTATAAATACATTAATAGTAAGAGGAAGGGAAAGGACAACCTCCACTCCTTGGTGGACACAGAGGGGAACATTGTAACAAAGGATGAGGAAAAGGCAGAGATACTTAACACCTTCTTTGTCTCAATTTTTACTAGAAGGACAGAATGTCTTCCTGACAGCTGACCTGCAGGGCTGGCAGAAGGAGCCAGGGAGCTGCACTGTTTCCCTATGTTCCTTGAGGAGGTGTTTGGAACTCTCCTTATCAGCTTGGATCCCCACAAGTCCATGGGACCAGATGGGATCCATCCTAGGGTGCTGAGGGAGCTGTCAGGGGAGCTGGCCAAGCCACTCTCCATCATTTTCCAGCAGTCCTGGCTCACTGGAGAGGTCCCAGAGGACTGGAAGCAGGCCAACGTGGTGCCCATCCATAAGAAGGGCCGGTTGGATGAACCAGGGAATTATAAGCCTGTCAGCCTGACCTCAGTGCCAGGCAAGATCATGGAACAGGTCATCTTGAGTGCAATAACACAGCACTTAGAGGATGGCCAAGGGATCAGACCTAGCCAGCATGGATTTAGGAAGGGCAGATCCTGCCTGACCAGCCTGTTTTCCTTCTATGAGCAGGTGACCCTCCTGGTGGATGTGGGGAGGCCTGTGGATGTAGTCTACCTGGACTACAGCAAGGCCTTTGACACCATCCCCCATAGCAAACTGCTGGCCAAGCTGTCAGCCCATGGCTTGGCTGGGAGCACACTGTGATGGGTTAGGAACTGGCTGGAGGGCGGAACCCAGAGAGTGGTGGTGAATGGTGCCACATCCAGCTGGTGGCCAGTAACTAGTGGTGTGCCCCAAGGATCAGTGCTGGTCCCTGTGCTCTTCAACATCTTTATTGATGATCTGGATGAGGGCATTGAGTCCATCGTCAGTAAATTTGCTGACGACACCAAGCTGGGGGTAAGAGTTGATCAGCTGGAGGGTAGAGAGGCTCTGCAGAGGGACCTCGACAGGCTGGACAGATGGGCAGAATCCAACGACATGAGATTTAAAACATCCAAGTGCCGGGTTCTGTACATTGGCCACAACAACCCCATGCAGTGCTCCAGGCTGGGGTCAGAGTGGCTGGAGAGCAGCCAGGCAGAGAGGGACCTGGGGGTACTGGTAGGCTGAACATGAGCCTGCAGTGTGACCAGGCAGCCAAGAGGGCAAATGGCATCCTGGCCTGCATCAGGAACAGTGTGGCCAGCAGGAACAGAGAGGTCATTCTGCCCCTGTCCACTGCACTGGTTAGGCCACACCTCGAGTCCTGTGTCCAGTTCTGGGCCCCTCAGTTTAGGAAGGAGGTTGACTTGCTGGAACGAGTCCAGAGAAGAGCAACAAAGTTGGTGAGGGGTTTGGAACACAAGCCCTATGAGGAGAGAGTGAGGGAGCTGGGGTTGCTTAGCTTGGAGAAGTGGAGACTCAGGGGTCACCTTATCACTCTCTACAACTACCTGAAGGGAGGTTGTAGACAGGCAGATGATGGTCTCTTCTCCCAGGCAACCAGTACCAGAACAAGAGGACACAGACTCAGGTTGCGCCAGGGGAGGTTCAGGTTGGATGTTAGGAAGTAGTTCTATACGGAAAGAGTGATTGCGCTATGGAATGGGTTGCCTGGGGAGGTGGTGGAGTCGCCGTCATTGAAGGTGTTCAGGAGAAGACTTGAGGGGGTGCTTGGTGCCGTGGGTTAGCTGTTTGGGTGGGTTGGATTGGTTGATTGGTTGGACACGATGATCTTGAAGGTCTCTTCCAACCTGGTGTGGTTTATTCTAATAGTTTATTCTAGTTTATTCTAAATTTTTTTTCTTTTTCCCTAGCTCATATCCCCAGCTAAGGTTTCCTATGTGCATGAATAATTTCTTCAGCATATATATGAGGAGAATTTCACAATCCAGTATCAGACATGAAAGTGAAAGGAAGTAAAACAAACTGAAACAATAATAAACAAGTGCATAAAAGAAATCTTAAGTATAGAGTAGAGAGTAAAGTGGAAGGTAAAATAGAGTGGGGAAGAAATGCAATTAATTTTAAAACTTAATTTAATACATTTCATTAAAGATGCTGAAAAATGCATTTCAATTTTACTCTCCAGGACTGAATATTATGAACTAGCATCTAGCTATGGAGTTTCTCTTCCACCAGCTGCAATAAATATTTTTCTTGATTTGCCTTAGTCATTTTATAATAAGCCAACTTCTCTCTCATGAAAGGAAGGTGAGGTGGACATGGAGACACAACTGAGGCAGCTGATTTAAATCCCAGCAAGATGAGCCACAGCAGATCCACAACCGTTATCTCAGCCTCAGCTTTGCTCTGCTCACCAAGGCAGGACTGGCACAGCACAATTTTTGGAGCACCACAGTCCCCTTTCCCTGAGCCGGCTTCTCCCTCCTAAGAGGCCGGTGTGGCATGGGTGGAGTCTCACCTGCAGCAACATGGGTTTTCCCCAAAGAGAGGTGCTGAGTCACATGGGTTTGTTGCTGAAGTTTTCTCCAGTAAGGTCACGCAGGCAAGAACAGGGATGGTTGCGAGTTGTCATAAAGCTATTTCTAAAAGATCTGGGTCAACCCAGACAAAAGTCCAACATAAACATGCAGATTTCCAGGCAACTGGCTGCAGAGAGTGCTTGAGCTTGGCACTTGAAATGGAGGATGGTGGATAGAACACCTGTCTTAGGTACGAGCAGGTTAATGATCTGCTTAACCTGGTGGCTGAACTGAAAGAAGAAGTTACAAGATTAAGTAATAAAATGGAATGTGAAAGGGAGTTTGGATTTGAGGTACCAGGCTCTGCAGATGCACTACCAGAGGGACGTTACCCAAGAAGCAGCAGGAAATGGATACAGGTTCCTATTAGGAGAGACAAGAGAAACACTTAACAGTTCCCCTCACCTTTCTAGTTGCCCTTGCAAAACAAGTATGGGGCACTGGAAGCAGAGGGTGAGGTGAGGTGAGGTTCCCTCTACAACTACCTGAAAGGTGGTTGTAGCCAGGAAGGGGTTGGTCTCTTCTCCCAGGCAACCAGCACCAGAACAAGGGGACACAGTCTCAAGCTGCACCAGGGGAAGTTAGGAGAGAGTCATTAGTCATTGGAGTGGGCTGCCCGGTGAGGTGGTGGAGTCACCATCCCTGGAGGTGTTCAAGAGGAGATTGGACGTGGCACTTGGTGCCATGGTCTAGTCATGGGTCTGTGGTGACAGGTTGGACTCGATGATCCTCGAGGTCTCTTCCAACCTTGGCAATACTGTGATACTGTGATACCGTGAATGAGAAGGCAAAAGAAACACCATTAGGGGGGTTGCCTGAAGCAAATCAATCCCCACCTAGCATCAGGACTTGAATAGGATAGGATAGGATGGGATAGGATAGGATAGGATAGGATAGGATAGGATAGGATAGGATAGGATAGGATAGGATAGGAGAATAGAATAGAATAGAATAGAATAGAATAGAATAGAATAGAATAGAATAGAATAAGCCAGGTTGGAAGAGAACTTCAAGGTCATCACATCCAACCCATCATACAACACCATCAAATCAACTAAACCATGGCCTGTCAAGGTCCCTCTGCAGAGCTCTCCTACCCACAGACAGATCAACACCTGCCCCCGGCTTGTTGTCATCCGCAAACTTACTGATGCCCTCATCCAGATCATTACTAAAGATATTAAACAGCATGGGGCCCAGCACTGATCCCTTGGGGACACCACTTGTGGCTGGCTGCCAGCTGGATGTGGCATCATTCACCAACACTCTCTGGGCTCAGCCCTTCAGTCAGTTTCCCAGCTGCGGGGGACGGTGTCAAAGACCTTGCTGAAGTTCAAGTACACTACATCCACAGCCTGCCCCTCATTAACCAGGAGGGTCACCTGATCATAGAAGGAAATCAGGTTGGTCAGGCAGGACCTGCCCTTCCTAAATCCACGCTGGCTGGGCCTGATCCCCTGGCCATCCTGCAAGTACAGATTGATTGCACTCAAGATGACCTGTTCCATAATCTTGCTGGCACTGAGGTCAGGCTGACAGGCCTGTAATTCCCTGGCTCATTCCACCACCCATTGTGGATGGGCATCACGCTAGCCAGCTTCCAGTCATCTGGGACTTCTCCAGTGTGCCAGGAGTGTTGAAAAATGAGGGAGAGTGGTTTGGGCAGCTCATCTGCCATCTATCCAGCACCCTAGGATGGATCTTATCTGGTCCCATGGACTTGTGGGCATCCAAGTGGCTGAGGAGAGCTCCAATTACCTGCTCCTGGACCACAGGTGAACTATACTGCTCTCTGCCTCCATCTGCCAGCTCAGGAGGCCAATTATCTGGAAGACAACTTGTCCTTCTAGTAAAACTTGAGGTAAACAAGGTGTTAAGCACCTCTGCCTTTTCCCCATCTGTTTTACCATGTTTCCATGGGCTTGTTCTCTTAAAAAGAGGAGGAGGGCAATTGTTATTGGTGATTCGCTTTTGAGTGGAACAGAGGACCCCATATGTCAGCCAGATCCTTCCCTCAGGGAAGTCTGCTGCCTCCCTGGGGCTGAGTCATGGATGTTACCAGAAGGCTGCCTAGTCTGGTACAGTCCTCTAATTACTATCCCTTAATAGTGATGTAGATAGGGAGTAATGAAACCAGGGGTCCAAATGCAATTAAAAGGGACTTCAAGGCACACTGGTTGAGGGATTAGGGGCACAGGTAATATTTTTGTCAATACCCTTAGTTGCAGGAAGGCACACTGAAAGGAACAGAAAAAGAGATACGATTAACAAGTTGCTGAGAGGCTGGTGCCACCAACAGAATGTTGGGCTTTTTGATCTTGGGGAACTTTATATGGCATTGGGTCCACTCACAGGGAGAAGTTGTTGTTAATACCAGTCACAACAAAAACAATGCAGTCAAGGTCATTAAAGCCTGGAGAAGCATCAGCCAGAGCTGAAGAAGTGCAAAGAGAGAGATTAAATACCAGACTAATTCTTATGGTAGATAAATCTCCAATGGGATTGTTTAGAACTATCACTATTTTCCTTTTTACACCCAAGTGATTTATTTACATTCTACCACTTTCTGATCAAGATCCGTGAAAAATTCTTAAAGGCATAGCCTAAAACTTCCATACAGTAAAACTAAAAGGGGCTTCACCAAAACCTCCACTCTGGATTTCTGGGGAACAGAGTTTGGCTTATTTAAGGAACTAGCACAGAAAGTACATTGGCAAATAGCCCTTAAAAACAAAGGGTTCCAGGAAGGCTGGACCTACTTCAAGAAAGAAATCTTGAAGGCTCAGGAACAGGCTGTCCCAATGTGCTGGTAGATGAGCTGTCTGAGTAGATGACTGTCCTGGATGGGCAATGAGCTTCTGAATGAATTAAGGGAAAAAAAAGAGAGTGTATCACCTTTGGAAAAAAAGGGAGGTAAGCTATGATGATTAGGATGTTGCCAGGTCATGTAGGAAAAAAAATTAGAAAGGCAAAAACCCATTTAGAGGTGAGACTGACCATTCCTGTGAAGGAAAACAAAAAAAACATTTTTATTAATATATTGGCAAAAGGAGGAGAAAGGACAACCTCCAAACCTTAGTGGACATGGAAGGGAATATAATAACAAGAGATGAGGAAAAGGCAGAGGTACTTAACACTTTGTTTACCACAATTTTCAACAGCCGGATAGGTTGTCTTCCAGACAACTGGCCTCCTGAGCTGGCAGATGGAGTCAGGGAGTGGTATAGTTCCTGTGTAATCCAAGGGGAAGTAGTAAAAGACCTGCTCAGCCACTTGGATCTCCACAAGTCCATGGGACCAGATGGGATCCATCCTAGCGTAATGAAAGAACTGGCAGATGAGTTCACCAAGCCTCTCTCAATCATTTTTCAGTAATCCTGGCTCACTTGTAAGGTTCCAGATGACTGGAAGCTGACCAACATGATACCCAGCCCCAAGAAGGGCCAGAAGGAGGAACCAGGGAATTACAGGTCTGTCAGCCTGACGTCAGTTCTATGCAAGACTATGGAACAGGTCATCTTGAGTGCAATCTCACAGCACTTAGAGGATGGCCAAGGGTTCAGGCCCACCCAGAATGGATTTAGGAAGGGTAGGTCCTGCATGACCAACCTGGTCACCTTCCATTTTGGCTCAGTAGCTGATCGGGACCGCTCGTCCGGAACAGCTCCGCTTAAGCTGTGAGTTTCTCGGGGTTTTTCTTTTGCTTTCCTTTCGGGGCTTCGCGGGTCAGGAGGACTGCTGGTAGGGGGAGGAGCCGGCAGGGTCGTGCTCATGAGAGCCTGCACGGGTCACGGGAGCCTGACGTCAGCTGCGGCAGATTAAAAGCCACCCGGGCTGTGCGCGCGGCGCCATTTTGGCTCAGTAGCTGATCGGGACCGCTCGTCCGGAATAGCTCCGCTTAAGCTGTGAGTTTCTTGGGGTTTTTCTTTTGCTTTCCTTTCGGGGTTTCGCGGGTCGGGAGGACTGCTGGTAGGGGGAGGAGCCTTAAACGTTGCATCATGGTCGTCACTCGGACGAGGGGGGGACGGAGAGGACACCTGTGTCCGGTGTGAGCAGGTGAATTTTCTCCTCAGCATGGTGGCAGAGCTGAAGGATGAAGTGGCCGAGCTGAAGGAGGAGGTAGCTAGGCTAAGGACCATAAGGGAAAGTGAAAGGGAGTTAGATTTGTGGGAGAAGGCTCTGCAGATCTCCCCTGCTGAGGGAAGGGTTCCTGGAGGAGGAGAGGGATGGATACAGGTCCCTGCCAGGGGTGGCAAGAGAAATCCACCCCGACCCTCTCCTCCTTCTCCGCTGTCCTTGCATAATAAGTATGAGGCCCTGCAGGTTGAGGGCAGTAAGGATGAGAGGGCTGAGGCTGAGGAGCAGCCATCCAGAGAGGAGCCTAAGGCCAAGCGGACCCCACCAGCTGTAACGACCAGCTCCGGGGGGAAGCCTAAGCCCAAGCGGTCCCCACCAGCTATAACAACCAGCTCCACAAAGAAAAGGAGAAGGGTTATAGTTGTAGGGGACTCTCTCCTGGGGGGTACTGAGGGACCCGTATGTCGTCCCGACCCATCCCACAGGGAGGTCTGCTCCCTACCAGGGGCAGGGGTTAGGGACATTGCAAAGAGACTCCCTAAATTAATCCAGCCCACTGACTATTACCCTCTGCTGGTAATACAGGCTGGGAGTGATGAGATTGACAGGAAGGGTACCAGGGCAATTAAGAAGGAATTCAGGGCCCTTGGACAATTGATTGATGGGGCAGGAGCTCAAGTGGTGTTCTGCTCAGTTCCCTCAGTGGCAGGGGTGTACACTGAGAGGAATGGGAGAACCCATACCATCAACAATTGGCTCAGGGGATGGTGCCAGAGGCAGAACTTTGGGTTCTATGACCATGGGGCAACTTTCACTGCACCTGACCTGCTGGGTCCTGATGGGGTGCATCTATCTAGAAGGGGTAAGTGAGTCCTGGCACTGGAGTTGGCAGGGCTCATTAGGAGGGCTTTAAACTAGGTCTGAAGGGGGTGGGTGAGGCAATCGGTCCCTCCGCAGAGGTAAGAGTAGGGCGCAAGGTAGGGTCAGTTGAGAAGTCAGGAACCCAGCTGCGATGCATGTACACCAATGCACGCAGCCTGGGCAACAAGCAAGAGCAGTTGGAGGTCCTAATCCATCAGGGCGACTATGATGTAGTTGCCATCTCAGAAACTTGGTGGGACAGCACCCACGATTGGAGTGCTACAATGGGGGGTTACAGGCTCTTTAGGAGAGACAGGCGAGGGAGAAGAGGAGGAGGGGTGGCTCTGTATATTAGGGAGTCACTCTCTGCCACACAACTTGAGGTGGAAGATGAGGGAGTTGAGAGCCTGTGGGTCAAAATCAGAGGACAGCCTAACAAGTCTGACATCCTGATTGGAATCTGTTACAGACCACCCAACCAGGATGAGGAGGCTGATGAACTGTTCTACAAGCAACTGGAGGCTGTCTCAAGATCATCAGATCTTGTCCTTGTTGGTGACTTCAACCTCCTAGATATCTGCTGGGAACTTCATTCAGCAGGGAGGAGGCAGTCCAGAAGATTCCTGGAGCGAATGGAGCACTGCTTCCTGACACAACTGTTAACCGAGCCTACCAGGGGACAGGCTCTGCTTGACCTGCTGTTCTCCAATAGGGAAGGGCTGGTGGGAGACGTGATCGTGGGAGGCTGCCTAGGGTGCAGTGACCACGAGATAGTGAAGTTTTCAATACGCAGGGAGATAGGGAGGAGCACCAACAGAACCTTCACCTTGGACTTCCGAAGGGCGAACTTCAGCCTATTTAAGAAACTTGTTTGTAAAGTCCCCTGGGTACCAGCCCTCATGAACCAAGGGGTTCAGGAGGGTTGGACCTACTTCAAACAGGAGCTCTTGAAGGCACAGGAATTGGCGGTTCCCACGTGCCGGAAGGCAAGCCGGCGGGGAAGGCGACCGACCTGGATGAGCAAGCAGCTCCTGGAGGATTTAAGGGGGAAGAAGAGGCTGTATCACCTTTGGAAGGAGGGGAAGGCTTCTCGAGGTATGTTCAAGGAAGCTGTTAGATTATGTAGGAATAAAATTAGGGAGGCTAAGGCCCAGCTGGAACTGAAGCTGGCCACCTCTGTCAAAGACAATAAAAAGCATTTTTATAAATATATTAACAATAAGAAGAGGGGCAGGAAGAACCTGCACTCCCTAGTGGACCTGGAGGGGAACACGGTGACTGAGGATGAGGAGAAAGCTGAGGTCCTGAACACTTTCTTTGCCTCAATGTTTAACAGTAAGGCAGGTGTTCAGGACGAGTGGCCTCTGGAGCTGGGCGATGGGGTCGGGGAGCAGTGTAATGCCCCGGAAATCCATGAGGAGTTAGTTCGGGACCTGCTGAGCCACTTGGATATTCACAAGTCCATGGGACCAGATGGGATCCATCCTAGGGTGCTGAGAGAGCTGGCAGATGTGCTAGCTAGGCCACTCTCCATCATTTTCCTCCAGTCCTGGCTCACAGGTGAGGTCCCAGGTGACTGGAAACTGGCCAACGTGGTCCCCATCCACAAGAAGGGTCGGATGGAGGAACCTGGAAACTACAGGCCGGTCAGCCTGACCTCAGTGCCAGGGAAAGTGATGGAGCAGATTATCCTGGCGGCAATAACTGCGCACCTGAAGGATGGCCAAGGGCTCAGGTCCAGCCAACATGGATTCAGGAAGGGCAGATCCTGCCTCTCCAACCTGATCTCTTTCTATGATCAGGTGACCCGTCTGGTGGATGTGGGGAGGCCTGTGGATGTGGTCTACCTAGACTTCAGCAAGGCCTTTGACACCGTCCCCCACAGCAAACTGCTGGCTAAGCTGTTAGCCCGTGGATTGGACCATTACACTGTGTGCTAGGTTAGGAAGTGGCTGGAGGGCCGGGCCCAGAGAGTGGTAGTGAACGGTGCCACATCCAGCTGGAGGCCAGTCACCAGTGGTGTCCCTCAGGGATCAGTGCTGGGCCCTGTCCTCTTCAACATCTTCATCGATGATCTGGATGAAGGGGTAGAGTCAGTCATCAGCCAGTTTGCAGATGACACAAAGTTAGGGGCAGATGTTAGTCAGTTAGAGGGTAGAAAGGCTCTGCAGAGGGACCTCGACCGACTGGACAGATGGGCAGAGTCCAATGGGATGGCATTCAACAAGTCCAAGTGCCGAGTGCTGCACTTTGGCTACGGCAATCCCATGCAGAGCTATAGGCTGGGGTCGGAGTGGCTGGAGAGCTCCCAAACAGAGAGGGACCTGGGGGTGCTGATTGACAGCCACCTGAATACGAGCCAACAGTGTGCCCAGGTGGCCAGGACAGCCAATGGCATCCTGGCCTGCATTAGGAATAGTGTGGCCAGCAGGAGCAGGGAGGTCATAGTGCCCCTGTACTCTGCTTTGGTTAGGCCGCACCTTGAGTACTGTGTCCAGTCTGGGCCCCTCAATTTAAGAAGGACATCGAAACACTTGAGCGTGTCCAGAGAAGGGCAACAAGGCTGGTGAGAGGCCTTGAACACAAGCCCTATGAGGAGAGGCTGAGGGAGCTGGGATTGTTTAGCCTGGAGAAGAAGACGCTCAGGGGCGACCTCATTGCCCTCTACAACTACCTGAAGGGTGGTTGTAGCCAGGAAGGGGTTGGCCTCTTCTCCCAGGCAACCAGCACCAGAACAAGGGGACACAGTCTCAAGCTGCGCCAGGGGAGGTTCAGACTCGAGGTGAGGAGGAGGTTCTTCACCGAGTGAGTCATTTGGCATTGGAAGGGGTTGCCCAGGGAGGTGGTTGAGTCATCGACCCTGGAGGTGTTCAAGGGGAGATTGGACGTGGCACTTGGTGCCATGGTCTAGGCATGGGATCAGTGTTGATAGGTTGGACTCGATGATCCCCGGGGTCCTTTCCAACCTGGGTGATACTGTGATACTGTGATATGATCAGGTGACCTGCCTGGTGGATGTGGGGAGGCCTGTGGATGTGGTCTACCTGGACTTCAGCAAGACCTTTGACACCATTCCCCACAGCAAACTGCTGGCTAAACTGTCAGCCGGTGGCTTGGACAGCAACACTCTGTGCTGGGTTAGGAACTGGCTGGAGTGCTGACCCCAGAGAGTGGTGGTGAATGACGTAATTTCCAGAAGCCAGTCAGTCACTAATGGTGTCCCCGAGGGATCATTGTAGGGCCCAATCCTGTTAAACATCTATATTGATGATCTGGATGAGGGGATTGAGCCAATCATCAGTAAATTTGCAGATGACACCAAGTTGGGAGCAAGTGTTGATCTGTTAGAGGGTGGGAGGGCTCTGCAGAGGAACTGTGACTAGCTGGACAGATGGGCAGAGTCCAATGACATGACATCTAAGTGCCGGGTTCTACACATTCGCCACAACAACCCCATGCAGTGTTACAGGCTGGGATCGGGGTGGCTGAAAATCAGCCAGGCAGAAAGGGACCTGGGTGTACTGGTTGGTAGTAGTCTGAACATGAGCCTGCAGTGTGCCCAGGTGGCCAAGAAGTCCAGTGGCATCCTGGCTTGTATCAGGAATAGTGTGGCCAGTAGGAGCAGGGAAGTCATTGTGCCCCTGTACTCAGCACTGGTTAGGTCACACCTTGAGTCCTGTGTCCAGTTCTGGGCCCCTCAGTTTAGGAAAGATGTTGACTTGCTAGAACGTGTAGGGTAATAAAGCTGGTGAGGGTTTTGGAGAACAAGCACTATGAGGAGCGGCTGAGGGAGCTAGGGTTGTTTGACCTGGAGAAGAGGAGGCTCAGGGGAGACGTGATTGCCATCACAACTACCTGAAGGGAGGTTGTAGCCAGGTGGGGTTTGGTCTCTTCTCCCAGGCAACCAGCACCAGAACAAGAGGACACAGTCTCAAGTGATTCAGATGGAATTTTAGGCTTGATCTTAGAAAGAAGTTCTTCACAGAAAGACTGACTCTCCATTGGAATAGGCTGCCCAGGGAGGTGGTGGAGGTGTTTAAAAAGAGGGTAGATGAGGCACTTAGTGCCATGATCTAGTTGATTAGTTAGGATTAGGTGATCAGTGGGACTTGATGATCTTGGAGTTCTCTTCCAAACTGACTAATTCTGTGATTTTATGTACAAGATTTTTTTTTGTGCATTTCCTTTGGTTCTATTTTCTTATTTATTTTCATTTCTATCTAAAAACAAAATAAAATAAATCATGCCAAGAAGGAAAATGTATGATAATTTTAAAATATTTTGATCACTGGCTTTGCTATTATTCTTTACAAAGAAGTGTAGACTACTGGTCAGCTCGTTGGTCACTATTTCTCTGCACATTTTAGATAGAGTGAGGGTACCACCTACCTCAGGTTCTTATTCCTGCTTGTCCCCTAATATAGCAGATAGTATGTAATGCTTCCCATTTTACCATAGGTAATTAATCTATGATTGCTACACTCATTTTGCAAGGTTGAAACAAGGCCTAAGAGTCCTTATCAGTGCAAACTGCAGGCTTAAATTTCTATACTTGAGCCTTTAATAGCATGTTGTGTCAAAGACTCAAAATCATCACTAAATTTTTTTTTCTTAGTTTACTCAAGAATCAGATGACACTGTTGTTTGGGAGGTGGATCTCAGGTTTCCTTCTTCTCTTAGACTCTCAATAAGACTTTTCTCTCCATTTAAATGCAGGTAGTGCTCCACAAACACTACATTTCTTACATCCTCCAATGAGACATGCTAAAACACACAGTCTGAGAATGTGTGAATGCATACATATTAAAAAAAAAATGCTAAGCAACACAAAACCATCACAACAACACTGATTCTGATTTGGATCAAACTGTGATGTGTGTTTATATCTTTTTGTTCTATATTTTCTCTTATTAACCATCCCCTTACCCTATGTCTGAGAGTGTTAGCTACTGTTTCTCAATTACACTCACTGGTAAAATCTACCCTGCAGGGTTTCTCACAGCAGTTGCCCTTCTAGCATTAGCTCAGCAGATGAAAAGCAGATGGAAAATTCCAGGGGTTCAGATCTGAATGTTTCAATAACAAGATATAGCACAGTATAAC
Source organism: Melanerpes aurifrons (assembly GCA_011125475.1). Classification (NCBI taxonomy): domain Eukaryota; kingdom Metazoa; phylum Chordata; class Aves; order Piciformes; family Picidae; genus Melanerpes; species Melanerpes aurifrons. Next base: position 3,698,710 of record WWNC01000076.1, on the reverse strand, counting down.
ACAGACTGGTCAGACTGGTGAAAGCTGTACTTTGAGTCTGCTAGGCAAAATGGCACAGCTGTATTCTGGCAGAGGTGTTTGCACAGGAGACTTAGCACTGGAAATCAGGAAGAACATGTAAAGAATTTAAGGAATTCACACTCAAAGAAAGACTGAAAATAGAAAAGGAAAAGATTATACTGGGAAACAAACATCAGGGACAATTCACCCCACCTAGGTGTGGAAAATGACAAGTTTGTCTCTCTTGGTGTGAGTCAACAAAGATAAACTGATAGCAGAGCCACTGGTAAGATGCAAAGAATTCTGTCTACCAATCCTGGATGCAAATCAGCTTGTAATTGCATCGTGATAACATGGGACTACAATAACGGACCCAAGGACCCAGCCATCATGCCTCCTGGGCAAGATAATCTCCACCCATCAAGTACCCTGGGCAGGGTGACACAATGGTTTTTACCACCTGTTTCCTGATGTGTAAGGAATGTGGGGGGCTTGTCTGTATGGAGACGGGGGGGAAGGAGGCCCCCCCTGCCTCCATCCAAAATCTTGCCCAAACACACAGCAATACACAGAAAGATTTCCGGGGGAACGGATACCTGGATTATTTTCTTTGCCCCTGGAATTCCTGACATATCTAAGGACTAAAAACTATATAAAAAGACCTGAGTGACACTGTCAAAGAAGAAGAGAGAAGATGACACCATAAGCTGGAACATTATGGGGCAACATAACGCATCTTGGACTCTCACCACCCCTGACCGTTGGTAATATAATCTCTTTCTGACTTTCTCCTTCTAATTCCTTCCCTCTTCTCCCTCTCTCTCTCCCTCTCCATTTTCTCCCTCTTCCCCTCTTATTTCCACTTTGTTTATGTAATAAATAGTCTAGCTGTTGATAGTTTGGCCTCGTTTGTGCCTCTAATTTCACAACACGGGAATATTTTAAAGAACTGCGTCTCCAGACTGAGACATGTAATTGGTGTAGTCGGTAGGATTCCCGTGCAGTGAAAAGTATCACAGAAAGATTATTGCATTTCTGAGAACCCTGAAATGCGTGTATGTGCCTGAGATGTACTTTGAGTATGGAGGGAGAGTGGAGTCCTGTCAAGGGTTGGAAGGATAAGGCCAAAAAGCCTCCTCCCTCCCCCCTGTAAATCAAAGGGAAAGAAAAATTGAAGGAAAAGGAAAAAAAAAACTCATAGCTGAATTAGCAAAGCAATGGGTGCTGTATATTTACAAAGCAATATAGGATATGCAGGGGAATTTACAGAATTTACAATATTTACAATATATACAAAAATATACAACAAAGTAGCACAGAAATGAGAGTTCACCCCCTCTGCTGAGGGCCTTCCCCACCTCTGCTCCCCCTTCTCTCCCCCTTTCCCCAGAGAGGGTTAGAAAAGAGAGAAAAGAGAAAAAAGTTAGAAGCAGTGATGTATTAATTGGAAAGCGGTTAATACAGGCCTTGCAGGTTATCAGTTTCAAGGTCAAGCCTTGGCTGAAAGCCCAGAAACAGCGAGCTGCTGCTGCCAAAGGAGGGGAAGACAGAACTGACCAGAAAAGTGCAGGAAAGCCCAAGATACCCTGCTGCACTCCCAGTTCAGAAGGTGCTTCCTCCGAATCTACCAATGAAATTAGTTTAGATCCATCTTTTCGTGTACAAACATCCGACTACCATATTCCCTTTCTTAAGGAGACAGCCTCAAACGGTCACAAGTCCAGATTCGCGTTTTCACTCACCCGAGAGGGAAATGGCCAGAGAAGGACGAAGCGAAATTTTCAGAGAGACTGTGTGGGAGTTCTCAAAAGCTTTAAATGTGTATGCTTTCTTGGGGAAGATTATCTGGGGTACAACTGTTGGTTTTATAGTGTGACCTCCTCGAGAATCCTCTGTACCCTGCTTTAAATGTGTGTGCTTTCCTGGGGAAGATTATCTGGGGTACAACAATTGACTTTATAGTGTGACCTCCCCGAGAATTCTCAGTACCCTCTTTTAGGAAACCCAGTTTTGGTGATATTAGTAAAGTGTATATCCTCTCAGGGAAAATGTGGCTTTCCTGAGAAGCCCAGTATTGAAGCAAAAGTTGAGAAACTTCTGCTGGTGTGTGTTCTCTCAGGGAAGCAGAGTGACTCTTCCCTAAGAAACAATTGGGCTTTTTTCTTGTGCTGGTGTAACAGAAAATTTGAGATACAAAAGCTGAGAAGCTTTTGCAAGTGTGGGTTCTCTCAGGGAAATAGTGTGACTTCTTTGAGAAGCCCAGGTTATTGTTGCTTTTTATTTTTGTGTGACCTCTCCTGCAAAAATCTATTGTGTATTTTTCCTGGTGAAGATTATTTTGGAGTAAGCTGTTTAAAAGTGTATGTTTTTCCAGGGAAGATTTTGTTGGTACTAACAGTGTTTTGATCTGACTTCCCCGTGGGACTTAGTGCTCTATTAAGAAATGCTTTGTGAAACAGAAGACGTGGCCCGGAGTGAGTGGCTTTTAAACCTTTTAGAAGTTCACAGGGCCTGCCCATCTATACAAGGTCTTGATTGGGCTTATGAAAACTGGAATAATTTCCAGTGTGTGGCTGATTGTATTTTGGCTCTGCAAAAAGAAGCCAAGGCAAAAACCAGAAAAGGGAAAGTTTTTATTCGTGCAGTGTTAGGCACCTGTTTAGCAGCTGCAGTGAGAGGGAAAGAGGAATGGTATGAGCAAGAGAATAAGACTATTTCCTCTTTGCAGGGCTTAGTAGACGCACTACAAAGCCATGTGGCTACTTTTAAAAACGTAGTAACTAATCTTAAACTTCTGTTAGAAGCAAAACAGGAGGGGAATTACCCGGATCCTGCCCCCATATATCCTCGGGCAGAATTGACAGCGACTAAGGAAGCTGCTGCACATATCAGACCTCTCATTAAAACAGAAGTTTTATATGAGAATGGGGAGGTTACCTCCACTATCACAACCAAAGAAACACCTTTCTCCTCAACTGAACAGTCCAAAATTCGTAAAGAATTTGCATGCTCTGCTGGGGAATCTGAGGTGGAATATGTCTGGAGAGTTTCAAAAACTGGAGGTGATCAGATTCTGTTAATAGAAGCTGAAGCCATGGGCTATTGGGTTGATAATGTTTTTCTAACTACAAAAAACAGAAGTGGACCCTGGAGTCTTACTCAAAGGGCTGCCTATTGGGCAGGGGGGTTTGATCCAAAGGAGAGGGGTGAACCCCTAATTCTGCGGGGAGGGATGAATCAGATAATGGAGAATGTGCAAAAGGCTGCATGCCTGCAGATAATATATGAAAGGAAACTAAAACATCATTTTGAATCCCCCCTTTCTCTCCTGGTGGATGCAAACAGAATGACTCCTCTAGTCAGGGGTCTCCCTGACTCGCTTAAAATAAGAGGTATCCAGCTCCAAAAAGAAATAGCTCATACCCCAATTTCCTCCAGGATGCAGGCTGCTCTAAGAGACAATTTAACACACGGAGGCAGCCAGCCGGACTTGAAACCATGGACGTGGGAGGGAGTTATTAGACTATGCCAGGCAATATAGTATCCCTGAAGAAATTAAAAAACCTGACACTAGAGGCTTGAGGCATGTAGAAATGAACCACCTACCTTCAAGTCCTCAAGGGTTTAGCAATGCCCCCCGCCGGCTCTGATTTCAATTCCCCAGTTTGGCCTGTACAAAAGCCTAATGAGACATGGAGGCTGACCATTGATTACCGTAGGCTTAATGCCAATACTGAACCACTAACAGCTGCAGTGCCAAATATTGCAGAACTCATAGCTACAGTACAGGACAAAGTGCACTCAATTATGGGTACAGTGGATGTGAAAGATATGTTTTTATATGGTCCCGCTGCAACCTGATGACCAAGACCATTTAGCTTTTACATGGGGTGATCAATTCACATTCACACGTCTCTCACAGGGATTTAAGCACTCACCGACTTTTGCCCACCATGCCCTGGCACAGGAACTGGAAAAGGTCCAACTAGAGCCAGGAGTCAGGGTTTACCAATATATTGATGGCATTCTGGTGGCAGGAGAAGATATTGAAGGGGTACGAATAACCCAAGATAATATAATTTCACATCTAGAAAATTTGGGGCTAAGGATACTGCCTGAGAAAATACAGACGTCCTCAAGTGAGGTGAAGTTTTTGGGAATCTGGTGGAAGGGGGGAATGACCTGTATTCCACCAGACACTCTTTCCTCCCTGGTCCAGATCAAATGCCAGAGTCCAAAAAGGATTTGCAACATGCACTAGGATTACTTGTGTTTTGGAGGAAACATATTCCTGATTTTTCAATTATTGTAAGACCCCTATATGATTTGTTATGCAAAGGAGTTCAGTGGCAGTGGGAAGAGTCCCACAAAGAAGCATTAAAGCCGCTAATATTTGAAGTCGCTGCCCACCAAGCTCTTGGTCCTATTCACCCTACTGACCCTGTGCATATTGAATGGGGATTTGCTAGGTCTGGCTTATCAGTACACTTATGGCAAAAGGGTCCAGAAGCCCCTGTCAGGCCACTTTCATTTTACAGTCGTAGTTTTAAGGATGCAGAAAAAAGGTATACGGTGTGGGAAAAGGGTTTGTTTGTGGTTAGTTTAGCCCTGCGGGAAGCTGAGAAAACCATTAAACAACAACAAATAGTGCTTAGAGGCCCATTCAAAGTAATTAAGACAATTCTGGCAGGAACACCACCACCTGAGGGGGTGGCCCAAAGAGCCTCTGTGAGGAAATGGTATGCCCAGATAGAGCACTACTGTGACATCTTTTCAGTATCTGAGGGAACCACCAAAATGTTGACCTTCCAGGAGGAAATAGGTCCAGACTGGGAGGCTAACAAACACTTCTCTGTAATACAAATAGCCCCTACATTCTCTGGACAGATACTGAATGCATGGTTCACAGATGCCTCCTCTAAGCAGGAAGGGAAGACCTGGAAGTACAGATCTGTGGCACTCAGTGTGGATACTGATGAACAGATAATTACTAAAGGGGAAGGTAGTGCTCAAGTGGGGGAGTTGATTGCAGTCTGGAGTGTTTTTCAGCATGAGGCTGAATCTACTTCTCCTGTCCACATCTATACTGACTCCTATGCTGTATTTAAGGGCTGTACTGAATGGATACTCTTCTGGGAGGAGAATGACTGGGAAGTTAATAGAATACCTGCATGGCAGAAGGAGAAATGGCAAGATATTCTGGCCATTGCTAAAAAGGGAAAATTTGCAGTGGGATGGGTGGCCTCCCACCAAGAGGATGGTTCCTCTGCTAGCCAATGGAATGGCAGAGCAGATGAACTAGCCCGATTGGCTCCCCTGCAAAACACCCAAATAACAGAAAATTGGGAACAGTTGCTAGAATGGCTGCATGTGAAAAGAAAACACTCTGGAATAAAAGATCTGTATTGTGAGGCCCAAGCAAGGGGTTGGCCAGTTGGCAGAGAAGAGTGCAAGCCTTGTGTCTCAGCTTGTGACGAATGCCGCACCCGTTTGGAAAGACACCCCCTTGGAAACTGACCCCCTGCACGTAAAAGAGGGGAAAGGGCTGTGGGAAGCTTGGCAAGTGGACTATATTGGCCCTTTCCAAAAATCAGAAGGGAAGCAATATGTGTTGGTTGGGGTAGAAATAGTGTCAGGATTGGTCTCGGCTGAGGCATTTGCCAGAGCAACAGGGGAAAACACAGTAAAGGCACTGAAGGGGTGGTTTGGTACATTCCCTAAACCACAGTCCATCCAATCAGACAATGGTTCCCACTTCACTGCCAAAACAGTTCAAGAGTGGGCAACCCAGGAAGGAATCACTTGGGTATATCATACCCCCTATTACCCACAGGCAAATGGAATCATGGAACGAACCAACGGTCTGCTAAAATGCTTCCTTAAACCTCATATGCCAGGATGGGCTGAGCGGCTAAGGGAAGCATTGACCAGTGTTAATAGCCGTTGGGGGGTAAATAGATGCCCAAAAATTACAGCCTTTTGCCCCAAAACCCCAGAACTCATGTCAACCATACTGGAGCATTCCAAATCTCCCTCATACTCTCCAGGCCAACCAATTTTGGTTGAACTCCCCACTGTGGGAACAATACCCCTGGTACTCAAAAGTCCAATTAATAAATATACCTAGAGGGCAAAAGATGCTCATGGAAAAGAATTCAAGATTAATACAAGGTGGATTATTCCATCTTTCTAACAATAACTATCTCCCGGTTCCTTACAATGGACCGAGTCCGTTTTCTTTTTTTTTTTTTCCCTTCTAGGTGAGAGACCCGAGGTTTGCCTTAGGGAACCTGTGGAGCTGTTGATCATCTGCATTGATCGTCTGCATCTTCTGGGAAACTGCTTTGTTATAATTATCTATATGATATTCCCTATGGTATGACCAAGATGTTTGTCTCTCTATTTTGGTGTACCCTGGGAGCATTAACCCTTGATATTTCTGCATCTGCCTCCTCAGATCCTAATGAGGGGTTTCTTGTAACCAATCTATTCATGCAGCTGGCAGAAGAAGTGTCCTCTGTGTACAACCTTACGAACTGTTGGGTGTGTGGAGGGCCACCAGGATTCGAAGCATGGCCTTGGGTTTCTACTCCAGTAGCTCCCAAATGGCTTGTGAGCTCCCTTAGTGAAGTGGACAAAAACACCTTTTGGACTGAAGAAGATACAGCCCCATGGCCAGTCCAGTATCCAGGCCAAGGAATCTATTGTCTAAACTGCACACAATCTGGTTGTGTTTTTGTAGGTATAAGTACATGTTAATGGACATTTACATATTGCAATCTGAGATTACAAAACCAAAAGAAAAGACCCAGTTTTAGGCACACATCTGGGTGGATGTGGGTTAATAAAACTGGGGGAGTTAAGGACTTTGAGGGGTTTTGGTCAAGAGAAAATGTGTCTCGTATATATGATTTCAGAGAAAAATATGGTCCACTCCTCTACCAATCATGTGAGTAGAAAAATGATTCGGGTGCTTGGTATTGTACAACGGTGGGTCATGCTCACCCTGAGGGGAGATGGAACTATGCCCTTTTCCCTAATCCATTGGGCATGATAAATTCTACATATTTCCAGATGCCTACAACCCGCACAGGCCTGTTTGAAAATGGAACTACTGCACTGAAATGCCATTATTGGATATGCGGGCGCCGGGTCTATAAAAAGTTACCGCCGAATTGGACTGGGATATGCTATGCTGGACTAATCCAACCATTGTTTTTCTTACTCCCAGGTGGAGAAGGAAATGCCCTGGGGATCAAAATATATGATAACCTGGGAAAAAAGAAGAGGTCCATCTCCACTCACTTGACCAGGGGGAGTGGTCAACAATGGGGAAAGGGTGAACGGACTCCCCAAAGGATTATAGAATATTATGGTCCTGCCACCTGGAACCCCCATGAAAGGATTAGTGGTGCTCAAGAACCAATCTATAACTTAAACCGTATCATAAGGCTGCAAGCCCTCTTAGAAGTAATCAGCAATGAGAGAGCTTGTGCCCTAGATTTATTAGCAGATCAAGCTACACAGATGCAAACAGCCATTCTAAAACATAGGATGGTTCTCGATTATTTGTTAGCAGAAGAAGGAGGGGTCTGTGGGAAATTAAATGATTCTGTTGTCTACAAATTGATGACAATGGAAAAGTAGTAAAAAAAATATCATCTGGACTTAGGAAGCTAACACATGTCCCTGTCCAAAGCTGGGAGGGATGGGATACGAGCTGGCTCTCCTGGCTCCCAGAAGGACCGTGGATGAAACAATTTTTGTATTATTTGGTATGTGTTTTGGCCTTGTTACTCCTTTTACCCTGTGTTATTCCCTGTTTTATACATTTGATTCAACATGTAGTGTCTAATATGCAATTTGTGACTAATGACGATGTAAAACAGATTCGTGCCATTAGGTGATCAAAATGTATTGTAAAAATTGTTTAACAATTCTTTCCTTTCCTTTCCTTTCTTTTCTTTCTCTCTTGCTTTTATCTTTGATTGATGGTGGGGTGTGGAAGACGACAAGTTTGTCTCTCTTGGTGTGAGTCAACAAAGATAAACTGATAGCAGAGCCACTGGTAAGATGCAAAGAATTCTGTCTACCAATCCTGGATGCAAATCAGCTTGTAATTGCATCGTGATAACATGGGACTACAATAACGGACCCAAGGACCCAGCCATCATGCCTCCTGGGCAAGATAATCTCCACCCATCAAGTACCCTGGGCAGGGTGACACAATGGTTTTTACCACCTGTTTCCTGATGTGTAAGGAATGTGGGGGGCTTGTCTGTATGGAGACGGGGGGGAAGGAGGCCCCCCCTGCCTCCATCCAAAATCTTGCCCAAACACACAGCAATACACAGAAAGATTTCCGGGGGAACGGATACCTGGATTATTTTCTTTGCCCCTGGAATTCCTGACATATCTAAGGACTAAAAACTATATAAAAAGACCTGAGTGACACTGTCAAAGAAGAAGAGAGAAGATGACACCATAAACTGGAACATTATGGGGCAACACAACGCATCTTGGACTCTCACCACCCCTGACCGTTGGTAATATAATCTCTTTCTGACTTTCTCCTTCTAATTCCTTCCCTCTTCTCCCTCTCTCTCTCCCTCTCCATTTTCTCCCTCTCTCTCTCCCTCTCCATTTTCTCCCTCTCCCCTTCTTATTTCCACTTTGTTTATGTAATAAATAGTCTAGCTGTTGATAGTTTGGCCTCGTTTGTGCCTCTAATTTCACAACACGGGAATATTTAAAAGAACTGCGTCTCCGGACCGAGACATTTAATGTCTCCAGACCGTGACACTAGGGTACTCCAAGATCAGGTTTGCTTCTGTGGAGATCTGTCTATGCCAGTCCAAAGATACCCTTTAGCTGGGGCACTGGTGTTTATCTTCTGCAGGCTCCCTTCCAGTCAATGGGAGAAGACATAGTCCATCCTACCATCCTGTATCATATGAACTCTGCTCTCTCTCCCACTACCTTCCCACCTTTGGAGTACTTCTTACCTGCAAAATGACAAAAAAAAATATTTTTTATCCAAACTGAAGACTGTTTTTATATGAAATCCTCAAACTACCTCCCACACATGCACCTCATTCCTACTAATCTTATTTATGTATTCAAATTGCTGCTCACTGGGATGCCCTCATCAGATGCACATCTTGATTTTGGGAAAGTTCCCAGGGGAGAGGTAGTCATAGAGTATTACTACATCTCTCTTCAGTACAACACAAACAATATCCTGCAGTATAACTCAATCTAAGCTAACAGGCAGCTGCACAGAAGTGTCACAATATCAATTAATTTTAATAATAAGACTTAACACTTACAAAGTATGTTTCAACTTTAAAGCACTATTCAAACAGAGAGGGCCTAATTGGGACTGCCCCAGTGTGGTTTTATTTGGTAGAGAAAGGATAGTGAGAAATGCTATGTTGTAAACACAGTTCTGCATCAAGACTCAGCAATTTCACCATGGGTTTTGCCCTTTATTGGACAATATGCATCTATTTCCACAAAACACCACTGTGAGTTTTTAAAGAGGATTATAGTCCAAGCCTGAGATACGGGTTATTTCACATGTCTGGACAACACATAGGCTACAATTAACAGTCTCAAGATCAGAAAAAATGCCACCACGCTGAGGGGAGCCTTTTCTCAGTACGCTGGATCTAGAGGGAGGTGCAAACCCAGTAATTTCTTTTCATTTTGCTCTTAGTTTCTGATTCTGTTTTTCCATTTAATGATGTGAATATACTGGACCACATTTTTATAGATTTAAGTGGGACAGCTTAAGAAGTCTTCTTTCTGTCCATTCCTCTCTTCTGCTCCTCTTCATGGCAAGTCCAACAGCTGAAACTTGTATCCATCTGGAAGAAGAATTGAAATTACTTCCCAAGAATTCTTCCTTCAGCTCTTTCATACAATTCTCATCTTTTCCAGCCTGTGTTTCAATAGCTGAAGTCAAAGGAATATGTGTGAGACTATCCTCCACTTGTCTCATTTAGTCAGTGAAATGGCCAACAGTAAGAGGCATTCAGCAATAATTTCTTGCCACAATTCTGCTTGCCAGAACAGCTGCATAATTACAAGGAGCTAGTTCAATGAGCTTTTTGGCAAGACCTGTTCCCACATGAACTTCATCAGGATTCAGGGTAGCATGGTCTCCATACATCACCTTTCTCACAGCAAAATCTCCCAAGCACTTAATTTCATCATCCATGGTGTTCCAAGGCTTAGGGTCCCTGGGAAGGTCATCTCTGGATGGGTACCTCATAAGAGCTGCCAGTAAAAGGCTTATCGACAGAGAAACCTTACCAAGGCACCTGCCTAGATGTCTATCTATTCCACTGTCTTTTGAGAGGGTTCCAAGATGAGATGCTGACTTGTCTGCCACTATTAAAGTGCCTGTATTGAAACATCTGCCAAGCCAGGGTAGAATTGGCTTATTCTCTCCTTTAATGTAATCCTTTCTCACATGCCTGATTTCCTGCCTGGGCACATATGCTCTCTGAATGTCATCCTGATCATCTTCTTCATCAGACTCCTCCTCTTGAGGCTGCTGTTCCCATAATCCTAATGATAATCTCCTAAGAACCTCCTTAAGTTCAGAAGAACCTCCATTAGCTCCTGACCTAACAGAGCCTGTATTCTGTCCTGCATTTCCACTATCTACTGATGGTCCCAGTAATTCAGCTGTATCTTTAAGGGAAACTTTCTCTCTATTCTCAGAAGGATCCTTTTTAACAGAAGGTCCCTCACCAACAGAGAGATCTTGCTGATCTTCCTGTTCTTGCTGTTCCTCCGCTTCGTGCCTTCCCCTTTTAACCAAAGCTGCAATTTGTTTAACCAGGGCTACATTTGAATTTACAGCAGGCTTTGCGGAAGCAGAGGAGGTTTGCAAGGAAGCAGCATTGGCAGATAGGCTTTGACACCTAGCAGCTGCTGCGGAGGTCACACCCAGTCCTGCTGCTGTGGGAGGAAGTGATTTTGCCTCTCTAATGGCTTCCTGTGAGGCTCCATCTGCCATCTCAGCTGCTATTGCTGCCATTGTGGGCTGTGTCTGTCCCCCCAGTGGCTGAACACCAGAACTGCCAGTGATCTCATCAAGAGCTGCCTTAGCAATAACTCCTCCCTGCCTATTCCCAGCCATTTGCCCTGTACCTTCTTCATCACTAGAAATCTCCATGTTTGAGTTAGAGCTACTTCTTCTGTGCCTATGCCTGCCCTGTCTAAATATAGAACACCTATTTGCTGCACGTCTCTCTCTGTACAGTGCAAATAACAAGAACACAACTATTATAACCAATAGCAGATTCACACATAGCAAGTAAATCACTTTGGAATCCCAGCTGCTTACATAGCTCTCACTTACAGGAATGCTGAATTAATATATTTATACTGGCAGGGTAGTGGTCACATTACTGTACTTCTAAAGCCAAAGAAATCCTAAACAGTGGTCATACAGCATTTTCAGCTTGTACTTAAACCAAAAGAACAGTTTATATTCCAAATACCTTCCAAGCTTATCAAACATCATTCCTAGGATCCATCTATACAAAATCACCATATCAAATGCCACAGAACCCCAAACAGCTTCATTTTCCTTCCTTAATCTGAGCAGGAATTAATCAAGCAATTGCCCCATGTTGAATAGGTGCCAATTGTTGGGTTTTTTTGTAATGTGGTTGTTTGAAGTTTCCCCCAGCATTAACTTTTATCCAGACTAGCTTAGTTAGAAGCAAATGAAGCTGCATTTCCAAGCAAAAAACCTATACTCTACAATAGAATGCAATGAATATATATAAAATATACAGTATTTACAATATTATACTGATATTTACAATTAGCAAACAACACGAAAGCTCCCCTGGTCAAAAAAAAAAAAAGACCAGGGAAGCTGTTCTACTGCTGGCACCTGCAACTTCCCAGACCCCCCTGTACCAAGAGAGAAAGAGAAGCTGAAAGAAAAGCAGTGGCATAGGCATATCTCAAGGTCAGCCAGAAACATTATCTTCTCCCAGGTAAAGCAGAACAGCCAAGATCAGAGAAGAGAAAAGGAATGGGAATGGAAGTGAAACGTGAAGAATTGTTATGATACAGCCTCTCTTATTCCAAACATTTATCCAATGAATTTGTTTAGAATAATCTTTTATTTTCCTTTTTACAACCGACGGTGATCTATTTGTCTTTTTCTACTTTTCTGCTTGAAATTTGCAGCTTAAATAATGTCTTTGAGGCATTGCCTAAAACTACCACAGCAAGTTAATTTAAAATGATCTAGCTAAAACCAATATGATGTCATATACCACTTGTATTTCCTTTCATCTATCATACCAACAGTTTGTTTGAACCTTCAGGACAAAAGTATGCTGTACAGAGGAAGGCGTATGGGATACCAGCTAATGCTGTATTAATTAATGCTCCAATTTTGCTGTTATTATGTACCATGATGTATAATGCATTCACACATTAAGAGCAAACACATTGACTACTAAGTGATGTTACTGGAGATTATTTAACAGCAAAAGACAAATCTCATCCACATCTACAAATTGAATTTCTCTCTCACAGAATATTCCTGGGGTATCTCAGCATCCACTGACGCTTCATCTTTATTTCAAGTACTTACATAAACTGACTTTTAAGACATAGCCCTTTAAGAGAGAACAATTTCTGTGTTATTGCTCACTGCATAAAATAAATTTTAACTTAAAAAGAGTAAAAAAACCTGTTTTTTGCAAACTGTCTCTTTCCTTCTTTTCTTCAACATCTTTTTGTGTTGCTTATTTGAGATTTTTTTCTATTTTATGGTTATAAAACGCATAAAGAAAAATATACTATAGAACATCTGCCATCATCTTGTCACTGCTGAAGGATATTATAATGTAAAAAGTAAAATTTCTTCAAATTTGTTTAATGTTTTCAACCATATATCACAGAAGGTTTCATCTGTTAATCATTTGTTTCTTGAATACAGAACACATATGTCTTTGGATTTCATCATATCCATTGCTTAGTTTGCATATTTTAAATGTATTCTGGCAAGATGCTGGAACATTTCCAGAGGAGGATCACAAGGAGGACCAGAGGGCTGGAGCACCTCTCTTATCAAGACAGAGTGTTGGGGGTATTCAGTCTAGAGAAGAGAAGGCTCTGAGGACACCTTATTGTGGCCTTCCAGTATCTTAAGGGCACTTACAAGAAAGCTGTTGAGGGACTTTTTAGAGCGTCAGGTAATAATAGGATTAGAGGAATGGAACAAAACTAGAAATGGGTAGATTCAGATTGGATGTTAGGAAGAAATTCTTCATCATGAGGGTAGTGAGACACTGAACAGGTTACCCAGGGAGATGGCAGAAGCACCATTCGTGGTGTGGTAAAGGCACATTATGCCCAGATACTGACTCTTGTCCCAGCATGTGGGCAAGTTCCCCCTCCTCCAGGAGGAAGACAAAAGCCAAGGCATTAGCCAGGCTACCACGCACCCAGTGCATGAAGTGCTCGTGCTGACACCAAGTATGGGCATAATTCTAGCTTCACGCTTTCTATAGGCTGAAGCCAGTTGTTTATGAGAGTGCCCATTGGTCAAGCCCAGCCTCGAGGAATCTATAAGTACCACCCCAGTTGGTAAACAAGTTGCCCCCTCTTTTACTTTGTGCTTGCTCGAGAGAACAACGCTCGAGCTGCAGCCTTTGCCATTGAGCTTATCGTTGTTAGCTTCTGTTATACATGCACGCATACTGAAAGCCTCTGCATTGTGAGAAGCACAGAGGGAGGACCTTAGTGACGCTGAGGAGCCCAGCATTGCTACAGCCAGTGGTACCGACCGGGAGAGCCCACCATGCCACGGGAGGACTGGACTGACCCCCGAAGTTAGGATCTGCCCAGTTGCTGTGGAGAAGGGACTTGATCGATACTGAGTCCACGTATGCCCAGCCCCGCCGTAGCGGGAGAGGAGCTGCCATGTGTGCCGCTCTGAGCCCTGTGAATCTCAGGGAAGACTAAGGCATTGTTCATGCCTATATTGCGCTGAACCTGGGACCACTCCGAGAGTCCCGCTGTTCCTTTAAGCTCAGTAAATGAGAACCTGACACCTAACGCAGCCGTGTTCTCTCCCCAAGGTTGTTTGCATCAGCACCAAGAATCACTGTGGTTGGGCCAACCCCACAGCTTTGCCTGCTGCCACGTCGTCCGAGCCCACCTACCAGCAACCGTCGTACTGCCCTGCTGTGACTTTGAGGGCCGACCCTATGGGCCGACCCCGACCAGGACCGATCCCTGTTGTCTGAAGGGAACCAAATATCTTCCACGTGTTTTCCATCCACTAGCACTCAGTTCAAAGTATCCGCGTCTAGCAGAGTAAGTGGTGACACATAGAAAGATTGCAATATAGCCAGAAGCCGCTCACATCCTGCCGAGTGGCAGAACTACACCGTTCGTTATATAAATATAGAAATAATTTGTAACTAGTTCAATTAATTTCTAATCATAACACTAAGCCACTTGTGGAATGCATTTTACGAACGTGCACTAGAACATGTATATAAGTTGGTGATTAATTGGTTATTAATAGTTTGATAATTAATAAAAATAATATTTTCATAATTCATGTTTCATATTAATAAATTTAATAACCTCTTCAACACAGTGGAGGTTTTTAAGCCCAAGCTGGATGTGGCTTTGAGTACATGATCTAGTGTGAAGTGCCCATGCCTGTGGCAGGGGAGGTATAACTAGATGATCCTTCAAGTCCCTTCCAACCCTAAAAATTATATGATTCCATGAGATAATTTAAAACTTATTTTTAGAATAGAATAGAATAGGCCAGGTTGGAAGCGACCTTCAAGATCATTGTGTCCAACCCATCAACCAATCCAACCCATCTAAGCAACTAAACCATGAAACCAAGCACCCCATCAAGTCTCCTCCTGAATACCTCCAATGACTTCACCACCTCCCTGGGCAGCCCATTCCAAAGGGTAATCACTCTCTCTGTAAAGAACTTCTTCCTAACATCCGACCTAAACCTCCCCTGGTGCAGCCTGAGACTGTGTTGTCTTGTTCTGGTATGGGCTGCCTGGGAGAAGAGACCTGCCCCCGCCTGTCTACAAGCTCCCTTCAGGTACTTGTAGAGAGCAATATGGTCACCCCTGAATCTCCTCTTCTTCAGGCTAAGCAACCCCAGCTCCTTCAGCCTCTCCTCATGGGGCTTGTGTTCCAAAGCCCTCACTAACTTTGTTGCCCTTCTCTGGACTTGTTCCAGCAACTCAACATCCTTCCTAAACTGAAGGGCCCAGAACTGGACACAGGACTCGAGGTATAGCCTAACCAGTGCAGTGTACAGGGGCAGAATGACCACCCTGCTCCTGCTGGCCACACTGTTCCTGATGCAGGCCAGGATGCCATTGGCCCTCTTGGCTGCCTGGGCACACTGCAGGCTCATGTTCAGCCTACCATCAACCAGTACCCCCAGGTCCCTCTCCACCTGGCCACTCTCCAGCCACTCTGACCCCAGCCTGTAGCACTGCATGGGGTTGCTGTGGCCAATGTGCAGAACCCGGCACTTGGATGTGTTAAATCTCATGCCATTGGATTCTGCCCATCTGTCCAACCAGTCGAGGTCCCTCTAGAAAGCCTCTCTATCCTCCAGTAGATCAACACCTGCCCACAGCTTGGTGTCATCTGCAAATTTACTGATGATGGACTCAATGCCCTCATCCAGATCATCAATAAAGATGTTAAAGAACACAGGGCCCAGCACTGATCCTTGGGGCACACCACTAGTTACTGACCGCCAGCTGGATGTGGCACCATTCACCACCACTCCCTGGGCTTGGCCCTCCAGCCAGTTCCTAACCCAATGCAGTGTGCTCCCGTCCAAGCCATGGGCTGATAGCTTGGCCAGGAGTTTGCTGTGTGGGACAGTGTCAAAGGCCTTGCTGAGGTCCAGGTATACTACAACCACAGGCTTCCTCACCTCTACCAGGCTGGTCATCTGATCATAGGAGATAAGGTTGGTCCAGGCAGGACCTACCCTTCCTAAATCCATGCTGGCTGGGCCTTCAGGCCCCTTGGCCATCCTGTAAGTGCTGTGAAATTGCACTCAAGATGACCTGTTCCATGATCCTGCCTGGCACTGAGATCAGGCTGACGTCCTATAATTCCCTGGCTCATCTAACCGGCCCTTCTTGTGGATGTGCACCACATAGGCCATCTTCCAGTCCTCTGGGATGTCTCCAGTAAGCCAGGACTGATGAAAAATGGAGAGCGGCTTGACCAGCTCATCTGCCAGCTCTCTCAGTACCCTAGGATGGATCCCATCTGTTCCCATGGACTTGTGGGGATACAAGCGGCTGAGGAGAGCTCCAATTAACTCCTCCTGGAACATAGGGAAACTGTACTGCTCCTTGGCTCCATCTGCCAGCTCTGTAGGCCAGCTGTGTGGAAGACGTTCTGTCCTTCTAGTAAAAATTGAGGCAAAGAAGGTGTTAAGTACCTCTGTTTTTTCCTCATCCTTTGATACAATGTTTCCCTCCATGTCCACCAAGGAGTGGAGGTTGTCCTTGCCCTTCCTCTTGCTGTTGATATATTTATAGAAGGATTTTTTGTTGTCCTTCACAGCAGAGACCAGTCTGTGCTCCAAATGTGGTTTTGCCTCCCTAATTTTCATCCTACATGATCTAGCAACATCCTTAAACATTCCATGGATTGCCTCACATTTCATCCAAAGATGATACACCCTTTTTTTTTCCCTTAGTTCTATTAAAAGTTCATGAACCATCCAGGCTGGCCGTCTGCCCCGGCGGCTCATCTTCCGGCACATTGGCACAGCCTGTTCCTGCGCCTTCAAGGGTTCTTCCTTGAAGCAGGTCCAGCTCTCCTGGACCCCTTTGTTTTTAAGGGTTTTATCCCAAGGAACCTTCTGAGTTAGTTCCTTGAGTAACCTGAAGTTTGCCCTCTGGAAGTCCAGAGTGGAGGTCTTCTTGCTGCCCATCTTAGCTTGACTGAATACTGAAAATTCTATTATCTCGTGGTCACTGACCCCTGAACACCCTCCAACCACCACGTCACCCACCAGCCCTTCCCTATTGGTGAAGAGGAGGTCAAGCATAGCCTTACCCCGGTAGGCTCATGCAGCACCTGGGATAAGAAGCTGTCCTCCGTACACTCTAAGAACCTCCTGGACTGTCTCCTCTCTACTGTGTTGGGATCCCAGCAGGTGTCAGGCAGGTTGAAGTCACCCATGAGAACAAGGTCAGGTGATCCTGAGACAGCCCTAAGCTGCCTATAGAATTCTTCATCAACATCTTCCTCCTGGTTGGGTGGTCTATAACAGACTCCAACCAGGATGTCTGCCCTGTTGGCCTTCCCTCTAATTCTTATCCACCAGCATTCAACCTGATTGTCCCTAATCTCCGTCTCAATGGCATCTAGTGCCTCCCTGTTGTACAGGGCCACCCCTCCACCCCTTCTTCCTCGCCTGTCTCTCCTGAAGAGCCTGTAGCCATCAACTGAAGTGCTCGAGTCATGTGAGTCATCCCACCATGCCTCTGTGATGGCAACTACATCATAACTTTCCTGCTGCAACAAGGCTTCCAGCACCTCTAGTTTGTTACCCATGCTTTGTGCATTAGTGTGCACGCACTTCAGCTGGGCTGCTGGTTTTACCTCTGGCTCTAGCTTATCACCCCCAGACTCCTGCCTGAGGGGACTGGCTTCAGCCCCTTCCCCCTTTGAATCTAGTTTAAAGCATTGTCAATGAGACCTGTCAATTCCCTTACCAGAATCTTTTTACCTTTGAGGGATAGGCCATTCTCATATACTGTGACCTTTCCCTTCCTCTGGGACAGATGTACTCCATCTGTTGTCAACTGACCTGCTGCAGTAGAAAGTTCTTCAAGATCAAAAACCCAAAAATTTATTTGACTGCACCAGCCTCAAAGCCACTTGTTGACTTTAGCTGCTAACCTCGTTCTTACGGTATTCCCTCCTGCAACTAAGGGTATTGATGCACCTGACCCCTCAACCAGGTCTCCCAGGGCCCTGAAGTCATTTTTGATAGCCCTGGAAGTTCTCCTTGTAACATCATCATTCCCTAACTGCATAACTAGTACGGGCTAGTAGTCAGAGGGCTGCACCAGGCTAGGCAGCCTTCTGGTAACATCATTAACTAGGGCTCCTGGGAGACAAAAAAGTTCCCTATGAGATGGGTCTGGCTGACATATGGGGCCCTCTGTTCCCCTCAGGAGGGAATCACCAATAATGATTACTCTCCTCTTTTTTTTGAGGGAGCAGGTGTTAGTTCGGGACCTGCTGAGCCACTTGGACACTCACAAGTCCATGGGAGTGAATGGGATCCATCCTAGGGTGCTGAGAGAGCTGGCAGATGAACTGGCCAAGCTGCTCTCCATCATTTTCCTCCAGTCCTGGCTCACCAGTAAGGTCCCAGATTACGGGAAACTGACCAGTGTGGTCCTCATCCATAAGAAGGTACAGATGGAGGAACCTGGAAACTATAGGCCAGTCTGCCTGACCTCAGTGCCAGGGAAAATGATGGAGCAGATTATCCTGGTGGCAGTAACTGTTCACCTGAAGGATGGCCAAGGGCTCAGGTCCAGCCAACATGGATTTAGGAAGGGCAGGTCCTGCCTGACCAACCTGATCTCCTTCTATGATCAGGTGACCCGTCTGGTGGACATGGGGAGGCCTGTGGATGTGGTCTAGGTGGACCTCAGCAAGGCCTTTGACACCGGCCCCACAGCAAAATGCTGTCTAAGCTGTCAGCTCGTGGCTTGGAGCGCAACACCCTGTGCAGGGTTAGGAACTGGTTGGACGGCTGAGCCCAGAGAGTGGTGGTGAATGGTGCCACATCCAGCTGGTGGCCAGACACCAGTGACGTCCCCCAGGGATCAGTGCTGGGCCCCATCCTCTTTAACATCTTCACTGATGATCTGGATGAATGGATTGAGACAGTCATCAGCAAACTTGCAGATGACACCAAATTAGGGTCAGATGTTGGTCACTTAGAAGGTGGAAGGGCTCTGCAGAGGCACCGCAACCAACTAGACAGATGGGCAGAGTCCAATTGGATGTCATTCAACAAGTCCAAGTGCCAGGTGCTGCATTTTGGCCATAACAACCCCATGCAGAGCTACAGGCTGGGGTCGGAGTGGCTGGAGAGCCCCCAAACAGAGAGGGACCTGGGTGTGCCAATCGACAGCCTCCTAAACATGAGCCAGCAGTGTGCCCAGGTGGCCAAGAAGGCCAATGACATCCTGGTCTGCATTAGGAATAGTGTGGCCAGCAGGAGCAGGGAGGTCATTGTGCCCCTGTACTCTGCTTTGGTTAGACTGCACCTTGAGTACTGTATCCAGTTCTGGGCCCCTCAGTTTAGGAAGGACATTGAGACACTTGAACGTGTCTCGAGAAGGGCAACAAGGCTGGTGAGAGGCCTTCAGCACAAGCCCTGTGAGGAAAGGCTGAGGGAGCTGGGATTGTTTAGCCTGGAGAAGAGGAGGCTCAGGGGTGACCTCATTGCCCTCTACAACTACCTGAAAGGTGGTTGTAGCCAGGAAGGGGTTGGTCTCTTCTCCCAGGCAACCAGCACCAGAACAAGGGGACACAGTCTCAAGCTGCACCAGGGGAAGTTTAGACTTGAGGTGAGGAGGAAGTTCTTCACCGAGCGAGTCATTCATCATTGGAAGGGGTTGCCCAGGGAGGTGGTTGAGTCATCGACCCAGGAGGTGTTCAAGAGGAAATTGGATGTGGCACTTGGTGCCATGGTCTAGTCATGGGTCTGTGGTGACAGGTTGGACTCAATGATCCTCGAGGTCTCTTCCAACCTTGGTGATACTGTGATACTGTGATGTCAGGGGAAGGTTGTTTTACCTTGGGCTGCTTTGCCTTAGGCTGTTTAACCTTAGGTTCTTTAGACTTAGGGAAAACCCCACATTGTGTGTCTTGTGGCATCAGGATCGCCTCACCCTCGATCTCCAGTGCCCCATACCTGTTTTCCAAGAGCAGCGGGGAAGGTGAGGGGAGGCAAGGTGGTTTTATTTTGTGTCTTTTGAGAGGAACCTGCATCCATTCCCCTCTGCTTTTTGGAGAACCAGCCTCTGCTGGGGGAGCCTGCAGAGCCTGCTTACCCTGGGTCATCTCTTTCCTCCTCTGGTTCATCTCTTTCCTACATTCCCTTACATCTCTAACACTAGTAACCTCATCCTTCAGTCTGGCTACCAGGTTAAGCAGATAGTCAATCTGCTCACACATTATGCAAGAGTTGCCCCCACTACCCTGCATCTCAAGAGCCAGGCTGCAACACTGTCTACAGCCAGATGCCTGGACACCTACCTCTTACTTATGTCACCTACCTACCTGCTTATAGTCCCCCTCAGTCTGAGCTGAGACTGATTTTTTAAAGGAGTTATTTCGACGAGTTCCCACCCTTCCTAGCCCTGATCACGTGACCTACTGGACAAAGTTTTAGAAAAAGTGCAGTGGCGCACGCATCTGAGTGAGAAGCCATGGACTGAAATGGAACCACTTGCAAGGTACCACCTGGTTTTCAAAACTGCAGCCACCGGTAAGGCAGGGAGCCCGAGCGATCCCGAGTAGCAGCCACGTGGAGAAACGGCAAGCGCCGATTCTAGCCGAATGCCGAGGTGCTGCGCAAGTCCCGCAGTTCTCATAGGTTGAAAAATAAAGCAGTTAGTCCTTCTCTGAGGCTCCTGGTCACAGCGTGTTCCCGAGAGAGCACACGGGCTGAAATGGAACCGCCCGTGAGGTACCGTTGGCTTTGAATATTAAATAAGGAGGATTTTTGTTATATTTATATCTTATGGAATTTCTTTTGATAATTTAAAATCTAACAAGAATCCCAAAAGGAAACCTTTATGGAACATTGAAAAATTCAAATAGTTTTTGTTCATGTTCTGTCTAGTAAGATGCTATGTTATATAACAAAACCTGCAAACACTAACAAAAAATGGCAAAACAAAATTAAAAAAAACCTCTATTGATTAGAGTTAAAAAAATTATAAAAAGATTTTGTGACATTTCAGTATTCTTTTTTTTCTTTTAAGTTCTAGCTCTTCTAATTTTTACAGATATTTTTTAATATAATTTTGAGAATGATGTGAGACATGCATCTAAATATCAATACAGCCGAGAAGTTTATCACAGAGGTGACTTCTACAGATATTTGTTTCTGTTTCTATAAATAATATTTTATGTTTGCAATGAAAAGCAAATGGGATAGAGGAGTCCTGTTGCCGGGACACAGTTCACCAGCTCTGTTTTGAGTTGTTTCCACTTCTTTGTGCTTTGATGCATTAGAGAAATATACCATTCCTCTGAATAGTTACAAATGTACAAATATTTTGGGTGTGTGTGAGCACCTTGCATTGACTGGTTTCAGAATGGAATGGAATGGAATGGAATGGAATGGAATAGAATAGAATAGAATAGAATAGAATAGAATAGAATAGAATAGACCTTCAAGATCATAACATCCAACCCATAATCCAACACCACCTAATCAACTAAACCATGCAACCAAGCACCCTATCAAATCTCCCTCCTGAACACCTCCAATGATGGTGACTCCAACACATCCCTGGGCAGCACATTCCAATGGTCAATAACTCTCTGTGTAGAACTTCTTCCTAATATCCAGTCTAAATCTCCCCTTGCACAACTTGAGATTGTGTCCTCATGTTCTGGTGCTGGCTGCCTGGGAGAAGAGACCAGCCTGTCTACAACCTCCCTTCAGGTAGTTGTAGAGAGCAATAAGGTCTCCCTTGAGCCTTCTCTTCTCCAGGCTAATCAACTCCAGCTCCCTCAGCCTCTCCTCATAGGGCTTGTGTTCCAAACCCCTCACCAGCTTTGTTGCCCTTCTCTGAACACATTCCAGCAAGTCAACCTCCTTGCTAAACTGAGGGGTCCAGAACTGGAAACAGGACTCAAGGTATGGCATAACCAGCGTAGTGTACAGGGGCACAATGACCACCCTGCTCCTGCTGGCCACACTGTTCCTGATGCAGGCCAGGACACCACTGGCCCTCTTGGCTGCCTGGGCACACTGCAGGCTCATGTTCAGCCTACCATTGACCATTATTCCCAGGTCCCTCTCTGCCTGGCTGGCCTCCAGCCGCTCTGACCCCAGCCTGTAGCACTGCATGGGATTGTTGCGGCCAATGTGCAGAACCTGGCACTTGGATGTGTTAAATCTCATGCTGTTGGATTCTGCCCATCTGTCCAGCCTGTCGAGGTCCCTCTGCAAATCCCCTCTATCCTCTAGGAGATTAACACCTGCCCCCTGCTTTGTGTCATCTGAACATTTACTGATGATGGACTCAGTGCCCTCATCCAGATCATCAATGAAGATGCGAAAGTGCATGGGGCCCAGCACTGATCCTTGGGGCACACCACTAGTGACTGGCTGCCAGCTGGATGTGGCACCATTCACCACCACTCTCTGGGCTGACAGCTTGGCCAGGAGTTTGCTGTGGGGGACAGTGTCAAAGGTTGTCGTGAAGTCCAGGTAGACTACATCCACAGCCTTGCCCATATCCACCAGGTTGTCACCTGATCATAGAAGGAGATCAGGCTGGTGACGCAGGACCTGCCCTTCCTAAATCCATGCTGGCTGGGCCTGATCCCTTGGCCATCCTGTAAGTGCTGAATGCAGAGACTGAATGCATTAGGTTGAGACTGAGTTATAGCTAGGAGCAGTCATAGCTAAAGGAAGAAAGCAACACAAAACTCTCTTGTATTTTGCCACGTCATTTTATCTGTTTACTTATTTTTAGGCAGTCTTTTCCTGGAGAACAAAACCAAAAACATTAATGGTATTTCAATGAAAACTTCTCACTATTCTATTACTTCTCCATGTTATTTTTACCTAACTTTGTTCCACTTTAATTTTGGCATTTAAAAATTGGGTCACAAATTAAATCCTTCATCTGGGTGATGTCACTGTCATTAGAGAGTAACAGTAGACTTTAACTTTCTTTTCTTTTCCTTCCTTCTTTGGGAAAATACTTTATGTGAAGACAAAAAAAAATAAAGTGAAAAAAAAGAAAACCATGTCATTTCAGGTTTCATTGTCTCATGTGTCATCTTGTTAAAGTGCTGAACTTGGGTAGAACTTTCTTGTCAACTCATAATTCAATGTAAAGTGACAACTGCATCCAGACATGGTGTGAGTTCTAAAAGGATGTGTCTGTCAATAGATTTTTAAAATTGAAGGGTGAAAAAGGTGTTCACAGATTAGAGTTATAGTACTTTTCCACTCAAAGTAAACAATAAAACTTGAATTATGTTTACACTTGAAAACAATTTAAACATTTTGAGGGCTTTTGGTGTGTTTTTGAATTTTGTTTGTTATGATTTTGTTGTTGTTGTGTTGGGGGCTTTTGTGGGGTTGTTTGTTTGTTTTAATTAAAGCTGCATGTATCTCAAATAACATAACCTGACTCTTTGAAAAACCCTTCCTTTTTTATCTGGGAGTAACCATTTTATATATGAATAATTTACCTTGAATTTCAATTAAACATTCAGAGGTAGCTTAAATAATTGTTACCATTCTGGGCTTACAATTTCCTTTCTGCTATAGTAAAAGCTTGTCTACATACTGAAATGGATAAATCAAATTAATTTAAAAACTGAGACTAACTTATGTTATTGAAATTTCCCATTTCTAAAAGAACAATATTAATTTGTCCTTAAAGTAATGATTCGGGTTTTGATCATCCTTTCAAAATTTCAGTTTTTCAGAATAAAAGGCACCATTTTTCAGAACAAGCATCATGTGTATCCAAATTTTTTTGAAACAAGTCATTATTTTACACTGATACCAATTATTTGTGCTTTGTAAAGTTTTAGTTAGAAGAAACCTAACATGAAGCTAGAAAATGTAGAAGACAGAGAACTCACCCACACATTTGTACCTTAGTTTTCCTAGTATGGTAGTTTTTGAAAAGCAAATTTAAAAATATATTTTAAAAAGTCAAAGAACAATCAGTTTTGATTAATATGTATGTAGCACATTTGGCAGGTATGCATTTTATCTCTCTTCCCTCTACTCTGCCCTTGTGAGGCTGCATCTGGAATACGGATGTCTGGAAAGGGATCTGCTTGAAAGAGTCCGGTGCAGAGTCACAAAGATGATTAAAGGAGTGGAACATCTTTGTTATGAAGAAAGCTGAGAGAACTGGGTCTCTTTAGCTTGAAGAAGAGGAGACAGGACTGACTTTATTAATGTTTATAAATGTGTAAAGGGAGAGTGTCAGAAGGATGGAGCCAGGCTCTTCTCAGTTGCAGTCCAATTACTAGACAAAGGCAATGGTTCTAAGCTGCAACATAGGAAGTTCCACATAAAAATAAGGTAAAATTGTTTCACTGTGAGGGTGACAGAACTCTGGAATGGGCAGCCCAGAGAGGTGTGGAATCTCCTTCTATGAATATATTCAAAACCCACCTAGGCATGATGCTGTGTGAACTACTCTAGGTAATCTAGTATAACCCCTTCTCTGGCAGAAGGGGTTACACTAGATGTTATTTCAAGGTCCCTTGCAAAACTTAATATTCTGTGATTCTGTGTGTCATGAGTTAACACCCATCCTGAAAACAGGGGTAGGGGGAGGGCTTGCAAGTGCTTTGCTCTCCCTGCAGGGTGTTTTCCCCCTGGGAAACTGAGTTTGTTCTACTCCCACCTCCCTGCCCAGATAGGGTATAAAAGGGAGGACATTGCATCCATTAGCTCTCTTTTTGGCTCCTGCCTTCCTGGACAAGAGCTACTGCAGCTGCCTTCCTGCTCCTCTGCCATGTTGTTGAACCTGATCCTTCTTCCTGCTGCCTCTGCACCTCTTCAGAGAGACTGGATCTGTATATATATATATTGTTTAAAGAAAATGCTTTACCTCTCTACTTCCAAGCTGACTCTAAATTATTTCTTGGTGGATTTGCTCCTTCCCTTTTTTTTTTTCCTCTGTGTTGGGAGGGAGGAGCAGGGGAGGAATTCTCAACCTTGCCCCCATCTGAGCTCTTAAGTCCCATTTAAGGTTAAAACCACCACACTGAGATTCTCTGCAAGATAATACAGTAGTTTCATATCAGGATTTTTTCCTCTCTTTTTGCACTTAAAATTTTAAGTAGAAACATAACTCTCTCTTCTTTCTGATCAAATAAACCAGTTGATCTCTTCAAATTTAACACTTTTCTCCAGACCTTAAATAATTTCAAAAGATGCCTACAACAGCTAACACCAAATACAATCTTTCCATCTTTGTCTACCCACCATCATATATGTAGATACAGAACTTCTTTAGTCTTCATAAGAACTCAAAAGTTATTTAATCAGTAAATATTCCTTGCATTTAGAAGCTTTTCTTGATTTGTTTTTCCTCTCTACTGAATCTATTTAATGTGAAAGTTTTTTCGGAACAAATATTATACTCCATGATCTGCTGGATTCTATTATTCATAAACATGTAGTACCTTGCATGACCTCACTCCTTATTTCATAATCTTCCTGACCATACAGAAAATATGGTCAGGATAACTAAGCAATAACTAAGCAATTTCTACAAATATTAACCTAAATAACATTGTAACTGGTTAGAGATAGAGGAAGAGTATGTGGTTATCCTTGGTGATTCTGTGAGTCTGTTAGGAGCAACCTTCTCTACCATCACTTTTTTTTAATCTACGTCCGGTCCCCATTGAAAAAGCAGATGCCTTTAAACATTGGTTGCATGTAATTTTACTGTTAGTGTTATACATTTTGGAATGGCACTAATATAAATCTTTGATGACAAAGAAAGCTATTTAAACAAACCAGTAACTCATGAATTCTTACTAATCAAAATGTGTCTATCAGCGCTTTTCAAAAGTAACTTAGGTAAAATTGGCAGCTGCTGCTGCTAGAGTATTCTGATATTTTCATAAATGCTTAGAAGCTACTGATCTGTTATGGAGGTTGCATAGTAATTTTGCCTGAGCTGTGATGAGCTGCCAAAGCATACATTCAAAAAGTTGCTCAATATAGTAGTATAAAACTCAAGGAGTATATTTATATACCTTCCACCATGTACTGAAGGGAAGGGTGTTTCATAGTATCATAGTTTCATAGTTTCATTCAGGGTTGGAAGGGACCACAAGGATCATCTAGTTTCAACCCTCCTGCCATGGGCAGGGACACCCCACACTACATCAGGCTGGACAGAGCCTCATCCAGCCTGCTCTTAAACACCCCCAGGGACGGGGCCTCAACCACCTCCCTGGACAACCCATTCCAGGGTCTCACCACTCTCATGGTGAAGAACCTCCTCCTCACATCCAGCCTGAATCTCCCCACCTCCAGCTTCATTCCATTCCCCCTAGTTCTATCACTACCTGACATCCTGAGAAGTCCTTCCCCAGCCTTCCTGTAGGCCCCCTTCAGATACTGGAAGGCCACAATTAGGTCACCTCGGAGCCTTCTCTTCTCCACACTGAACAGCCCCAACTCCTTCAGTCTGTCCTCATAGGAGAGGTGCTCCAACCCTCTGATCATCCTTGTGGCCCTTCTCTGGACACCTTCCAGCACCTCCACATCCCTCTTGTAATAGGGGCTCCAGAACTGGACACAGTACTCCAGGTGGGGTCTCACCAGGGCTGAGTAGAGGGGGAGGATCACCTCCCTCGACCTGCTAGCCACACTTCTTCTGATGCAGCCCAGGATCTGATTGGCTTTGCGGGCTGCAAGTGCACACTGAGAGCTCATGTTGAGCTTTTTGTCCACCAGCACCCCCAAGGCTCTCTCCTCAGGGCTACTTTCCAGCCAGTCACTGCCCAGCCTGGATTTGTGCCTGGGGTTGCCTCCACCCAGATGCAGGACCCTGCACTTGCCCTTATTGAACTTCATGAGGTTGGCTTGTGCCCACCTCTCCAGCCTGTCAAGGTCCCTCTGGATGGCCTCCCTTCCCTCCAGCGTGTCTGCTGCACCACACAGCTTGGTGTCATCCGCAAACTTGCTGAGGGTGCACTCAATGCCACTGTCCATGTCCCCCACAAAGATGTTGAACAAGACAGGTCCCAGGACTGATCCCTGAGGGACTCCGCTTGTCCCTGGCCTCCACTGGGACATGGACCCATTGACAGCCACTCTTTGGGTGCGGCCATCAAGCCAGTTCCTTATCCATCTAGTGGTCCACCCATCAAACCCATGTGTCACCAGTTTGGAGACCAGAATGTGGTGCGGGACAGTGTCGAAGGCTTTGCTCAGGTCCAGGTAAACAGCATCAGTTGCTCGCCCCTCATCTATTAATGTTGTCACCTGCTCATAGAAGGCAACCAGGCTGGTCAGGCAGGATTTGCCCTTGGCAAAGCCATGCTGACTGTTCCAAATCACCTCTTCACTATTCTTCTGAGCGAGTAGTGACTCCAGGAGGATCTGCTCCATGATCTTTCCAGGCACAGAGGTGAGACTGACTGGCCTGGGGTTCCCTGGTTCCTCCTTCTTACCCTTTTTGAAGATGGGGGCAATGTTTCCCCTTTTCCAGTCTGTGGGGACTTCCCCAGATTGCCATGACTTTTGAAATATAATAGAGAGGGGTTTAGCAACCTCATCTGCCAGTTCTCTCAGTACCCGTGGGTGTATCTCGTCGGGTCCCATGGACTTGAACAGTTTCAGGTTCTTCAGATGATCACGAACCTGATCTGCACTTACAATGGGCAGTTCTTCCTCCTCGTCCCTGGCTTTGACTTCCATAACATCAGGACTTCCATGACATCAGGAGTGTACTATAAAGTATCGCATAACCACACAGTATTGTGTCACCTGTGCCTGCACTCTGTATTATGTCAGTGAGTGACTTCATTAGCTACACAAGAACTGCAGGCAGGCAGTAGATGATGCATATTAAAAACTTCTCTCAATTACATCAGGTCCTGACCCTGCTCCCATTGAATTCCATGGCAAATCTACTGACACCAACTGCATAGGCTCAGGACTACATATTTTAGCATTTGCACACTGTGTGTAAATTTAACTGTATTTTGCAAAACTGAATGGTTGAATAACATTCACCTCATTTTACAAAAGGAAGAAGTTAATCAGCACCTGAACTTAAAACAGTTTCTGAAGGTCATAACTTTGACTACCACAGACAGAGATAAGCTCACATTCTTGGTTTCTGCAGATGTTCAAAGACAGGTTGAGGTGAATTGGTCCAGAAGGGAGATTTTGGAAGGATTAGAGGACTTGTGCTGTGGAAAGTGTGGCATATAATCTGCAAAACTACTGCTGGGTTTGCAAAGGAACTCTGAATGGAATGAACAAAAAATGTATTCTTTTCCCAGTGTTTGTGAAGTTTGTGAAGATCAAAATATTGGACAGTCTGACAAACTGATTAATTTGCACCAATCTTTAGGGGTATACAACTACCTTGTAACTGGGAGTTATTCACTGCGTACCCAAACCTGACTGTGAGAAACCAGGTG
The DNA here is from genome assembly GCA_011125475.1 of Melanerpes aurifrons. Lineage (NCBI taxonomy): Eukaryota > Metazoa > Chordata > Aves > Piciformes > Picidae > Melanerpes > Melanerpes aurifrons. The sequence goes on along the minus strand of WWNC01000076.1, from coordinate 3,670,225 downwards.
ATTTTAACTGATTGATAGTGCACAGAAACCTGACTGACAGTAGACAGGAACTCATAAACCAGCTTAAAAGGATGTTTAATGCAAAGTGGGTGCTTTTGGTTGCATATAAATTCTCTCTCTAGAGTTACACTTTCCTGTCAGGTTTTATACTACAAAAATAAAGGGTTCATATGCAGCTACTGGCACATAAGGTTTTCACAGCTGTTCCTGAAGGAAATAATTTCTATCACCAGCTGTACTTCTCCTCCCAAGGGATGTAACCTCTACAGTTCTGTCCCTTCTCTTCTAATCATTCCTTCTCAACTAAATATTTTTTTTTTTAAAATTATATGAAAGCTGAGATTAAATGGAAAAGTAAGTCTGTTCCAAGCATTGATGCATGACTTTGCCTGAACAGTAACTTACAGGTATTGTATGCCACAAGTCTTACTGGCCAGTTTTTGGTCTATTCCAGTTTCTCTTTTGCATTTCATTCACACTTTAAAAAAAAAAAAAAAAATCATTAAGTCATATATGGTCCATAAACTCAAGATAATAGACCTCAAACATTCACCATAATTAAAGATAGGGGGTTACAATGATCTGGCACAGAATTATGTGAATGAAAAGGAAAAAGAAAGTGAAAAAACAAAGCAACTATGTTTGTCTCATTGAGTACACATACTGACCAGGTGTATGCTAGTGGACAGAGAAATAAGTTGTGTGTTATTTTACACTTTATGTAATTCCATAGTGTACATATGTGTTAGTTGCAGCATATATACTATAGCGTTTTTTGTTCCTGATATATATTGGTATAGAGATCATCTCTGAAAGAAGGTTGGTTTGGAGGAAAATTAAACTGAAGACAAATGCAAAAATATTTGGTAAAGGAGCCTTTATTGCTGTGGAAATTTCATAGAGAATTTAATAGGAAGCAAAATACAACACTACAGGAAAAGAAGTAAAGAGTTATTTTAAGCTTCAGTTAAATTCCACTTCATTGAAACCTCAGCATGTGAAAGCATTTTAAGTGTGTAACTAACTCAATGGCATTAATGGAACATCATGTTGTGCTTAAAATTACGCACATACTTGAGCAGTTCATTGAACTGGGGTCTTGATATGCAATTATACACTTTCAGCAGCTTTATATTACAAATTATTAGCTATTTTATTTCTTCTTAGCTATACTTCTTTTATAAAAGTTAGTGTAAAAGTTATACAGAAAAGTTCTTGTCCATTATTGAACTCTCTAATATTTTTGTGAGAATAGTTAAAAGGCTTTTTTTCTTGCCTCTATTTGCTATTTTCCATAGAAAATCTCATGTTTTAATCTTTGTCCTCTAAGTATATAATTTATCTTCAACTAGTGTCGTCTCCACAACGTAGTTATCTTTATGCATATATTTTTTCAGTGTCACCTTTTTATCTTCCCTCTTCGTTTGCTTGTACTATTTTTTCAAACAAAACCATTTTCCATGTGTTAAAACTATATATCTATTTATTTTTTAAAATTTTAAAAAATTACATTCTCTTTATATGTGAAGAAACTTGTGTCAGCTTAAGAGGCAGATAAGCAGAATTATATGAAGATATTGTTGTGACTTTCCTAAAATTGAAAATATCATTCTATTATTGTGATAAAAGTCTACCTAATATATAATATATATTATAAATAATGCTACTTATAAGTAATGTTACAACTTATTAATTAAAAAAATTCTGTAAGATTTTGTAAAATTTTTATACAAACAGTGGTGTTGTTATTTAAGCCTGTAGTTCAAGCTCTACTGAGTTCTGTAGAACATTTCTAAAGGACACTGAAAAATAAATATTCTTCTAGATAAACCAGAAGTTTAATTAGTGGATAGATAAATTCTCAGATGCCAGATAATCATATTTGAGCAATAAAATAATAGGGGATTTTTGTGTGGTTTGTCAAAAATTCTTTGATCACCTTGAATTTGAAAAAAGAAAATAATTCTGAAGCTATTTTTCTGCAAAGCATTCAAACAAGCCTTTAATAAAGAACAATACTTCAAAATTTGGTCAAATGCAAAACTTTTTGAGTAGAATTTTGAATTCCAAACCAAAAGTTTAATGCAACTGTAGTCCATAAAATATGCATGCATAAAGAAAATTAAAATTTACAAAGAAAAAAAATCTAAGCTCATGGCCTAAATCCCTGATGATCCTATCTTTACCATTCCATTTATTGCATTCTTCACAATCTTTGCTGGCATATTTTTATCATTTTATCATGTACATTAAAGTATGATATATAGTTGATGTTAACAATCAGTAGCAACCATGATTTTTACAACAAAAGTACCTTCCAGCCCTTCTTTTTGGGTGAAACAGATTTTTCTATTGCACACAGGATTTCTGTCTATGCTTCATCTGTGGAAGAGTGTGGACTAATTTACCTGTAATACTGTACAAACTTAAGCAGTCATTTAAACTCTTACTGAGTCTATTAATCTAAAAATAACAATTACTAAAATTAGTTGAACCTGTTCAGTTTGCATGCACTTGAGTTTCACTTCAGTTACTGTAAATCAATCAGTAAGAAATTAAAGCACCACATTCTTTAACATAGTCAAGTCCTTGTCCGGTGTCAACAATGTAAGAGTAAAGGTATCCAATTGCTTGGAATGAAGTACTAGGGAATAATGAAGTTCAGATACGTGAGCTAGTGTATTGCAGTGATCATCAGATGCAGTATTATATTGATTTGTTAAAGCACAAGTCAGGTTGGAAGACCATTGTCTTGCACATTTTAAGACATTGTGATAAAACATAAGGAAAGCTGATGGTCAGAATTATTACTGTTTCGACTTTTTAAATCTGTTTTCATATCTTTCCTTTGAATCATTCTTTGCACCTTGTTAAAAAAAAATCAAAACAAAACTCTCTATGTAAAAGTCATTACAATTAAAAAAAAACCCAAACATTTCATGTTATAGTAACACCATTAGAAACAAAGAATCATAGAATTAATAAGGTTGGAAAAGACCTCAAAGATCATCAAATCCAACCTGTCACTCAGCAACTCATGACTACTAAACCATGGCACCAAGTGCCACATCCAATCCCTTTTCGAACACCCCCAGGGACAGTGACTCCACCACCTTCCTGGGCAGCCCATTCCAATGTCTCTCTCTGTGAAGAACTTCCTCCTCACCTCAAGCCTAAGCTTCCCCTGGTGCATTGAGACTGTGTCCTCTTGTTCTGATGCTGGTTGCCTGGGAGAAGAGATCAAACCTCACTTGGCTACAACCTCCCATCAGACAATTGTAGAGACTCCCTTGAGTCTCCTCCAGGCTAAACAATCCTAGCTCCTTCAGCCTCTCCTCATAGGGCCTGTGCTTGAGGCCTCTCACCAGCCTCATTGCCTTTCTCTTGACACGTTCAAGAGTCTCAACATCCTTCTTAAATTGGGGGGCCCAGAACTGGACACAATACCCTAGGTGTGGCCTAACCAGTGCTGAGTACAGGGGCACAATGACTTTGCTGCTGGTATAAGGGAAAAGAAATTAAACTACACAGAAGATATTAGAATTGTTTGTAACTTCTTATAGAAAAGTATGGCATGGACAGAAGCTGTGTCTTTCTTCCTGATCATAGTTTAAAATGATCTATTTTTCCTCCTTCCCTTCTTCCTCCCTCCCTCCCTCTCTTACTCACTCCCTCCCTCCCTCCCTTCTTCCTTCCTCCCTCTCTCCCTTCCTTCCTTCCTTCCTTCCTTCCTTCCTTCCTTCCTTCCTTCCTTCCTTCCTTCCTTCCTTCCTTCCTTCCTTCCTTCCTTCCCTCCTTCCCTTTCCTTCCTTCCTTCCTTCCTTCCTTCCTTCCTTCCTTCCTTCCTTCCTTCCTTCCTTCCTTCCTTCCTTCCTTCCTTCCTTCCTTCTTTCCTTTCTCTTTCCTTCCTTCCTTCCTTCCTTCCTTCCTTCCTTCCTTCCTTCCTTCCTTCCTTCCTTCCTTCCTTCCTTCCTTCCTTCCTTCCTTCCTCCCTTCCTCCCTTCCTCCCTTCCTCCCTTCCTCCCTTCCTCCCTTCCTCCCTTCCTCCTTCCTCCCTTCTTCCCTCCCTTCTTCCCTCCCTTCTTCCCTCCCTTCTTCCCTCCCTTCTTCTCTCCCTTCTTCTCTCCTTCTTCCCTCCCTTCTTCCCTCCCTTCTTCCCTCCTTTCCAAATTCCTTCTAAATTCCTTCCCTCCCTCCTAATTACTTCTTATTTAAGTTGTAAAAGTGACCTCTGACTTTCTTTAGGTTTTGTTCACATTATTATCAACAATAATTATTCATTCATATTTTCAGTTTCATGCTTTGCTGATACTAGGGGCCAGTGACCACGAGATAATTGAATTTTCGGTCAAGCTAAGAGGGGCAGCAAGAAGACCTCCACTCTGGACTTAGAGAGGGCAGACTTCAAGCTACGCAAGAAACTAATTCAGAGGGTTACTTGGGATAAAGCCCTTAAAAACAAAGGGGTCCAGGAGAGCTGGGCCTACTTCAAGGAAGAAACCTTGAAGGCACAGGAACAGGCTGTGCCAATCTGTTGGAGGATGAGCTGCTGGGGCAGATGGCCAGCCTGGATGGTTAATGAACTTTTAATAGAACTAAGGGGAAAAAAAAGGGTGTATCATCATTGGAAGAAAGGTGAGGCAAACCATGAAAAGTGTAAGGATGTAGCTAGGTCTTGTAGGAAGAAAATTAGGGTGGTAAAAGCACATTTGGAGCTTAGACTGGTCTCTGTTGTGAAGGACAACAAAAAGTCCTTCTATAAATAAATTAATAGCAAGAGGAAGGACAAGGACAACCAACATATTCATTGATGATCTGGATGAAGGAGTAGAGTCAGTCATCAGCAAGTTTGCAGATGACACAAAGTTAGGGGCAGATGTTAGTCAGTTAGAGGGTAGAAAGGCTCTGCAGAGGGACCTCGACCGACTGGGCAGATGGGCAGAGTCCAATGGGATGGCATTCAACAAGTCCAAGTGCCGAGTGCTGCACTTTGGCTATGGCAATCCCATGCAGAGCTATAGGCTGGGGTCGGAGTGGCTGGAGAGCTCCCAAACAGAGAGGGACCTGGGTGTGCTGATCGACAGCCACCTGAATATGAGCCAGCAGTGTGCCCAGGTGGCCAGGAGGGCCAATGGCATCCTGGCCTGCATTAGGAATAGTGTGGCCAGCAGGAGCAGGGAGGTCATAGTGCCCCTGTACTCTGCTTTGGTTAGGCCGCACCTAGAGTACTGTGTCCAGTTCTGGGCCCCTCAGTTTAAGAAGGACATTGAGACACTTGAACGTGTCCAGAGAAGGGCAACAAGGCTGGTGAGAGGCCTTGAACACAAGCCCTATGAGGAGAGGCTGAGGGAGCTGGGATTGTTTAGCCTGGAGAAGAGGAGGCTCAGGGGTGACCTCATTGCCCTCTACAGCTACCTGAAGGGTGGTTGTAGCCAGGAGGGGGTTGGCCTCTTCTCCCAGGCAGCCAGCACCAGAACGAGGGGACACAGTCTCAGGCTGCGCCAGGGGAAGTTCAGACTCGAGGTGAGGAGGAAGTTCTTCACCGAGCGAGTCATTCGGCATTGGAACGGGTTGCCCAGGGAGGTGGTTGAGTCATCGACCCTGGAGGCGTTCAAGGGGAGATTGGACGTGGCACTTGGCGCCATGGTCTAGGCATGGGGTCTGTGTTGATAGGTTGGACTCGATGATCCCCGAGGTCCTTTCCAACCTAAGTGATACTGATACTGTGATTTCAACCTCCACTCCTTGGTGGACATGGAGGGGAACATTGTAACAAAGGATGAAGAAAAGGCAGAGATATTTAACACCTTCTTTGCCTCAATTTTTACTAGAAGGACAGAACATCTTCCAGAAAGCTGGCCTGCAGAGCTGGCAGATGGAGGCAGGGAGCAGCATAGTTTTCTCTGTTCCAGAATGGGGCAGTTGGTGATCTGCTCAGCCACTTGGATCCCCACAAGTCCATGAGACCAGATGGGATCCATCCTAGGGTGCAGAGACAGCCAGCAGATGAGCTGGCCAAGCCACTCTCCAGCATTTTTCACCAGTCCTGGCTCACTGGAGACATCCCAGAAGACTGGAAGCTGGACAAAGTGATACCCATCCACAAGAAGGGCCGGTTGGATGAACCAGGCAATTATAGACCTGTCAGCCTGAACTCAGTGCCAGGCAAGATTATGGAACAGGTCATCTTGAGTGAAATCACACAGCACCTGAAGGATGGCCAAAGGATCAGGCCCAGCCAGCATAGATTTAGGAAGGGCAGGTCCTGCCTCTCCAACCTGATCTCCTTCTATGAGCAGGTGACCCAGCTGGTGAATGTGGGGAGGCCTGTGGATGTAGTCTACCTGGACTTCATGACAACCTTTGACACTGTCCCCCACAGCAAACTCCGGGCCCCACTGTCAGCCCATGGCTTGGACAAGAGCACTCTGCACTGGGTCAGGAACTGGGTGGAGGGCTGAGCACAGAGTGTGGTGGTGAATGGTGTCATATCCAGCTGGCAGCTAGTCACTAGTGGTGTGCCCCTAGGATCAGTGCTGGGCCCTCTACTCTTTAATATCTTTATTGATAATCTGGATGAGGGCATTGAGTCCATCATCAGTAAATTTGCAGACAACACCAAGCTGTGGGAAGGTGTTGATCTGCTGGAGGGTAGAGAGTCATTGCAGAGGGACCTCGACAGGCTGGACAGATGGGCAGAATCCAATGGTATATCAGATTTAAAACATCCAAGTGCCAGGTTCTACACTTTAGCCACAGCAACCTCATACAGTGTTACAGGATGGGGACAGAGTGGCTGGAGAGCAGCCAGGCAGAGAGGGACCTGGGGGTGCTGGTTGATGGTAGGATGAACATGAGCCTGTAGTGTGCCCAGGCAGCCAAGAGCGCCAATGGCATCCTGGCCTCCATCAAGAACAGTGTGGCCAGCAGGAGCAGGGAGGTCATTCTGCCCCTGTACACTGCACTGGTTAGGCCGCACCTTGAGTCCTGTGTCCAGTTCTGGGCCCCTCAGTTTAGGAAGGATGTTGACTTGCTGGAACGTGTTCAGAGAAGGGCAACAAAGTTAGTGAGTGGGTTGGAACACAAGCCCTATGAGGACATGCTGAGGGAACTGGGGCTGCTTAGCCTGGAGAAGAGGAGACTCAGGGGTGACCTTATTGCTGTCTACAACTACGTGAAGGGGGGTTCTAGACAGGCAGGGGCTGGTCTCTTCTCCCAGGCAGCCAATACCAGAACAAGAGGACACAGTCTCAGGCTGTGCCAGGGGAAGTTCAGGCTGGAGGTCAGGAGGTGGTTTTACATAGAGAGAGTGATTGCCCATTGGAATGGGCTGCCTGGGGAAGTGGTGGAGCTGCCATCATTGGAGGTATTCAGGAGGAGACTTGACAGGGTGATTGGTTGCATGGTTTAGTTGATTAGGTGGTGTTGGATGATAGGTTGGATGCAATGATAAATAGAATAGACCAGGTTAGAAGAGACCTTCAAGATCATCGTGTCCAACATATCAACCAATCCAACCCAGCTAAACAATTAAATCATGGCACCAAGCACCCCATCAAGTCTCCTTCTGAATACCTCCAATGATGGTGACTCCACCACCTCCACGGGTAGCCCATTCCAATGGGAAATCACTCTCTCTGTAAAGAACTTCTTCCTAACATTCAGCCTAAACCTCTCCTGGTGCAGCCTCAGACTGTGTCCTCTTGTTCTGATACTGGTTGCCTGGGAGAAGAGACCAGCCCCCGCCTGTCTACAACCTGTCTTCAGGTAGTTGTAGAGAGCAATAAGGTCACCCCTGAGTCTCCTCCTCTCCAGGCTAGGCAACACCAGCTCCCTCAGCCTTTCCTCATAGCGCTTGTGTTTCAAAGGCCACACTAACTTTGTTGCCCTTCTCTGGACTCGTTCCAGCAAGTCAACATCCTTCTTAAACTGAAGGGCCCAGAAGTGGACACAGGACTCAAGGTGCGGCCTAACCAGTGCAGTGTACAGGGGCAGAATGACCTCCCTGCTCCTGCTGGCCACACTGTTCTTGATGCAGGTCAGGATGCCATTGGCCTTTTTGTCTGCCTGGGCACACTGCAGGCTCATGTTCAGCCTACCATCAACCAGTACCCCTAGGTCCCTCTCTACCTGGCCGCTCTCCAGCCACTCTGACCCCAGCCTGTAGCACTGTATGAGGTTGCTGTGGCCAATGTGCAGAACCCAGCACTTTGATGGATATTAGATGGTATAAGAGATGATAGGATGATATAAGAGAGAAGAAAAGATTCACAATCCATATTTTTTGGTTTATCAATCGTAGGAGTTGCATGGAATAGGGAAGAGAGAATGTTCTAGATATTGCCTACCAACCTAAATTCCAATTAACTTTGTAGTGTTCTGTCACTCATCTTTTAATGCCATTGCACTTAATTAAAAAAAATGTAGTATACCATATGGGTGCCATTAACACAGAGAAAAAGAGACCTGTAAGTCAACCACTACCACCCAAAGTGTATGTGTATCAAATACTTTATTTGCCTTGAAGATTAAGAGTACACTAGGTGGTATTTGTGGAAGTCTTGACCATAAAATTCAGGTCCATCACAAGGATTTTGCCCCTACTTTCAGTTTTGTACAAGGGACAATGTCCTCAGATAAATTATTAAAATTAATTCCTCTTATCTTCATCACTGTCAAAAATGGCTTTGCTGATTACTACTGAAATAAACTAGCTCATGCTTTTCCTTTACAAGACTTTACTCTTTGTTGCTGTTCTCCTATTGTAAGACATTAAGATAAAAAGTTCAAACCCAGTATGAGTTGAAGACAAGCAGTGATAATGACACCAATAATTCAATTCTTCCAATAATATTACTTTGTGACTAGATTTGTATAATTTCATAGTTTCATAGTGTGGTGGGTTGGAAGGGGTAAGGCCAAGAAGCCTCTTCCCTCCCCCCTGTAAGTAAAGGGAAAGAAAAATTGAAGGGAAAGGAAAAAAAACTCACCAGTTGAATTAGCAAAGCAGTGGAGCTTATATTTACAAAGCAATGCAGGATTTGCAGGGGAATATTTACAAATTTACAATATCTACAATATATACAAAGATATACAACAGAGTAACACAGAAATGAGAGTAATCCCCCTCGGCAGAGGGGGTTCCCCACCTCCGCTCTCCCCTCTCTTCCCCCCTTTCCCTCAGAATAGGTTAGAAGAGAGAGAGAGAGGGAGAGAAAGAAGTTAAAAGCAGTTTTGTGTTAATTGGAAGGGAGTTAATACCGGACTTTTATCAAGTCTTCAAGGCCGAGGCCTTGGCAGAAAGCCCAGCATAGACAGAGAGCTGCTGCACCGTGGAGAGGCGGAAGCAAGACAGAAGATAAAGTTCCGGAGTGCCCAGGATACCTCCCAGTTCAGAAGGTGCTTCCTCCCACTTCACCAATGAAATAGTTTAGATTATTCCTTCCATTTACCAACTTCCGTCCACCATATTCCCTTTCTTAAGGGGGCAACGTCAACCGGTCACAATCCACCCCTTCTAAACAATTTCATTGGCTGTTCATACTGTCCATCCAATCCAAAACGATATTTACAGTTCGTGAGTAAAGTTCATAGTCCATTCCGGCTATACTCAGATGTAAATGATTCAAAAGTCCAAGAAAATCAGAAAATGAGATGAATGGAAAACAGTTCATTTCTTCACTGACGAAGCGAAGAAAAAGGGAAACAGGGATTCTCAGGGTCTCTTAGTTGACTCAGGGCTCTCAGGGATTTCAGGGTTCGTACACTGTAGACTCCTCATTGATTCTTCCTTTGGGCGCGATGTAGCTGTACAGCAGTTTGAAGTTAACCTCTTTCAGCTAAAGTCAAATTTCTTTGTGGAATACACTGAATTTCACCATTCTCTTGCATTACCCAATAAGTGTGACCCGGACCTTCAGCTGAAACCACCCCTCGGACAGGTTTAGCCTCTCCTGAGGGTGAAAATACCCAAACAGTTTTACCTAACAGATTCTTTTCTCTAACAACAGGAACTCTATCACCTTCTACTTTCTGTAGCAAATCTGAATGTGCAGGTCCAGCTCGGTTCACTGAACCTCTACTATTTACCAGCCAGGTTGCTTGTGCTAAATGTTTTTCCCAGTTTTTCAAAGATCCACCCCCCATGGCTTTAAGAGTGGTCTTCAACAAACCGTTGTAGCGTTCAATCTTCCCTGAAGCTGGTGCATAGTAGGGAATGTGGAATATCCGCTCAATACCGTGCTCTTTTGCCCAGATTTTACAAGGTTGTTCTTGAAATGAGTTCCGCTGTCTGACTCAATCCTCTCTGGAGTTCCCTGTCTCCACAGGATCTGTCTCTCCAGACCGAGAATGGTGTTGCGTGCAGTTGCATGTGGAACTGGATAAGTTTCCAACCATCCAGTGTTTGCCTCTACCATAGTAAGCACGTATTGCTTACCAGAACGAGAACGTGGTAGAGTGATGTAGTCAATCTGCCAAGCTTCACCAGACTTGTGCTTGGACCATCTGTCACCATACCACAAGGGCTTAAGTCGTTTTGCCTGCTTAATAGCAGCACAAATGTCACAGTCATGGATGACTTGTGTGATAGCATCCATGGAAATGTCTATGGATCTGTCACAAGCCCATTGGTATGTTGCATCTCTGCCTTGATGTCCTGAGGAATCGTGAGCCCACCAACCTAAGAATATCTCACCTCGGTGTTTCCAGTCGAGATCAAGATTAGAGTCCATGTCTACTTGAGAAACTCTTGCAGCTAGATCTGCCTGATGGTTGTGTTGCTGTTCCTCAGTAGCTTTGCTCTTAGGAATGTGAGCATCGATGTGTCTCACTTTCACTGGAATTCTCTCGATTCGGTCAGCAATGTCCTGCCACAGGTTGGCTGCCCAAATGGGTTTTCCTTTTCTCTGCCAACCACTCTTCTTCCAGTTCTTTAGTCAACCCCATAGAGCATTGGCTACCATCCAGGAGTCGGTGTAGAGATAAAGCTTTGGCCATCTCTCACGTTCAGCTACGTCGAGAGCTAGCTGGACAGCTTTTACCTCTGCAAATTGACTGGATTCTCCTTCTCCATCCTTTGCTTCTGCAACTCGGCGTGTTGGACTCCACGCTGCAGGCTTCCACCTTCTCTTGTTTCCAACAAGATGACAGGAACCGTCTGTGAACAAAGCATATTTCTTTTCATCATCAGAAAGGTCACTGTAAGGAGGAGCTTCCTCAGCACGACTTACTTTCTCCTCTGGAGGTTTAGTACAGTTGGTACCTTCAGGCCAACTTGAGATCACCTCCACTAGACCAGGTCTTTCAAGATTTCCCATTCGAGCTCTCTGTGTTATCAGAGCCATCCACTTAGACCATGTGGAGTCTGTGGCATGATGTGGGGTGGAGCCCTTGCCTTTGAAAATCCAATTCAAAACTGGTAATCTGGGAGCTAGGAGAAGTTGTGATTCAGTTCCAATATCTTCTGAAGCTGCTTTTACTCCTTCATAGGCAGCTAGAATCCCTTTTTCTGTTGGAATATAATTTGCCTCTGAACCTCTGTAACCTCGACTCCAGAAACCAAGAGGTCGTCCACATGTCTCACCTGAAGCTTTTTGCCACAAGCACCAGGTTGGACCATTGTCACTTGCAGCCGTGTACAAAATGTTTTTAATATCTGGACCATCTCGGACAGGTCCCAGACCCATTGCTTGAACTACCTCTTGCTTTATCTGGTCAAAGGCTGCTTGTTGTTCAGGTCCCCAGTGGAAATGGTTTCTCTTTCGAGTCACATCATACAGAGGTTTCACAATCTGACTGTATCCAGGAATGTGCAGTCTCCAAAATCCCACTATCCCCAAGAAACGTAGGGTCTCTTGCTTGTTTGTGGGATTTGCCATGGTCACACATAGTTTCATAGTTTCATTCAGGGTTGGAAGGGACCACAAGGATCATCTAGTTCCAACCCCCCTGCCATGGGCAGGGACACCCCACACTACATCAGGCTGGACAGAGCCTCATCCAGCCTGCTCTTAAACACCCTCAGGGACGGGGCCTCGACCACCTCCCTGGACAACCCATTCCAGGGTCTCACCACTCTCATGGTGAAGAACCTCCTCCTCACATCCAGCCTGAATCTCCCCACCTCCAGCTTCATTCCATTCCCCCTAGTCCTATCACTACCTGACATCCTGAGAAGTCCTTCCCCAGCCTTCCTGTAGGCCCCCTTCAGATACCGGAAGGCCACAATTAGGTCACCTCGGAGCCTTCTCTTCTGCAGACTGAACAGCCCCAACTCCTTCAGTCTGTCCTCATAGGAGAGGTGCTCCAGCCCTCTGATCATCCTCGTGGCCCTTCTCTGGACACCTTCCAGCACCTCCACATCCCTCTTGTAATAGGGGCTCCAGAAGTGGACGCAGTACTCCAGGTGGGGTCTCACCAGGGCTGAGTAGAGGGGGAGGATCACCTCTCTCGACTTGCTAGCCACACTTCTCCTGATGCAGCCCAGGATCTGATTGGCCTTGTGGGCTGCAAGTGCACATTGGGAGCTCATGTTGAGATTTTTGTCCACCAGTACCCCCAAGGCTCTCTCCTCAGGGCTGCTTTCCAGCCAGTCACTGCCCAGCCTGGATTTGTGCCTGGGATTGCCTCCACCCAGATGCAGGACCCTGCACTTGCTCTTATTGAGCTTCATGAGGTTGGCTTGTGCCCACCTCTCCAGCCTGTCAAGGTCCCTCTGGATGGCCTCCCTTCCCTCCAGTGTGTCTGCTGCACCACACAGCTTGGTGTCATCAGCAAACTTGCTGAGGGTGCACTCAATGCCACTGTCCATGTCACCCACAAAGATGTTGAACAAGACAGGTCCCAGGACTGATCCCTGAAGGACTCCGCTTGTCACTGGCCTCCACTGGGACATGGACCCATTGACAGCCACTCTTTGGGTGCAGCCATCAAGCCAGTTCCTTATCCATCTAGTGGTCCACCCATCAAACCCATGTGTCACCAGTTTGGAGACCAGAATGTGGTGCGGGACAGTGTCGAAGGCTTTGCTCAGGTCCAGGTAAACAGCATCAGTTGCTCGCCCCTCATCTATTAATGTTGTCACCTGCTCATAGAAGGCAACCAGGTTGGTCAGGCAGGATTTGCCCTTCGCAAAGCCATGCTGACTGTTCCCAATCACCTCTTCACTATTCTACTGAGCGAGTAGTGACTCCAGGAGGATCTGCTCCATGATCTTTCCAGGCACAGAGGTGAGACTGACTGGCCTGGAGTTCCCTGGCTCCTCCTTCTTACCCTTTTTGAAGATGGGGGCAATGTTTCCCCTTTTCCAGTCTGTGGGGACTTCCCCAGATTGCCATGACTTTTGAAATATAATAGAGAGGGGTTTAGCAACCTCATCTGCCAGTTCTCTCAGTACCCGTGGGTGTATCCCGTCGGGTCCCATGGACTTGAACAGTTTCAGGTTCTTCAGATGATCACGAACCTGATCTGCACTTACAATGGGCAGTTCTTCCTCCCCGTCCCTGGCTTTGACTTCCATAACATCAGGAGTGTGGCTAGAGGCCCTTGCAGTGAAGACTGAGGGAAAGAAGTTATTAAGTACCTCAGTCTTTTCCTCATCACTTGTGACCATGTCACCAGTTTCCTTTCTGAGGGGGCCCACACCTTCCCTAGTCTTCTTCTTCCCATTAATATACCTGTAGAAGTTCTTAGTGTTCCCTTTAATCTCCCTGGCTACATTCAATTTGAACTCTGCTTTGGCTTTCCTAACCAGGACTCTTGCTGCTCGGGCAGCTTCCTTATATTCCCCCTGTTCTACCTGTCCTTCTCTCCACTTCCTGTATGAGTTTCCTTTTAAGTACTAGTGTGTCCAGTAGCTCCTTGCCCATCCAGGCAGGCCTCCTAGCATTCTTACCTTCTTTTCTCTTTGTTGGTATACAGAGCTCCTGGACACAGAGGAGGTGGTCCCTGATTACTGACCAGCTGTCCTGGGTCCCTCTTCCCTCCAGGGCTTTGTCCCATGACACTTTGGCTAGCAGATCCCTGAAGCGATCAAAGTCTGCATGGCTAAAGTCTAGGGTCGTGAGCTTGGAATACTTCCTCCTGATTGCCCTGAGGATGTTAAATTCAACTGCTTCATGGTCACTGCAGCCAAGGCCGTCTATGAGCCTCACATTGCTTACCAGCCCTTCCCTGTTGGTGAGAACAAGGTCCAGCATAGCACCATTTCTTGTTGGTTCCTCTACCATTTGGAGGAGGAAGTTGTCTTCTATGCAGTCCAGGAACATCCCGGATTGCTAGTGCCTTGCTGTGTTGTCCCTCCAGCAGATGTGCGGGTGGTTGAAATCACCCATGAGGACCAGTGCATGTGACCTAGAAGCCACTTCTATTTGCCTGTGGAGGGCCTCATCTGCTTGGATCTGCTGGTCAGGTGGCCTGTAGGAGACCCCCACAGTAATATCTCCTTTCCCTGTCCTGCCTTTAATTTTAACCCATACGCTCTCAACTAGCTCATCATCCCTCCCCAGGTGGAGCTCCACTGATTCCAACTGGCTATTGACATAGAGGGCAACACCTCCTCCTCTCCTTCCCTGCCTATCCTTCCTAAAGAGTTTATATCCATCTATGCCTACATTCCAGTCATGGGATTCATCCCACCAAGTTTCAGTGACAGCCACTACGTCGTGGCATCCCAGCAGCACGGTGGCCCTTAACTCATCCTGTTTGTTGCCCAAGCTGCGCGCATTCGCAGAGAAGCACTTCAGCTGGGCTGGCCCTGTCCTCCTCTTGTGCCAAATCCCCTCGGTTTCCACAGAATGTCCTGCTGGATCATTCATGGCTTGCCTCTGGGCAGCAAGTTGAGAGCCCTTACCAGCTCTCCTTCTCTCTACTGCTGGTGAGCTGCCCCTCTGTTTGTCACTGGCCAGCAGGAGACTATTAACCCCTTCCCCCTTCAAATCTAGTTTAAAGCCCTATCAATGAGCCCTGCCAATTCCTGCCCCAGGATTCTTATCCCCCTCTGGGACAAGTGTGTCCCATGAGTTGTTTTCAGCTCAGGTGCCTTGAAAACCAATCCATGATTGTGGAACCCAAAGCCCTGTCGATGGCACCAGCCCCTGAGCCATGAATTGATCTGTCGGCCCTTCCTCAGTGTGTCCTCATCCATTGCTGATGTTAGAGGGATGGCTGAGAACACGACTTGAGCCCCTGATCCCTTTAGCATTTGCCCTAAAGTTCTGAAGTCTTTTTTAATAGATTGTGAGCCTCTCATTGTTACATCATCACTGCCCACCTGAAAGACCAGCAGTGGAAGTTTCAGCAGCCAGAGTATGTATGTATTTGTGTGGGCAAATTTGTGTGTATATGCTGTAATAGAGCACTACACAAAGTTCTGATTCTATTTATATTTGTTACATTTTTACGAGTGTCAGAATAGCAACAGTTTCTTCCAAAGTTTCCATCAGTTGTGTTTTGAGCATCAGTTAGAAGAAAACAAATGACCCATTGACCTAATTACAGCAAGAATATGTTAAAATTTGCATACCCAATCTGTCTGGAATTATTAACATAAAGTGTTTAATTGAAAAGGAAATACAGGTTTGATTTGTTAATATGTTTGAATCAAAAGAATGCAACCTACAAACAGATCTTGGGATTTTGTGTGATTAAATAGATCTTGGGATTTTGTGTGATTAAGAACGGGGGGAAAAAATAATACACAGAATAAGATATTTCTTGACAATTATTGGCTCAGACTTAGCAATTATTATTTCATTAATGCATTACTTTCTTTCCAATTTCTCTAAATTTCCTCTTGTTTACATTTTATTTTATCCTCTTTCATATAGAAATCCCTTTCCATGTCATTCTATAATTAATGATTGTGGTTTAAACTTCATTCTGAAAACATATGCTTTGATTTTTTTATAACTGAGTTTCTTTCTTAACTATCTAGCATATTTTTAAATAGTTTTAGAATAGTGTGTGGACTCCAAAGTAATGCCAGGTTTTCTGTCTTTCTCCCTCTCCCTCTCTTTTTTTTTATTTATTGTTTTTGCTAATATTTTCTGCTATTTTTTTTTTAAACCCACTGTTGGAATTAGCTTGTCACTAGAAGTTACAGAGGAATGAAAGAAAAATTCATGGGTTAGAGCATGGCCATATTTCGCAGGTGTAGATGTGTGATAACCCCTCCCACAACCAGATGTGTGCATTCAGATCTGTGGAAATCAAAGAAGAAAATATGGCACAAACTTCAATGCCCTTGAAGTATACCAGGCATCGGTCAAAGCTGTCAGACTAAGCCTGCAGATCTTCAAAAGGGCTGCATTTGGCTCAGTGTTCAGAAGAATTTTATGGAGTGCCCTGCCAACATAGTTTTTGGTAAAGATAGTATCTCTACCTTTAAATAATTTTTAGGTAAAGAAAATTTTATTTCACCTCACAGAAACATTAGAATTGCCATAGCACACAAGAAACATATGTCTGGAAAGAGATAACAACAGCTTCAGATGCTTCAAAGAAATAGATGAATAGTGCAATAATTTGCCCAAAGGGGATATTTCTTCCTAAGTCTTTACAGGTAGAAACTAGATTATACCCTGAAGCATATGAACTTATAACCCTTACAAAACTATACATACTCTGCTGTTATTATTATAGTTTCATAGTTTCATAGTTTCATTCAGGGTTGGAAGGGACCACAAGGATCATCTAGTTCCAACCCCCCTGCCATGGGCAGGGACACCCCACACTACATCAGGCTGGACAGAGCCTCATCCAGCCTGCTCTTAAACACCCCCAGGGATGGGGCCTCGACCACCTCCCTGGACAACCCATTCCAGGGTCTCACCACTCTCATGGTGAAGAACCTCCTCCTCACATCCAGCCTGAATCTCCCCACCTCCAGCTTCATTCCATTCCCCCTAGTTCTATCACTACCTGACATCCTGAGAAGTCCTTCCCCAGCCTTCCTGTAGGCCCCCTTCAGATACCGGAAGGCCACAATTAGGTCACCTCGGAGCCTTCTCTTCTGCAGACTGAACAGCCCCAACTCCTTCAGTCTGTCCTCATAGGAGAGGTGCTCCACCCTCTGATCATCCTCGTGGCCCTTCTCTGGACACCTTCCAGCACTTCCACATCCCTCTTGTAATAGGAGCTCCAGAACTGGACACAGTACTCCAGGTGGAGTCTCACCAGGGCTGAGTAGAGGGGGAGGATCACCTCCCTTGACCTGCTAGCCACACTTCTCTTGATGCAGCCCAGGATCTGATTGGCCTTGCGGGCTGCAAGTGCACATTGAGAGCTCATGTTGAGCTTCTCGTCCACCAGCACCCCCAAGGCTCTCTCCTCAGGGCTGCTTTCCAGCCAGTCACTGCCCAGCCTGGATTTGTGCCTGGGATTGCCTCCATCCAGATGCAGGACCCTGCACTTGCTCTTATTGAGCTTCATGAGGTTGGCTTGTGCCCACCTCTCCAGCCTGTCAAGGTCCCTCTGGATGGCCTCCCTTCCCTCCAGCCTGTCTGCTGCACCACACAGCTTGGTGTCATCAGCAAACTTGCTGAGGGTGCACTCAATGCCACTGTCCATGTCACCCACAAAGATGTTGAACAAGACAGGTCCCAGGACTGATCCCTGAGGGACTCCGCTTGTCACTGGCCTCCACTGGGACATGGAGCCATTGACAGCCACTCTTTGGGTGCAGCCATCAAGCCAGTTCCTTATCCATCTAGTGGTCCACCCATCAAACCCATGTGTCACCAGTTTGGAGACCAGAATGTGGTGCGGGACAGTGTCGAAGGCTTTGCTCAGGTCCAGGTAAACAGCATCAGTTGCTCACCCCTCATCTATTAATGTTGTCACCTGCTCATAGAAGGCAACCAGGTTGGTCAGGCAGGATTTGCCCTTCGCAAAGCCATGCTAACTGTTCCAAATCACCTCTTCACTATTCTACTGAGCGAGTAGTGACTCCAGGAGGATCTGCTCCATGATCTTTCCAGGCACAGAGGTGAGACTGACTGGCCTGGAGTTCCCTGGCTCCTCCTTCTTACCCTTTTTGAAGATGGGGGCAATGTTTCCCCTTTTCCAGTCTGTGGGGACTTCCCCAGATTGCCATGACTTTTGAAATATAATAGAGAGGGGTTTAGCAACCTCATCTGCCAGTTCTCTCAGTACCCGTGGGTGTATCCCGTCAGGTCCCATGGACTTGAACAGTTTCAGGTTCTTCAGATGATCACGAACCTGATCTGCACTTACAATGGGCAGTTCTTCCTCCCCGTCCCTGGCTTTGACTTCCATAACATCAGGAGTGTGGCTAGAGGCCCTTGCAGTGAAGACTGAGGGAAAGAAGTTATTAAGTACCTCAGTCTTTTCCTCATCACTTGTGACCATGTCACCAGTTTCCTTTCTGAGGGGCCCACACCTTCCCTAGTCTTCTTCTTCCCATTAATATACCTGTAGAAGTTCTTAGTGTTCCCTTTAATCTCCCTGGCTACATTCAATTTGAACTCTGCTTTGGCTTTCCTAACCAGGACTCTTGCTGCTCGGGCAGCTTCCTTATATTCCCCCTGTTCTACCTGTCCTTCTCTCCACTTCCTGTATGAGTTTCCTTTTAAGTACTAGTGTGTCCAGTAGCTCCTTGCCCATCCAGGCAGGCCTCCTAGCATTCTTACCTTCTTTTCTCTTTGTTGGTATACAGAGCTCCTGGACACAGAGGAGGTGGTCCCTGATTACTGACCAGCTGTCCTGGGTCCCTCTTCCCTCCAGGGCTTTGTCCCATGACACTTTGGCTAGCAGATCCTGAGCGATCAAAGTCTGCATGGCTAAAGTCTAGGGTCGTGAGCTTGGAATACTTCCTCCTGATTGCCCTGAGGATGTTAAATTCAACTGCTTCATGGTCACTGCAGCCAAGGCCGTCTATGAGCCTCACATTGCTTACCAGCCCTTCCCTGTTGGTGAGAACAAGGTCCAGCATAGCACCATTTCTTGTTGGTTCCTCTACCATTTGGAGGAGGAAGTTGTCTTCTATGCAGTCCAGGAACATCCTGGATTGCTGGTGCCTTGCTGTGTTGTCCCTCCAGCAGATGTGCGGGTGGTTGAAATCACCCATGAGGACCAGTGCTTGTGACCTGGAAGCCGCTTCTATTTGCCTATGGAGGGCCTCATCTGCTTGGATCTGCTGGTCAGGTGGCCTGTAGGAGACCCCCACAGTAATATCTCCTTTCCCTGTCCTGCCTTTAATTTTAACCCATACGCTCTCAACTAGCTCATCATCCCTCCCAGGTGGAGCTCCACTGATTCCAACTGGCTATTGACATAGAGGGCAACACCTCCTCCTCTCCTTCCCTGCCTATCCTTCCTAAAGAGTTTATATCCATCTATGCCTACATTCCAGTCATGGGATTCATCCCACCAAGTTTCAGTGACAGCCACTACGCGTGGCATCCCAGCAGCACGGTGGCCCTTAACTCATCCTGTTTGTTGCCCAAGCTGCGCGCATTCGCAGAGAAGCACTTCAGCTGGGCTGGCCCTGTCCTCCTCTTGTGCCAAATCCCCTCGGTTTCCACAGAATGTCCTGCTGGATCATTCATGGCTTGCCTCTGGGCAGCAAGTTGAGAGCCCTTACCAGCTCTCCTTCTCTCTACTGCTGGTGAGCTGCCCCTCTGTTTGTCACTGGCCAGCAGGAGGCTATTAACCCCTTCCCCCTTCAAATCTAGTTTAAAGCCCTATCAATGAGCCCTGCCAATTCCTGCCCCAGGATTCTTATCCCACTCTGGGACAAGTGTGTCCCATGAGTTGTTTTCAGCTCAGGTGCCTTGAAAACCAATCCATGATTGTGGAACCCAAAGCCCTGTTGATGGCACCAGCCCCTGAGCCATGAATTGATCTGTCGGCCCTTCCTCAGTGTGTCCTCATCCATTGCTGATGTTAGAGGGATGGCAGAGAACACGACTTGAGCCCCTGATCCCTTTAGTGTTTGCCCTAAGGTTCTGAAGTCTTTTTTATAGATTGTGAGCCTCTCATTGTTACATCATCACTGCCCACCTGAAAGACCAGCAGTGGGTAGTAGTCTGAAGGACTCACGAGGTTGGGAATTCTATCTACAACCTCTTTAACTTGGGCACCAGGGAGGCAGTTGACCGCTCTATGAAATTGGTCTAGTCTGTATATTGGGCCCTCTGTTCCCCTCATTAGAGCGTTTCCTATGGCGATGACCCTGCGTGGTTTCTTTTCTTTTCTTTATAATATTTTTCTTCGGGTTTTGTTGTTGTTGTTGTCTTTTTTGTTTGTTTGTTTGTTTCTGTTTTCCCCCAATTAATATGGGGAATTACACTTATTTACATAGAGTCTTCAAAATGCCCATTTTTTTCCTCACTTTGTTTAATTTTCCCTCCCTATCCTGGGATGGGTGGGAAAAGGCCAATTTTCCCACAAGAATTTGAGAGATACCACATCCAGAATAGGCAGCTGAATCAGCCAGGTGGGTATGGCATACCACACAACTTAAGCCTACTGTATAAGGGAAGGTAGGGTTGGAGGGTGATGCTGGGGTTGAAGATAGAGTGTTGGGAAGGGCTTGATCTGCATGTGGTCTGCAATTCTCTGGTGTGGCAGTAGTTTCTTGAACCATTGTTGGGTGACTGTTGCATTTTGTATTACTTATTTTATATATTATTTCTTTATTATTGTAAATCATTATTCCTGTTTCTCATAATGTATTTTTTTTTTCAAACTTTCCTTACCTCACCCTGTGGGGTTTTACATTTTGCTCCCAATTTCTCCTTCCAGTCCTACCATGGGAGGCGAGGGGATGGGGGAGGGATGGGGGAGTGATGAGGTGGCATTTGTGTGAACAGCTATATGTGGCTTTGCTGCAGTTGGGCCTAAACCATGACACCCTCTGAGAGTTTGATAATGGATTTGTTACATAAATAATGTTTAAAACTTGCAGTTAGAGACTTGTGCCCATTTAGGGATATTAAAGCAATTTTTCCAAGGACTATTCAACTTAGCTTCCTAACATTTATTTTAGATTGAGTAAACATCAACATTCATCCATTAAGGAGTTAGCAAAGTGTGGAGAAAAAGTCAGGGTTTGTTTCGTTCGTTTGTTTTTTTAAAATTTTTCTAACTAGTACCTGGAGATTAAAAAAGTCCATCGTGTAATTTTGTTTACTTCACTACCAAACACCAAGAATTCTCTGAAATTTTGATGCTCAATGGAGTCTGAGAAACCATGAGAATAAAATTTCTACTGTTGATTTCCATTGTTCTGTTTTTTTCCCACTGTGAGAGTTCATAATGCCTCTTTCTGCTGAGTCAGGTAATGCACAAACACAAACGTAATTCCTTGAGTAGACAGATGTATAGGACTTTAGACAATAGAAGAAGACTAAACTGCTACAGAGGGTCCTGGGAACATATCACCATGGTAACTATTTTTGAATCAGTAGGCTAAGAATAGAATCAAGGTCTCCTAAATTATTCTCCGGTGATATAATACTCAGCCCAAATTTTAAAGAATGTAACTAATCATGCAGTCCAACTTTGTTTACATAATTTGTATGACATTGTATAAAGTGATAAGTATTTGGACTTCAGTAAAATGTTTGTGTTTTTTTTTTTTTCTAATTTTTATTTCCATATACCTCTAATTTCTAAAGCGGCACTCAATATAGAATTGTATCCAATTTTAGTTTCTAGAAGGCAAGTTACAGTGGCAAAAAGAGGAAATAGGAAGAAAAAGCATATTGTGGTGGGCTATGCCCATCCTGGGAAGAAAAAAAACCAAAACCAAAACAAACAAACAAGGGGAGGGGAGGGCTCGTGAGAGTTCTCTTTTTTTCCCTCCTTGGCAGGGGGGTGTTTCCTCCCCTGGGAAACTGACTTGGTCTGTTCCACTTCCCACCCCCACCTTGTCCAGCAGGGGTATAAGAGGGAGGGGAATTGCAGCCATTGCTCTCTTTCCTGATGCTTCCACACTTTGCAAAGGACTGGTTCTGTATCTCATAATTTTTTTTTCCCCTTTTCTTTTCCTTCTCCCATCCATCCTTGTTCCTTACCCTTGTGAACCCTGCATGTCATTGTTACATATATCTTTTGGTTCAGTAGCTGATCAGGACCGCTTGTCCGGAACCGCTCCGCATGAGCTGTGAGTTTCTCGGGGTTTTTCTTTTGCTTTCCTTTCGGGGCTTCGCGGGTTGGGAGGACTGCTGGTAGGGGGAGGAGCCGGCAGGATCATGCTCATGAGATCCTGCACGGGTCACGGGAGCCTGACGTCAGCCGCGGCAGTTTTAAAAGCCGCCCGGGCTGTGCGCGCGGCGCCATTTTGGCTCGGTAGCTGATCGGGACCGCTCATCCAGAACCGCTCCGCTTAAGCTGTGACTTTCTCGGGGTTTTTCTTTTGCTTTCCATTCGGGGTTTCGCGGGTCGGGAGGACTGCTGGTAGGGGGACGAGCTGGCAGGATCGTGCTCACGCGAGCCTGCACGGGCACGGGAGCCTGACGTCAGCCGTGGCAGTTTTAAAAACCGCCCAGGCTGTGCGTGCGGCGCCATTTTGGCTCAGTAGCTAACCTATCCGCTGGGTGACAAAAAAATGAAATAAAAAAAAAAAACAAACACCACACCCACCCAAACACAAAAACCAAACCTTAAACGTTGCATCATGGTCGTCACTCGGATGAAGGGTAAAAAGGCAGCATCTGCCCAGACAGAGCTGTTTTACCAACATGCTGGAGTCCAGGCTGCCAGCTGCAGAGAGTGCTTCAGCCTGGCACTTGGAATAGAGGGGGTGGGAGAGGACACCTGTGTCAGGTGTGAGCAGGTGAATTTTCTCCTCAGCATGGTGGCAGAGCTGAAGGATGAAGTGGCCAAGCTGAAGGAGGAGGTAGCTAGGCTAAGGACAATAAGGGAAAGTGAAAGGGAGTTAGATTTGTGGGAGAAGGCTCTGCAGATCTCCCCTGATGAGGGAAGGGTTCCTGGAGGCGGAGAGGGATGGATACAGGTCCCTGCCAGGAGTGGCAAGAGAAATCCTCCCCGACCCTCTCCTCCTTCTCCGCTGTCCTTGCATAATAAGTATGAGGCCCTGCAGGCTGAGGGTAGTAAGGATGAGAGGGCAGAGGCTGAGGAGCAGCCATCCAGAGGGGAGCCTAAGGCCAAGCAGTCCCCACCAGCTATAACGACCAGCTCCGGGGGGAAGCCTAAGCCCAAGCGGTCCCCACCAGCTATAATAACCAGCTCCACAAAGAAAAGGAGAAGGGTTATAGTTGTAGTGGACTCTCTCCTGGGGGGTACTGAGGGACCCATATGTCGTCCCGACCCATCCCACAGGGAGGTCTGCTCCCTACCAGGGGCAGGGGTTAGGGACATTGCAAAGAGACTCCCTAAATTAATCCAGCCCACTGACTATTACCCTCTGCTGGTAATGCAGGCTGGAAGTGATGAGATTGACAGGAAGGGCACCAGGGCAATTAAGAAGGAATTCAGGGCCCTTGGACAATTGATTGATGGGGCAGGAGCTCAAGTGGTGTTCTGCTCAGTTCCCTCAGTGGCAGGGGTGTACACTGAGAGGAATGGGAGAACCCACGCCATCAACAATTGGCTCAGGGGATGGTGCCAGAGGCAGAACTTTGGGTTCTATGACCATGGGACAACTTTCACCGCACCTGATCTGGTGGGTCCTGATGGGGTGAATCTATCTAGAAGGGGTAAGTGAGTCCTGGCACTGGAGTTGGCAGGGCTCATTAGGAGGGCTTTAAACTAGGTCTGAAGGGGGTGGGTGAGGCAATTGGTCCCTCTGCAGAGGTAAGAGTAGGGCACAAGTTAAGGTCAGTTGAGAAGTCAGGAACCCAGCTGCGATGCATGTACACCAATGCACGCAGCCTGGGCAACAAGCAAGAGCAGTTGGAGGTCCTAATCCATCAGGGCGACTATAATGTAGTTGCCATCTCAGAAACTTGGTGGGACAGCACCCATGATTGGAGTGCTACAATGGGGGGTTACAGGCTCTTTAGGAGAGACAGGCGAGGGAGAAGAGGAGGAGGGGTGGCTCTGTATATTAGAGAGTCACTCTCTGCCACACAACTTGAGGTGGAAGATGAGGGAGTTGAGAGCCTGTGGGTCAAAATCAGAGGACAGCCTAACAAGTCTGACATCCTGATTGGAATCTGTTACAGACCACCCAACCAGGATGAGGAGGCTGATGAAGTATTCTACAAGCAGCTGGAGGCCATCTCAAGATCATCAGATCTTGTCCTTGTTGGTGACCTCAACCTCCTAGATATCTGCTGGGAACTTCATTCAGCAGGGAGGAGGCAGTCCAGAAGATTCCTGGAGCGAATGGAGCACTGCTTCCTGACACAGCTGTTAAGCGAGCCTACCAGGGGACAGGCTCTGCTTGACCTGCTGTTCTGCAATAGGGAAGGGCTGGTGGGAGACGTGATCGTGGGAGGCTGCCTAGGGTGCAGTAACCACGAGATAGTGAAGTTTTCAATATGCAGGGAGATAGGGAGGAGCACCAACAGAACCTTCACCTTAGACTTCCGAAGGGCGAACTTCAGCCTATTTAAGAAACTTGTCTGCAAAGTCCCCTGGGTACCAGCCCTCATGAACCAAGGGGTTCAGGAGGGTTGGACCTACTTCAAACAGGACCTCTTGAAGGCACAGGAACTGGTGGTTCCCATGTGCCAAAAGGCAAGCCAGCGGGGAAGGTGACCGGCCTGGATGAGCAAGCAGCTCCTGGAGGATTTAAGGGGGAAGAAGAGGCTGTATCACCTTTGGTATGAGGGGAAGGCTTCTCGAAGTATGTTCAAGGAAGCTGTTAGATTATGTAGGAATAAAATTAGGGAGGCAAAGGCCCAGCTGGAACTGAAGCTGGCCACCTCTGTCAAAGATAATAAAAAGCATTTTTATAAATATATTAACAATAAGAAGAAGGGCAGGAAGAACCTGCACTCGCTTTTGGACCTGTAGGGGAATATGGTGACCAAAGATGGGGAAAAGGCTGAGGTCCTGAACACCTTCTTTACCTCAATTTTTAACAGCAAGGCAGGAGGAGTTCAGGACGAGTGGCCTCCGGAGCTGGGCGATGGGGTCGAGGAGCAGTGTAATGCCCCAGAAATCCATGAGGAATTAGTTTGGGACCTGCTGAGCCACTTAGATATTCACAAGTCCATGGGACCAGATGGGATCCATCCTAGGGTGCTGAGAGAGCTGGCAGATGTGCTAGCTAGGCCACTCTCCATCATTTTCCTCCAGTCCTGGCTCACAGGTGAGGTCCCAGATGACTGGAAACTGGCTAACGTGGTCCCCATCCACAAGAAGGGTCAGATGGAGGAACCTGGAAACTACAGGCCGGTCAGCCTGACCTCAGTGCCAGGGAAAATGATGGAGCAGATTATCCTGGCAGCAATAACTGCGCACCTGAAGGATGGCCAAGGGCTCAGGTCCAGCCAACATGGATTTAGGAAGGGCAGATCCTGCCTCTCCAACCTGATCTCTTTCTATGATCAGGTGACCCGTCTGGTGGATGTGGGGAGGCCTGTGGATGTGGTCTACCTGGACTTCAGCAAGGCCTTTGACACCGTCCCCCACAGCAAACTGCTGGCTAAGCTGTCAGCCCGTGGATTGGACCATTACACTGTGTGCTAGGTTAGGAAGTGGCTGGAGGGCCGGGCCCGGAGAGTGGTAGTGAACGGTGCCACATCCAGCTGGTGGCCAGTCACCAGTGGTGTCCCTCAGGGATCAGTGCTGGGCCCTGTCCTCTTCAACATCTTCATCGATGATCTGGATGAAGGGGTAGAGTCAGTCATCAGCCAGTTTGCAGATGACACAAAGTTAGGAGCAGATGTTGGTCAGTTCGAGGGTAGAAAGGCACTGCAGAGGGACCTCGACCGACTGGACAGATGGGCAGAGTCCAATGGGATGGCATTCAACAAGTCCAAGTGCCGAGTGCTGCACTTTGGCTATGGCAATCCCATGTAGAGCTATAGGCTGGGGTCGGAGTGGCTGGAGAGCTCCCAAACAGAGAGGGACCTGGGTGTGCTGATCAACAGCCACCTGAATATGAGCCAACAGTGTGCCCAGGTGGCCAGGAGGGCCAATGGCATCCTGGCCTGCATTAGGAATGGTGTGGCCAGAAGGAGCAGGGAGGTCATTGTGCCCCTGTACTCTGCTTTGGTTAGGCCACACCTTGAGTACTGTGTCCAGTTCTGGACCCGTCAGTTTAAGAAGGACATTGAAGGGGTTGGAACTAGATGATCCTTGTGGTCCCTTCCAACCCTGAATGAAACTATGAAACTATGAATTATACTCCATTTAGTATTTGAAAGTCTGGACAAAAGCCAAGCATAGAGACTGATACTTTGGTGACCTACTATGCTTTTTTAGTTAAACAGAGCTAATCAAGGGATTTAGAACACACTTTCTTTTCCTCTGAGGATGGTAAATTTCCTAATATTATTATTATTATTATTCTCTGACACTGCTTACATATTATTCTAGAAAAGATATTCTAACAACTATAGTGGTACAGGCTGAATGGAAGTTTTGGGACACCTTTAAGCACCACCTTTCTAATTGCAATGACTCTCTCCTGAATAGAATAGAATAGAATAGAATAGAATAGATCAGATTAGAAGAGACCTTCAAGATCATCATGTCCAACCCATCAACCAATCCAACCCACTTAAGCAACTAAACCATGGCACCAAGCACCCCATCAAGTCTCCTCCTGAACACCTGGCCTGCATTAAGAATAGTGTGGCCAGCAGGAGCAGGGAGGTCATTGTGCCCCTGTACTCTGCTTTGGTTAGGCCGCACCTTGAGTCCTGTGTCCAGTTCTGGGCCCCTCAGTTTAAGAAGGACATCGAAACACTTGAGTGTGTCCAGAGAAGGGCAAGAAGGCTGGTGAGAGGCCTTGAACACAGGCCCTATGAGGAGAGGCTGAGGGAGCTGGGATTGTTTAGCCTGGAGAAGAGGAGGCTCAGGGGTGACCTGATTGCCCTCTACAACTACCTGAAGGGTGGTTGTAGCCAGGAAGGGGTTGGCCTCTTCTCCCAGGCAACCAGCACCAGAACAAGGGGACACAGTCTCAAGCTGCGCCAGGGGAGGTTTAGACTCGAGGTGAGGAGGAGGTTCTTCACCGAGCGAGTCATTCGACATCGGAAGGGGTTGCCCAGGGAGGTGGTTGAGTCATCGACCCTGGAGGCGTTCAAGAGGAGATTGGACATGGCACTTGGTGCCATGGTCTAGGCATGGGGTCTGTGTTGATAGGTTGGACTCAATGATCCTCGAGGTCCTTTCCAACCTAAGTGATACTGTGTGATACTGTGTGATATAGATATACATGTATATATACTGTTTAAAGATATATATATGCTGTTTAAAGAAAAATTCTTTGCCTCTCTATTTCCAAGCCAAACCCAAATTATTTCTTGGTGGATTTGCTACCCTCCCTTCCTTCTCACTCTCCTTTGGGGAAGGGTATTGTCGAGGGGTTGGAAGGGTAAGGCCAAAAAGCCTTCTCCCTCCCCCCTGTAAAGTAAAGGGAAGGAAAAATTGAAGGGAAAGGAAAAAAAACTCACAACTGAATTAGCAAAGCAGTGGAGTTGTATATTTACAAAGCAATATAGGATATGCAGGGGAATATATACAAATTTACAATATATACATAGATATACAATAAAGTAGCACAGAAATGAGAGTTCTCCCCTCTGCTGAGGGGCGTCCCCACCTCTGCTCCCCCCTCTCTCCCCCTTTCCCCAGAGTGGGTTACAAAGAGAGAGAAAAGAGAAAAAAGTTAGAAGTAGTTATGTGTTAATTGGAAAGCAGTTAATACAGGCCTTGCAGTTTATCAGTTTTTCAAGGTCAAGCCTTGGCCTAAAGCCCAGCACAGAGAAAGCTGCTGCTCAGCGGAGGAGTGGAAGAAAGACTGAAGAGAAAAGTGTTGGAATTCCCAGGATACCCTCCTGCACTCCCAGTTCAGAAGGTGCTTCCTCCCAATCTACTAATGAAATTAGTTTAGATCCTTCTTTTCGTTTACCAACTTCCAACCACCATATTCCCTTTCTTAAGGGGACAGCCTCAAATGATCATAGGTATTCTCAGCCTTGCCCCCATCTGAGCTTTTAAGCTCCAGTTAAGGCTCAAACCACCACACACGTAAATGTAAAAAAACAAAGAGAAAGCTTACTGTCTTCTTACTTTTCTAATCAAATAATTGAGTTTCTTCCTGTACTCCTGAGCAAAGGAAGAGGAGAAAAAGAAAACAAACAACATCTACTCAATCCTGCAACTCATGAAAGGGAGAGAGTATGTTGTGTACCCTGTCTCATTTATCACTGTGTGAGACACTAAAATTGTCTCTCTTGGTGTGACTCAACAAAGATAAAATCACTTGCTGCTTGCCCAGACAATATGTGTTGGGTAGAGCCACTAGAAGGACTCTTGGAAGGTGCAAAGACAACATTGCTCAGTGGGCCATAGCTGGCCTGCAACAATGACCCAGCCATTCACGCCTTCAGGACAAGATAATCTCCACCCATCAAGTACCCTGGAAAGGGTAGACAATGGGTTCATCACCTGTTTCCTGATGTGTAATGAGTGTGGGGGTTTGTCTGGAGGGAGTCGGAGGAGGCAGAGGGCCCCCCTCCACCCCCCATCCAGATCTCTTGCCCAAACACACAGAAATACACAGAAAGATTTCCAGGGGAACGATACCTGGACATTTACCTAAGGATTATTTCCTTGCCCCTGGAATTCCTGAGGGACAATACTTGGATACATACCTAACAACTAAAAACTGTATAAAAAGACCTAAGTGACACTGTCAAAGCAAAAGAAAGAAGATGGCACCACACGCTGGAACATCATGGGTCAACACAACGCATCTTGGACTCTCTCCACCCCTGACCATTGGTAATATAATCTCTTTCTGACTTTCTCCTTTTATCTCTCTCTCTCTCTCACTCTAATTCCTTCCCTCTTCTCCCTCTCTCTCTCCCTCTCCATTTTCTCCCTCTCCCCTTCTTATTTCCACTTTGTTTATGGAATAAATAGTCTAGCTGTTGATATTTTGGCCTCGTTTGTGCCTCTAATTTCACAACACGGGAATATTTAAAAGAAGTGTGTCTGCGGACCGAGACACACTGTCACCATCAAATTCATTCCTGAAGAAGGAGAAGGTCCTACAAAGCTCTAACCCTCACTTCTCACTGCCTGGTACATATCATGCATTTTTTGCTGGGATGATTAGTGAGGTATCCATGGATATAGTAATATGGAAGGTTGGATGTCTTTGAAGTCAATGATTCTTTCTGACATGACTTTAATGGAACCTTAGAGGTGGTCGTGGGATGATATTTCTAATGGGCTATACATATGAATGACCCAAGTTTTATGACAAAGGTCAATGATATTGATGATTAGTGCAGAGAAGATAATTTTGCTGGACTGGTAGGAGGCAACTCACATGATTCATGAATGTTTGCCCCACCCATGCCATTGTTTAGGATAGCAAAAAGACAGGAAACAATAGTTACACAATTTAGCACAAAAGAGTGCATGTGTTTAGATATACATTGGTGAATATACAAAGAAAATGCAGAACCTTTCTTATATGTGTGTGAATTAGGTCTTGTCTTCCAACATTTTATATCTAAATAGGTAGACTACAAAGAGGAAATTGAGTTAAAAAACAGCTTCTAAGGCAATGCTTATCTTTAAGTAATCTAGGCCACATGTATCACAAATCAAGGTATTTCTTTTTCAGCTAGCATTTAGTATTCAAAGACAGAATGAACAGACCATTTTATGTGTCAAGTGAAATGTAATGTGCTTGTCATCAGTTACCATAATAACTTAAACCAGTTTTTAATATGGAAATTCAGCTGTTATGGCAAAATCCATGTGCCTTCAGTGAGAATATGTATATTTGATTTGGCTGAGCTGGAGTTAATTTTCCTCAGAGCATCTTTCTAGTGCTGTGTTTTGGAGTGACATAGGTGGGTGTTGATAACACAGCAGTATTTTGGCTGGTGCTGAGCAAGCACCCAGGCTGTGCTTTTCCAATATTTCCCCACTCCAACAGTATGCTTAGGGTGAGCAAGATCATGGGAAGGGAAACAGTGGAGCCAATTGACCCAAATTGGCCAAAAAGTTATTCCATGCCATGATGGTCATAGTTATGGCTATTAATTATGATTTATTAAATATTAATAATAATTTATTAGCATAACAATCTTTAACAAGCTTTTAACAGTATATATATACAGATTCTAGTGCATGGGTGTGGATATTTAGTGCTGCAGTTTAACAATTTTAAACTGAATTAGAAAAATAAAAAATTATTCAATAAGAAACAAAGGTGCAATTCTGATATTTGTCCACCAGAGACTAACTCAACAAGGCACCTGGCAGCTGAATACAATGGTGAGACTAGGTATCAGGCACTGCAATACAACTAAAGAAACCTTTGAAAGAGATTTAAACAAATTTTCACTCATGAATTATAACTCCAGGCACACAGGGTGGCTCATTATAAATCACAGGTTACAATAACAAGAGGGCTAAAGCACAGGGATTTGAAACAGAACCAAAACTGGTGTTAAACCTGTGAACATTGAAAATTTTAGAGTTTCCCTCACTAAACTGGTTGCTAATCTGTATCACAGTATCACAGTATCACAGTATCACTTAGGTTGGAAAGGACCTCGACGATCATCGAGTCCAACCTATCAACACAGACCCCATGACTACACCATGGCACCAAGTGCCATGTCCAATCTCCCCTTGAACGCTTCCAGGGTCAATGACTCAACCACCTCCCTGGGCAACCCCTTCCAATGATGAATGACTCGCTCGGTGAAGAACTTCCTCCTCACCTCGAGTCTAAACCTCCCCTGGCACAGCTTGAGACTGTGTCCCCTTGTTCTGGTGCTGGTTGCCTGGGAGAAGAGGCCAACCCCTTCCTGGCTACAGCCACCCTTCAGGTAGTTGTAGAGGGCAAGGAGGTCACCCCTGAGCGTCTTCTTCTCCAGGCTAAACAATCCCAGCTCCCTCAGCCTCTCCTCATAGGGCTTGTGTTCAAGGCCTCTCCCCAGCCTTGTTGCCCTTCTCTGGACGCGCTCAAGTGTTTCGATGTCCTTCTTAAACTGATGCGCGCAGAACTGGACACAGGACTCAAGGTGCGGCCTAACCAAAGCAGAGTACAGGGGCACAATGACCTCCCTGCTCCTTCTGGCCACACTATTCCTAATGCAGGCCAGGATGCCATTGGCTGTCCTGGCCACCTGGGCACACTGTTGGCTCATATTCAGGTGGCTGTCGATCAGCACACCCAGGTCCCTCTCTGCTTGGGAGCTCTCCAGCCACTCTGACCCCATATATATTTGCTGCAGTGGCTTTCTCCAGGCCTGGATGCAGAGCAGTCCCTTTCAGATGCGATGGAGGCAGATTTCTCCTTTGCCTTCAGGGGCATGGTATGTGCCCTGTGGGGATGTGCTGGAGGTGCCCCAGCCACCTCCCTGGACAACTCATTCCAAGGTTTCACCACTCTCATAGTGAAGAACGTCCTCCTCACATCCAGCCTGAATCTCCCCACCTCCAGCTTCATTCCATTCCCCCTAGTCCTATCACTACCTGACATCCTGAGAAGTCCCTCCCCAGCCTTCTTGTAGTCCCTCTTCAGATACTGGAAGGTCACAATAAGGTCACCTTGGAGCCTTCTCCTCTCCAGACTGAACAGCCCCAACTTCTTCAGTCTGTCCTCATAGGAGAGGTGCTCCAGCCCTCTGATCATCCTCGTGGCCCTTCTCTGGACATGTTTCAGCATGTCCATATCCCTCTTGTAATAGGGGCTCCAGAACTGGACACAGTACTCCAGGTGGGGTCTCACCAGGGCTAAGTAGAGGGGGAAAATCACCTCCTTCGAACTGCTAGCCACACTTCTCCTGATGCAGCCCAGGATCTGATTGGCTTTGCAGGCTGCAAGTGCACACTGAGAGCTCATGTTGAGCTTCTCGTCCACCAGCACTCCCGAGTCTCTCTCCTCAGGGTTGCTTTCCAGCCAGTCACTGCCCAGCCTGGATTTGTGCCTGGGATTGCCTCGACCCAGATGCAGGACCCTGCACTTGCCCTTATTGAACTTCATGAGGTTGGCTTGTGCCCACCTCTCCAGCCTGTCAAGGTCCCTCTGGATGGCCTCCCTTCCCTCCAGCGTGTCTGCTGCACCACACAGCTTGGTGTCATCAGCAAACTTGCTGAGGGTGCACTCAATGCCACTGTCCATGTCACCCACAAAGATGTTGAACAAGACAGGTCCCAGGACTGATCCCTGAGGGACTCCACTTGTCACTGGCCTCCACTGGGACATGGACCCATTGACAGCCACTCTTTGGGTGCAGCCATCAAGCCAGTTCCTTATCCATCCAGTAGTCCACCCATCAAACCCATGTTTCACCAGTTTGGAGACCAGGATGTGGTGCGGGACAGTGTCGAAGGCTTTGCTCAGGTCCAGGTAAACAGCATCAGTTGCTCGCCCCTCATCTATTAATGTTGTTACCTGTTCATGGAAGGCCACTAGTTTGGTCAGGCAGGATTTGCCCTTGGCAAAGCCATGCTGACTGTTCCCAATCACCTCTTCACTATTCTTTTGAGCGAGTAGTGACTCCAGGAGGATCTGCTCCATGATCTTTCCAGGCACAGAGGTGAGACTGACTGGCCTGGAGTTCCCTGGTTCCTCCTTCTTACCCTTTTTGAAGATGGGGGCAATGTTTCCCCTTTTCCAGTCAGAGGAGAGGAGAGGAGAGGAGAGGAGAGGAGAGGAGAGGGAGAGGGAGAGGAGAGGAGGGAGAGGAGAGGAGAGGAGGAGAGGAGAGGAGAGGAGAGGAGAGGAGAGGAGAGGAGGAGGGAGAGGAGAGGAGAGGAGAGGAGAGGAGAGGAGAGGAGAGGAGTTCAATAGAATAGACCAGATTGGAAGAGATCTTCAAATCATCATGCCCAGCCCATCATCCAACATCATCTAATCACACCATGCAATTTCTTCCAAACTTCCAGCCTAAACCTCCCCTGGCATAGCTTGAGATTGTGTCCTCTTGTTCTGGTGCAGGTTCTCTGGGAGGAGAGACTAACGTCTGCATGTCTGCAACCTCCCTTCAGGTAGTTGTAGAAAGCAATAAGGTCTCCCCTGAGCCTCCTCTTCTCCAGGCTATTCAACCCCAGCTCCCTCAGCCTCTCCTCATATGGCTTGTGTTCCAACCCACTCTCCAACTTTGTTGGCCCTCTCTGGACGTGCTCCAGCAAGTCAACTTTCATAAACTGAGGGGCCCAGAACTGGACACAGGACTCGAGGTGCAGCCTAACCAGTGCAGTGTACAGGGGCAGAATGACCTCCCTGCTCCTGCTGGCCACACTGTTCTTGATGCAGGCCAGGATGCCATTGGCCCTCCTGGCCACCTGGGCACACTGCAGGCTCATGTTCAGCCTACCATCAACCAGCACCCCCAGGTCCCTCTCTGCCTGGCTGCTCTCCAGCCACTCTGACCCCAGCCTGGAGCACTGCATGGGGTTGTTGTGGCCAAAGTGCAGAACCCAGCACTTGGATCTGTTAAATCTCATGCCGTTGGATTCTGCCCATCTGTCCAGCCTGTCAAGGT
Source organism: Melanerpes aurifrons (assembly GCA_011125475.1). Lineage (NCBI taxonomy): Eukaryota > Metazoa > Chordata > Aves > Piciformes > Picidae > Melanerpes > Melanerpes aurifrons. Next base: position 3,636,596 of record WWNC01000076.1, on the reverse strand, counting down.
CTCTCTGCAAAGCCTCTCCACCCTCTAGCAGATCAACTCCTGTCCCCAGCTTGGTGTCATCAGCAAATTTACTGATGATAGACTCAATGCCCTCATCCAGATCATCACTAAAGATATTAAAGAGCACAGGAACGAGCAGCGATCCTTGGGGCACATCACTAGTGACTGGCTGCCAGCTGGATGTGGCACCATTCACCACCACTCTCTGGGCTCAGCCCTCCAGCCAGTTTCTGACCCAGTGCAGAGTGCTCCTGTCCAAGCCATGGACTGACAGCTTGGCCAGGTGTTTGCTATGGGGGACAGTGTCAAAGGTTGTCATGAAGTCCAGGTAGACTACATCCACAGGCTTCCCCACATCCACCAGGCGGGTCACCCGATCATAGAAGGAGATTAGGTTGGTCAGGCAGGACCTGCCCTTCCTAAATCCATGTTGGCTGGACCTGAGCCCTTGGCCATCCTGCAAGTGCTGTGTGATTGCACTCAAGATGACCTGTTCCATAACCTTGCCTGGCACTCAGGTCAGGCTGGCAGGTCTATAATTGCCTGGTTCATCCAACCGGCCCTTCTTGTGGATGGGCATCACTTTGTCCAGCTTCCAGTCTTCTGGGATGTCTCCAGTGAGCCAGGACTGCTGAAAAATGCTGGAGAGTGGCTTGGCCAGCTCATCTGCCAGCTCTCTCAGCACCTTGGGATGGATCCATTCTGGTCTCATGGACCTGTGGGGATCCAAGTGGCTGAGGACATCTCTAATTACCTCCTCCTGGAACACAGGAGTACTATACTGCTCCCTGCCTCCATCTGCCAGCTCAGGAGGCCAGTTGTCTGGAGGACATTCTTTCCTGCTATTAAAATTTAACAGCAAAGAAGGTGTTAAATACCTCTCCCTTTTCCTCGTCTTCTGTTACTATTTTGCACTCCATGTCCACCAAAGAGTGGAGGTTTTCCTTGCCGCTCTGTGAGAGACTAAAAGCTTGTCTCTTCTGGTGTGACTCAATAAAGATAAAATAATTTGCTGCTTGCCCAGACAGTAGCTGATGGGTGTTGGGCAGAGCCACTGGAAGGACTCTTGGAAGGTGCAAAGATAACATTGCTCACTGGACCACAGCTAGCCTCACAACAATAGACTGAGGACACCTTCGGGAATATGCATAAGACAAGATAATCTCCACCCATGAAATACCTGGGAAAAGGAGTATGGTGAGACAATGGATTTCTGATGTGCAATGAGTCTTCTTCGTCGTCTTCGTCGTCGTCGTCTTCGTCGTCGTCTTCTTCTTCTTCTTCTTCTTCTTCTTCTTCTTCTTCTTCTTCTTCTTCTTCTTCTTCTTCTTCTTCTTCTTCTTCTTCGTCTTCGTCTTCTTCTTCTTCTTCTTCGCCGTCCTCGTCTTCTTCTTCTTCTTCGCCGTCTTCGTCTTCTTCTTCTTCTTCTTCTTCTTCTTCTTCTTCTTCTTCTTCTTCTTCTTCTTCTTCTTCGCCGTCTTCGTCTTCGTATTATTTAATTGCTCCTGTCTTGTTGCTGGCTTTTGTTATATTTTCCCCTCTCCCCTGTCCATCTAAGAGGGGTAGGGATAGAGTAGCTTTTATGGGCCCCAGCCAGGGCCAAACCACCACAATGTATATATGCTGTCATGACTGCAAAATTTAAAAAAAAGAAAACGAGAGACAGAAAAAGGTAGTACATGCCATACATTGTATAATGCTGCCAGAGAGAAGTGAAAACTGTCTTTGTGTTCTCAGCTCTAAAAATATGAATGGCCAGTAAAAAAAACAATTCATCAAGGAGAAAACTACCAGATTTATCAATGTGGGACTGCCTTGAGATTACTAATTGAGCAATGCATCACCCAGAAATGTTAAGCTCTGATCACATAACTGCTCTGCAATTACCAATGAAAGGACTTATGAATTTATTGAAGTGAATAAACCATTGATGAGAAAAAACTCTTTTGTTATCTCACTAGTGGTGATCATGCTACATATTTACCACAATATTATCTTCATATGGTCCAAATTTGTACTGTTAATGCACTGAATATTCTTCAAAGGGTTAAAAGAAGAGATAAATCAAAAATACATGCACAAGTGGAAAAGAGAAATAAGGAATAAGGCGACAGGATTATTCTCAAATGTATTTTTTAAAAACTTTTAAATACAGAGAATACATCTAAAGCCTGGAAATATCTCCTTCTCCTCACCCTCTGCAATACTAACACATTACTGCTAGGTTAAACTTCTCTCATGATGAGAGTCAAATTCTGAGTATATTGCATGATCCTTGGATTCATATTGTGTGTTCTTGCTAAGAAGCACATCTTTAATGGTCTCTCACAGAAATTTTAAAAAAAATATTAGCAGAAATTTGTAATGTTAGTTAAAATTAGGGTGCTATATTAGGTAGAATCATTGTTGATTAATTTGTTTGGTTTATAGAAAAAGACCCAGCACGTGGCTGAAGAGAGAGGAGGCAGCTTGAGGAGTGCAGTGCAGTCTTCTTACTGACAGGAAAAAAAAAAAACACACAAAAAACGGGTGGAGAGGGTGGTTGCTGCAAGATGGTCACTACTAGAGCAAAGGCTAGCAGAAGGACAGTGGGCACCCAAACAGAGATCACACACAAGCATGCAGATGTTCAGGTAGGTGGCTGCAGTGAGTGCTGGAACCTGGCACTCGATATGGAGGATGGAGGGAGCAGCTCCTGTGTCAGGTGTGAGCAGGTTAGTGATCTGATGAGCATGGTGGTCAAACTAAAAGAAGAGGTGGAAAGGCTAAGAGCTAGAAGAGATGGCGAACAGAAAATTGACGATTCCCATAATGTAATCTCTTCTAAACCAGAACAGGGGGTAACACTTAGTGAAACAGGGAGTTTGATACCTTCCCAGCAGCAAGCCTCATAACCTCCCTGTAGTAACCCACATGAGCAGGGCCAATGGGAACAGGTCTCTGCCCGATGGAAGAAATGCAAATGGAGAAAGTCTGCTACTGTGAGCAGCATGCTGCCTCCAGTGCAATTACAGAACAGGTATGAGGCTCTGCAGGAGGAACAGGTCATTGGTAAGGTTGAGGACTCAAGAAGGTCAGAAGCTGCACCAATGACAGGTTGCCTCAGGCCAGTCATCAAAACTTACCCAGAAAAGAAACCTCGTAGGGTCATTGTTATAGGAGACTCCCTACTGAGGGGAACAGAGGGCCCAATATGCAGACCAGACCCATTTCACAGAGAGGTCAGCTGCCTCCCTGGTGCCCAAGTAAAAGACATTGTAGATAAAATTCCCAACCTTGTGACTTGTTCAGACTATTATGCACTTCTGGTCTTTCAGGTGGGTAGTGACGATGTAACAATGAGGGGCTCACAATCAATTAAAAAAGACTTCAGAACCTCAGGGCAAATGCTAAAGGGATCAGGGGCTCACGTCGCGTTCTCTACTATCCCTCTAACGTCAGCAATGGATGAGGAAACACTGAGGAAGGGCTGACAGGTCAATTCATGGCTCAGGGGCTGGTGCCATCAACAGGGCTTTGGGTTCCACAATCATGGATTGGTTTTCAAGGCACCTGAGCTGAAAACAACTCATGGGACACACTTGTCCCAGAGGGGGATAAGAATCCTGGGGCAGGAATTGGCAGGGCTCATTGCTAGGGCTTTAAACTAGATTTGAAGGGGGAAGGGGTTAATAGTCTCCTGCTGGCCAGTGACAAACAGAGGGGCAGCTCACCAGCAGTAGAGAGAAGGAGAGCTGGTAAGGGCTCTCAACTTGCTGCCCAGAGGCAAGCCATGAATGATCCAGCAGGACATTCTGTGGAAACCGAGGGGATTTGGCACAAGAGGAGGACAGGGCCAGCCCAGCTGAAGTGCTTCTCTGCGAATGCGCGCAGCTTGGGCAACAAACAGGATGAGTTAAGGGCCACCGTGCTGCTGGGATGCCACGACGTAGTGGCTGTCACTGAAACTTGGTGGGATGAATCCCATGACTGGAATGTAGGCATAGATGGATATAAACTCTTTAGGAAGGATAGGCAGGGAAGGAGAGGGAGGAGGTGTTGCCCTCTATGTCAATAGCCAGTTGGAATCAGTGGAGCTCCACCTGGGGAGGGATGATGAGCTAGTTGAGAGCGTATGGGTTAAAATTAAAGGCAGGACAGGGAAAGGAGATATTACTGTGGGGGTCTCCTACAGGCCACCTGACCAGCAGATCCAAGCAGATGAGGCCCTCCACAGGCAAATAGAAGTGGCTTCTAGGTCACATGCACTGGTCCTCATGGTGATTTCAACCACCCGCACATCTGCTGGAGGGACAACACAGCAAGGCACTAGCAATCCAGGATGTTCCTGGACTGCATAGAAGACAACTTCCTCCTCCAAATGGTAGAGGAACCAACAAGAAATGGTGCTATGCTGGACCTTGTTCTCACCAACAGGGAAGGGCTGGTAAGCAATGTGAGGCTCATAGACGGCCTTGGCTGCAGTGACCATGAAGCAGTTGAATTTAACATCCTCAGGGCAATCAGGAGGAAGTATTCCAAGCTCACGACCCTAGACTTTAGCCATGCAGACTTTGATCGCTTCAGGGATCTGCTAGCCAAAGTGTCATGGGACAAAGCCCTGGAGGGAAGAGGGACCCAGGACAGCTGGTCAGTAATCAGGGACCACCTCCTCTGTGTCCAGGAGCTCTGTATACCAACAAAGAGAAAAGAAGGTAAGAATGCTAGGAGGCCTGCCTGGATGGGCAAGGAGCTACTGGACACACTAGTACTTAAAAAGGAAACTCATACAGGAAGTGGAGAGAAGGACAGGTAGAACAGGGGGAATATAAGGAAGCTGCCCGAGCAGCAAGAGTCCTGGTTAGGAAAGCCAAAGCAGAGTTCAAATTGAATGTAGCCAGGGAGATTAAAGGGAACACTAAGAACTTCTACAGGTATATTAATGGGAAGAAGAAGACTAGGGAAGGTGTGGGCCCCCTCAGAAAGGAAACTGGTGACATGGTCACAAGTGATGAGGAAAAGACTGAGGTACTTAATAACTTCTTTCCCTCAGTCTTCACTGCAAGGGCCTCTAGCCACACTCCTGATGTTATGGAAGTCAAAGCCAGGGACGGGGGCAATCTGGGGAAGTCCCCACAGACTGGAAAAGGGGAAACGTTACCCCCATCTTCAAAAAGGGTAAGAAGGAGGAACCAGGGAACTCCAGGCCAGTCAGTCTCACCTCTGTGCCTGGAAAGATCATGGAGCAGATCCTCCTGGAGTCACTACTTGCTCAGAAAAATAGTGAAGAGGTGATTGGGAACAGTCAGCATGGCTTTGCCAAGGGCAAATCCTGCCTGACCAGCCTGGTTGCCTTCTATGAGCAGGTGACAACATTAATAGATGAGGCGCGAGCAACTGATGTCATTTACCTGGATGTCGTAGTTTGGGCTGGGTGTCCTCTGCTACAGGGGTGTTTCCTGTGTCCAGAAGTCCAGCCCAGTGGGTGGACACAGGAAATTAGGTTATTTCCTACCATGATCCCTTGCACCACTATAAGTCTCAAGGCGGGGTCTGGTACTTCCTCTTTCCTTCCTCCTCGCCGCCCGGTAACTGGGATAGAGATATCCTGGCCATGGGCCTGGTTAGGCCCAAGGCCATGGGGGGATGGGCAGTCTCAGATCTGGCCAGCTGAGACTAGCCTAGCAGTGGGGGGGGGAAGGAGGAGCCCTGGGGGTTTTTGGGTGCACCCTCAGGTAGGGATGGGATTTCTCTGGGTCTGTTTTGGGTTCCCTCTCTTGACACTGTATTTCTAGTTCTCTGCACGCACTCAGTGTTCTATTTAAACTTTCCATCACTTTTGCAATCTGTTTGTCTGAGTCGTTATTTCTGCGCGTGGTGGGGAGGGGGTCTGCCCCAACCCGTTACACTGGACCTGAGCAAAGCCTCGACACTGTCCCGCACCACATCCTGGTCTCCAAACTGGTGACACATGGGTTTGATGGGTGGACCACTAGATAGATAAGGAACTGTCTTGATGGCTGCACCCAAATAGTGGCTGTCAATGGGTCCATGTCCCAGTGGAAGCCAGTGACAAGCGGAGTCCCTCAGGGATCAGTCCTGGGACCTGTCTTGTTCAACATCTTTGTGGGGGACATGGACAGTGGCATTGAGTGCACCCTCAGCAAGTTTGCTGATGACACCAAGCTGTGTGGTGCAGCAGACACGCTGGAGGGAAGGGAGGCCATCCAGAGGGACCTTGACAGGCTGGAGAGGTGGGCACAAGCCAACCTCATGAAGTTCAATAAGAGCAAGTGCAGGGTCCTGCATCTGGGTCGAGGCAATCCCAGGCACAAATCCAGGCTGGGCAGTGACTGGCTGGAGGGTAGCCCTGAGGAGAGAGCCTTGGGGGTGCTGGTGGACAAAAAGCTCAACATGAGCTCTCAATGTGCACTTGCAGCCTGCAAAGCTAATCAGATCCTGGGCTGCATCAAGAGAAGTGTGGCTAGCAAGTCGAGAGAGGTGATCCTCCCCCTCTACTCAGCCCTGGTGAGACCCCACCTGGAGTACTGCGTCCACTTCTGGAGCCCCTATTACAAAAGGGATGTGGAGGTGCTGGAAGGTGTCCAGAGAAGGGCCACGAGGATGATCAGAGGGCTGGAGCACCTCTCCTATGAGGACAGACTGAAGGAGTTGGGGCTGTTCAGTCTGCAGAAGAGAAGGCTCCGAGGTGACCTAATTGTGGCCTTCCGGTATCTGAAGGGGGCCTACAGGAAGGCTGGGGAAGGACTTCTCAGGATGTCAGGTAGTGATAGGACTAGGGGGAATGGAATGAAGCTGGAGGTGGGGAAATTCAGGCTGGGTGTGAGGAGGAGGTTCTTCACCATGAGAGTGGTGAGACCCTGGAATGGGTTGTCCAGGGAGGTGGTCGAGGCCCCATCCCTGGGGGTGTTTAAGAGCAGGCTGGATGAGGCTCTGTCCAGCCTGATGTAGTGTGGGGTGTCCCTGCCCATGGCAGGGGGGTTGGAACTAGATGATCCTTGTGGTCCCTTCCAACCCTGAATGATACTATGATACTTGAGTATTTGCAAAACAGAAATTTCTAATTTGACAGAATATTCAATGTCTGATGAAAACAGGTTTCTTGACTACTCCTTCTTAGGCTATGTAATGGATTGGGGCAAACCCCCTCCCCACCACGTGCAAAAATGACGACTCAGACAAACAGATTGCAAAAGTGATGGAAAGTTTAAATAGAGAAAAGTGAATGTGTGCAGAGAACCAGAAACACAGTGACAAGAAGAACCCCAAAACAGACCCAGAGAGATCCCATCCCCACCTGAGGGTGCACCCAAAACCCCCAGGACTCCTCCTTCCCCTCCCACTGCTAAGCTAGTCTCAGCTGGCCAGATCTGAGACTGCCCATCCCCCCCGTGGTCTTGGGCCTAGCCAGGCCCATGGCTGGGAAATCTCTCCCCCAGTCACTGGGTGGCGAGGAGGAAGGAAAGAGGAAGTGCCAGACTCCGCCATGAATCTTATAGTGGTGCATGGGATCATGGTAGGCAATAACCTAATTTCCTGTGTCCACCCACTGGGCTGGACTTCTGGACACAGGAAACACCCCTGTAGCAGAGGGCACCCAGCCCAAACTATGACAGGCTGCTGTACATGTAGTATATTCCTTGATAGGCTGCTGGTTTGAACCAGGAAAACAAATAGTCAGGGACCTGGAAACCCACCTTTTTCAACTCTTCTTAAGAGTCCTTAAGACATGTCTTCTTAGACTGTGTTGGGGCACATTTGAGGCACTTCAAACAGCTTGTTTCATTCTCCCCCTAATTTAGACTAAATGAAATTTGAGATTGTGCCTTTCTTGTTTCTATTTTACACACCAATGTACATATACATATTCACTCTGACACCATTTCTGTCTCATACTTAGTAGCCTTAGCACTAGAGTATGTGACATTTATCTCTTTCAGTTGATGCTAGGAAGAGATGAAGGTCCCATAATCTTCTTATAATACCACTGAAACAGACAAAGACAACCACTCACTGATAGCAGATTTTGCCCAAAATATAAAATAATATATCTAGGGGAAAAAATAAATGCAAAAAAAAAAAAAAAAGTCATTCTTTAAACTCCTTCACTCAAAGAGGGACGAAAAGGGATAAAATTGGGCAATGTGAGTTACAACAGAGTCTAAACTGTAGATAGAATCTAGGACTGATGGTAGAACCCAATACAATCCAGTGTAAACAGATCAAAAGCTATATGCCTATTTCTTACATTTAGTTTTTGCACTGCAGTAAGTATAGATTATTACAGACATATTATCATGAAAATTATTTTAGTTATAATTCACAGGATTACAGGATCACAGGACACACTCTTCTTAATGCACTTCAGGGTACCATTTGCCTTCATGGCCAATGGAATCAGGGGCACATTGCTGGCCCATGGATAACTTCTTATCTACCAGGACTCCCGGGTCCTTCTCCACAGGGTTAGTCTTCAGCATATCACCTCCTAACTTGTAGTGGTGCAGGTTATTATTCCTTCCCAGGTGCAGGACTCTGTACTTATCCTGTTGAACCTCATTATGTTCCTCTTTGCCCAGCTCTCCAGTCTGTCCAAATCTTATTGAATGGCCATACAGCCTTCAGGTGTATCAGCCAAGCCTCCCGGTTCGGTATCAATAAACTTGCTGAGCAGAAACTCTGTCTCCAGATCAATGGCAATGATGAAAAGGTTGAACGGGGCCAGACCCAACACTGATCCCTGGGAGACTCCACTAGTAACATCTCTCCAGCTGGACTTGACATCATTGACCACCAGTAATCAGTTCCTAATCCTTCTCACTTCCTGAGCTTGTTCACAAGATGGCATGGGAGGCAGTGTCAAAAGCCTTACTAAGGTTGAAGTAGACTACAGTACATAACACCTTTCATTTAAATTAATAGAAATAAATGCACATAAAGAAAACCAATAAAATCACAGAATCACAGAATTTCTGTGACTGGAAGTGACCTTGAAAGATGATCTAGTCCAACACGCCTGCCAGAGCAGGATCACCTGTACCAGATTACATAGGAATGCATCCAGGTGAGTTTTGAACATCTCCGGAGGGGGAGACTCCACAACCTCCATGGGCAGTTCTTTCCTGGGCTCTGTCACCCTCACAATGAAAAAAAATTTTCCTTATATTTATGTGAAACTTCCTATACCTCAACTTCCACCAGTTGCCCCTCATCCTGTCATTTGGCACCAATGAAAAGAGCCTATCTCCATCCTCTTGGTAGTCACCTTTTACATATTTATAAACATTGATGAAGTCACCACTCAGTCTCCTCTTCTCCAAGCTAAAGAGTCCTAGCTCCCTCAGTCTCTCCTTATATGGGAGATGTTCCGTTCCCCTAATCATCCTCATGGCTCTGCACTGGGGTCTTTCAAGTAGTTCACTGTCCTTCTTGAACTGAGGGGCCCGGAACTGGACACAATATTCCAGATGTGGCCTCACCAGTGCAAAGCAGAGGAGAAGAACCTCTCTTGACCTACTGGTCACACCCCTTCTAATTCACCCCAGAATGGCATTGGCCTTCCTGCCCACAAGAGCACATTGCTGGCTCATGGTCATCCTTTCATATACCAGGACCCCTAAGTCTCTTTCCCCTTCACTTCTCTCCAGCGGGTCCATCCCCAGCCTATACTGGTGCATGGAGCTGTATATAGGATAGGATAGGATAGGATAGGATAGGATAGGATAGGATAGGATAGGATGGGATAGGATAGGATAGGATAGGATAGGATAGGATAGGATGGAATGGAATGGAATGGAATGGAATGGAATGGAATGGAATGGAATGGGATGGAATGGAATGGAATGGAATGGAATGGAATGGAATGGAATTAATCAGGTTGGAAAAGACCTTCAAGATCATCAAGTCCAGCCTATCACCCAACACAATCTAATCAACTAAACCATGGCACCAAGTACCTCATCCAGTCCCCTCTTAAACACCTCCAGTGATGGTGATACCACCACCTCCCTGGGCAGCCCATTCCAATGGCCAGTCACTCTTTCTGCGAAGAACTTCTTCCTAATATCCAGCCTACAAAGAAGTTGAACAGTACTGGTCCCAGTATAGACCCCTGAGGGACTCCACTAGATACAGGCCTCAAACTAGACTCCATCCCATTGACTACATCTCTTTGACTTCTTTCCTTCAACCAGTTCACAATCCACTTCACTACCTGATCATTGAGACCACACTGCCTCAGTTATTGCAAGGATGCTGTGGGAGAAAGTGTAAAATGTCTTAGTGAAATGAAGATATACCACTTCCACAGTTCTACCATCATCTATATAAATCTATATCTAAATGAAATATAGACAAATAAAATGTCATGAGGTTTACTCTGTAATGTATTTTATGATAGCTCATTATGCTAGATCTGCTAAAGTGTATGAAAGGTTATCTTTAAAAATACCTCCAGATAATCAAAGACCTCGTGTGAAAAGAAAAGTGGACCTTTCAAGGATGTGTTTTTCCTAACTTTTAACGTGCTGCCTCAGTATAATAGGACTAAAATCTCTGACATCTTCTTCTTTAAAGAAAAGAAACATGATCAAACTTATGAATAATACATTGTCCAAGGGCTTCAATCTATTTTAAACACTACATAACCATAATTTGTAATATTTACTTAAACAGTGGTTCTCAAAATAAAGAGAGGGGGGAAAAAAAAAAAAAAAAAAGAAAATAACCTGAAATGCTGAGAATCACTTAGCACCTTGTCCATGAGCAGTTTGCATTAGAAATCTGGACTGCTTAATTTCATTGTGCTAAAGGTGTGAACATGAAGAGGGGAAAGAATAAAGAGGGAAAAACAGGAAACAACAACAAAAAAACTTAGATCGAAAGAGGGACAAAAGCCTCCCTAACACAACTTCAAAAATATATTCTGTGTGAAGTCATAGGATTAAATTCTCTTTTGGTGGTCCAAAACTAAATAATAATATTGTTATATATGTTAGGAAAACCTCAACCCGGACAGATCCTTTCATAGTTTCATAGTTTCATAGTTTCATTCAGGGTTGGAAGGGACCACAAGGATCATCTAGTTCCAACCCCCCTGCCATGGGCAGGGACACCCCACACTACATCAGGCTGGACAGAGCCTCATCCAGCCTGCTCTTAAACACCCCCAGGGACGGGGCCTCAACCACCTCCCTGGACAACACATTCCAGGGTTTCACCACTCTCATGGTGAAGAACCTCCTCCTCACACCCAGCCTGAATCTCCCCACCTCCAGCTTCATTCCATTCCCCCTAGTCCTATCACTCCCTGACATCCTGAGAAGTCCTTCCCCAGCCTTCCTGTAGGCCCCTTTCAGATACTGGAAGGCCACAATTAGGACACCTCGGAGCCTTCTCTTCTGCAGACTGAACAGCCCCAACTCCTTCAGTCTGCCCTCATAAGAGAGGTGCTCCAGCCCTCTGATCATCCTTGTGGCCCTTCTCTGGACACCTTCCAGCACCTCCACATCCCTCTTGTAATAGGGGCTCCAGAACTGGGCACAGTACTCCAGGTGGGGTCTCACCAGGGCTGAGTAGAGGGGGAGGATCACCTCCCTTGACCTGCTAGCCACACTTCTCCTGATGCAGCCTAGGATCTGATTGGCTTTGCGGGCTGCAAGTGCACACTGATAGCTCATGTTGAGCTTTTCGTCCACCAGCACCCCCAAGGCTCTCTCCTCAGGGCTACTTTCCAGCCAGTCACTGCCCAGCCTGTATATGTGCTTGGGATTGCCTCAACCCAGATGCAGGACCCTGCACTTGCTCTTATTGAGCTTCATGAGGTTGGCTTGTGCCCACCTCTCCAGCCTGTCAAGGTCCCTCTGGATGGCCTCCCTTCCCTCCAGCGTGTCTGCTGCACCACACAGCTTGGTGTCATCAGCAAACTTGCTGAGGGTGCACTCAATGCCACTGTCCAAGTCCCCCACAAAGATGTTGAACAAGACAGGTCCCAGGACTGATCCCTGAGGGACTCCGCTTGTCACTGGCCTCCACTGGGACATGGGCCCATTGACAGCCACTCTTTGGGTGCAGCCATCAAGCCAGTTCCTTATCCATCTAGTGGTCCACCCATCAAACCCATGTGTCACCAGTTTGGAGACCAGAATGTGGTGCGGGACAGTGTCGAAGGCTTTGCTCAGGTCCAGGTAAACAGCATCAGTTGCTCGCCCCTCATCTATTAATGTTGTCACCTGCTCATAGAAGGCAACCAGGTTGGTCAGGCAGGATTTGCCCTTGGCAAAGCCATGCTGACTGTTCCCAATCACCTCTTCACTATTCTTCTGAGCGAGTAGTGACTCCAGGAGGATCTGCTCCATGATCTTTCCAGGCACAGAGGTGAGACTGACTGGCCTGGAGTTCCCTGGTTCCTCCTTCTTACCCTTTTTGAAGATGGGGGTAACGTTTCCCCTTTTCCAGTCTGTGGGGACTTCCCCAGATTGCCATGTCTTTTGAAATATAATAGAGAGGGGTTTAGCAACCTCATCTGCCAGTTCTCTCAGTACCCGTGGGTGTATCCCATCGGGTCCCATGGACTTGAACAGTTTCAGGTTCTTCAGATGATCACGAACCTGATCTGCACTTACAATGGACAGTTCTTCCTCCCCGTCCCTGGCTTTGACTTCCATAACATCAGGAGTGTGGCTAGAGGCTTTAACCTTTGTAATCTTGGGTTTTGTACCCCTGTGATACAGTCTATAAGTTACCTTACTGTTTAAAATTAATTAAGTGATACTAAACCTACTTTTAAACCTTTTCATCAGTACAGTCAAAAGGGATATAAAGAAGTTTTTCTTTGGCTGGGGTCCAGATACTAATGGTTTTAAAATGTCTTCTTATTGCATTTAAGTCAGTAGTTAGGTCAACTAGACAAATAGATGTCAGAGGATGTTCAAATAAATACTATTTAATGTTTCCTTGGATTCTTCATGATTTAGTTTTCTAGCCTAAAAATGCAGAAATTTAGGAGACACTAAACAATGATGAGTGTTTAATTTGAGAAAGAACAATAACATTGAAGTTATATACACAGAATTATGTTTTATGAAAAATAAAAGAAATAAAAAGTAGAAGAAACACATATTAGCTCAATTGTTTCAAGATTTCAACTAGTAACTGATACAGTTAGGAGATGATCACAATCTCAATAATATTCCAATTCTTACTTGTTGAATAGATTCAGAGATTAGTTGGAAACCTCATTCTGCTAAAGATAGATTCTAATCATTAGTAATCGAAATGGTTTGGATAGCTGCACTGATTTGTTACCATGGAACACACCTTTTTTAAGTTGATCAAAAAATAGATTTTCTGCTCATCATAAATTCTTACTTTTTCACAGCTCTTTTAATCTTGAAATGAAATGAATGGTCAAAATAACCAAATCATATGAAGAACAAAAATTTTCACAGTAGTCTAATTTGAAATCACTGAACTGTCAAATCTTTGCCTTTTGAAATTTCCTACCATTAAAGCTGTGACACATCAGCTACCATAACACACGGCTTCTTTGTGTGTTCTGTGGCAGTAAATTAAGTCTGCCTTGGAAATACACCCAAATTTTTTTGTGATTGGCTATTTATATTTGTATCCATTTATTTAATGGACCTTGTTTTACCCAATATTTCTAAGAGCTAAAGAAAACCTATAGAATAATGGGTTTAATATCAAATGGATTGCACTGGGCAAGTTTTTACAGGAACACTCTTCCTTTCAACTGTTTACATTTCTATTCCTAACTTTTATAGAAAAATAAATTTGAACTTTTACTGTAAAAGATGTATCCAATAAACCATGTTAGTTGCACTATGACTTAAGTGCATGTGTTTCTTAGGCTATTTTGTTCCAAAATGGGATAGTTGGTGATCTGCTCAGCTGCCTGGATCCCCACAAGTCCATGGGACCAGATGGGATCCATCCTAGGGTGCTGAGGGAGCTGTCAGAGGAGCTGGCCAAGCTGCTCTCCATCATTTTTCAGCAGTCCTGGCTCACTGGAGAGGTCCCAGAGGACTGGAAGCTGGCCAACGTGGTGCCCATCCATAAGAAGGGCCGGTTGGATGAGCCAGGGAATTATAGGCCTGTCAGCCTGACCTCAGTGCCAGGCAAGATTATGGAACAGGTCATCCTGAGTGCATTAACACAGCACTTAGAGGATGGCCAAGGGATCAGGCTCAGCCAACATGGATTTAGGAAGGGCAGGTCCTGCCTGACCAACCTGATCTTCTTCTATGATCAGGTGACCCACCTGGTGGATGTGGGGAGGCCTGTGGATGTAGTTTACCTGGACTTCAGTAAGGCCTTTGACACTGTCCCCCATAGCAAACTCCTGGCCAAGCTGTCAGCCCATGGTTTGGACAGCAGCACTCTGAGCTGGGTTAGGAACTGGTTGGATGGCTGAGCCCAGAGTGTGGTGGTGAATGGTGTCACATCCAGCTGTTAGCCAGTCAGTAGTGGAGTCCCCCAAGGATCAGTGTTGGGCCCTGTGCTCTTTAACATCTTCATTGATGATCTGGATGAGGGCACTGAGTCTATCATCAGTAAATTTGCTGATGACACCAAGCTGGGGACAGGAGTTGATCTGCTAGAGGGTAGAAAGGCTTTACAGAGAGACCTCGACAGGCTGGACAGATGGGCAGAGTCCAACGGCATGAGATTGAACACATCCAAGTGCCGGGTGCTGCACATTGGCCACAACAACCCCATGCAGTGCTACAGGCTGGGGTCAGAGTGACTGGAGAGCAGCCAGGCAGAGAGGGACCTGGGGGTGCTGGTTGATGGTAGGATGAACATGAGCCTGCAGTGTGCCCAGGCAGCCAAGAGGGCCAATGGCATCCTGGTCTGCATTAAGAACAGTGTGACCAGCAGGAGCAGGGAGGTCATTCTGCCCCTGTCCACTGCACTGGTTAGGCCACACCTTGAGTACTGTGTCCAGTTCTGGGCCCTTCAGTTTAGGAAGGAGGTTGACTTGCTGGAACGAGTCCAGAGAAGGGCAACGAAGTTAGTGAGGGGCTTGGAACACAAGCCCTATGAGGAGAGACTGAGGGAGCTGGGGTTGCTTAGCCTGGAGGGGAGGAGACTCAGGGGTGACCTTATTGCTCTACAACTACAGGCAGATGTTGGTCTCTTCTCCCAGGCAGCCAGCACCAGAACAAGAGGACACAGTCTCAGGCTGCGCCAGGGGAAGCTCAGGCTGGAGGTCAGGAGGAAGTTTTACACAGAGAGAATGATTGCCCATTGGAATGGACTGCCCGGGGAAGTGGTGGAGTCGCCGTCACTGGAGGTATTCAGGAGGGGACTTGACAGGGTGCTTGGTTACATGGGTTAGTTGATTAGGTGGTGTTGGGTGATAGGTTGGACGTGATGATCTTGAAGGTCTCTTCCAACCTGGTCTATTCTATTCTATTCTATTCTATTCTATTCTATTCTATTCTATTCTATTTTTCTTCAGAGATTTGTCCAAGAGACGTTCTAATGAACATAAAATATAAAAAAACACAAAGCAGGATATAATTAATATTTGCCTTCAAAATAGACATTAGCATATCAAACCAATGTAAAACCAAGATGTACAGAAGCTTTTTTATAACACTTTGTTGCTATTATGTGACATCACTATAATACAGGAAAGGCATTTGTAAACAAAATTAGACATAAATATTTAATTAGTATGTAATGACTGAGGGGTAAACAGAAACATACATAAGAGTTATACAATCAGGATAAAGGAAAATATGTTTTGGTAATAAAATCTGCTAATAAGAACAAGGAATGTAGAATAAGCAGGAAGGATAGGATAGGATAGGATAGGATAGGATAGGATAGGATAGGATAGGATAGGATGGAATAGAATAGAATAGAATAGAATAGAATAGAATAGAATAGAATAGAATAGAATAGAATAGACCAGGTTGGAAGAGACCTTCAAGATCATCGCATCCAAAGTATTGTTGGGGACTCTCTCCTGGGGAGTACTGAGGGACCCTACCCAGGGTGCGGGTTAGGGACATTGTAAGGAGATTCCCTAAATTAATCCAGCTCTCTGATTATTACCCTCTGCTGGTAATACAAGCTGGGAGTGATGAGATTGACAAGAAGGGCACCAGGGCGATCAAAAAGGAATTCAAGACCCTTGGACAATTGATTGATGGGGCAAGAGCTCAAGTGGTGTTCTGTTCAGTTCCCTCAGTGGCAGGGGTGCATACTGAGAGGAATGGGAGAACCCACACCATCAACAATTGGCTCAGGGGATGGCGCCAGCAGCAGAATTTTTGTTTCTTTTATCATGGGGCAACTTTTACTGCACCTGACCTGCTGGGTCCTGATGGGGTGCAATTATCTAGAAAGGATAAGAGAGTCCTAGCACTACAGTTGCCAGGGCTCATTAAGGGGGCTTTAAACTAGGTCTGAAGGGGGTGGGTGAGGAAATCAGTCCCTCAGAAGAGGAAAGAGCGGGACACAAATTAGGGTTAACTGGGAAGTCGAGAGCTGAGCTGAAGTGCATGTACACCAATGCACGCAGCATGGGCAATAAGCAACAGGAGGTGGAAGTCCTGGTCCACCAGGGTGACTATCATATAGTCACCATCTCAGAAACATGGTGGGATAACACACATGACTGGAGTGGACCACCAACAGAACCTTCACCTTGGACTTCCAGAGGGCAAACTTCTGCCTGTTTAAGAAACTTATTTGCAAAGTTCCCTGTGTATCAACCCTCAAGAACCAAGGGGTCCAGGATGGGTGGACCTACTTCAAACAGCAGCTCTTGAAGGCACTGGAACTGGCAGTTCCCATGTGCTGAAAGATGAGCCAGCAGGGAAGGCAACCAGTCTGGATGAGCAAGCAGCTGCTGGAGGATTTAAGGGAAAAAAAGAGGCTGCATCACCTTTGGAAGGAGGGGAAGGCTTCTTGTCATATGCTTAAGGAAGTTTGTGGTGGGTTGGAAGGGTAAGGCCAAGAAGCCTCTTCCCTCCCCCCCTGTAAGTAAGGGGAAAGAAAAATTGAAGGGAAAGGGAAAAAAACTCACAGCTGAATTAGCAAAGCAGTGGAGCTGTATATTTACAAAGCAATGTAGGATTTGCAGGGGAATATATACAAATTTACAATATTTACAATATATACAAAGATATACAATAAAGTAACACAGAAATGAGGGTTCCCCCCTCTGCTGAAGGGGGTTTCCCACCTCCGCTCTCCCCTCTTTCCCCCTTTCCCCAGAGTGGGATAGAAAGAGAAAGAAAAGAGAGGAAAAAAAAGTTAAAAGCAGTTTTGTGTTAATTGGAAAGGAGTTAATACAGACCTTATCAGGTTTGTCAGTTTGAAGGCCGGAGCCTTGGCAGAAAACCCAGCACAGAGAGAGCTGCTGCACGAAGAAGAGGCGGAAGCAAGACTAAAGATAGAGTGCCGGAGTGCCCAGGATAGTCCTCCTGCACTCTCAGTTCAGAAGGTGCTTCCTCCCACTTCACCAATGAAATTAGTTTAGATTATTCTTTCCGTTTGCCAACTTCCGTCCACCATATTCCCTTTCTTAAGGAGGCAACGTCAACCAGTCACAAAGTTGTTAGATCATGTAGGAGAAAACTTAGAGAGATAAAGGCCAAGTTGGAACTTAAGCTGGCCACCTCTGTGAAAGATAATAAAAAGCATTTTTACAAATACATCAACTCTAAAAAGAGGGACAAGAAGAACCTGTACTCCTTATTAGACCTGGAGGGGAACACTATAACTGAAGATGAGGAAAAGGCTGAGCTCCTGAACATCTTCTTTGCCTCAATTTTTAACAACAAGGCATGAGGAGTTCAGGACAAGTGGCCACCTGAGCTGGGTGATGGGGTCAGGGAGTAGTTTAATGCCCCAGAAAGCCATGAGGAATTAGTTTGGGACCTGCTGAACCATTTGGGCACTCGTAAGTCCATGGGACCAAATGGGATCCATCCTAGGGTGCTGAGAGAGCTGGCAGATGAGCTGGCCAAGCCACTCTCCATCATTTTCCTCCAGTCCTTGCTCACCGGTGAGGTCCCAGATGACTGGACACAGTACTCGAGGTGCAGCCTAACCAGTGCAGTGTACAGGGGCAGAATGACCTCCCTGCTCCTGCTGGCCACACTGTTCCTGATACAGGCCAGGATCCCATTGGCCTTCTTGGCCACTGGGCACACTGCAGGCTCATGTTCAGCCTACCATCAACCAGCACCCCCAGGTCCCTCTCTGCCTGGCTGCTCTCCAGTCACTCTGACCCCAGCCTGTAGCACTGTATGAGGTTGCTGTGGCTAAAGTGTAGAACCTGGCACTTGGATGTGTTAAATCTCATATACCATTGGATTCTGTCCATCTGTCCAACCTTTGGAGGTCCCTCTGCAAAGCCCCTCTATCACCAACAGATTAATACCTGCCCACAGCTTTATGTCATCTGCAAATTTACTGATGATGGACTCAATGCCCTCATCCAGATCATCAATAAAGATGTTGAAGAGCACAGGGACCAGCACTGATTCTTGGGGCACATCACTAGTGACTGGCCGCCAGCTGGATGTGGCACCATTCACCACCACTCTCTGGGCTCGGCCCTCCAGCCAGTTCCTGACCCAGTGCAGAGTGCTCTTGTCCAAGCCATGGGCTGACAGCTTGGCCAGGAGTTTGCTATGGGGGTCAAAGGCCTTGCTGAAGTGCAGGTAGATTACATCCACAGCCTTCCCCACATCCACCAGGCGGGTCACCTGCTCATAGGAGGAGATCAGGTTGGTCAGGCAGGACCTGCCCTTCCTAAATCCATGCTGGCTGAGCCTGATCTTTTGACCATACTCTACGTGTTGTGTGATTGCACTCAGGATGACCTGTTCCATAATTTTGCCTGGCACTGAGGTCAGGCTGACAGGCCTATAATTCCCTGGCTCATCCAACTGGTCCTTCTTGTGGATGGGCACCACGCTGGCCAGCTTCCAATCTTCTGGAACCTCTCCAGTGAGCGAGGACTGCTGAAAAATAATGGAGATGGCCAGCTCATCTGCCAGCTCTCTCAGCACCCTAGGATGGATCCCATCTGGTGCCATGGACTTGTGGAGATCCAAGTGGCTGAGGACATCTCTAACTACCTCCTCCTGGAACACAAGGGTACTATACTGCTTCTGCCTCCCTCTGCCAGCTCTGCAGGCTTGCTGTCTGGAAGACGCTCTGTCCTCTACTACAATTTGAGGCAAAGAAGGTGTTAAGTACTTCTGCCTTTTCCCCATCTTTTGTTACTACATTCCCCTCCATGGCCACCAAGGAGTGGAGGTTGTCCTTGCCCCTCCTCTTGCTATTAATATATTTATTGAAGGATTTTTTGTTGTCCTTCACAGCAGAGGCCAGTCTATGTTCTAAATGAGTTTTTGCCATTCTACTTTTCTCCTACAAGACCTAGCAACATGCCTAAATATTCTATGGGTTGTCTCACCTTTCTTCCAAGGATGATACACCCTATTTTTTTCCCTTAGTTCTATTAAAAGTTCATTACCCATCCAGGTTGGCTGTCTGCCCCAGCTGCTCATCTTCTGGCACATTGGCACAGCCTCTTCCTGCACCTTCAAGAGTTCTTCCTTGAAGCAAGCCCAGCCCTCCTGGACCTCTTTATTTTTAAGTGCTGTTTCATAAGGAACGTTCTGAGTTAGTTTCTTGAGTAACCTAAAGTCTGCCCTCTGGAAGTCCAGAGTGGAGGTCTTCTTGCTGCCTGTCTTACACTGACTGAGTACTGAAAATTCAATTATTTCAGTGTCGCTGGGCCCTAAACACCCTCCGACCACCACATCACCCACCAGCCCTTCCCTATTGGTGAAAAGGAGGTCAAGCAGAGCCTTACCCCTGGTAGGCTCACGCAGCACCTGGGATAAGAAGCTGTCCTCCGTACACTCTAAGAACCTCCTAGACTGCCTCCGCTCTGTTGTGTTGAGATCCCAGCAGATATCAGGCAGGTTGAAGTCACCCATGAGAACAAGGTCTGGTGATCTGGATACAGCCTTTAGCTGCCTATAGAATGCGTCATCAACATCTTCCTCCTGGTTGGGTGGTCTATAACAGACTCCAACCAGGAAGTCGGCCCTGCTGGTCTTTCCTCTAATTCTCACCCACAAGCACTCAACCCAATCGTCCCTGATCTCCAGCTCAATGGCATCTAGTGCCTTCCTGATGTGTAGAGCTACCCCTCCACCCCTTCTCCCTTTCCTGTGTCTTCCAAAGAGCTTATAGCCGTCAATTGCAGCACTCCAGTCATGTGAGTCATCCCACCACGTCTCTGTGATGGCAACTACATAATAACTTTCCTGCTGTAACAATGCTTCCAGCTCCTCTTGTTTGTTGTCTATGCTTCGTGCATTAGTGTACATGCACTTCAACTGGGCTGCTGGTTTCACCCCTGACTCCAGCTTGTCACCCCCAGACTCCTGACTGAGGGGACTGGTTTTAGCCCCTTCCCCTTCAAATCTAGTTTAAAACCCTATCAATAAGGTCTGCCAAATCCCTTCCCAGAATCTTTCCCCCTTTGAGGGATAGGCCATTCTCATATGCCTAGTGGAGCACCATAAAGTCTTGTTCAAAATTAAGGGAATATATTTGCTGCAGATAAGATCTCCCTTTCCATTTGGGCAGAAAATAAGGAGAATGAAACAACAACAAGGAGGGAAGAAAGAATTGGAAGAATAAGCCAGTCACTGTGCTTCTGGCTTTTCCTTCCAATAAGCTCTTCAACCTGATCACCTTCATAGTATCATATCATAGTATCATTCAGGGTTGGAAGGGACCACAAGGATCATCTAGTTCCAACCCTCCTGCCATGGGCAGGAAAACCCCACACTACACCAGGCTGGACAGAGCCTCGTCCAGCCTGCTCTTAAACACCTCCAGGGACGGGGCCTTGACTACCGCCCTGGACAACCAATTCCAGGGTTTCACCACTCTCATGGTGAAGAACCTCCTCCTCCTCACATCTAGCCTGAATCTCCCCACCTCCAGCTTCATTCCATTCCCCCTAGTCCTATCACTACCTGACATCCTGAGAAGTCCTTCCCCAGCCTTCCTGTAGGCCCCCTTCAGATACTGGAAGGCCACAATGAGGTCACCTCGGAGCCTTCTCTTCTCCACACTGAACAGCCCCAACTCCTTCAGTCTGCCCTCATAGGAGAGGTGCTCCAGCCCTCTGATCATCCTCGTGGCCCTTCTCTGGACACCTTCCAGCCCCTCCACATCCCTCTTGTAATAGGGGCTCCAGAACTGGACACAGTACTCCAGGTGGGGTCACACCAGGGCTGAGTAGAGGGGGAGGATCACCTCCCTTGACCTGCTAGCCACACTTCTCCTGATGCAGCCCAGGATCTGATTGGCTTTGCGGGCTGCAAGTGCACATTGAGAGCTCATGTTGAGCTTTTTGTCCACCAGCACCCCCAAGGCTCTCTCCTCAGGGCTACTTTCCAGCCAGTCACTGCCCAGCCTGGATTTGTGCTTGGGATTGCCTCAACCCAGATGCAGGACTCTTATTGAGCTTCATGAAGTTGGCTTGTGCCCACCTCTCCAGCCTGTTAAGGTCCCTCTGGATGGCCTCCCTTCCCTCCAGCGTGTCTGCTGCACCACACAGCTTGGTGTCATCAGCAAACCTTAAGCCCAGTGTCTATGATTATCCAGGAACACAGCACTAATTGTAAGGCATTAGGAGTGCATTACAAAATTAGTGACTTATTTAAGGGCCTAGGCTTCATTGGCAAGTGAAATTACCACATTCATAGCTACTTAAAGATCTGAAATATTACTACCTGAAATAAAAAGAATAATAAGGCAATAGAATTCAATAATAAAGTTGAAAGCAGCAACATGACTAGTATTTTTTCACCAGTAATACTATGCCACATTTATAAACCCCATTAAAGTTTTAAATTTTTTCTACACGCTATAGTATTTAAAGATGTTAAGTTCCATTATGCCAAGTTTATTGATAGCTCAGATATGGTGCAATAAATTAACTCATCTAAGGTTTCTTCTTGGCTATAGGTTAGTCTTCAAATAAAATACATAGTTTCTAATACACAATCCCCTGTTCAACCACCTGGGCCACAAAACTGAAGATACTACAGTGGTCTTTATTATGACTTTTGATCCCTTTCTATGTTATTAGTAATTTAAAAGTAGTCTTGTAATAAGAACAATGTAGTGAGAGAAAAACCACTGACCCACACAGTAATAAGCTATTCTCTGCAAAGATTATCTTTTGCCTGGATGCTTATATGCTAGTTATCTGTACAAGTTGCTGGAAACTCACATTCCGTCAGATTTTCAAGTTATTATAGAGTTTGGGATCATAAACTGATAATCCCAGATAGTAATATGAAGTTGAGCAACTTATTCTAAGTTTGTTCTGAAAATGACACATCTGTATTGGATCCTAATTCTCAAGAGCAAGTGACAAGTAAAAGCTTTAAATGTGCCCAGAATTAATCTCTATTTCATTAGTGAAATATTCTACTTGTTTAAATTATTCTGTAAATGCATTTGATCATTCAGCTCTCAGATCAAGGATCATTTACTCAAAAGTTAGTACAGCTGCAACTTAAATTGCTTAACAGTTGGTAGCATCAAAGTCCATTCTCTTTAATTTATTAAACATTTGAATTTTAGGTAGTTGAAACCTGATAGGGAAAAAAGTCAGAAGTCCATCCTGGAAGGAAGACTAGCTTCTCAGTAAGTTAGTTAAAAAACAAATAAACAAACAAACGAACAAACAAAAAACCCACAAGACCCAAAAAACCCAACACACCCCCCCCTCCCCCAAAAAAAAAAAAAAAAGACCCCAAAACAAAACCAATAATGGTAGAAAGTTGGAAAGAAAAGCCCTGGAGAGGTAGATGCCTTTGCTGTCATTCTTGATGAAGGATGATTGCCTTCTGAAGAGCAGATAACTGTTGTTGTTGACTGACATTGCCTTCTCCTCAAAAGTAGTAGTACCTCTTCCACAGCTCTGTTCTCAGGGGCAGTAACATCAGACCTGCCTTTTCATTATACCAGAAAAAGAATAGTAACATAACTACGTCATTCCCATCAGCAACCTTCTGCCTTAGGAAATAGCCAACTTTGCCTGTGGCTAAAACCAACAGTGCTTTCTGGGAATTGCTCAGCTCCTTCAGATCCTATGGAAGTTATTTGAGAAAAAAGCTTAAACCTCTCTACAGAAAGCCTAACTGAGGGGCATGCACTACCACTAGAATAGCGAATACTTACTAAAGTAATTTCTCTGACTTCTCGTGTAAGATGTGTTGCAATTTCAAATCCATAGTAGTTGAAAAACAAGCAAATGAACAAACAAACAAAACAACAAAACCAAAATGACAAAGTAAATTTTAATATTTTAAAAGTATTGCTGTAAAACAACCTTATGACAATTCTGATCATGATCAGGTGTGGCATAAGGACTGAGAACTGGACATACTAGGGACAAATAAATGTTCAAATGAGCCAAAAGAAATACTTTTTTGAACAAAGCACCATGAGACAAAAGGGTAAATATCAAGGAATTCAGAGGAATCATTAATACTGAACGACTGCAATTCAGTAGGACACAGAAATCCTTGCATAAATGTTTCAGAAGACCTAAAATGCTGTTTAAACTACTACCTGTAAGACACTAACATTACATGTAAGACAGGTATCAAGGTGTGACTTATAATTAGCGGAAGGTCATCATGAAGATCATTGTGAAGACACAGACATAACTCAATCTTCTCTTCTGGAATGGGTTCCACAGAACATTTACCATTTATGTTTCTGCTCACTTGACAATTATATCAAACGTACAGGCTGGGGTCAGAGTGGCTGGAGAGCAGCCATGTAGAGAGGGACCTGGGGGTACCGGTCAATGATAGGCTGAACATGAACCTGAAGTGTGCCCAGGCGGCCAGGAGGGCCAATGGGATCCTGGCCTGTACCATTCATTTAAAAAACCCAACAAACCTACCACACCCATCAAAACCATAAACACAAAAACATAGTATCATAGTATCAGTCAGGGTTGGAAGAGACCACAAGGATCAGCTAGTTCCAATCCCCCTGCTATGGGCAGGGACACCCCACACTAGAGCAGGCTGGCCAGAGCCTTATCCAACCTGGTCTTAAACACATCCAGGGACGAGGCCTCAACCACCTCCCTGGACAACTCATTCCAGGGCTTCACCGCTCTCATGGTGAAGAACTTCCTCCTCAATTCCAGCCTGAATTTCCCCACCTCCAGCTTCATTCCATTAGCTTTAATCCTATCATTACCTGACATCATAAGAACTCCCTCCCCAGCCTTCTGGTAGGTCCCCTTCAAATACTGGAAAGCTACAATTATGTCACTTCGGAGCCTTCTCTTCTGCAGACTGAACAGCCTCAACTCCTTCAGTCTATCCTCATAGGAGAGGTGCTCCAGCCCTCTGATCATCCTTGTGGCCCTTCTCTGGACACCTTCCAGCACGTCCATATCTGTCTTGTAATAATAGGGGCTCCAGAACTGGACACAGTACTCCAGGTGGGGTCTCACCAGAGCTGAGTAGAGGGGGAGGATCACCTCCCTCGACCTACTGGCCACAGTTCATTCAGCCCAGGATCTGATTGGCTTTGTGGGCTGCAAGTGCACACTGAGAGCTCATGTTAAGCTTCTCGTCCACCAGAACCCCCAAGTCTCTCTCCTCAGGGCTGCTTTCCAGCCAGTCACTGCCCAGCCTGGATTTGTGCCTGGGATTGCCTAGACCCAGATAGAATAGAATGGAATAGAATAGAATAGAATAGAGTAGAATAGAATAGAATAGAATAGAATAGAATAGAATAGAATAGAATAGAATAGAATAGAATAGAATAGAATAGAATAGAATGGAATGGAATGGAATGGAATGGAATTGAATGGAATGGAATGGAATGGAATGGAATGGAATGGAATAGAATAGGCTTCTGGTGTTCTGCACTTTGGCCACAATAACCCCATGCAGTGCTACAGGCTAGGGTCAGAGTGGCTGGAGAACGGCCAGGTAGAGAGGGACCTGGGGGTGCTGGTTGATGGTAGGATGAATATGAGCCTGCAGTGTGCCCAGGCAGCCAGGAGGGTCAATGGTATCGTGGCCTGCATCAGGAACAGTGTGGCCATCAGGAACAGGGATGTCATTCTGCCCCTGTACACTGCACTGGTTAGGCTGCACCTCGAGTCCTGTGTCCAGTTCTGGGCCCTTCAGTTTAGGAAGGATGTTTACTTGCTGGAACGAGTCCAGAGAAGGGCAATGAAGTTAGTGAGGGGCTTGGAACACAAGCCCTATGAGGAGAGACTGAGGGAGCTGGGGTTGCTTAGCCTGGAGGGGAGGAGACTCAGGGGTGACTTTATTGCTCTCTACAACTACCTGAAGGGGGGTTTTAAACAGGCAGAGGTTGGTCTCTTCTCCCAGGCAGCCAGCACCAGAACAAGAGGACACAGTCTCAGGCTGCACCAGAGGAGGTTTAGGCTGGAGGTCAGGGGGAAGTTTTACACAGAGAGAGTGATTGCCCATTGGAATGGGCTGCCCGGGGAAGTGGTGGAATCGCCATCACTGGAGGTGTTCAGTAGGAGACTTGGCAGCGTGCTTGGTGCCATGGTTTAGTTCGTTGGGTGGTGTTGGGTGATAGGTTGGACGTGATGATCTTGAAGGTCTCTTCCAACCTGGTCTATTCTATTCTATTCTATTCTATTCTATTCTATTCTATTCTATTCTATTCTATTCTATTCTATTCTATTCTATTCTCATGTTCAGCCTACCATTGACCAGTAGCCTCATGTCCCTCTCTG
This sequence comes from Melanerpes aurifrons, assembly GCA_011125475.1. NCBI lineage: Eukaryota > Metazoa > Chordata > Aves > Piciformes > Picidae > Melanerpes > Melanerpes aurifrons. Next base: position 3,610,759 of record WWNC01000076.1, on the reverse strand, counting down.
CCTGGCTGCTCTCCAGCCACTCTGACCCCAGCTTGTAACACTGCATGGGGTTGTTGTGGCCAATGTGCAGAATCTGGCACTTAGATGTGTTCAATCTCATGCCGTTGGATTCTGCCCATCTGTCCAGACTGTCGAGGTCCCCCTGTAAAGCCTCTCTACCCTCCAGCAGATCAACTCCTGCCCACAGCTTGGTGTCATCAGCAACTTTACTGATGATGGACTCTATGCCCTCATGCAGATCATCAATAAGTATATTCAAGAGCATGGGTCCCAGCACTGATCCTTGGGGCTCACCAGTAGTACCTGGCTGCCAGCTGGATATGGCACCATTCACCACAACTCTCTGGGCTTGGCCATCCAGCCAGTTCCTCACCCAATGCAGTGTGCTCCCGCCCAAGCCATGGGCTGATAGCCTGGCCAGGAGTTTGCTATGGGGTTCAGTGTCAAAGGCCTTGCTGAGGTCCAGGAAGACTACATCCACAGGCTTCCCCACATCTTCTCTTCTTCTCTTCTCTTCTCTTCTCTTCTCTTCTTTCTCTTCTCTTCTCTTCTCTTCTCTTCTCTTCTCTTCTCTTCTCTTCTCTTCTCTTCTCTTCTCTTCTCTTCTCTTCTCTTCTCTTCTCTTCTCTTCTCTTCTCTTCTCTCCTCTCCTCTCTGAACCTCTCCTCTCTGAACCTCTCCTCTCTGAACCTCTCCTCTCCTCTCTGAACCTCTCCTCTCCTCTCCTCTCTGAACCTCTCCTCTCCTCTCTGAACCTCTCCTCTCTGAACCTCTCCTCTCTGAACCTCTCCTCTCCTCTCTGAACCTCTCCTCTGCTCTCTGAACCTCTCCTCTCCTCTCTGAACCTCTCCTCTCTTCTCCTCTCTTCTCTTCTCTTCTCTTCTCTTCTCTTCTCTTCTCTTCTCTTCTCTTCTCTTCTCTTCTCTTCTCTTCTCTTCTCTTCTCTTCTCTTCTCTTCTCTTCTCTTCTCTTCTCTTCTCTTCTCTTCTCTTCTCTTCTCTTCTCTTCTCCTCTTCTCTTCTCTTCTCTTCTCTTCTCTTCTCTTCTCTTCTCTTCTCTTCTCTTCTCTTCTCTTCTCTTCTCTTCTCTTCTCTTCTCTTCTCTTCTCTTCTCTTCTCTTCTCTTCTCTTCTCTTCTCTTCTCTTCTCTTCTCTCCTCTCCTCTCCTCTCCTCTCCTCTCCTCTCCTCTTCTCTCCTCTCCTCTCCTCTCCTCTCCTCTCTCCCCTCTCCTCTCCTCTCTCTCCTCTCCTCTCTCTCTCCTCCCTCTCCTCTCCTCTCCTCTCCTCTCCTCTCCTCTCCCTCTCCTCTCCTCTCCTCTCCTCTCCTCTCCCTCTCCCTCTCCTCTCCTCTCTCTCCTCTCCTCTCCTCTCCTCTCCTCTCCTCTCCTCTCCTCTCCTCTCCTCTCCTCTCCTCTCCTCTCCTCTCCTCTCCTCTCCTCTCCTCTCTTCTCTTCTCTTCTCTTCTCTTCTCTTCTCTTCTCTTCTCTTCTTCTCTTCTCTTCTCTTCTCTTCTCTTCTCTTCTCGTCTCGTCTCGTCTCGTCTCTTCTCGTCTCTTCTCTTCTCTCTTCTCATCTCTTCTCTTCTCTCTTCTCGTCTCTTCTCTTCTCTTCTCTCTTCTCTTCTCTTCTCTTCTCTTCTCTTCTCTTCTCTTCTCTTCTCTTCTCTTCTCTTCTCTTCTCTTCTCTTCTCTTCTCTTCTCTTCTCTTCTCTTCTCTTTGATACAAAGGACAACATATAATAAACCTCATCTTTATAGTGTGATAAATTCATCAAGTGTTAAAAGCAGTACCCAGCACACGTATAAACACATATAATCATGCCTAAAAAAATCCAAAATTTACAAAATTATCCTCTTCTGAAGGACAAATCCACATTATTTTAGATTATGTCACTGTATGAGATAAATAATTTTTCTTAAGTTGACTATTTCTTGCCATTGACTTTAGAGCCACAACAGTGTGGTCAGCTTATGTTTATGGCTTCATTTTTAAGAGTTTAAACATCATCAGTGAGTCTCATAGATGGATTCTTGTTGCTGACCAGGAAGTTTCTTGACTTTAAACATTGAGAGGAAATATAATGGTGATGGTGTTGCTGAATCATAATTTCATAGAGACTACAATGTTTTCAAAGCTATACATAGAATTAATCATTATGGAGTTAAATCCAGTTATTAGACTATTTGAAGGAATATAGGCTTAGTCAAGATTAAAAAGGCTTTGAGGAAGACTGGAATTCACTTGAAAACTAAAATTAGACATTTGAATTTAATTTCATCAAGAGCTGGAATTAAGAGAAGAAACAGATTCAGAGATCTAAAACATGCAAAATATGTTCTGTAAGAAAAAAAAAAAATTCCATCAACACAGCAGTTGTATTTAGCTATTTGAATCTAAAGAAGCGTGTTATATGTAAACTTGTTCACTGCATTAAGAGAAGATGTTAAAATGTGGGCATTTAATTATGAAAGAATAAGAGTGCCAATAGAATAGAACTATTCAGGGATTTAAAAATTACTTGCACAGAATCACAGAAACATTCAGGTTACAAAGGCCCTCAAGATCACCAGGTCCAACCAATAACCCTACACTACCATATCCCCAGGCACCACTTCCAAATGATCTTTAAACACATCCAGGCTTGGTGACTCAATCACCTCCCTGGGCAGCCCATTCCAACGCCTGGCAACGCTTTCCATGAAAAAATGTTTCCTAACGTCCAGTTAAAACCTAACCCAATTGCAGCTTGAGGCTGTCCCATTTTAGCAAAATGGAAACAAACAAACAAAATATTAAAAAAAAAAAAATAGAAGAAAACCGACTGAAAACACACTCAGACTTCAGGGTTGGTAGTGAGTAAACAGTAGTAAAGACATTTAGAAATACTGATGTGCAGGTTTCCAAATTTCTGTTACCTTCTCTGTTTGCAGAAAACAAAACTGGATATACTATTTAGCTTTTTATCTGAGATTAAATCTGCAGGTGTTGAGTGGTATGCTCTCTTTATGTAACTGTCTCTCCTACAAAGACAACATATAAGCAACTTCTGTTCATCCTACTCAGTTGCTTGAAATTATACAAGCTGTAACTAGTTTCCATGTTTTGAAGATTTTAAAGAGAAAAAGAAACAAAAAATATATGCAAATACCTTGACTCTAACTACTTTACCCCTAAAATATTTTATATATTTCATGAAGTGGTTGAGCAAATATCTCACTGAAAAAGAAGGAATGGGAAAATATTTTAATTCAGAAATGAACTACCAAACTTCAATTTCTGTTTTCTGCCTTGGACTAATTAATATATACATAATGTAGCAGGCCAAAAAGGGGAATAAAGTTATTGTCAAGTAGAGATTTTTCAGTGAACTGAGGAACAGAACTCCCTTTGGATGCAGAAAAAGCAACTTTCAACCAGTGATCATGATGAGACACAGAGATTTTTGACACAATCATTTACATATTGGATGCCATTGATTATATTCAAGTTTATGCTAAATACCCAAAGTCTCTTCTTGCTAAAGGTTATCCAGACTTATGAGTACGAATCAATTTGGGCTTCAAGAATGCTAGACATTTTTTTTGCTAGTTATTGATGCAGACATATTAATGCTTTGGAGTTCAGATATAAAAATTAAGCATAATATGATTTACTTCACGTATGAAAGGACATCTTTTTCCTTTTAATGGAAGCAGAAGAGCAACTGACCTCCAGTGCATTAGTAACTTGTCAGATGTGAAATGTTTGGAAGCCAGGAGTTTGAATTTGTGTACCTTAAAACACTAACAAGAATCAGACTTCTTTTCCACACAGCTATAAAAATCAAGTAAGACTGTTTCTGAAGATATTGTAGAAGAGATGTTCAGATTGGATGTCAGGAAGAAGTTCTTCACCATGAGGGTGGTGAAACACTGGAACAATTTACCTATGGAGGTGGTAGAAGCCCCATCCCTGGGCGGGGTTTCAAGGACATGCTGGATGTGGCTCTGAGCAACCTGATGTAATATGAGGTGTCCCTGCCCATGGCAGTGAGGCTGGAACCAGATGATCCTTCAGGTAACTTCCAACCCTGAAAATTCTATTATTCTATTTTATATTATAATACAATGCATAGAAAATATATAAACTATGGACAGCATTTCTAAATGCCTATGTAAATATCAAAACTCTAAAAAATATCAATATTAAGGATCTTAGCAGATCTCCTTTAGAGAAAGAAGAAACCATTTCACTGTAAAACTATTTATCTGTCTTTCTCTTAAGTCACAAGGAAAATGAACAAAATGATAACTTTGTGCAATAAAATAATACTCATAGAAAACCACTGTGTTCCCTGCAATAATTCTTTATACAGTCTTTTTTTCATTTTATCTTTTTATTATGTAAGATATAAATTAAAGTTCATTAACATGTGGACCCAATAAATAGCTTTGAAAACCCACATGTAAGAAATGATTCCCCATGATATTAAAAAATCATTCCTTCTTATATTCCCAAGCAATTTGTTTCACTTTAAGTAACTTCACTTTTTTGATTTTGTAAAAGTAAAAATTATTTTCACAAATAATCTTAATCCATTCTCTAACTTTTGTTATCTTGCAACACTATTTCCTCTAAGGTATTAGAAGGTTTAGAAGACTATGTGGCAACAACTCCTTTTTCCTATGCATAGCATCCTAGAAAATGCTGCTTTTATAAATATTTTTTTCTCAATATTATTTATTTAGTCATACATACAAAGTTGACTTCATACGACATTAACCAATCCGGCTTCTCTTTGACAAATAGCACAATGACAGTGTTCACAGATGAAGACGAGGGAGGAGACGGGAATGCTGAAGGAACAGGCGGCTGGAAGGAAGAAAGGGTCCTGCTGCTAGGTTGGCAACCCTGCTGGGAAATCTCAAATCAAATTCTTTTGAAAGGGAGTGTTATTAAAAGTAACTTTAATCCTTCCAGCTAGACAGCTCATAAAAGCATACAATTAAGTCAAACAAATGACAAGAGCACTCTCTCTCCTACCTGTTTCCCCCTTCAGAGAGTAATTACTGCAGGGTAGTCTTGTCTCTTTTTGTGCAAATAGCAGTGGAGTGATTGAATAGGGTGAAAATCTCCCCCTCTCCAGCCTATCTCTCCTGTTCAATCCTACTAGCACTAGCCTGACTAACATACACCACAAAGAAAAAGGGGGTGAATTTCAATAGTTCCTCTTTGTGTAAGGGTAATTAAACATCAAAAATTCACTTCTCAAATGTCATATTGGAAGTGTTAGTGCATCAATTTTCTTCAGTTTCCTGTCACAGCAGGAAGATGGGCAGAAGAGGCAGAGGTATGCATATGAATAGTAATTAATGAGGGAATAAAAGAAAAAGAAAAAGAAAAAGAAAAAGAAAAAGAAAAAGAAAAAGAAAAAGAAAAAGAAAAAGAAAAAGAAAAAGAAAAAGAAAAAGAAAAAGAAAAAGAAGAAAAAGAAGAAGAAGAAGAAGAAGAAGAAGAAGAAGAAGAAGAAGAAGAAGAAGAAGAAGAAGAAGAAGAAGAAAAGGAAGAAGAAGAAAAAGAAGAAAAAGAAGAAGAAAAAGAAGAAAAAGAAGAAGAAAAAGAAAAAGAAAAAATTTTAAAAAAGGAAGAAAGAAAAAGAAAATGAACAAGACATGGAAAAAGGGACAGGGAATGGGAAGGGAAAGGGGAAGGAATTAGGACAGAAGGAATTCAGAAGGAATTTGTAAGGAATGAATTTGGAAGGAAGGAAGGAAGGAATTTGGAAAGAAGGAATTCAGAAGCAAGGAAGGGAGGAAGGAAGAAAACAATTCAGAAGGAGGGAAGGAAGGAATTGGGAAGGAGGTAACAAGGGAATTCAGAGGAAAGGAATTCAGAAGTAAAGAAAGTGTTGTTGCTGTAATGTTTCCATCTCTAATAATGTTTATAGTTGTTGATGATGTAGATGTTAATTGTAATAAAACTGAGAGTCATCTTTGTGAAGATGGTGTGCACAACAATCTGCACAACAAAGCTTTCGAAACAATTCTGCACCACTTTGAAAGTTGTGAATGTCACTGTGGTAGGGGAAATCACTTTTAGTCCCAAGGATGGAGGTAGATTCAAATGGCTTCGTATTCTACATACATATACAAGTTAAGTAATTGATAGAATAGTCAATATTAGAATAAAAAGTGAACCTATTTTTATACCATGCATTGCTAAAACAAGTTTCCAACATTTCTTGAAATGAGGTAGTGTGTGCCAGCCTGCATTTACATTGAATGTTGCTTTAATTAAAAAAAACAAAACAAAACAAAAAAAAAACACACACACAAACAAATCCGTAACTAAACAAACCTTTTAGGTTGATGATTGCACAGTGTTTAATACAATCAGATAAATTAATAATAACTGTTATTTTTTCATGCTGTAACTTCTCTTGCAGCTCAAATTGTCTGACTTCATTAGGGCACTTTCTTTCAGTAAAACCTTCGTAGAGTCTTTAGAGGAGTTGAGTGAAAATAATCCTCTCATGCTTGTTGTGAATTTCTTCAGAGTACAGGACTTCCAAAGATGAGAATATGTGTCCTAACCTAAAACTCATTAATAATAACTGAACTCTTCCTACAGAAGTTTAGAACTTCTGTTAGAAAATACTTTATTATTCTAACACTTTACGCCGTGTTTCTTGGGTTGTAGAAGAAATAGAAGAGAAACGACTGCTTCTAGAAGTAAGTGAAGCTCTTTAGTTGTTAAAATCTTCTGTCTCACCCAGCCACATTCGTGTGCTCTTCTATCACACAGTATCACAGTATCACAGTATCACTTAGGTTGGAAAGGACCTCGGGGATCATCGAGTCCAACCTATCAACACAGACCCCATGCCTAGACCATGGCACCAAGTGCCACGTCCAATCTCCCCTTGAACGCCTCCAGGGTCGATGACTCAACCACCTCCCTGGGCAACCCGTTCCAATGCCGAATGACTCGCTCGGTGAAGAACTTCCTCCTCACCTCGAGTCTGAACTTCCCCTGGCGCAGCCTGAGACTGTGTCCCCTCGTTCTGGTGCTGGCTGCCTGGGAGAAGAGGCCAACCCCCTCCTGGCTACAACCACCCTTCAGGTAGCTGTAGAGGGCAATGAGGTCACCCCTGAGCCTCCTCTTCTCCAGGCTAAACAATCCCAGCTCCCTCAGCCTCTCCTCATAGGGCTTGTGTTCAAGGCCTCTCCCCAGCCTTCTTGCCCTTCTCTGGACACGCTCAAGTGTTTCGATGTCCTTCTTAAATTGAGGGGCCCAGAACTGGACACAGTACTCTAGGTGCGGCCTAACCAAAGCAGAGTACAGGGGCACTATGACCTCCCTGCTCCTGCTGGCCACACTATTCCTAATGCAGGCCAGGATGCCATTGGCTGTCCTGGCCACCTGGGCACACTGCTGGCTCATATTCAGGTGGCTGTCGATCAGCACACCCAGGTCCCTCTCTGTTTGGGAGCTCTCCAGCCACTCCGACCCCAGCCTATAGCTCTGCATGGGATTGCCATAGCCAAAGTGCAGCACTCGGCACTTGGACTTGTTGAATGACATCCCATTGGACTCTGCCCATCTGCCCAGTCGGTCGAGGTCCCTCTGCAGAGCCTTTCTACCCTCTAACTGACTAACATCTGCCCCTAACTTTGTGTCATCTGCAAACTTGCTGATGACTGACTCTACTCCTTCATCCAGATCATCAATGAATATGTTGAAGAGGACAGGGCCCAGCACTGATCCCTGGGGGACACCACTGGTGACTGGCCTCCAGCTGGATGTGGCACCGTTCACTACCACTCTCTGGGCCCGGCCCTCCAGCCACTTCCTAACCCAGTACAGAGTGTAATGGTCCAATCCACGGGCTGACAGCTTAGTCAGCAGTTTGCTGTGGGGGACGGTGTCAAAGGCCTTGCTGAAGTCCAGGTAGACCACATCCACAGGCCTCCCCACATCCACCAGACGGGTCACCTGATCATAGAAAGAGATCAGGTTGGAGAGGCAGGATCTGCCTTTCCTGAATCCATGTTGGCTGGACCTGAGCCCTTGGCCATCCTTCAGGTGCGCAGTTATTGCCGCCAGGATAATCTGCTCCATCACTTTCCCTGGCACTGAGGTCAGGCTGACCGGCCTGTTGTTTCCAGGTTCCTCCATCCGACCCTTCTTGTGGATGGGGACCACGTTAGCCAGTTTCCAGTCATCTGGGACCTCACCGGTGAGCCAGGACTGGAGGAAAATGATGGAGAGTGGCCTAGCTAGCATATCTGCCAACTCTCTCAGCACCCTAGGATGGATCCCATCCGGTCCCATGGACTTGTGAATATCCAAGTGGCTCAGCAGGTCCCGAACTAACTCCTCATGGATTTCCGGGGCATTACACTGCTCGCCGACCCCATCGCCCAGCTCCGGAGGCCACTCGTCCTGAACTCCTGCCTTGCTGTTAAAAATTGAGGCAAAGAATGTGTTCAGGACTTGGTGTTCTGTGAACACCAAGATCATATTCATGCAGTGTTACAAGCTGGGGTCAGAGTGGCTGGAGAGCAGCCAGGTAGAGAGGGACCTGGGGTGACTGGTCAATGGTAGGCTGAACATGAGTATGCAGTGTGCCCAGGTAGCCAAGAGGGCCAATGGCATCCGCCACAGGAGCAGGGAGGTCATTCTGCCATTGTACACTGCACTGGTTAGGCTGTACCTCGAGTACTGTGTCTAGTTCTGGGCCCTTCAGTTTAGGAAGGAGGTTGACTTGCTGGAACGAGTCCAGAGAAGGGCAACAAAGTTGGTGAGGGGTTTGGAATACAAGCCCTATGAGGAGAGGCTGAGGGAGCTGGGGTTGCTTAGCCTGGAGAAGAGGAGACTCAGAGGTGATCTTATTGCTCTTTACAACTACCTGAAGGGAGGTTGTAGACAGCAGATGTTGGTCTCTTCTCCCAGGCAGCCAGTACCAGAACAAGATCACAGTCTCAGGCTGTGACAGGGGAGGTTTAGGTTGGATGTTAGGAAGAAGTTCTATACAGAGAGAGTGATGCCCATTGGAATAGGCTGCTGAGGGAGGTGGTGGAGTCACCATCATTGGAGGTATCACAGTATCACAGCATCACAGCATCACAGTATCACAGTATCACTTAGGTTGGAAAGGACCTCGAGGATCATTGAGTCCAACCTATCAACACAGACCCCATGACTAGACCATGGCACCAAGTGCCATGTCCAATCTCCTCTTGAACACCTCCAGGGTCGATGACTCAACCACCTCCCTGGGCAACCCCTTCCAATGTCGAATGACTCGCTCGGTGAAGAACCTCCTCCTCACCTCAAGTCTAAACTTCCCCTGGTGCAGCTTGAGACTGTGTCCCCTTGTTCTGGTGCTGGTTGCCTGGGAGAAGAGGCCAACCCCTTCCTGGCTACAACCACCCTTCAGGTAGTTGTAGAGGGCAAGGAGGTCACCCCTGAGCCTCCTCTTCTCCAGGCTAAACAATCCCAGCTCCCTCAGCCTCTCCTCATAGGGCTTGTGTTCAAGGCCTCTCCCCAGCCTTGTTGCCCTTCTCTGGACACACTCAAGTGTTTCGATGTCCTTCTTAAACTGAGGGGCCCAGAACTGGACACAGGACTCAAGGTGCGGCCTAACCAAAGCAGAGTACAGGGGCACAATGACCTCCCTGCTCCTGCTGGCCACACTATTCTTAATGCAGGCCAGGTGTTCAGGAGGAGACTTGATGGGGTGCTTGGTGCCATGGTTTAGTTGCTTAAGTGGGTTGGATTGGTTGATGGGTTGGACGTGATGATCTTGAAGGTCTCTTCCAATCTGATCTATTCTATTCTATTCTATTCTATTCTATTCTATTCAGGAGAAAGTCATTGCAATTAGAAAGGTGGTGCTTAAAGGTGTCCCAAAACTTCCATTCAGCCTGTACCACTATAGTTGTTAGAATATCTTTTCTAGAATAATATGTAAGCAGTGTCAGAGAATAATAATAATAATAATATTAGGAAATTTACCATCCTCAGAGGAAAAGAAAGTGTGTTCTAAATCCCTTGATTAGCTCTGTTTAACTAAAAAAGCATAGTAGGTCACCAAAGTATCAGTCTCTATGCTTGGCTTTTGTCCAGACTTTCAAATACTAAATGGAGTATAATTCATAGTTTCATAGTTTCATTCAGGGTTGGAAGGGACCACAAGGATCATCTAGTTCCAACCCCCCTGCCATGGGCAGGGACACCCCACACTACATCAGGCTGGACAGAGCCTCATCCAGCCTGCTCTTAAACACCCCCAGGGATGGGGCCTCGACCACCTCCCTGGACAACCCATTCCAGGGTCTCACCACTCTCATGGTGAAGAACCTCCTCCTCACATCCAGCCTGAATCTCCCCACCTCCAGCTTCATTCCATTCCCCCTAGTTCTATCACTACCTGAGATCCTGATATAGAATATAGAATATCCTGATATCCTGATATCCTAATATGGAATGGAATGGAATGGAATGGAATGGAATGGAATGGAATGGAATGGAATGGAATGGAATGGAATGGAATGGAATGGAATAGGTTGGAAAAACCTTTGAGATCATCAATTCCAACCTATCACTCAACACCATCTTATTAACTAAACCATGGCACCAAATGCCTTATCCAGCTTCCAAATCTCATATAATTTTGAATACAGCCTTTGATATAGGACATTTTCTTACCCTCTCAGTCATGAGAGGGAGGATAGGCTGATAAATGAGAAGGCTGTGATGACATTCAGTGAGATCTGGACAGACTCAAAATCTGAGTGAAGAGGAACATAATGAGGTTTGACAAGAATAAATATAGAGTCCTGCACTTGGGGAAGAGCAATAACACCACACGCCAGTGCAGATTATGGACTGAGTAGCTAGAAAGCACCTCCATGTAAAAGGACCTTAGAGACCTGAGGGAAAAGAAGTTATCCACAGCAAAGCAATATGCCCTTGTGGCTAAGAAGGACAGTGGTATCCCAGAGTGAATTAAGAGTTTGTGTCCAAGGGAAGTTTTCCTCCCCCTCTATTCTGCCCTGGTGAGACCACATCTGGAGTACTGTGTCCAGTTCTGGGCTATTCATTTCAAGAGGGACAGGGAAATGCTTGAAAAAGTCCAGAAGAGAAGGAGTAGAGAAATAAGAGACAAGAAAGAATTAAAGTACAGGAGATGAGTGTTTCAAACACATCATGTCTGTCTTCTGAAGTGACTTAAGACAAGCTAGTTCATTCAGAAGTTCTTTAATTTACTTCATGTCCCTAGTTTCTCTTTTGGATATTGAACGAGAAATGTATTGCTGTTTGGAATTTGGTATAACTGTTTTGCTATTTGCTTTGTCTTGGTCTCTGAGTATATTTAAGGGTGGGTTTTTTTGTTGTTGTGGTTTATTTTTTTAATGATTTTGAGAGTTCACATATACATAGGAGACAAAATTAGATCCCATAAAGGACATCTCATTCTCTGCAATTGTTTAAATTAATCTCAGTGTCCAGTTTGTGAGGATACTACTAAATGAATGCAACAGCTGGAATGGGACTCCATAGTTTGTATGCATTTTCAGATGGTCTGCAGCAGAATTAAAGGTCTTCCCTATGCTGCCTGTGTTTTTTGTAAGTCACTTACACTTGACCTTGTCTCAGGTGTTTTTAGCCATTCACATGTTAGCTTTTTAAAACTTCTTACTTGTCCCCCACTGAAGTCAAAACAGAAAGATGTATCCTTCTAAAACATGTCCTACTGTATATCCTAGACATTGAATCTAGCATTCTGCTTTCTCCATTCACTGGAGAGGGATCTAAACCAAGTGTCTTAGAATGGGTAGGGAGGCTCTGGTAGAAAGGGACTTGGGGGTTCTAGTCAGTGGGCAACTGAATATGAGCAAGCAGTGTGCCCAGGTGGTCAAGAAAGCAAATGGCATCCTGACTTGTGTCAGAAATGCTGGGTCCAGCATGAGTAGCGAGTCGATTGTCCCTTTATACTCAGATCTGGTGAGGCCACACCTCGAGTATTGTGTCCAGTTTTGGGCACCTCATTAGAGGAGAGATGTTGAGGTTCTGGAGCGAGTATAGAGGAGAGCAATGAAGCTGGTGAAGGGCCTGGAGAATAAATCTTATGAGGAATGACTGAAGGAGCTGGGACTGTTTAATTTGGAGAAGAGAAGGATGAGGGGAGACCTCATTGCTCTCCACAACTACCTGAAAGCATGGTCTGGAGAGGCTGGTGCTGGTCTCTTCTCACAGGTGATAGAACAAGAGGAAATGGCCTCAAGCTATGACTTGGTAGGTTTATACTGGATATTAGGAAAAAAAAAAAAAAACACAGAAAGAGTGGTCAGGCCTGGAATGGGATGCCCAGGGAGGTGGTTGAATCACCAACACTGGATGTGTTCAAAGGTTGATTGAATGTAGTGCTTGGGAGTATGGTTTAGGGGTGAGTAAGAGACAGTCTCTCTTGAGGTGACTCAACAAAGATAAAATCACCTTTTCTCCTCAGACAACATCTGCCCAGGGAGGGGATGGTGAAAAGACCCTCTGGTAACAGAAATGTATGATGGGCTAATGCCACTGGTACTGACTCTCTGGAATGTGCGCAGACAAGATCATCTCTACCCTGGAAAGGAAGGATGGTGAAAAGGCTTCTGGACTATACAATGGATTCACCACCTAGCATGATAAGCCCCTGATCTATACTGTGTGTGTGGACAGGCGACAGGTGGAGGAGGCAGAGGACCACCTCCCCTCCACCAGACCCCTGTACAAAGCACACAAAGAATACACATGAAGATTCCTTGGGGACAATACCTGGACACATATCTAAAAAAAAGCTGTGACAAAAAATGTATAAAAGACCTGAGCAAGGCCTGCTCAGGAGGACAGAAAAAGACAGACACAGAAGAAAAAGACATTACCCTGTAACCTGAAAGCAGCAGACCAAGAACCCTCTCTCTGTGGCCTAAGTTTTGCCTGCTGTAACTCACAGAGAAATGAAAAGACATCATTACTTCATGTTGGAGGCTGCTCAGAGAAGGACTCAGACTTGGACTTTGGGATCTTTCCCTCCCCTTCTCCAGGGCAGACAACACAAGCCAACAAAGATGCAGCAGCATCCTTCCTTGGACCCCAATTGTCTTGGGGAGTGGGGTCATAGTGGTTGACCCAGGTCCATAAGACACCCACATGGTCACCCCGACAAAAACTTAAGCCCCAACTGTCAAAACCAACAATGCCCAGATTTCCATTTCAATTTTTCCACCCTGTCCAATCTGATACACAGAATACCCACAGCAACCATCCTCTGCTACCAAAAATGACCCAGGTTGAGGCAGATCCTCCCTTGACTCCCATCAGGGCAGAAAAGAATGAGACTCAGACAAATGGATTGCAGAAGTGATGGAAAGTTTGAATGGAAAAGCAGTGAGTGTTTTACAGAAACTACAAGCACAGTGACCAAAAGGATGCCAAAGCATACAGAGTCCCTCACAGCATATCCAAAAGTCTCCCAGCATTCCCCTTCTCCCTATCTGAGGGAACACAAGCCCTATGAGGAGAGACTGAGGGAGCTGGGGCTGCTTAGCCTGGAGGGGAGGAGACTCAGGGGTGACCTTATTGCTCTCTACAACTACCTGAAGGGGGGTTGTAAACAGGCAGAGGTTGGTCTCTTCTCCCAGGCAGCCAGCACCAGAACAAGAGGACACAGTCTCAGGCTGCGCCAGGGAAAGTTCAGGCTGGAGGTCAGGAGGAAGTTTTACACGGAGAGAGTGATTGCCCATTGGAATGGGCTGCCTGGGGAGGTGGTTGAGTCGCTGTCACTGGAGGTGTTCAGGAGGAGACTTGACAGGGTGCTTGGTTACATGGGTTAGTTGATTGGGTGGTGTTGGGTGATAGGTTGGACGTGATGATCTTGAAGGTCTCTTCCAACCTGGTTTATTCTATTCTATTCTATATACAAAAGCCCCAGGGCTCTTTCTTTCCCCCCTCCACTGTTACGCTAATCTCATCTGGCCAGATCTGAGATTGCCTTTCCCCCTTCATCTCCTGGCATTAGGCCTAGCCAAGCCCAAGAGGTCTTGAGAAAACTCCCCTTCCATTACCAGCTAGGGAGCATCTCCCATGGGAGCAGTGAGGGAAGAAAGAGGAAGTGTGAGACCTTGCTGATAGATTGACAGGGAGCAGGACATTATGGATATGAAATACACTGCAGTTCCGTTTCAGCCCATGTGCTCTCTTGGGAACTCACCGTGACCAGAAGCCTCGGAGAAGGACTAACTTCTTTGTTTTTCAACCTACGGGAACAACGGGACTAACGCGGCATCTCGGCACTCGGCTAGAATCGGCGCTTGCCATTTCTCCACGTGGTTGCTGCTCAGGATCACTCAGGCTCCTTGCCTTACCACGGCACTTTTGAAAAGTCGGCGGCACTTCACAGCAACTTCCATTTCAGCCTGTGGCTTCTCGCTCAGACGCGCACGCTACTACACTTTTTCTAAAACTTTGTCCAGTAGGTCACGTGGTCAGGGCTAGGCAGGGTGGGAACTCATTGAAATAACTCCTTTAAAAAATCAGTCTCAGCTCAGACTGAGGGGGAGTATAAGCAGGTAGGTAGGTGACATAAGCAAGAGGTCCAGGCATCTGGCTGTAGAGAGTGTTGGAGCCTGGCTCATAAGATGCAGGGCAGTGGGGGCAACTCTTGCATAATGTGTGAGCAGATTGGCTATCTGCTTAACCTGGTGGCCAGACTGAAGGATGAGGTTGCTAGTGTTAGAGATATAAGGGAATAGAGATGTAAGGCTAGTGTTAGAGATGTAGGGAAGAGATAAACCAGAGGAGGAAAGAGATGATCCAGGGTAAGCAGGCTCTGCAGGCTCCCCCAGCAGAGGCTGGTTCTCCAAAAAGCAGAGGGGAATGGACGCAGGTTCCTCTCAAAAGACACAAAGTAAAACCACCTTGCCTCCCCTCACCTTCCCCGCTGCTCTTGGAAAACAGGTATGGGGCACTGGAGATCGAGGGTGAGGTGATCCTGGTGCTGGAGGACACACCATCCGGGGCTTTCCCTGAGGCTAAAGAGCCTAAGGGTAAACAGTCTAAGGCAAAGCAGCCTAAGGTTAAGCAGCATTCCCCTGGCATCAAGACCTGATCCCTCAAAAAGAAGAGGAGAGTAATCATTATTGGTGATTCCCTCCTGAGGGGAACAGAGGGCCCCATATGTAGGCCAGAGTCATCTCATAGGGAATTTTCTTGGCTCCTGGGAGCCCAGGGCCCAGCACTGATCCCTGGGGCATACCACTACTGACTGGCCACCAGCTGGATGTGGCACCATTCACCACCACTCTCTGGGCTCGGACCTCCAGCCACTTCCTAACACAATGCAGTGTGCTCCCATCCAAGCCATGGGCTGACAGTTTGGCCAGGTGTTTTCTGTGGGGGACAGTGTCAAAGGTTGTCATGAAGTCCAGGTAGAATACATCCACAGGCCTCCCCACATCCACCAGGTGGGTCACCTGATCATAGAAGGAGATCAGGTTGGTCAGGCAGGACCTGCCCTTCCTAAATCCATGTTGACTGGGCCTCATCCATGGACCATCCTCTACGTGCTGTGTGATTGCACTCAGGATGACCTGTTCCATAATCTTGCCTGGCACTGAGGTCAGGCTGACAGGCCTATAATTCCCTGGCTCATCCAACTGGTCCTTCTTGTGGTTGGGCATCAGGTTGGCCAGCTTTCAGTCTTCTGGGACCTCGCCAGTGAGCGAGGACTGCTGAAAAATAATGGAGAATAGCCCGGCCAGCTCATCTGCCGGTTGTCTCAGCACCCTAGGATGGATCCCATCTGGTCTCATGGACTTGTGGGGATCCAAGTGGCTGAGCAGATCACCAACTGCCCCATTCTGGAACAGAGGAAAACCATGCTGCTCCCTGCCTCCTTCTGCCAGCTCTGCAGGCCAGCTGTCTGGAAGGCATTCTGTCCTGCTAGGAAAAATTGAGGCACAGAAGGTGTTATGTATCTCTGCCCTTTCCTCATCCTTTGTTACAATGTTCCCCTCCGTGTCCACCAAGGAGTGGAGGTTGTCCTTGCCCTTCCTCTTGCTATTAATGTATTTATAGAAGGACTTTTTGTTGTCCTTCACAGCAGAGGCTAGTCTAAGCTCCATATGTGCTTTTACCACCCTAATTTTCTTCCTACAAGACCTAGCTACATCCTTACACTTTTCATGGGTTGCCTCACATTTCGTCCAAAGATGATACACTCCCTTTTTTTTCCCCTTAGTTCTATTAAAAGTTCATTAACCATCCAGGCTGACTGTCTGCCCCGGCTGCTCATCTTCCGGCACATTGGCACAGCCTGTTCCTGCGCCTTTAAGAGTTCTTCCTTGAAGTAGGCCCAGCTCTCCTGCACCCCTTTGTTTTTAAGGGCTGTTTCATAAGGAACCTTCTGAGTTAGTTCCTTGAGTAACCTGAAGTCTGCCCTCTGGAAGTCCAGACTGGAGGTCTTCTTGCTGCCCCTCTTAGCTTGATCAAATATTGAAAATTCAATTATCTTGTGGTCACTGGCCCCTAAACACTCACCGACCATCACATCAGCCACCAGCCCTTCCCTATTGGTGAAAAAGAAGTCAAGCAGAGCCTTACACCTGGTAGGCTCGCGCAGCACCTGGGATAAGAAGCTGTCCTCCGTACACTCTAAGAACCTCCTAGACTGCCTGCTCTCTGTTGTGCTGATATACCAGCACATATCAGGCAGGTTGAAGTTGCCCATGAGAACAAGGTCAGACAATGTTGAGACAGCCTTAAACTGCCTATAAAATGACTCATCAATATCTTTTACCTGGTTGGGTGGTTGTGACCATTTGAGGCTGTGCCTTTAAGAAAGGGACAGTGCTGGGACACTCTGGCTGAATGTTTTGAAATAATAATGAAAACAATCAGAAATTCTAAACGAATATCATTGGTAGGTTGGTAGAAGGCAGTTTTAAGTTTCAGTGCAGCTGGAATTTTTTCTCAGTTCATTCCTTTCCCTCTCCCTTCCAGCTTGCTTGCTCTGGGCTCCTAGCCAGAATGACCTTGGAGAAGATAAGCACTAATCCTGTACTAATAGGCCTACTAAAATTCTTCTTTCTTAATAACTACCTTTTTCTCTCTCTAACCCTTTTGGGGGAAAAAATGGAGGTAGCGTGGAGAGCGAGGTACAGGGGGTGACCCTCCTCTGTCCTGAGGAGGGAATTTTGTTCCTGTATTAATTTTTTTTTCCTTGCTGTATATTTCTGTACATATATTGTAAATACTGTATATATTGTGTATATCTAACCTACCTTTCCACATTGCTTGTAAACTATAGCATTCCTTCTGCTTCTCTGACTGAGATATCTGCGGTTTTTTTTCCTCTTTGTCGGGGAGAGAAAGCTAGGCCTTCTCTCTTAACCTGCCCACCTCGGGGCTTGGGGATAATTAGCTTGATTTATTGCTTGCTTGAGTCGGACAAGAAAATATGAAGGTGCTTTGGATTTTTAAGCAATTTCTCTTTTCAATATGTTCGGTTCTGATTTACAAATATTGTCTGGGCCTACTTATCAATCACCTAGGTAAATATTTAATGCAGAAATTATATTTGTGGTTCAAGTATAAGATTCAGGTTCTGTATGACCGCTGTCTGTTTTTTTTTCGGCTTAGTACATATGGGAATATAACTTTGAGCACTTTGCCAATTGAGATAAGGGAGTTGAAGATTCCAGTAGGTGAAGGAGTAATTTTAAGTGATGGTTGGGATCCAAAGGTGATTTATTTGATGTGTGTGAATCTGCTGCTGATGATAGTTATTGTGTATTTGTTATGTTCTTTGCGCCGAGAGAGAAAAGTATCTAAGGCCTGCTTCATTATTAAGCACAGATCAAAGAAAAGGAGGCACACTTCTGGCTCTGCCTCAGAGATTTCTAGTAATGAGGAGAATGGAAAATCTATATCGGTTAAAGATAAAGCTAAAAAGTCTATTGGAAAGGCTGCTTTGAACAGTTCTGTTGCTGATTCTGGCAAGCAGCCAGGGGCAGAGGCAGCTTCCAACATGGCAGCTCCCCCGTCTTCAGCCGCCATTAACAAGGCAAAGTCATTTCCGCCTTCCTTCTCGGCAGGACCGGAAGCCCCCTCCAAAGCAGCTGATCTGTTTCAAAACCTGTCAGCTTCTGTTAAGGCAGCTATAAATTCAAACACAGCTCCAATTAAGCAAGTAGTAGTTTTAAAGACTAGAAGTGGAGAAGCCAAGGCTGATCCAGGAGCTGATGGGGGAGAGGAACAAGATGCTGATGCAGGTGAGGGACCTTCTGGCAGAAAAGATCCTGCTGAGCAGGAAGAGAAAGTTTATTTTAAGATCTAACGGAGTTAGTGAGATCAACACAGGATGGAGATGCAGCTAGGACAGCAGCTAGAAGTGGTGCTTCTCAGTTTAAAGAGATCTTTAGGAGAGTGACAGCAGGATTATTGGGAAAACAAGTACTGGAAGATGTGATAGAAGGGGCAAAGGAGGAAGAAGATGACATTTCTGAATGTTCTTCATCTCGCGAAGAACTTAGAACCATCCATAAAGACTACACCAGAGCAGATAAGGAGTCAGTTCTGGCTTTGCTTAGTACATGTTATGATACAGGTGCTCCAGCTCTAATGGTTGGAGTCAAGTCAGCAGCTCATTTAGGAACTCTCTCGAGGGATAATGGAATAGATAGACATTTAGGCAAGGCTCTCGGTAAGGTTAATCTGTGAATACGGATTTTAATGGCAGTTTTCCTGAGATACACTTCCCAAGATGATCTTCCATGGAATCCTAAGCCCTGGACTACCATAGATGAGGGAAATAAGTGCCTGAGAGAATTTGCTGTTAGAGAGATACTCTATGGTGAACATGAAACTCTGAATCCTGATTAAATTCCCGTAGGAACTGGTCTTGCTGAAAAGCTAATCAAGCATGTTCCTTCTAATTATGTAAACATTCTGGCAAGAAGAATTGTGGCAAGGAATTATGGTGGAGCTCCTCTTACGGTTGGCCAATTCACTGATCAAATGAGACAATTGGAGGATAGCATGACACATGTTTCTTTGGTTTCAGCCATTGAAACTCTGTCTGGTGAAATAAAGAGTTGCATGAAAGAGTTGAAGGATGAATTTAAAAATACCATATCCCAACTGGCACAAAGAGATAATTCCAATTCTTCCTCCAGGTGGATAGAAGTTTCATCTGTCAGGAATAGACGTCCTCCAAGGAGGTCATTCCAAAATAGATCAAATCAAAACAGACCACCAAGGCAGTCACGTAGGACTATTTGGATAACTCTGCATGATCAGTTTGGTGAGAACATGAACCGGTGGGATGGCCAACCAACTTCTAATCTTTTCAGGAGACTGAGGAACTGCAGAGTGGCGGAACCCGAGGTAGCAATACCAGAAGAGTAGCTGTTACTTCCAGAGTTCCCCAGAACAACTCTAATAGCTCCAACAATGGCTCCAGTTATAACACTGCACACTGTGTGCAATGCACATGTGGCCATGTTCCCCTTAACTAGGGATGCCCTGCCTCCCGCCAGGGGGAGGAGAGGGGTAATAGAAATAACAGAATCTGTTGGGATGTATACATCCAGTGGCCTGGCACTTCACAATTTTGGAAGTACAGGGCCTTGGTTGACACAGGAGCTCACAGCACCATAATGCCATCAAATTATCAGGGGTCAGAGTCTATAACTACTCTGGGAGTCACTGGTGGATCTCAAGAGTTAAGTAAGGTGGAGGTTAATATAAGTTTAACTGGTAAACAATGGAAAAAGCATGCAGTTGTGATGGGACCTGATGAACCTTTTATTTTGGGAATTAATTTTCGGAGAGAAGGGCGTTTCAAAGACCCTAGAGGTTACAAATGGGCTTTTGGAATAGCTTCTGTAGAAATTGATGGACAAAACCTGAAGCTGTCTGTTAGACCTGAGCTTTCTGATGAATCTGCAGTAGTGGGACAACACAAGATACAGGACATTAAATTGCTGGTTGCTTCTCAGACTGTGCATCATAGACAATACAGAACCAACCGTGACTCTTTGTTGCCCATTCAGAATCTGATTTGTCAGTTGGAGAGTCAGAAAGTCGTCAGCAAAACTCATTCACCTTTCAACAGTCCAGTGTGGCCTGTGAGGAAGCAGAATGGGGATTGGTGTCTGATAGTTGACTACCGAGCCCTGAATGAAATAACTCCACCTATGAGTGCAGCAGTACCAGACATGATGGAACTCCAGTATGAGCTGGAATCCAAAGAGGCCAAATGTCTATGCTACCATAGACATTGCTAATGCATTTTTCTCTATTCCCATAGCAGAGGAATGCAGGCCTGTGGCCGGTTGACGCTGTCCCCTTAAGAAAGGGAATATGGTGGATGGAAGTTGGTAAACGGAAGGAATACTCTAAACTAATTTTCATTGGTTAGGTGGGAGGAAGCACCTTCTGAACTGGGAGTGCAGGAGAAAATATCCTGGGCACTCCGGGAACTTTATCTTCAGTCTTGCTTCCGCCTTTTCTCTGTGCAGCATCTCTTCCTCTGCCGGGCTTTCTGCCAAGACTTTGGCCTTGAAGGCTTGATAGGAGTCCGGTATCAACTCCCTTCTAATTAACACAAACTGCTTTTAACTTCTTTCTTTTCTCTTTCTCCCTCTTTTCCGAACTATTCTGGGGAAAGGGGGGAAGAGAGGGGAAAGCGGAGGTGGGGAACCCCCTCGGCCGAGGGGATTTACTCTCATTTCTGTGTTACTCTGTTGTATATCTTTGTATATATTGTAGATATTGTAAATTTGTAAATATTCCCCTGCAAAACCCTACACTGTTGTAAATATAGCTCCACTGCTTTGCTAATTCAGCTGGTGAGTTTTTTTTCCCTTTCCCTTCAATTTTTCTTTCCCTTTTTACCTTACAGGGGGGAGGGAAGAGGCTTCTTAGCCTTACCCCTTCCAACCCACCACAAGGCCTCAGTTTGCTTTCACCTGGAGAAGAATCCAGTACACTTCCAACAGATTGCCAATGGGCTGGATCCACAGCTCACGGACCTGTCATGCAGTAATCCACGATGCTCTGGAGAAAGGCGGTGCTCCAGAATACATCCAGTTCATCGATGATATCATTGTCTGGGGTAAAAGTCCTGAAGAAAGCAGAATCATTGACATTCTTCTGAATGCAGGTTTTGCCATCAAGCGAGACAAGATGAAAGGACCTACCACAGAGATTCAGTTTCTGGGAGTGCGATGGCAGGATGGACGCCGACACATTCCAGTGGATGTGGTAAACAGAGTCTCTACCATGGCAAATCCCACAAACAAGCAAGAGACCCTACGTTTCTTGGGGATAGTGGGGTTTTGGAGACTGCACATTCCTGGATACAGTCAAATTGTGAAACCTCTGTATGATGTGACTCGAAAGAGAAACCATTTCCACTGGGGACCTCAACAACAAGCAGCCTTTGACCAGATAAAGCAAGAGGTAATTCAAGCAATGGGTCTGGGACCTGTCCGAGATGGTCCAGACATTAAGAACATTTTGTACACGGCTGCAAGTGACAATGGTCCAACCTGGTGCTTGTGGCAAAAAGCTCCAGGTGAGTCACATGGATGACCTCTTGGTTTCTGGAGTCGAGGTTACAGAGGTTCAGAGGCTAATTATACTCCATCAGAAAAAGAGATTCTAGCTGCCTATGAAGGAGTAAAAGCATCTTCTCAAGTAATTGCAACTGAATCACAACTTCTCCTAGCTCCCAGATTACCAGTTTTGAATTGGATGTTCAAAGGCAAAAGTTCCACATCACATCATGCCACAGACTTAACATGGTCTAAGTGGATGGCTCTGATAACACAGAGAGCTCAAATGGGAAATCTTGAAAGACCTGGTCTGATGGAGGTGATCTCAAGTTGGCCTGAGGGTACCAGCTGTACTAAACCTCCAGAGGAGAAGGTAACTCATGGTGAGGAGGCTCCTCCTTACAATGACCTGTCTGATGATGAAAAGAAATATGCTTTGTTCACAGACGGTTCCTGTTGTCTTGTTGGAAACAAGAGAAGGTGGAAGTCTGCAGTGTGGAGTCCAACAAGTCACAGTATCACAGTATCACAGTATCACTTAGGTTGGAAAGGACCTCGGGGATCATCGAGTCCAACCTATCAACACAGACCCCATGCCTAGACCATGGCACCAAGTGCCACGTCCAATCTCCCCTTGAACGCCTCCAGGGTCGATGACTCAACCACCTCCCTGGGCAACCCGTTCCAATGCCGAATGACTCGCTCGGTGAAGAACTTCCTCCTCACCTCGAGTCTGAACCTCCCCTGGCGCAGCCTGAGACTGTGTCCCCTCGTTCTGGTGCTGGCTGCCTGGGAGAAGAGGCCAACCCCCTCCTGGCTACAACCACCCTTCAGGTAGCTGTAGAGGGCAATGAGGTCACCCCTGAGCCTCCTCTTCTCCAGGCTAAACAATCCCAGCTCCCTCAGCCTCTCCTCATAGGGCTTGTGTTCAAGGCCTCTCCCCAGCCTTGTTGCCCTTCTCTGGACACGCTCAAGTGTTTCGATGTCCTTCTTAAATTGAGGGGCCCAGAACTGGACACAGTACTCTAGGTGCGGCCTAACCAAAGCAGAGTACAGGGGCACTATGACCTCCCTGCTCCTGCTGGCCACACTATTCCTAATGCAGGCCAGGATGCCATTGGCTGTCCTGGCCACCTGGGCACACTGCTGGCTCATATTCAGGTGGCTGTCGATCAGCACACCCAGGTCCCTCTCTGTTTGGGAGCTCTCCAGCCACTCCGACCCCGGCCTATAGCTCTGCATGGGATTGCCATAGCCAAAGTGCAGCACTCGGCACTTGGACTTGTTGAATGCCATCCCATTGGACTCTGCCCATCTGTCCAGTCGGTCGAGGTCCCTCTGCAGAGCCTTTCTACCCTCTAACTGACTAACATCTGCCCCCAACTTTGTGTCATCTGCAAACTTGCTGATGACTGACTCTACTCCTTCATCCAGATCATCAATGAATATGTTGAAGAGGACAGGGCCCAGCACTGATCCCTGGGGGACACCACTGGTGACTGGCCTCCAGCTGGATGTGGCACCGTTCACTACCACTCTCTGGGCCCGGCCCTCCAGCCACTTCCTAACCCAGCACAGAGTGTAATGGTCCAATCCACGGGCTGACAGCTTAGTCAGCAGTTTGCTGTGGGGGATGGTGTCAAAGGCCTTGCTGAAGTCTAGGTAGACCACATCCACAGGCCTCCCCACATCCACCAGACGGGTCACCAGATCATAGAAAGAGATCAGGTTGGAGAGGCAGGATCTGCCCTTCCTGAATCCATGTTGGCTGGACCTGAGCCCTTGGCCATCCTTCAGGTGCGCAGTTATTGCCGCCAGGATAATCTGCTCCATCACTTTCCCTGGCACTGAGGTCAGGCTGACCGGCCTATAGTTTCCAGGTTCCTCCATCCGACCCTTCTTGTGGATGGGGACCACGTTAGCCAGTTTCCAGTCATCTGGGACCTCACCGGTGAGCCAGGATTGGAGGAAAATGATGCAGAGTGGCCTAGCTAGCACATCTGCCAACTCTCTCAGCACCCTAGGATGGATCCCATCTGGTCCCATGGACTTGTGAATATCCAAGTGACTCAGCAGGTCCCAAACTAACTCCTCATGGATTTCCGGGGCATTACACTGCTCGCCGACCCCATCGCCCAGCTCCGGAGGCCACTCGTCCTGAACTCCTGCCTTGCTGTTAAAAATTGAGGCAAAGAATGTGTTCAGGACCTCAGCTTTATCCTCATCCTCAGTCACCGTGTTCCCTCCAGGTCCACTAGGAGTGCAGGTTCTTCCTGCCCCTCTTCTTATTGTTAATATATTTATAAAAATGCTTTTATTGTCTTTGACAGAGGTGGCCAGCTTCAGTTCCAGCTGGGCCTTAGCCTCCTAATTTTATTCTTACATAATCTAACAGCTTCCTTGAACATACCTCGAGAAGCCTTCCTCCTTCCAAAGGTGATACAGCCTCCTCTTCCCCTTAAATCCTCCAGGAGCTGCTTGCTCATCCAGGCTGGTCGCCTTCCCCGCCGGCTTGCCTTCCGGCACGTAGGAACCGCCAATTCCTGTGCCTTCAAGAGGTCCTGTTTGAAGTAGGTCCAACCCTCCTGAACCCCTTGGTTCATGAGGGCTGGTACCCAGGGGACTTTACAAACAAGTTTCTTAAATAGGCTGAAGTTCGCCATTCGGAAGTCCAAGGTGAAGGTTCTGTTGGTGGTCCTCCCTATCTCCCTGCATATTGAAAACTTCACTATCTCATGGTCACTGCACCCTAGGCAGCCTCCCACGATCACGTCTCCCACCAGCCCTTCCCTATTGCAGAACAGCAGGTCAAGCAGAGCCTGTCCCCTGGTAGGCTCGCTTAACAGCTGTGTCAGGAAGCAGTCCTCCATTCGCTCCAGGAATCTTCTGGACTGCCTCCTCCCTGCTGAATGAAGTTCCCAGCAGATATCTAGGAGGTTGAAGTCACCAACAAGGACAAGATCTGATGATCTTGAGACAGCCTCCAGTTGCTTGTAGAACAGTTCATCAGCCGCCTCATCCTGGTTGGGTGGTCTGTAACAGATTCCAATCAGGATGTCAGACTTGTTAGGTTGTCCTCTGATTTTGACCCACAGGCTCTCAACTCCCTCATCTTCCACCTCAAGTTGTGTGGCAGAGAGTGACTCTCTAATATACAGAGCCACCCCTCCTCCTCTTCTCCCTCGCCTGTCTCTCCTAAAGAGCCTGTAACCCCCCATTGTAGCACTCCAATCGTGGGTGCTGTCCCACCAAGTTTCTGAGATGGCGACTACATCATAGTCGCCCTGATGGATTAGGACCTCCAACTGCTCTTGCTTGTTGCCCAGGCTGCGTGCATTGGTGTACATGCATCGCAGCTGGGTTCCTGACTTCTCAACTGACCCTACCTTGCGCCCTACTCTTACCTCTGCAGAGGGACCGATTGCCTCACCCACCCCCTTCAGACCTAGTTTAAAGCCCTCCTAATGAGCCCTGCCAACTCCAGTGCCAGGACTCTCTTACCCCTTCTAGATAGATGCACCCCATCAGGACCCAGCAGGTCACGTGCAGTGAAAGTTGCCCCATGGTCATAGAACCCAAAGTTCTGCCTCTGGCACCATCCCCTGAGCCAATTGTTGATGGCGTGGGTTCTCCCATTCCTCTCAGTGTACACCCCTGCCACTGAGGGAACTGAGCAGAACACCACTTGAGCTCCTGCCCCATCAATCAATTGTCCAAGGGCCCTGAATTCCTTCTTAATTGCCCTGGTACCCTTCCTGTCAATCTCATCATTTCCAGCCTGTATTACCAGCAGAGGGTAATAGTCAGTGGGCTGGATTAATTTAGGGAGTCTCTCCGCAATGTCCCTAACCCCTGCCCCTGGTAGGGAGCAGACCTCCCTGTGGGATGGGTCGGGACGACATATGGGTCCCTCAGTACCCCCCAGGAGAGAGTCCACTACAACTATAACCCTTCTCCTTTTCTTTGTGGAGCTGGTTGCTATAGCTGGTGGGGACCGCTTGGGCTTAGGCTTCCCCCCGGAGCTGGTCGTTACAGTTGGTGGGGACCGTTTGGCCTTAGGCTCCCCTCTGGATGGCTGCTCCTCAGCCTCAGCCCTCTCTTCCTTACTGCCCTCAGCCTGCAGGGCCTCATACTTATTATTCAAGGGCAGCGGAGGAGGAGGAGAGGGTCGGGGTGGATTTCTCTTGCCACCCCTGGCAGGGACCTGGATCCATCCCTCTCCTCCTCCAGGAACCCTTCCCTCAGCAGGGGAGATCTGCAGAGCCTTCTCCCACAAGTCTAACTCCCTTTCACTTTCCCTTATGGTCCTTAGCCTAGCTACCTCCTCCTTCAGCTCGGCCACTTCATCCTTCAGCTCTGCCACCATGCTGAGGAGAAAATTCACCTGCTCACACCGGACACAGGTGTCCTCTCCCACCCCCTCTATTCCAAGTGCCAGGCTGAAGCACTCTCTGCAGCTGACAGCCTGGACTCCAGCATGTACAGCCTGGACTCCAGCATGTCGAGTTGCAGATAGAAAGGATGGAGAAGGAGAATCCAGTCAGTTTGCAGAGGTAAAAGCTGTCCAGCTAGCTCTCGACATAGCTGAAAATGAGAGGTGGCCAAAGCTTTCTCTACACTGGCTCATGGATGGTAGACTGTTGTACAGCTACATCATGTCCAAAGGAAGGATCTAACTGGAATCTATGGTGCACAAACCCTGAGAACCCTGAGAGTCCTGAGTCAACTAAGAGAGACCTTGAGAATCCCCGTTTCCCTTTTCTTCATTTCGTCTGCGAAGTCATAAACTGTTTTCCATTTTCTTGTTTCTTGATTTTCTCGGTCTTTTGAATCATCTACACCTGAGTATAGCCAGAATGGACTATGGACTTTACCTACGAACTGTAAATATTGTTTTGAATTGGATGGACAATATGAACAACCAATTAAATTGTTTAGAAGGGGTGGACTGTGACTGCTTGAGGCTGTGTCTTTAAGAAAGGGACAGTGCTGGGACACTCTGGCTGAATGTTTTGGAATAATAATGAAAACAATCAGATATTCTAAACAAATTTCATTGGTAGATTGGTAGAAGGCAGTTTTAAGTTTTAGGGCAACTGGAATTTTTTCTCAGTTCTTTCCTTTCCCTCTCCCTTCCAGCTTGCCTGCTTCTGGGCTCCTAGCCCAGAACGACCTTGGAGAAGTTAAGCACTAATCCTGTAGTAATAGACCTACTAAAATTCTTCCTTCTTTATAACTACCTTTTTCTCTCTCTAGCTCCTTTTGGGGAAAAAAGGGGAGGTACCGTGGAGAGCAAGGTACAGGGGGTAACCCTCCTCTGTCCTGAGGAGGGAATTTTGTTCCTGTATTCTTTTTTTTTTCCTTGCTATATATTTCTGTACATATATTGTAAACACTGTATATATTGTGTATATCTAACCTGCCTTTCCACATTGCTTGTGAAATATAGCATTCCTTCCTCTTCTCCGACTGAGTTATCTGTGGTTTTTCTTTTCCTCTTTGTTGGGGAGAGAAATCTAGGCCTTCTCTCTCAACCCACTATAGTGGTCTATAACAGACTCTAACTAGGATGTCAGCCCTGTTAGCCTTCCCTCTAAATTCTCACGCAGAGGCACTCAACCCGATCATCCCTGATCTCCAGCTCAATGGCATCTAGTGCCTCCCTGATGTGTAGAGCTACCCCTCCACCCCTTCTCCCTTCCCTGTGTCATCTAAAGAGCCTATAGCCATCAATTGCAGCTCTCCAGTCATGTGAGTCATCCCACCACATCTGTGTGATGGCAACTACATCATAACTTTCCTGCTGGAACAAGGCTTCCAGTCCCTCTTGCTTGTTGCCCATACTTTGTGCATTAGTGTACATGCACTTCAGCTGGGCTGCTGGTTTCACCTCTGGCTCTAGCTTATCACTCCCAGACACCTGCCTGGGGGGACTGGTTTCAGCCCCTTCCCCCTTCAAATCTAGTTTAAAGCCCTATCTATGAGACCTGCCAATTCCCTTCCTAGAATCTTTCCCTTTGAGGGATAGCCCATTCTCGTATACTCTGATCTTTCCCCTCCTCTGGGACAGATATACATCATCTGTTGCCAGCTGATGTGGTGCAGTAGAAAGTTTTTCAAGATCGAAAACCCCAAAATTCTTTTGACTACACCAGCCTCTAAGCCACTCGATGACTGTAGCTGCTGACCCGTTGCTTCTAGGATTTCCTCCTGCAACTAAGGGTCTAGATGAAAAAATCATTTGTGCACTTGACCCCTCAAAGAAATAGCAAACTCCTGGCCAAGCTGTCAGCCCATGGCTTGGACGGGAGCACTCTGTGATGGGTTAGGAACTGGCTGGAGGGCCGAGCCCAGAGGGTAGTGGTGAATGGTGCCACATCCGGCTGGTGGCCAGTCAGTAGTGGAGTCTCCCAGGGATCAGTGCTGGGCCCTGTGCTCTTTAACATCTTTATTGATGATCTGGATGAGGACATTGAGTCCATCATCAGTAAATTTGCTGATGACACCAAGCTGGGAGCAGGTGTTGATCTACTGGAGGGTAGAGAGGCTCTGCAGAGGGACCTCAACAGGCTGGACAGATGGGCAGAATCCAACAGCATGAGATTGAACACATCAAGTGCAGGTTCTGCACATTGGCCACAACAACCCCATGCAGAGCTACAGGCTGGGGTCAGAGTGGCTGGAGAGCATCCAGGTAGAGAGGGACCTGGGGATACTGGTCGATGGCAGGCTGAACATGAGTCTGCAGTGTGCCCAGGCAGCGAGGAGGGCCAATGATATCCTGGCCTGCATCAAGAGCAGTGTGGCCAGCAGGAGCAGGGAGGTCATTCTGCCCCTGTACACTGCACTGGTTAGGCCACACCTCACATACTGTGTCCAGTTCTGGGCCCTTCAGTTTAAGAAGGATGTTTACTTGATGGAGCGTGTCCAGAGAAGGGCAACAAAGTTGGTGAGGGCTTTGGAACACAAGCCTTATGAGGAGAGACTGAGGGAGCTGGGGTTGCTTAGCCTGGTGAGGAGGAGACTCAGGCGTGACTTTATTGCTCTCTACAACTACAGGCAGAGGTGGTAGACAGGCGGATGTTGGTCTCTTCCCACAGGCAGCCAGTACCAGAACAAGAGGACACAGTCTCAGGCTGTGCCACAGGAGGTTTAGGCTGGATGTTAGGAAGAAGCTCTCCACAGAGAGAGTGAGTGTCCATTGGAATCAGCTGCCTGGGGAGGTGGTGGAGTCACCATCATTGGAGGTATTCAGGAGGAGATTTGATGGGGTGCTTGGTGCATGGTTTAGTTGCTTAGGTGGGTTGGATTGGTTGATGGGTTGGACGTGATGATCTTGAAGGTCTCTTCCAACCTGATCTATTCTATTCTATTCTATTCTATTCTATTCTATTCTATTCTATTCTATTCTATTCTATTCTATTCTATTCTATTCCATTCCATTCCATTCCATTCCATTCCATTCCATTCCATTCTTTGTCCACCCACTGGGCTGGACACCTGAGGCACCAGAGATGCACCCCATGTGGCAGGAGCAGGAGACACTCAGCCCAAACTGCCACAGTGGTAATATGCAATGAAGGAGGGTTTTTTTATGTATTATATTAAAATAGTAAATATTAAAATTAATCTTTTTAATATTCACTCATATTAATAGCAATTTATCAATATTTATATGCTCTTTCTAGTACATGATTGTGGATATATCCCATAAACTGGTACCCAACAACACTTTGAACCAATCAGAAAAATTCTAAAGGAGTTCTTCAACTAAGAATCAGAGGTTGTAATTCCACTGCTTTTCCACTAGATGGTGGCTCGACAGGCCACTGGTGGCTCCTATAAGCTAGAAGAGACAAAACATGAGGGCAATAAAACTTGAAGGAACCTTTCAGAGACTTAAATCTATTACAATCACAAGTTGTGACTCCAGTAGCTGCTTATAAGGCGCAGAATACAATTCCATATGCATTAAAAGCACAGAGATTTAACCTGAACCATATCTGGTGCTGAAAATGTGCACCCTGGAAAGGCACATTGTTTGCTCGTAGCTAGCTGCTACTTGCCTAGGTTATGCAGGCTGCATGCTGGTGATGCCGAATTTTGCCCCAAAAGGCGAGAATAACTGCCTAAGAGACTCAGTTTAAGTCAGATAGACAGGAGGTATTTTATTGGCAACGTGTTGGAGAAATCACTAAATGGATTTCTGCCTTTCCCGTAACAAAAGCATGCCTTTTATACAGTTTTGGATGTAGTATTGCATCAGATCTTATACATAATCATATCTTTGCGTACATATTCATGTTGGTGTAGGCTGAGCGTGGGAGGGGGCATCTCTTTTGACGATCTTCTTGGTGGTCATTCCGGTGGCCTTCATCATGGGCAGGGGTTTCCTGATGAGTCTTCCTCCTTAAACTTTTGAACTCCTTTCCTAATTTGGTCAATTCCCGGTGTGCCTGGCTTGGTTCTGAGTGTTAGTTTAGCCTTGTTGGCTCTGAATCATGCCTACCCTAACAGTTCTTGTCAGTCCTTATCTTCTTTTTCTGTCACAGTGACCCATGCCTCAGCTAATTTACTGCTTTGTCTGCTTCATGCTTTCGAAAGCTCTCTGTTCTGGGGCTTCATTCCCCCTTTTTCTTATAACTGACGAATTCTTTCACAAATTCTAATATTCCCATCTCTATTTACTCAGCGGCATATTTCCACCCCTGGGGCAAGCCAGTCAGAACAATCAGGCTCTAGCTGCTTCTCCACCCCTCCAGGAAAACAGCACGCTGAGCCTTTCACAACCCTGCACGGACCTATCCCAAGCCCAGTGCTGGCCGCTTCCAGCCGCTGCCCGAGGCTCTACAGATGCATGTCACGGTAAACCGCATTCCTGCTAGGCGTTCGCGTACCAAAACGTGACGGCATCCAACAACTTTACCTCCTGGTGGAGGGAGGAGCCAGGTGCTCGGCGCCATTTTCGAACTCGTCCGAAAAGTTGGGGAAGAGACTAGGCCGCCCGCAGCCCGAGCGCACGGCCGGTCCCGCCGCCACTGCAGCTCAAGTGGACGGCCGGGACTGCCGTCGCTGCTCCGAGTGCACAGCAGGGCTCCGCCCATCTCTGCCGCCGCGGCACAGAATCAAAATCACCTCCACCCCTCGGACACTCAAACGGCTTCTCCAGCTGGAGTCCCCCTCGGCCACCCCCACCGGGGCTTCGGGAGCTGGCTCGCCCGTTCGCAGCGGCTGGCCCTATCCCGCAGCGAGAACGGACCTGACTTTGACCTGCTCGCCGCTGCCTTTCCCCCACTTCACTCCCTGCCGCTGTCGCTGGTACACGGCTGTGAACCAAGGTGGGTTTGCAGATGATAACACAAAATACCAAGTCCTTATTCAAACTTGAGTCTTACTAAATTGCGAGATTCTTGCAGACAACATAACAATGTTAGACAAAGTGTGACACAAATGTATCTTTTCAGAAACAAAGCAACAACATTAAGATGAAAGAGAATAAACAAAGCAACAACATTAAGATGAAAGAGAATCATACACCCAATTAACAAACACTCCGATTTCCAATGGGGACTTGAACCCCTTATTTTCCAGTGGGGCTCGTCCCCAAATTTCCAATGGGGCCTCGAACCCCTATTTGTGGGACTCTGCCAGGGCGTCCCCAGGCTTTCCCGTGAGGTGACCACGTCTGGTCCCTGTTTCCCAGTCAAAGCGCTTTATCCCAAAATCAATAAACAATTAAAAAAATACCTCTTGATTGGAGCAGGAGATGCAGGTAACCGTTCATCCACCAACGAGCACTGGTCCGGGGGGGTCTCTTCTGACAAAAAGTCGTCAGGGGCGCCCAGAGGGTCCCGGCCCCGGACCCGGCTCGGGAGGATTCCTTAGGACCTGGGTCTCCTGTCTGGCCCCATCTGGGGTCGCCAGAAAATGATGCCGAATTTTGCCCCAAAAGGCGAGAATAACTGCCTAAGAGACTCAGTTTAAGTCAGATAGACAGGAGGTATTTTATTGGCAACGTGTTGGAGAAATCACTAAATGGATTTCTGCCTTTCCCGTAACAAAAGCATGCCTTTTATACAGTTTTGGATGTAGTATTGCATCAGATCTTATACATAATCATATCTTTGCGTACATATTCATGTTGGTGTAGGCTGAGCGTGGGAGGGGGCATCTCTTTTGACGATCTTCTTGGTGGTCATTCCGGTGGCCTTCATCATGGGCAGGGGTTTCCTGATGAGTCTTCCTCCTTAAACTTTTGAACTCCTTTCCTAATTTGGTCAATTCCCGGTGTGCCTGGCTTGGTTCTGAGTGTTAGTTTAGCCTTGTTGGCTCTGAATCATGCCTACCCTAACAGTTCTTGTCAGTCCTTATCTTCTTTTTCTGTCACAGTGACCCATGCCTCAGCTAATTTACTGCTTTGTCTGCTTCATGCTTTCGAAAGCTCTCTGTTCTGGGGCTTCACTGATGCTGATTGACTGTGGGGACCTGGCGGGGCTGTGGCTGCCACAAGCTGGTCCTGGAGGGCTGGCAGTGAGGGCAACTTTCTCCTTCTGCAACTTTAGTGGCGGGGATGAAGTGTAGACTTCTGCTGCTCAGGCAGGTTCCTCTAGAATGGGCTCTTGCTCACTCACATGGCTCCCTTAGCACAGCAGTCCCTTCTGGACAGCAGAGACTGTGGGGAGCTGGCAGGGAGCTGTGGGAGAGGTGTTTCCCTCCTGGAGCTGCTGCTTGAGAGTGTGGGGACTGGGGGCAATGCAACTTTTGCCTGGTTTAGCTTGAAATGAGCAAGTGGTTCCAATTCTTCTTGGAAGAGACTTCTTTGCCGTTTCTTTGACAGTCCTTTGTACTGAACACTTACAAGTAATCCTGATATTGAATTATGGGCATGGACAGGGCTCTGAATTTCCTTGGCACATACAGGGTTTTAAAGCAGGCACAGGCAGCTCCCTTCTGCAGCAGAGCATGATTCTTCTTTGTGAGTAGGCACACACAGGACCTTTGGCTCACAAGTCTGCAGTTCATGGCTGTGCAGACATTGGGAACTGCTGAGATTTAGGCAAGTTCTGCCCCTCAACTGGGTTGAAGTTTACCATCTGGCATTCAATCCCTTTTAAGATGCAGCAGCTCTTTTCCTACCAGCGGGGCTGGAAGACTACGATGCAAGCTGGCTGTGATTGAAAAGTGGCTTGTGAAGGACTCTTTGTAGGCTTCAGGGAAAACTAGGCTCTGTGGCTTTTCCCAGGTTGCTGGCTTTTCTCCAGACTGCAGAGGCCGGTAGTATTTGTGCAAGTGGAGCTTAATAGAAGCAGTAGCTCAACACAAAAACAGGAAGCAAAGAGTGACTTGTTTACAGTTTATTACTCAAGCCTCGAATTGGCCCAATAGTCAACCTTGATGAGACCTTTTCAGCCTGTGGCTAGAATTATGCCCAAACTTGGAAGAAGCATGGGTTAAACATGAACATCCCATATGGCGGGTGCATGGTGCTGTTTACTCCAAAGAAGGCAGGTTGGGTTGTTTACTGAAGAAGGCTGGTGCCTTGGCCTTTGTCTTTCTGGCTCTGGGCTGAGTACCCACTCCAGAAAGGAGGAGGAAGGAGGGGTTGTGGCCAAACGTGTTGGGACAGTTTTTTGTGCAATATCTGGGGCATAATTCTGGGCATAGGATGCCTTCATGACATAATATAATGCCTTTCCTGCTCTCTCTCTCTCTTTCTCCATTTTCTCTCCCTCTGTCTCCCTTATTCTGTTTCATCCACTTTATTCTGTTAATAAATAGCCTTATTTTTTATATTTAACCTCATTTGTGCCTGTAATTTCACAACATGAGAATGTTCAAAAAGAACTGTGTCTCTCTCTGCCTCCAGATATTAGTAATGGCATAGTCAGCAGGATTCCCATTTCTGAGAATCCTGAAATGTGTGTGTATCTGAGATGTGCTCTGAGTATGAAGTAAGTGAAAAGTCCAGATTTATGTTTCCACTCTCCCAAAAGGAAAGTGACCAGAGGGGGACAAAGCAAAAGTTTGTGGAGAGACTGTGTAGTTCTCAAAAGTTTAAATGTGTGTATTTTCCCAGGGAAGATGCACTGGGGTACAAATGTTGATTTTATGGTGTGACCTTACCAAGATTTCTCAGTACCCTTTTGTAACAGAAAAATTGAGACTATTTTGTAAAGTGTGTCCTCCTGGGGAAGTAATGTGGCCACCCTGAGAAGCCCTGTATTGAAACGAAAAATGAGAAGCTTTTGCAAGTGCGTGTTCTCTCAGGGAAATTGACTCTCCACTGAGAAGCCCAGATTTTTTTTGGGTGATTTCTCCCAAGAAATCTATTGTGTATTTTCCTGGGGAAGAAAAATATTTTGAGTAAGGCTATTTAAAGTGTATATTTTCCCAGGGAATATTTTTTGGTTACGAATAGTGATTTTGATTTTAATTCCCTGTGAAAGTTAGTGCCCTATTGAAACAGAAAAATGCTACTGATTGAAATGCTTTTTGAAACAAAAGAAATGGCCCCAAGTGAGAATTTTTTTGCCTCCCCTTTTAGAACCTCACAGTGCCCACCTGTATGTACATGTACTTTATTTGGTCCATAAAAACTGAAATAATTTCCAGAGTATGGCTGACTGCATAGTTGCCCTACAGAAAGATGCAAGAGCGAAGTCCAGTAAAGGCAAAGATTGTATCTGTGTGGTTTTAGGTGCCTATTTATCAGCTTCAGTGGAAGAGAAAACAGAAATGGTGTGAATAAGAGAATAAAATGACCTTGTCTTTGCAGGACTTAGTGGTATGTAAGGAAGCTTCTGGGATGTGCTTGCATTGTCTCCACTGTTAAGAATGTGAGAGAGCTGACACGCCAAGCAGACTCCAGGAATCCTGGATCCCTCCTTCCTGTCTGTTGCACCCCCATTTACTGCACATTCAGAAACCAGAAATTTCTCTCTCTTACTCTAGATACAACTACTGTCATTTCCCTTTCCAGATTTGACCAGTAGCAAGGCTGAAGGTGCATCCAAGGATACATACACACTTACAGAGGATGCAGACCAGACAATCAGCCACACAGACAGACAGTCTGATGAATACAATCACCCAGTCATCTCACAAGCATCCCCATAGTCAGGGATGCTTTGAGTATTAACCCAAGCTCTCAGTCTACCTTATATGCATAAACATACCTTAGACCTCCTATGCAGCACTGCCTCAAACTGTACATTTTTCTAGAGGCTGACATCCTTCCACTCATGAGCTAATTCAGCTTGAAGTTAGCTAGTGTTATACATATACACGTATATGCAAGTGTGGTTAATTGTGGAAAAATAAATAAACCTGACTTTCTAATTCCTGGCTTTAGACCTCTCATAATTTAAACTAGGTCTGAAGGGGATGGGTGAGGCAATCGGTCCCTCTGCAGAGGTAAGAGTAGGGCGCAAGGTAGGGTCAGTTGAGAAGTCAGGAACCCAGCTGTGATGCATGTACACCAATGCACGCAGCCTGGGCAACAAGCAAGAGCAGTTGGAGGTCCTAATCCATCAGGGCGACTATAATGTAGTTGCCATCTCAGAAACTTGGTGGGACAGCACCCATGATTGGAGTGCTACAATGGGGGGTTACAGGCTCTTTAGGAGAGACAGGCGAGGAAGAAGAGGAGGAGGGGTGGCTCTGTATATTAGGGAGTCACTCTCTGCCACACAACTTGAGGTGGAAGATGAGGGAGTTGAGAGCCTGTGGGTCAAAATCAGAGGACAGCCTAACAGGTCTGACATCCTGATTGGAATCTGTTACAGACCACCCAACCAGGATGAGGAGGCTGATGAGTTGTTCTACAAGCAACCCAGCGCGTGGCTGCAGAGAGAGGAGGCAGCTGAGCAGCGCAGCTCTGGGAGTTTGGCTTTTGGCTTTGATTCCCTTGCTTTTCAGGCGGTAAGGGGCTGGTGGCTTGAGGCTTCCCGAAGAGAGGAGGAGGGGCAGGGGGCTCAGACTGCCTACTTGCCGGAGGGCACTGACGCAGCTGGGGGAGGGGTTGCCGCGGAGACCGCGCGCAAACCAAACAGAACCCAGCGCGTGGCTGCAGAGAGAGGAGGCAGCTGAGCAGCGCAGCTCACCTTCTCACTGACAGGGAGGAAAAAAAAAAAAAAAAAAAAAAAAAAAAAAAAAGCCGTGTGGAGAGGGTGGTTACTGCAAGATGGTCACCACTAGAGCAAAGGCTAGCAGAAGGACAGTGGGCACCCAAACAGAGACCACACACAAGCATGCAGATGTTCAGGTAGGTGGCTGCAGTGAGTGCTGGAGCCTGGCACTCGATATGGAGGCTGGAGGGAGCAGCTGTTTCAGGTGTGAGCAGGTCAGTGATCTGATGAGCATGGTGGTCAAACTAAAAGAAGAGGTGGAAAGGCTAAGAGCTAGAAGAGATGGTGAGCAGAAAATTGACGATTCCCATAACGTAATCTCTTCTAAACCAGAACAGGGGTAACACTTAGGGAACAGGGAGTTTGATACCTCCCAGAAGCAAGATTCTCAACCTCCCTGTAGTAACCCACATGAGCAGGGCCAATGGGAACAGGTCTCTGCCCGACGGAAGAAGTGCAAACAAAGGAAGTCTGCTCCTGTGAGCAGCACGCTGCCTCCAGTGCAGTTACAGAACAGGTATGAGGCTCTGCAGGAGGAACAGGTCATTGGTGAGGCTGAGGACTCAAGAAGGTCAGAAGCTGTACCAATGACAGGTTGCCTCAGGCCAGCCATCAAAACTTACCCAGAAAAGAAACCTCGCAGGGTCATTGTCATAGGAGATTCCCTACTGAGGGGAACAGAGGGCCCAATATGCAGACCAGACCAATTTCATAGAGCGGTCAGCTGCCTCCCTGGTGCCCAAGTAAAAGACGTTGTAGATAGAATTCCCAACCTCGTGAGTCCTTCAGACTACTACCCACTGCTGGTCTTTCAGGTGGGCAGTGATGATGTAACAATGAGAGGCTCACAATCTATTAAAAAAGACTTCAGAACTTTAGGGCAAATGCTAAAGGGATCAGGGGCTCAAGTCGTGTTCTCAGCCATCCCTCTAACGTCAGCAATGGATGAGGACACACTGAGGAAGGGCCGACAGATCAATTCATGGCTCAGGGGCTGGTGCCATCGACAGGGCTTTGGGTTCCACAATCATGGATTGGTTTTCAAGGCACCTGAGCTGAAAACAACTCATGGGACACACTTGTCCCAGAGGGGGATAAGAATCCTGGGGCAGGAATTGGCAGGGCTCATTGATAGGGCTTTAAACTAGATTTGAAGGGGGAAGGGGTTTATAGTCGCCTGCTGGCTGGTGACAAACAGAGGGGCAGCTCACCAGCAGTAGAGAGAAGGAGAGCTGGTAAGGGCTCTCAACTTGCTGCCCTGAGGCAAGCCACGAATGATCCACCAGGACATTCTGTGGAAACCGAGGGGAATTGGCACAAGAGGAGGACAGGGCCAGCCCAGCTGAAGTGCTTCTATGCGAATGCGCGCAGCTTGGGCAACAAACAGGATGAGTTAAGGGCCACTGTGCTGCTGGGATGCCACGACATAGTGGCAGTTACTGAAACTTGGTGGGATGAATCCCATGACTGGAATGTAGGCATAGATGGATATAAACTCTTTAGGAAGGATAGGCAGGGAAGGAGAGGAGGAGGTGTTGCCCTCTATGTCAGTAGCCAGTTGGAATCAGTGGAGCTCCAACTGGGGAGGGATGATGAGCTAGTTGAGAGCGTATGGGTTAAAATTAAAGGCAGGACAGGGGAAGGAGATATTACTGTGGGGGTCTCCTACAGGCCACCTGACGAGCAGATCCAAGCAGATGAGGCCCTCCATAGGCAAATAGAAGCGGCTTCCAGGTCACAAGCCCTGGTCCTCATGGGTGATTTCAACCACCCGGACATCTGCTGGAGGGACAACACAGCAAGGCACCAGCAATCCAGGATGTTCCTGGACTGCATAGAAGACAACTTCCTCCTCCAAATGGTAGAGGAACCAACAAGAAATGGTGCTATGCTGGACCTTGTTCTCACCAACAGGGAAGGGCTGGTAAGCAATGTGAGGCTCAGAGATGGCCTTGGCTGCAGTGACCATGAAGCAATTGAATTTAACATCCTCAGGGCAATCAGGAGGAAGTATTCCAAGCTCACGACCCTAGACTTTAGGCATGCAGATTTTGATCGCTTCAGGGATCTGCTAGCCAAAGTGTCGTGGGACAAAGCCCTGGAGGGAAGAGGGACCCAGGATAGCTGGTCAGTATTCAAGGACCACCTCCTCTGTGTCCAGGAGCTCTGTGTACCAACAAAGAGAAAAGCAGGTAAGAATGCTAGGAGGCCTGCCTGGATGGGCAAGGAGCTACTGGACACACTATTACTTAAAAGGAAACTCTACAGGAAGTGGAGAGAAGGACAGGTAGAACAGGGGGAATATAAGGAAGCTGCCCGAGCAGCGAGAGTCCTGGTTAGGAAAGCCAAAGCAGAGTTTGAATTGAATCTAGCCAGGGAGATTAGAGGGAACACTAAGAACTTTTACAGGTATATTAATGGGAAGAAGAAGACTAGGGAAGGTGTGGGCCCCCTCAGAAAGGAATCTGGTGACATGGTCACAAGGGATGAGGAAAAGGCTGAGGTACTTAATAACTTCTTTACCTCAGTCTTCACTGCAAGGGCCTCTAGCCACACTCCTGATGTTATGGAAGTCAAAGCCAGGGACGGGGAGGAAGAACTGCCCATTGTAAGTGCAGATCAGGTTCGTGATCATCTGAAGAACCTGAAAGTGTTCAAGTCCATGGGACCCGACGGGATACACCCAAGGGTACTAAGAGAAGTGGCAGATGAGGTTGCTAAACCCCTCTCTGTTATATTTCAAAAGTCATGGCAATCTGGTGAAGTCCCCACGGACTGGAAAAGGGGAAACATTGCCCCCATCTTCAAAAAGGGTAAGAAGGAGGAACCAGGGAACTCCAGGCCAGTCAGTCTCACCTCTGTGCCTGGAAAGATCATGGAGCAGATCCTCCTGGAGTCACTACTTGCTCAAAAGAATAGTGAAGAGGTAATTGGGAACAGGCAGCATGGCTTTGCCAAGGGCAAATCCTGCCTGACCAACCTGGTGGCCTTCTATGAGCAGGTGACAACATTAATAGATGAGGGGCGAGCAACTGATGTCATTTACCTAGACCTGAGCAAAGCCTTTGACACTGTCCCACACCACATCCTGGTCTCCAAACTGGTGACACATGGGTTTGATGGGTGGACCACTAGATGGATAAGGAACTGGCTTGATGGCCGCACCCAAAGAGTGGCTGTCAATGGGTCCATGTCCCAGTGGAGGCCAGTGACAAGCGGAGTCCCTCAGGGATCAGTCCTGGGACCTGTCTTGTTCAACATCTTTGTGGGTGACATGGACAGTGGCATTGAGTGCACCCTCAGCAAGTTTGCTGATGACACCAAGCTGTGTGGTGCAGCAGACACGCTGGAGGGAAGGGAGGCCATCCAGAGGGACCTTGACAGGCTGGAGAGGTGGGCACAAGCCAACCTCATGAAGTTCAATAAGAGCAAGTGCAGGGTCCTGCATCTGGGTCGAGGCAATCCCGGGCACAAATCCAGGCTGGGCAGTGACTGGCTGGAAAGTAGCCCTGAGGAGAGAGACTTGGGGGTGCTGGTGGACAAAAAGCTCAACATGAGCTCCCAATGTGCACTTGCAGCCCGCAAGGCCAATCAGATCCTGGGCTGCATCAGGAGAAGTGTGGCTAGCAGGTCGAGGGAGGTGATCCTCCCCCTCTACTCAGCCCTGCTGAGACCCCACCTGGAGTACTGTGTCCAGTTCTGGAGCCCCTATTACAAGAGGGATGTGGAGGTGCTGGAAGGTGTCCAGAGAAGGGCCACAAGGATGATCAGAGGGCTGGAGCACCTCTCCTATGAGAGCAGACTGAAGGAGTTGGGGCTGTTCAGTGTGGAGAAGAGAAGGCTCCGAGGTGACCTAATTGTGGCCTTCCAGTATCTGAAGGGGGCCTACAGGAAGGCTGGGGAGGGACTGCTCAGGATGTCAGGTAGTGATAGGACTAGGGGGAATGGAATGAAGCTGGAGGTGGGGAGATTCAGGCTGGATGTGAGGAGGAGGTTCTTCACCATGAGAGTGGTGAGACCCTGGAATGGGTTGTCCAGGGAGGTGGTCGAGGCCCCGTCCCTGGGGGTGTTTAAGAGCAGGCTGGATGAGGCTCTGTCCAGCCTGATGTAGTGTGGGGTTTCCCTGCCCATGGCAGGGGGGTTGGAACTAGATGATCCTTGTGGTCCCTTCCAACCCTGAATGAAACTATGAAACTAAGCAACCGGAGGCTGTCTCAAGATCATCAGATCTTGTCCTTGTTGGTGACTTCAACCTCCTAGATATCTGCTGGGAACTTCATTCAGCAGGGAGGAGGCAGTCCAGAAGATTCCTGGAGCGAATGGAGGACTGCTTCCTGACACAGCTGTTAAGCGAGCCTACCAGGGGACAGGCTCTGCTTGACCTGCTGTTCTGCAATAGGGAAGGGCTGGTGGGAGACGTGATCGTGGGAGGCTGCCTAGGGTGCAGTGACCATGAGATAGTGAAGTTTTCAATATGCAGGGAGATAGGGAGGACCACCAACAGAACCTTCACCTTGGACTTCCGAAGGGCGAACTTCAGCCTATTTAAGAAACTTGTTTGTAAAGTCCCCTGGGTACCAGCCCTCATGAACCAAGGGGTTCAGGAGGGTTGGACCTACTTCAAACAGGACCTCTTGAAGGCACAGAAATTGGTGGTTCCCATGTGCCAAAAGGCAAGCCAGCGGGGAAGGTGACCGGCCTGGATGAGCAAGCAGCTCCTGGAGGATTTAAGGGGGAAGAAGAGGCTGTATCACCTTTGGAAGGAGGGGAAGGCTTCTCGAGGTATGTTCAAGGAAGCTGTTAGATTATGTAGGAATAAAATTAGGGAGGCAAAGGCCCAGCTGGAACTGAAGCTGGCCACCTCTGTCAAAGATAATAAAAAGCATTTTTATAAATATATTAACAATAAGAAGAAGGGCAGGAAGAACCTACACTCCCTATTGGACTTAGAGGGGAACACGGTGACTGAAGACGAGGAAAAGGCTGAGGTCCTGAACACCTTCTTTACCTCAATTTTTAACAGCAGGGCAGGAGGAGTTCAGGACGAGTGGTCTCTGGAGCTGGGCGATGGGGTCGGGGAGCAGTGTAATGCCCCGGAAATCCATGAGGAATTAGTTCGGGACCTGCTGAGCCACTTGGATATTCACAAGTCCATGGGACCAGATGGGATCCATCCTAGGGTGCTGAGAGAGCTGGCAGATGTGCTAGCTAGGCCACTCTCCATCATTTTCCTCCAGTCCTGGCTCACCGGTGAGGTCCCAGATGACTGGAAACTGGCTAACGTGGTCCCCATCCACAAGAAGGGTCGGATGGAGGAACCTGGAAACTACAGGCCGGTCAGCCTGACCTCAGTGCCAGGGAAAATGATGGAGCAGATTATCCTGCAGCAATAACTGCGCACCTGAAGGATGGCCAAGGGCTCAGGTCCAGCCAACATGGATTTAGGAAGGGCAGATCCTGCCTCTCCAACCTGATCTCTTTCTATGATCTGGTGATCCGTCTGGTGGATGTGGGGAGGCCTGTGGATGTGGTCTACCTGGACTTCAGCAAGGCCTTTGACACCGTCCCCCACAGCAAACTGCTGGCTAAGCTGTCAGCCCATGGATTGGACAATTACACTCTGTGCTGGGTTAGGAAGTGGCTGGAGGGCCGGGCCCAGAGAGTGGTAGTGAACGGTGCCACATCCAGCTGGCCGCCAGTCACTAGTGGTGTACCCCAGGGATCAGTGCTGGGCCCTGTCCTCTTCAACATCTTCATCGATGATCTGGATGTGGGGGTAGAGTCAGTCATCAGCAAGTTTGCAGATGACACAAAGTTGGGAGCAGATGTTAGTCAGGTAGAGAGTAGAAAGGCTCTGCAGAGGGATCTTGGCCGACTGGACAGATTGGCAGAGTCCAATGGGATGTCATTCAACAAGTCCAAGTGCCAAGTGCTGCACTTTGGCTACGGCAATCCCATGCAGAGCTGTAGGCTGGGGTCGGAGTGGCTGGAGAGCTCCCAAACAGAGAGGGACCTGGGTGTGCTGATTGACAGCCACCTGAATATGAGCCAGAAGTGTGCCCAGGTGGCCAGGAGGGCCAATAGCATCCTGGCCTGCATTAGGAATAGTGTGGCCAGCAGGAGCAGGGAGGTCATAGTGCCCCTGTACTCTGCTTTGGTTAGGCCGCACCTAGAGTACTGTGTCCAGTTCTGGGCCCCTCAATTTAAGAAGGACATCGAAACACTTGAGCGTGTCCAGAGAAGGGCAACAAGGCTGGTGAGAGGCCTTGAACACAAGCCCTATGAGGAGAGGCTGAGGGAGCTGGGATTGTTTAGCCTGGAGAAGAGGAGACTCAGGGGTGACCTCATTGCCCTCTACAACTACCTGAAGGGTGGTTGTAGCCAGGAAGGGGTTGGCCTCTTCTCCCAGGCAACCAGCACCAGAACAAGGGGACACAGTCTCAAGCTGTGCCAGGGGAGGTTTAGACTTGAGGTGAGGAGGAGGTTCTTCACCGAGCGAGTCATTCGACATTGGAAGGGGTTGCCCAGGGAGGTGGTTGAGTCATCGACCCTGGAGGCGTTCAAGAGGAGATTGGACATGGCACTTGGTGCCATGGTCTAGTCATGGGGTCTGTGTTGATAGGTTGGACTCGATGATCCTCGAGGTCCTTTCCAACCTAAGTGATACTGTGATACTGTGATACACACACACACATACTCTGACATATGCATACACAACTATGGACCTATAGATCTATGAGCCCTGTAAGCAGTGAACACTGTTCTAGTTTATATTACCCAAACGCTCTTATACTGGTCTTTCTGGATGCTGATGCCTACAGCTGTGGGCCCCTCAGTCCCTTTCCCAGATTCTGGCACTTACAATGTTGTATTATTCACATTTGGGACAGAGAATAAAATTGCACAGGACAAAAAAAAAGTCAAGCATTTAATAAGAAGGAGGAACAGACTGCTGTGAGGGCTCCATCAGACACCTGAAAAGGCCAGCAGCTTTCTGGCATGTGGCTGCTGCTTTTATCTGTCTATCCTCTTTTCCTTTCCTTGAATTTCTTCTTGTTCCAGAGTCAGCTCCCATATGCCCCATTTTGACAGTCCCACTAATCATGCCATGCCAGGTTTTGTAAAGTTCCACAAGCCCCTTCTTCTGTCTCCTAATTCTCACGTCACTCTTCACTCCCTTTTCGGGCTGTCTGAGTTGTTTCATTAGTGGCCCATTAGCCAGCTGAAGAGCTTGCTCTTCATTGTCTCCACTATCACCTGTTTGCTATCTCTATGTGCCTGTGTTTAATATGTAACTTTTCTTGTTAGCTGGTACTTCTTTTATACTGAGTGGTTGTGAATGTATTGATTCAAAGCCAGATGATCTTGAATGCCCCTTACCCTCACATGTGTTACAAATGGGAAGAATGAAACTTCTTTAAGA
This sequence comes from Melanerpes aurifrons, assembly GCA_011125475.1. Lineage (NCBI taxonomy): Eukaryota > Metazoa > Chordata > Aves > Piciformes > Picidae > Melanerpes > Melanerpes aurifrons. The sequence goes on along the minus strand of WWNC01000076.1, from coordinate 3,567,624 downwards.
GGGACTAACAGTAGCTATCTAACTGTAGTTAGCAAAGTCAGAACAAAGGAAGATCATCATTAAGAAACATTGAGAGGAATGTAGGGTTGATCCTTCTCCTGCCCTATTCTAGACTGTAGGACAACAGTGTCCATCTTGTTGTGGGGTCTAATTATAGACTCATCCTTTTCTGAAACCAAGAGATTCATGAACTCAGAGAGAGACTAGTGACGACCAGGTGAAGTACAATGGTACACTGGGTGGATAATGTATGTGGCATTTATAAAGTGATGACATTTTAGAGTGTGCTTCATTTGTTTCTATACTAGATAGATTTTCCTTTAGTGATCAGTTAGATGTCAGATCATCAGAGGACAATTAATTAAATGTATTTTTGTATCTATCAAACAATTATTTAGACATAGAAGTTCTCTTGTGCTATAAAGGACACAAGAAAACTATCTCAGACATAAAAAAATAATAAAAAATATCATCATATAACTATTGGCAAGAAGGTAATATGGTTTTCATTCTGTATACACACGAGATTTCTTTCCAATAATTGTTTAGGTTTAACTTTTTAAGACTGAACTTAACAATGAAAGTTTATGTTATTTCCAATCAGTGAGAGAGAATAAATCTTTCCACAGAGATATTGTAGCTAGCAGTTTAGCGGGGAAGTGCATTTCCTGTTCGTATGTCTCTATCTATTAAATTTAAGGAATACATTATTTTTTTTTATACGTAGATATTATGTTTTTACTGCCAGTGTATGTGTTCATTGCAATACAGACCGTATAGTCCCTCCAGATGAAAAGCAGGGATAGGTAAGTGTAATGGGTTGGGGCAGACCCCCTCCCCACCACGCGCAGAAATGACGACTCAGACAAACAGATTGCAAAAGTGATGGAAAGTTTAAATAGAACAGTGAGTGCGTGCAGAAAACTAGAAATACAGTGGCAAGAGAGAGAACCCAAAACAGACCCAGAGAAATCCCATCCCTACCTGAGGGTGCACCCAAAACCCCCAGGGCTCCTCCTTCCCCCTGCTAGGCTAGTCTCAGCTGGCCAGATCTGAGACTGCCCATCCCCCCGCTGTGGCCTTGGGCCTAACCAGGCCCATGGCCGGGATATCTCTACCCCAGTTACCGGGCGGCGAGGAGGAAGGAAAGAGGATGTGCCAGACCCCGCTGTGAAACTTATAGTGGTGCAAGGGATCATGGTAGGAAATAACCAAATTTCCTGTGTCCACCCACTGGGCTGGACTTCTGGACACAGGAAACACCCCTGTAGCAGAGGACACCCAGCCCAAACTACGACAGTAAGAAAAAACAGTGAATTGTTAACAGTATTTTCTTGTAAACTAGGAAGTTGAACACCTAAAGATTCAGTAACTTGCTTGCAGTAACACACATCCTACTTAGTAAAATTCAGATTAGATCAGCTGAGTTTTAATCTCCATATTTTCTTTTCTCCACTGATATTTTTAACAGCGATTTAATTTTAAAATATTATAAAATCTTGTAATTTTGTTTCAGTACACATTATCCAACATGTATGCAAAACACAACTATTTGCATAACTGGACTATTGTTATTAGACTACATATTTAGAAGTTATATTTAAATCATGACATTTTTAAAAATACTTTTTAAAGGTATGGTCACTAACAGTAAATAAGAAACTGAAAAATTCAAGAACATTTGTTTTGACAAATATCCCTTTCTGTACAGCCATTCTTTTTTCCAATTCTTCCTCTTATGTATAAGCAGAAAACAAAATGTTTTAAAGTAATTCATTCATCAGACTCAAAAGCAGAAAGAAACATCTTTCCTAACACAGACCAAAGAATTCACTTATCGATTACTCCAAGATTTAAGATTTTTAAGTGTGGATGAACCACATTCTCATGAAACTACAACCCCAATTACAGACATTACAAGTAAATCTAATGTTTCGGTTTACATTTTTAATTCCTTTGTCAAGAAGCTTTCTAGAAGCTGGTAAGACATTTGTGTTAAGGAGCACAGCAAATGCTTTCCCAGATTTATTCATCTCGCATGTTAACAGGTATTTTGCAGATATCTGCAGTGGATAGGTTTTTTCTTTCATATCTTTATCTTCACAGAATTAGAATATTCAAGGCAGAACCAGTAAAAATACAAGGTTAAACAAAGATATGTGACCTGTATTAGCTGGCTCAAAATATTTTTTAGTATCTTAACCACAACTTCTGTACTCACTTAGCTACTTATTTTGTTGAAATATACGTCAAAGATCAATTGTATTTGTAATAATATTATGTATGATGAAAAGACGGTTCTGCAAGAGTTGAAGACCAATGTGTATCATTAGAAAGTTATTTAAAAAAAAGGAAAGGGAAAAAACATAGTTAACTTAGAATAGCATTTTTTCCCTCCTCTGCAGTAAAAGTATTCTGAGCATAAATACATCTGCCACTGAATAACTATTATGCAACTACAAACATGTATTATCAAGTAATGTTTCGCTCTGATGACTTGAAAACTTTGACCTTTGATTGAATTCAACATTTCTGTGTCAATGGAAGAACCTCTGTGTTACTTTCTACTATAGAGAATTTGAAAATACCTTTCCCTTTTATTCAATTTAGTAATTTAAACTTGTATTTACGGAACTATGCACCACAAAATCTTGCAAGGTTTCATGTACATTTGAACTACATTTCCATAAAGCACCCTCTTTAACAAGGCATAGACTATAGAACTCTGAAATCTGATTTCTACCACAAATTTTATTTCTCATATGTTATATGGCCTTCAGCATGTTATTTCAGCTTTTCATGCCTCTATCTGCTCTTCAGTTCTTTACCTTTCCTCACTATTTAGACTATTAACTATCTGAGACAAGGTCTTCAGTCTTGCAAGTAGGTGAATAATGTCTAACACAGATAAAGTTCTGTCAGTCCTTGAGGCAGAGCAATAGTATTAAAAAATTTCACCTGCCCATGTGGAATAATTAATTGTGAAGCTAGATGAATAATTCTATGATGAGGAACACGGTCTCAATAATTTTACAACCGTGTCTCACTAATTGTTATATCGCAATCGCACCAGAGAAAATCAGTAGCTGATGGAGATTCATGGTGGAAAGATGAAGAGACAAATTTAAAACTTTCACTTTTTAGTGATTGCTCCAACAGTTATTGGTTCTTTTCCAAGTGTCTGGTCTAGATCAGGAGCCTGATAGTTCTGGGGCAATCTTTTGATATTGTGTGGTTAAGTTGACGATTGTCAGTTCTTCCAGGCAACACTTTTTAGTGAATTTAACTATGAATCAGGTGAGAAACACTGTGAGCATGAGGTGAGAGGGAAGGAGATGATAAATATTTTCTTGCCAATAGGTTCCCAATATGAAGATTTGCTTTTATTGTAATGGTTGAGTTCTCTAGAATAGCCTGCTCTAGCTGATTCTATTTTAGTAGGTGAGTTAGACTAGATGATCTCAAGAGGTCACTTCCACCCGTGGTGACTCTGTGATTTGTAACTAGATTCTTTCATGCATGTTTATTAATATCCAGTAAATGAATGAATACAATGGGATGTTGACATATTTCTAAATCATGATAACAGTATGAAATTTACTGAATGTCATTATTTGCTATTATGTTAGCCTTAGAAGGAAATATATTTCAGTCAATAAATTGGTAAGACTAAGTTTTTTGCAAGGTGTAATATCCTTGAAGGCTGTGTAACATTTCCAGGACTAGTCTTAAGACTAATGTTTCCTCTTTCTATTTGAAATCAGTTTTGCAGCACACTCAGAGTTTTGTAATATTGGTCTACTACAACCAGAATAAAGTTTCTTTATTCCTTTCTATCCTAGGTTTTTAGCCTGCTGAACCATGCCTAATTATTACAAGAAATTTAATATCAGTTTGAGAATCACATGAAGATTTTGATATCTCCTTATCTAAATGAACTTTTTTTTAGGTCATATACATTTAATGTTTGTACTACTGTTAAAAAAACAATGTTTTGAACATAGAAACACATATTAGTGAATTTTTTTGGGATATTTACCACAGATACTTTTAGAATAAACCTTTTTAGAATAAACCAAAGCAGGTTGGAAGAGACCTTCAAGGTCATCATGTCCAACCCATCAACCAATCCAACCCACCCAAACAGCTAACCCATGGCACCAAGCACCCCCTCAAGTCTCCTTCTGAACACCTTCAATGACGGTGACTCCACCACCTCCCCGGGCAACCCATTCCATAGCGCAATCACTCTTTCCGTATAGAAGTTCTTCATAACATCCAACCTGAACCTCCCCTGGCGCAGTCTGAGTCTGTGTCCTCTTGTTCTGGTGCTGGCTGCCTGGGAGAAGAGACCATCATCAGCCTGTCTACAAGCTCCCTTCAGGTAGTTGTAGAGAGTGTTAAGGTCACCCTGAGTCTCCTCTTCTCCAGGCTAAGCAACCCCAGCTCCCTCACTCTCTCCTCATAGGGCTTGTGTTCCAAACCCCTCACCAACTTTGTTGCTCTTCTCTGGACTCGTTCCAGCAAGTCAACCTCCTTCCTAAACTGAGGGGCCCAGAACTGGACACAGGACTCGAGGTGTGGCCTAACCAGTGCAGTGGACAGGGGCAGAATGACCTCCCTGCTCCTGCTGACCACGCTGTTCTTGATGCAGGCCAGGATGCCATTGGCCCTCTTGGCTGCCTGGGCACACTGCAGGCTCATGTTCAGCCTACCATCAACCAGCACCCCTAGGTCCCTCTCTGCCTGGCTGCTCTCCATCCACTCTGACCCCAGCCTGTAGCACTGCATGGGGTTGTTGTGGCCAATGTGCAGAACCCGGCACTTGGATGTTTTAAATCTCATGCCGTTGGATTCTGCCCATCTGTCCAGCCTGTCGAGGTCCCTCTGCAGAGCCTCTCTACCCTCCAGCAGATCAACTCCTGCCCCCAGCTTGGTATCATCAGCAAATTTACTGATGATGGACTCAATGCCCTCATCCAGATTATCAATAAAGATGTTGAAGAGCACAGGGCCCACCACTGATCCTTGGGGCACACCACTACTGACTGGCTGCCAGCTGGATGTGGCACCATTCACCACCACTCTCTGGGCTCAGCCATCCAGACAGTTCCTAACCCATCGTGGTGTGCTCCCATCCAAGCCATGGGCTGACAGCTTGGCCAGGAGTTTGCTATGGGGGATGGTGTCAAAGGCCTTGCTGAGGTCCAGGTAGAGTACATCCACAGGCCTCCCCACATCCACCAGGAGAGTCACCTGATCGTAGAAGGAGATCGGGTTGGTCAGGCAGGACCTGCCCTTCCTAAATCCATGCTGGCTGGGCCTGATCCCTTGGCCATCCTCTAAGTGCTGTGTTATTGCACTCAGGATGACCTGTTCCATAATCTTGCCTGGCATTGAGGTCAGGGTGACAGGCCTGTAATTCCCTGGCTCATCCAACTGGCCCTTCTTGTGGATGGGCACAATATTGGCCAGCTTCCAGTCTTCTGGGACATCTCCAGTGAGCCAGGACTGGTGAAAAATGCTGGAGAGTGGCTTGGCCAGCTCATCTGTCAGCTCTCTCAGCACCCTAGGATGGATCCCATCTGGTCCCATGGACTTTTGGGGATCCAAGCTGCTGAGGAGAGCTCCATTTACCTCCTCATGGAACATAGGGAAACTGTGTAGCTCCCTGGCTCCTTCTGTCAGCTCTGCAGGCCAGCTGTCAGGAAGACGTTCTGTCCTTCTAGTAAAAGTTGAGGCAAAGAAGGTGTTAAGTATCTTTGCCTTTTCCTCATCCTTTGTTACAATGTTCCCCTCCGTGTCCACCAAGGAGTGGAGGTTGTCCTTCCCCTTCCTCTTGCTATTAATGTATTTATAGAAGGACTTTTTCTTGTCCTTCACAGTAGAGGCCAGTTTAAGCTCCAAATGTGCTTTTGCCTCCCTAATTCTCTTCCTACAAGACCTAGCAACATCCTTAAACATTCTGTGGGTTGCCTCCCCTCTCTTCCAAAGGTGATACACCCTCTTTTTTTCCCTCAGTTCCATTAAAAGTTCATGAACCATCCAGGCTGGCCGTCTGCCCCGGCGACTCATCTTCCGGCACATTGGCACAGCCTGTCCCTGAGCCTTCAACAATTCTTCCTTGAAGTAGGTCCAGCTCTCCTGCACCCCTTTGTTTTTAAGGGCTTTATCCCAAGGAACCCTCTGAATTAGTTCCTTCAGTAACCCAAAGTCTGCCCTCCGGAAGTCCAGAGTGGAGGTCTTCTTGCCGCCCCTCTTGGCTTGACCAAAAACCGAGAATTCAATTATCTCGTGGTCACTGGACCCCAAACACCCTCCAACCACCACATCACCCACCAGTCCTTCCCTGTTGGTGAAGAGGAGGTCAAGCATAGCCTTGCCCCTGGTAGGCTCTCGCAGCACCTGGGATAAGAAGCTGTCTTCCATGCATTCTAAGAACCTTCTAGACTGTCTCCTCTCTGCTGTGTTGAGTTCCCAGCAGATGTCGGGCAGGTTGATGTCACCCATGAGAACAAGGTCCGGAGATCTTGAGACAGCCCTAAGCTGCCTGTAGAATGTTTCGTCAACGTCTTCCTCCTGGTTGGGTGGTCTATAACAGACTCCAACCAGGGTGTCTGCCCTGCTGGTCTTCCCTCTAATTCTTATCCACAAGCATTCAACCCAATCGTCCCTAATCTCCATCTCAATGGCATCTAGTGCCTTTCTGATGTAAAGGGCCACCCCTCCACCCCTTCTTCCTCAATTGCCTCTCCTGAAGAGCTTGTAACCGTCAGTTGCAGTGCTCCAGTCATGTGAGTCGTCCCACCACGTCTCTGTGATGGCATCTACATCATAATTTTCCTGCTGCATCAAGGCTTCCAGCTCCTCCTGTTTGTTATCCATGCTTTGTGCATTAGTGTACACGCACTTCAGCTGGGCTGCTGGTTTCATCTCCGACTCTAGCTTGTCGCCCCCAGACTCTTGTCTGAGAGGACTATTTTCAGCTCCTTCCCCCTTCAAAACTGGTTTAAAGCCCTGTCGATGAGACCTGCCAATTCCCTACCCAGGATCTTTTTATCTTTGGGGGACAGGCCGTTCTCATATACAGTGATCTTTCCCCTTCTCTGGGACAGATGTTATCTATCTGTTGCCAGCTGGCCTGGTGCAGTAGAAAGTTTCCCAATATCAAAAAAAACAAAATTCTTTTGACTGCACCAGCCTCTAAGCCACTTGTTAACTATAGCTGCTGACCTGTTCCTTACTGTATTCCCTCCTGCAGTTAAGGGTATTGATGAAAAAATTATTTGTGCCCCTGACCCCTCAACCAGGTCTACTTGTGGAGTAGAAAGGCGCTAGATTACTGTTGTTGTATTTTATTATTTTGTGTGGTTTTTTTCTCAAAATGAAGAGGCAACTATCCTATCCTATCCTATCCTATCCTATCCTATCCTATCCTATCCTATCCTATCCTATCCTATCCTATCCTATCCTATCCTATCCTATCCTATCCTATCCTATCCTATCCTATCCTATCCTATCCTATCCTACTCTGTATTTATGATGTCTTGTCCTACTCTATTCTATTGAAGCATGTAGATAAGTGTAGGGAATTTGTCAAGATGTTTTCTGATATGAGGTCAGATCTCATGAAACATCATTTCCAGAAGCAGCATATTTATAGGTCAGGATTTAGAACTTTCTTAGATGGCTAGAGGTTTTCTTTGGTATTAGTTGTGCATAAGTCCACATTTTGTATCTAAGTAAGCTATTTGTTAAAGAACACCTATGTTTCAACCTCAAATGCAGTAGAAGACACTGCAATTCCCTTTCCAAAAGGAGTCACATGGACAAGACAAGGGGTAACAGGTACTAGGAATATTCTGACTGGAGTCCAAAAGAAAATTTTTCATACTGAGAAAAATGAGACATTGGAATAAGCTCCCAAGGAAAGTAGTGAATTCCCCTACATTGCACAGTTTTAAGACTCATCTTGACAAGATGCTTGTCCATCACATTTAAATTATACCGTTACCTAGAAAGGTTGGATCTTTGGGGTCCCATGGCATTTTGTGATTCTGCGAATTCATAGGCTGACTGCAGATATTTTCTATGAATGCTGAAAGATGGAAGGAGGTTAATAGTTTATTTCTTTCTTTTTGCTGCTGAGAAACTGAGCTGTGCATCAACATGAAATTCATAACAAAGTTCCATGTGATTCACTGTTATAGTTTCTTCTCTTCCATTGCTTGTGTGACTCACTAAATAAAATATTTAGGCATATGTTAAGGATTGACTCATATAGGATATTTTCAGTCTATAATGAAGAAGCATGTAAAAGCCCCTCAGATCAGTACAGTCTCCAATGAATAGCATTTTTCAGTCTTGTATACAACATATGTAATCTAACATATCAGATTACTCTACCTAAATATTCGGGAGGATTAGGGAAAGTAAACTGAATTGTTTTGCACTTAAATACCTTTATGGTTGGCTGGTGTGCTACAAGAGAGATTGATTCTGGGTTGTCTTATGGGCCAACTGTTCAGGGAACTGTACTTTTCTACTATCATTTTTATGCCTTTCTTCCTCTATTTGTGATTTATGGTGTCTTGTATGATCCATTTTTTTGGGAAGTACATGTAAAAGTATTATTTATTTATTTGGTTATTCTCCTCTGTATCTTATAATGGGGAGGGAGGTTAATGACAACCATTACATACAAAGAAAATAATGCTAAAGAATCCTAGAGAAGGTTGAGGAGTTTAATGAATCATTATGATATAGTTCTTAGACATTGTTAGGGAGAGGAAGAATCTGCTCAAAACCAGGAATTTGCCAGAACATAGGACAAAACTAAAATAATTAACAATTAAGAATGAAGAAAAGGTAAGTGATGATAAATGAAAAAGAAAGAAGCACTCTTTAACTACACTGTCTCAACAATTAATTAACTTCTCTCTGGTAATTAGAAAGGTAAAGTAAATTTTTTTTTTTTAAAAAAACAAAACAACAAAACCTTTTTCCTGCCAGGGGAACAACACAGGAACTTATGTGCCTATTTCTATGCATTACATATAGACTCTAAGGACATGATTTTTTTTCTCAGATGTCTACTATGCAGATGTCTTCATCAAATCTTATAATCTTAATAATCCTCTATAATCCCTGGAGGAAAATAGTCCATTTTAAGGGTGATTCTTCTCATCATAATGTAATCATTAAATACATATGAGAGTTCATATGCTAGGGGGTTTTGGTTTTTAGTTATTTTTTTAAGCAAACCTCATATAAGAATGTGTGGAATACAGATAGGTGAGATAAATCTCAACATGAGTAACCCATAAACAGGTCTGAGTTTCAACATCCTTAAAAGTTATGTACTGTGACTCACAACTACAAAATCAAAGTAACTTTTAGGATTTTAGCTACTTGCTTTCACAAGAAAACTGAATTTTTGGAGCCTTAATACTTTTCAATACTCTTGGCAGGAAGACAGATAGAATCCTCTCAACTTTCAACTTGCATCCAAAATTATTTACTTTACTAGGACTCCAATAATTTGGGCCTGAGGTATATATTTTCTGCTTTGGAAATGTATTCAACAATAAGAGCTCCTGGGTCTCAACCACACAAAAACATCTAGTAATTCTTTTGTATGAGCTGGCTAGAGCAGATGACCATTGATTTTGTTTTTTTCTAATAATTTTATCCATTTGATCTCAGGTACTATGGTTTTCTAGTGAAGCCTAAAGTAAATGTTCAAAACAGATTTTTTTTGACTGAAACAGTTTAAATATGTGCATGCATTATCACAACCTCAACAAAAACAGCAGTAGAAGAAATTATTTATTTATGCACAAATTAAGCTCTTTGCTAATTTACACAGATACAGTTGAAACAATAAATTCAAAGAGAACAACAAAGTGGCTAATTAGCTTAATTATAATTTAATTTTACATTTGGTAATGAATGCTCTTTTCTTTTCCTTTACTAATAAAATGTAAATTATATAAAAAAAATAGTTTTAAATCTTAGAAGTATAATTTTGTGGGTGGAAATACATATGATGAAAGATTTATTTCATGCTATTAATAGCAATGAATCAAACATGACTGATTCTTTGCTGTGAGTGTTCAATTATGTATGGCAGATGTAAAAATCTAAACCATACCAAATCCTGCAAATACAGTCTGAAACACAGATGTGCCTTAATTACTCTCTTAACTTTCCACACAGGGCAACAGTGATTGTATTGTAACTTCATTATTGCATGGGCTGGCCTGTGTCAGCCACAAAAATCAGAGAGATGTAAATAGTGGTATAGCCCACTAAAAAAGAAGAAAGCCTCATTTAAGAAAACTTAAACACATCCAAAATAGCAGCTGCTTAGTACTAAAAGTAACCCTTAGTACCAGGGGTAAGGCTTTGCTTGTCATCCTTTTTACCAATAGAAAAGGGCTGGTGGGAGATGTGGTGGTTGGAGGTTGTCTGGGGTCCAGTGACCATGAAATAATCAAGTTTCCAACATGCACTCAAGCTAAGAGAGGCAGGAAGAAAACCTCCACTCTGGACTTCTGGTGGGCGGACTTCAGGTTACTCAAGGAACTAACTCAGAAGGTTCCCTGGGAAGCAGCCCTTAAAAACAAAGGGGTCCAGGAGAGCTGGACCTGCTTCAAGGAAGAACTCTTGAAGTTGCAGGAACAGGCTATGCAAATGTGCCAGAAGATGAGCCAGCGGGGTAGATGGCCAGAATGGATGGACAATGAACTTCTAAAGGACATAAAAGAAAAAAAGAAGGTGTATCATCTTTGGACAAAATGTGAGGCAACCCCTGGTATGTATCAGGATGTTGCTAGGTCATGCAGGGAAAAAGTTAGAGAGGCAAAAGCTCATTTGGAGCTTAGACTGGCCTCTGCTGTGAAGGACAACAAAAAATCCTTCTATGAATATATAAATAGCAAGAGGAAGGGGAACATAGTAACAACAGATCAGGAAAAGGCAGATATACAAAACACCTACTTTGCCTCAAATTTTAATAGCAGGACAGGTTGTCTTCTAGACAACTGGACTCCCGAGCAGATGGAGTCAGGGAGCAGTATAGTTGCCTTGTGATCCAGGAGGATCCAGGCTAAACAATCCCAGCTCCCTCAGCCTCTCCTCATAGGGCTTGTGTTCAAGGCCTCTCCCCAGCCTTCTTGCCCTTCTCTGGACACGCTCAAGTGTTTCGATGTCCTTCTTAAACTGAGGGGCCCAGAACTGGACACAGTACTCAAGGTGCGGCCTAACCAAAGCAGAGTACAGGGGCACTATGACCTCCCTGCTCCTGCTGGCCACACTATTCCTAATGCAGGCCAGGATGCCATTGGCCCTCCTGGCCACCTGGGCACACTGTTGGCTCATATTCAGGCGGCTGTTGATCAGCACACCCAGGTCCCTCTCTGTTTGGGAGCTCTCCAACCACTCCGACCCCAGCCTACAGCTCTGCATGGGATTGCCGTAGCCAAAGTGCAGCACTTGGCACTTGGACTTGTTGAATGCCATCCCATTGGACTCTGCCAATCTGTCCAGTCGGTCGAGGTCGCTCTGCAGAGCCTTTCTACCCTCTAACTGATTAACATCTGCCCCCAACTTGGTGACATCTGCAAACTTGCTGATGACTGACTCTACCCCCACATCCAGATCATCGATGAAGATGTTGAAGAGGACAGGGCCCAGCACTGATCCCTGGGGGACACCACTAGTGACTGGTGGCCAGCTGGATGTGGCACCGTTCACTACCACTCTCTGGGCCTGGCCCTCCAGCCACTTCCTAACCCAGCACAGAGTGTAATTGTCCAATCCATGGGCTGACAGCTTAGCCAGCAGTTTACTGTGGGGGACTGTGTCAAAGGCCTTGCTGAAGTCCAGGCAGACCACATCCACAGGCCTCCCCACATCCACCAGACGGGTCACCAGATCATAGAAGGAGATCAGATTGGAGAGGCAGGACTTGCCCTTCCTAAATCCATGTTGGCTGGACCTGAGCCTTTGCCTGTCCTTCAGGTGCGCAGATATTGCTGCCAGGATAATCTGCTCCATCATTTTCCCTGGCACTGAGGTCAGGCTGACCGGCCTGTTGTTTCCAGGTTCCTCCATCCGACCCTTCTTATGGATGGGGACCACATTGGCCAGTTTCCAGTCATCTGGGACCTCACCTGTGAGCCAGGACTGGAGGAAAATGATGGAGAGTGGCCTAGCTAGCACATCTGCCAGCTCTCTCAGCACCCTAGGGTGGATCCCATCTGGTCCCATGGACTTGTGAATATCCAAGTGGCTCAGCAGGTCCCAAACTAATTCCTCATGGATTTCTGGGGCATTACACTGCTCCTCGACCCCATTGCCCAGCTCTGGAGGCCACTCGTCCTGAACTCCTCCTGCCCTGCTGTTAAAAATTGAGGTAAAGAAGGTGTTCAGGACCTCAGCCTTTTCCTCGTCTTCAGTCACCGTGTTCCCCTCTAAGTCCAATAGGGAGTGTAGGTTCTTCCTGCCCTTCTTCTTATTGTTAATATATTTATAAAAATGCTTTTTATTATCTTTGACAGAGGTGGCCAGCTTCAGTTCCAGCTGGGCCTTTGCCTCCCTAATTTTATTCCTACATAATCTAACAGCTTCCTTGAACATACCTCGAGAAGCCTTCCCCTTCCAAAGGTGATACAGCCTCTTCTTCCCCCTTAAATCCTCCAGGAGCTGCTTGCTCATCCAGGCCGGTCACCTTCCCCGCTGGCTTGCCTTTTGGCACGTAGGAACCACCAATTTCTGTGCCTTCAAGAGGTCCTGTTTGAAGTAGGTCCAACCCTCCTGAACCCCTTGGTTCATGAGGGCTGGTACCCAGGGGACTTTGCAGACAAGTTTCTTAAATAGGCTGAAGTTCGCCCTTCGGAAGTCCAAGGTGAAGGTTCTGTTGGTGGTCCTCCCTATCTCCCTGCATATTGAAAACTTCACTATCTCGTGGTCACTGCACCCTAGGCAGCCTCCCACGATCACGTCTCCCACCAGCCCTTCCCTATTGCAGAACAGCAGGTCAAGCAGAGCCTGTCCCCTGGTAGGCTCGCTTAACAGCTGTGTCAGGAAGCAGTCCTCCATTCGCTCCAGGAATCTTCTGGACTGCCTCCTCCCTGCTGAATGAAGTTCCCAGCAGATATCTAGGAGGTTGAAGTCACCAACAAGGACAAGATCTGATGATCTTGAGACAGCCTCCGGTTGCTTGTAGAACAGTTCATCAGCCTCCTCATCCTGGTTGGGTGGTCTGTAACAGATTCCAATCAGGATGTCAGACTTGTTAGGCTGTCCTCTGATTTTGACCCACAGGCTCTCAACTCCCTCATCTTCCACCTCAAGTTGTGTGGCAGAGAGTGACTCCCTAATATACAGAGCCACCCCTCCTCCTCTTCTTCCTCGCCTGTCTCTCCTAAAGAGCCTGTAACCCCCCATTGTAGCACTCCAATCATGGGTGCTGTCCCACCAAGTTTCTGAGATGGCAACTACATTATAGTCGCCCTGATGGATTAGGACCTCCAACTGCTCTTGCTTGTAGCCCAGGCTGCGTGCATTGGTGTACATGCATCACAGCTGGGTTCCTGACTTCTCAACTGACCCTACCTTGTGCCCTACTCTTACCTCTGCAGAGGGACCGATTGCCTCACCCACCCCCTTCAGACCTAGTTTAAAGCCCTCCTAATGAGCCCTGCCAACTCCAGTGCCAGGACTCACTTACCCCTTCTAGATAGATTCACCCCATCAGGACCCACCAGATCAGGTGCGGTGAAAGTTGTCCCATGGTCATAGAACCCAAAGTTCTGTCTCTGGCACCATCCCCTGAGCCAATTGTTGATGGTGTGGGTGCTCCCATTCCTCTCAGTATACACCCCTGCCACTGAGGGAACTGAGCAGAACACAACTTGAGCTCCTGCCTCATCAATCAATTGTCCAAGGGCCCTGAACTCCCTTCTTGTCAATCTCATCATTTCCAGCCTGTATTACCAGCAGAGGGTAATAGTCAGTGGGCTGGATTAATTTAGGGAGTCTCTTTGCAATGTCCCTAACCCCTGCCACTGGTAGGGAGCAGACCTCCCTATGGGATGGGTCGGGACGACATATGGGTCCCTCAGTACCCCCCAGGAGTGAGTCCCCAACAACTATCACCCTTCTCCTTTTCTTTGTGGAGCTGGTTGTTATAGCTGGTGGGGACCGCTTGGGCTTAGGCTTCCCCCTGGAGCTGGTCATTACAGCTGGTGGGGACTGCTTGGCCTTAGGCTCCCCTCTGGATGGCTGCTCCTCAGCCTCAGCCCTCTCATCCTTACTGCCCTCAGCCTGCAGGGCCTCATACTTATTATGCAAGGACAGCGGAGGAGGAGGAGAGGGTCGTGGAGGATTTCTCTTGCCACTCCTGGCAGGGACCTGTATCCATCCCTCTCCGCCTCCAGGAACCCTTCCCTCAGCAGGGGAGATCTGCAGAGCCTTCTCCCACAAATCTAACTCCCTTTCACTTTCCCTTATTGTCCCTAGCCTAGCTACCTCCTCCTTCAGTTCGGCCACTTCATCCTTCAGCTCTGCCACCAGGCTGAGGAGAAAATTCACCTGCTCACACCTGACACAGGTGTCCTCTCCCACCCCCTCTATTCCAAGTGCCAGGCTGAAGCACTCTCTGCAGCTGGCAGCCTGGACTCCAGCATGTTGGTAAAACAGCTCTGTCTGGGCAGATGCTGCTTTTTTACCCTTTGTCCAAGTGACGACCATGATGCAATGTTTAAGGTTTGGTTTTTGTGTTTGGGTGGGTGTGGGGTTTTTTTTTATATTTTTTAGTTTTTTGTCACCCAGCGGATAGGTTAGCTACTGAACCAAAATGGCGCCGCACGCACAGCCTGGGCAGTTTTTAAAACTGCTGCGGCTGACGTCAGGCTCCCGTACCGTGCAGGCTCGCGTGAGCACGATCCTGCCGGCTCGTCCCCCTACCAGCAGTCCTCCCAACCCATGAAACCCTGAAAGGAAAGCAAAAAAACCCTGAGAAACTCACAGCTCAAGCGGAGCGGTTCTGTACGAGCGGTCTCGATCAGCTACTGAACCACAATGTCCTGGATCACTGGATAGGTTCCAGATGGCTCAAAGCTGGCCAGTGTGAAACCCATCTACAAGAAGGGCTGGAAGGAGGAACCAGACAATTACAGGCCTGTCAGCCTGACCTCAGTGCCAAGCATGATTATGGAAGAGGCCATCTTGAGTGCAATCCCACAGCGCTTACAGGATGGCCATGGGATCAGGCCCAGCCAGCATGGATTTAGGAAGGGCAGATCCTCCCTGACCAACCTGATCTCCTTCTATGATCAGGTGATCTGCCTGGTGCATGTGGGGAAGGCTGTGGATGTAGTCTACTTGGACTTCAGCAAGGCCTTTGATACCAACCCCCGCAGCAAACTCCTGACCAAGCTGACAGCCCATGGCTTGGACAGTAGCACTCTGTGCTGGGTGAGGAACTGGTTGGAAGGCTGAGCCCAGAGAGTGGTGGTGAATGGTGCCACATCTAGCTGGCAGCCAGTCACTAGTGTTGTCCCCCACAGATCAGTACTGTCTCCCATGTTCTTTAATATCTTTATTGATGATCTGGATGAGGGGATTCAGTCCATCATCAGTAAATTTGTGGATGACACCAAGCTGTGGGCAGGTGTTGATCTGTTAGAGGGTAGGAGAGCTCTGCAGAGGGACCTTGATGGGCTGGAGAGATGGGCAGAATCCAACAACATGAGATTTAACACATCCAAGTACCAGTTTCTACACATTGGCCACAGCAACCCCATGCAGCGCTATGGGCTGGGGTCAGAGTGGCTGGAGAGCAGCAAGGCAGAAAGGGAGCCAGGGCTACTGGTTGATAGCAGGCTGAACATGAGGCAGCAGCATGCCCAGGTGGCCAAGAAGGCCAATAGAATCCTGTCCTGTATCTGGAACAGTGTGGCCAGCAGGAGCAGGGAGGTCATTCTGCCCCTGTACACTGCACTGGTTAGGCCACACCATGAGTCCTGTGTTCAGTTCTGTGCACTCAGTTTAGGAAAGATTTTGAGTTGCTGGAACATGTCCAGAGAAGTGCAACAAAGCTGGTGAGGGGTTTGGAGCACAAGTCCTATGAAGAGAGGCTGATGGAGCTGGGGTTCTTAGCCCGGGGAAGAGAAGACTCAGAGGAGACCTTATTGCTGTCTGCACCTACCTTTAGG
Organism: Melanerpes aurifrons; assembly: GCA_011125475.1. NCBI lineage: Eukaryota > Metazoa > Chordata > Aves > Piciformes > Picidae > Melanerpes > Melanerpes aurifrons. Next base: position 3,551,401 of record WWNC01000076.1, on the reverse strand, counting down.
GAACCTGTAGCCAGGTGAAGTTGGTCTCTTCTCCCAGGCAACCAGTGCCAGAACAAAATGACAGTCTCACAGTCTCAAGCTGCACCAGGGGAGGTTTAGGCTGGATGTTAGGAAGAAGTTCTTCCCAGAAAGAGTGATTGCCCATTGGAATGTGCTGCCCAGGGAGGTGGTAGAGTCACCATCACTTCAAGTGTTTAGGAAGAGACTTGATGTCGTGCTTGGTGCCATGGTTTAGTTGATTAGAGAGTGTTGGATGATAGATTGGACTCAATGGTCTCAAAGATTTCTTCTAACCTGGTCTATTCTATTCTATTCTATTCTATTCTATTCTATTCTATTCTAGACTGAGGTAAAAGGGCCAAACTGAAATTGACTTTTCACGCTCAAGGTCTAAAGAAGCACATGCTCTGACATTGATTTTAAAAGGGACTATTTTTTCAAAGTATTTAAAGCTTGACATCTTCCCCTGATGTTTAAGAAATTTTCCTATGTTAGTTATTTTCTTAAGTTTTGGGTTCTATGGGTATTCCCAGTGAGAAAACATAATTGCTACTATTTTAACTGAAAGCAAATTCAATTAAATTTTAAGCACAATTTCATTTGAAGATCTGATTAGATAGAAAATAACTTAATCCTGTGATGCAGTCTGACAAGTGTCAAAGCATCAAGAAAGAAAGTTACATATCTAGTGGTGATTAACAGGAAGATAATCAGCACAATTTAAAAAATCTTAGGGAATAATTTCATCTCGGGTGGACTTCTAACTTAATTTAATATAATCTTAGAAGAGTATTTTTGCTATTCTTCATATTTTCTTGGCTAAATTCATCTACTTTATTCAACAGATTTCTGTGAATTCCACAGAAGTAGCTGGCTTAATTTGACAAGGGTACTTTTTAAAACAGAAATATGAGCACACAAATTCAAACCTTTGGGTAATTTAGGTGAAGTTACTTTTATAGGCAATCAGAAGGAACAAAGAGTGGGCAGGCCTCACCTAATGTCACTGAATTTACTGAAAGATAGCTTGAAGGTACAGTAAATTTTGTTGATCAAGACCATTGAATACTCCAGACTTAGAAAAGCCTGGATACAAATACTGGAAAGAACTTTCTGGCTGCTATCATCCCTAATTAATAGACCAAAGCAAACACTAGATATCTCTGTGTTTTACAGGAATTTGCAGGTAGACCCACATTTGAACAGTGCTGCCTGAAGTGACCTCTATCAAGTACTTCAACATAGTGAAATCTGGTTGTACCAGTCGGCTTCTTGACTGAATAATGGGATGTTGCAAATGTATTGCTAGCAGGAGAAAAGCTACGTGGCCGCCTACAGCTTTCTGTCAAGACTTTAAAAATAAATGCCAACTGTGCTATAATAAGAAATCAGTTTGTCAAAACATTAAAAAGTCAAAAGCTTCCAATTCACTGAAACTTTACTTAAGTTATTATATGCTTGAATGCCCCCCTGGAACAACAGATAGCTGTGCAATTAATGCAAACCTTGTCATCCTTCTCCACCTCCCTTGTCTCTGCACAGGCCAGTAATGAGACTTCTTTAGACACAATGTGTGCATAGTCTTGACAAACCACCTCAGTATGCAAAAAAAGCTTAAGGGAACCACAGGAAGCATGACCACAGTTACAAATAATGTCAGTGCTTTCTGTATTTATGACTTTGGCTTTTGGAGTCAGTTTGCACTGAGGTGGAAGGATGTATGCTCAACCACTGTGAAATATCTAACTCCAAGGTAAATGTTTTCACTTTTGAGGAGCAAAGCCAATAAGCCACAAGGGGAAAGTTTGCTTTTCTTCATGGACTAACCATTTTCCCAGTAGGATCTATTTTATGCCAGGCAGAATAATTACTGTCAGAAGTTTCATGTTCAGATGAGAAAGCATGGCTGGAAAAATATTTTCAAATTAAAAAAACAACTACTACAACAAAATCACTTTGTTTTGTAAAATCACTAAATGTGATGACTCAATTACTAAGTGTAGTGATGGACTCCTTGAACCACTTAGTTAAAAATTATCCAGCTTTAGAACAGACTTGTTTCATAGACTAATCATACACTTTATTCACTTTTTTCATGCACAAATTTTTATAGAGCTCAATTTTACAAATTACTCCACTGTGCAATTGGCTTCACTTCTTGAAAATACTTTCTTTCTTAAATAGTCTACCTTGGTCTTTGCAGTTTGAGGACATTATTCCCTATAATGCTATCATTAACTACCTTAAATAGTTCCTCCAGCAATTTCATATTATCAAGTATCTATAGACAGTTATCATCGTCTTTATGTCTTGAAAGAAGTTCATGTAGCTTCACAGCTTCATGGATTATAAAGCCATAAGGACCATTGTGATGGTTTAACCCACACACATCAAACAAAAGCTTGGCTGAAGCCAGTTGGAGACGCAAATGAAGCTGCATTTTACAAGCAATAATGGAATGCAATGCATAGCTACAAAGATATACAGTATTTATAATATTATACTGGTATTTACAAAAAGCAAAGAGCACAGAAATCCTACTTAGGCAGGAGGATTCCACCTCGCCTGTCCCCCAACCTCTCCTTCCCTTTTCCCTTTAGTTAAGTAGAAGAAAAGAGAAAAGGAGAAAATATTAGAGGGATTTTTAGCTAGCTCAAAGTGTCATTAAGAAGTTAGTATTGCTTATCTCAAGGTCATTAGATGATAAGAGGTCTCTCTCCCTGTCCAGAACAGCATCATGTATGCAAGCAGAAAAAAGACGGAGAACAGAATGTAAGATCGTAAAACTACATCTCACTCATTTGACCAAGGAAATTAATTTAGAATTATCTTTCTTGTTTTCCTTTTTATACCAACTGTAGCTCCCAGCTTAAAGGCACAGCCTAAACTGTCACAACATCTCATCTGACCTCTGTCATAACAGAAGTCTTAGGACTTCCCTGAATTAATTCTATTTGAACTAGAACATACCTCTTAGAATATTTAGATTTAAACAAATCTAGACTTTGCTTCAGTGATTAATTACCTTTTATGTTAAAAGAAAAACACAGCTTCCTTCTGGTCTAAATTTCTGCAGCACTGAATCTAAGTAAGCAGAGTGTATTTCCATTACACAAATAAGCAACATAACAATAGCATAAGAGATGAGAGGGTAAAGTCTCCCAGTTTTTATTTGTGAGTGTTTTTTTTTCAATCCAGCTTGGCATGACAGTCCTGTATTTGTGAAGGAGAAATGGGTATTCAGAAAGGCTAGGCCAGTTCTCAAAATCTGTGTGCTCCTGATTTTGTAATTTCATTATTTTTGCTGTGCTCTTGACATTCACTGTAAAACAGGACAGAAGCATACATGAACATTTAAAGCAATGCAATACATTTTACCAGTGTGAGTCAGACACCCAGATGTTTCCATTTTGGCCCTAGCATTCCCATATATAATCTTTCAGCTTCCAGCTTCCTATGCATTTGTCTTCAGTTCGACTCACTGACCAGAGAGGTGTGACTCAGAGGTGGAGTAATCTATGCAGTAGAGAACTTTGAGTAAAAGATGCAAAGCATAATAATCATTGTAGATGAGTTTTCTTTTCACGTCTCTTGCAGAATCACAGAAACATTCAGGTTGGAAAAGATCCTCAGGATCACCATGTCCAACAGATAACGCTTCTCTACAAAGTTCACTCCTAAACCACAACCCCAAGCACCCATCCAAATGACCTTTAAATACATCCAGGGTTGGTGGCTCAACCATCTCCCTAAGCAGCACATTCCAATGCTTGATCGCTCATTCTGTGAAAAACTTCTTCCTAATGTCTAGTTTAAACCTACCCAATCATAGCTTGAGGCCATTTTCTCTTGTTCTATCACTAATTACCTGTGAGAAGAAACCAGCACCAACCTGTCTATAATATGCTTTCAGGTAGCTGTAGAGAGCAATGAGGTCTCCCCTCAACCTTCTCTTCTCCAAATTAAACAGTCCCAGCTCCTTCAGTCATTCCTTGTAAGATTTATTCTCCAGGCCCTTCACCAGCTTCATTGCCCTCTTCTGTACTCTCTCCAGTACCTCAACATGTCTCCTCTAATGAGGTGCCCAAAACTGGACACAATACTTGAGGTGTGGCCTCACCAGAGCTGAGTATAAGGGGACAATCACCTCTCTGCATGTGCTGGACACAGCATTTCTGACACAAGTCAGGATGCCATTTGCTTTCTTGACCACCTGGGCACACTACTTGCTCATATTCATTTGCCTTTTGACTAGAACCCCCAGGTCCCTTTCTGGCAGACAGCTTTCCAGCCACACTTCCCCCGGCCTGTAGCATTGCTTCGGATGGTTGTGACTCAAATGTAGGACTTGGCATTTGTCCTTGTTGAAGCTCATCCCATTAACATTGGCCATTTATCAAATCTATCCAAGTCTCTCTGTAAAGCCTCCCTACCCTCATGAATATCAACACTCCCACCTAACTTGGTGTCATTTGCAAACTTACTGATGACACACTGTATGTCTTCATCAAGGTCATCAATAAAGATGTTAGACAGAAGAGGTCCCAACACTGAGCCCTGAGGAACACCACTTGTGACCAGCTGCCAGCTGGATTTAACTCCATTGACCACCACTCATTAGGCTGTTCACCCAACCAGTGCTTTCTCCAGGTCACAAGCAACCAGTTTGTCCACAAGAATTCTGTGGGGAAAAGTGTCAAAAGTTTTTTGAAAGTCTAGATAGACAGTATCCACAGCCTTGCCGTCATTCAACAGTCAGGTCACCCTGTAGATCAAGTTGGTCAGACAGGACCTATCCTTCATAAACCCATGTTGACCAGGTCTGATTCCCTGGTTGTTCTCTATATAGCATGTAATGGTGCTTGAGATGACCTGCTCCATGACCTCCCCTGGTACCGAGGTTAGGCTGACAGGTCTATAGTTTCTTGGACTTTCCTTTCTTCCTTTATTGTAGATGGGTGTTACATTTGCTACTCTCCAGTCCATTGGAACCTCCCCAGTTATTCAGGACTTCTTATCACTCCCTTTAGAATACCTGCTTGCAATGGTGTAGCACCTAGCAGAAACATCTGACTGATGCGACAATGGACTAACAATAAAGGTTTCACTGCATCTTTTAACAGTGAATGACATACTTGAAGCTCTTTATACTTGTTTTGTGCAAGTATTTGTGGAGCTTTTTATACAAGTTTTGTGCAACCCAGCATCAGGTATTTCATCCATTAAGGAACATCAACTTGCTAAGCATAGAATATGCTACACACAGAGCATCAACTTGATAAACACAGAAGTTTCCCAGCCAAAAAAGTCACTATGTGAAGATGTAAACCTGAACAACCTGATATAAATGGAATGGAAATGGTCCTAATGAAGATACTGCATCCCATAGAGATGTAGCTGTATGAGAAATTAGGAATATTAGGAAAGGTGGAGCCAAATTCAACATTTCACTCTTTGCATGACTATCAGATAATGTAGTTTATCACAGAAACATAAAACAGTCTGGGTTGGAAAGGACTTCCAAAGGTCATCTAGTCCAGCCAAATATGCAGTAACTAGATCAGGTTACTACAAGGTACTACAAGGTGCTACAAGGAGTACTTTGGAATTAAACCAACTCTTATTTCTGTCATGGCACCAATTCAGACCACTTCAGACCCATTGGTAAGACAATTTACGATGGAGGGGAAAAAAGAGAAAAAAGCTTTAAAGGAGTGGAGATTAAAATGATCTTGTTGAATGCATTTGCAACTGAAAGCTCTCAGTCTTCTTTCAAGGAATAAATAAGGGTGTGATCCATCATGTCACAGTATAAAGCCCTGGAGGCAAGAGGGGACCAAGAAAGCTGATCAGTATTCAAGGACTAGCTCATCCAAGGCCAGGAGTAATACATTCCAGGTAAGAAGGCAGGTAGGAGTGCTTGGGGGCTGGCATGGATAAACAAGGTGCTCCTGGGTTTACTTGGACTTAAAAAAAAAAAAAGTCAATAAGGAATGAAAGTGACAACAGGCCACATGGGAGGACTATTAAGAAAACATCTAAGCAATCAGGGATCAGGACAGGAAAACAAAGGTGCAGATAGAATTAAACTTGGCTAAGGACATAAAAGGAAATTGGAAGAATTTCTTTGGGTACCTCAGTGACAAAGAAGGCTAAGAGAGATGTGGGGCCTCACCAAAAGGAAAATGGAGACCTGGTAAAGACAGATAAAGAATGCTGAGGTGTTCAATGACTACTTTGCCTCAGTGTTCACCAGCAAGGGCTCTGTCTGCACCACCCAAGCTCCAGAAACCAAATATGAGAAGTGAGAAAAGGAAGATCTGCCCACTGTAAGAGATCAAAGACAATGCTATTAAGCAAAGCTAACTACTCATAGCTATTAATCTCATTCATAAAAATGTAATTATTTTCCTTTTTAATTCACAAATATTTTGCGATTAATTCTAATTTATTTGACTCTCTAAGAATACGTAATAAGTATTTCTCTTGAATATCTCTCTATATTTAGATTACTTAGTAAATTAGTTTATGAAATGGATATGTATTTTGTGATTAGTCATTTTAATCTCCTTACACTTAACATAAAATAGTTAATCATAGAATTAGAAAAGATTTTTAAGATCATCAAATCCAACCATTATCATAATACTGCCAAGTCCATTGCTAACCATGTCCCTAAGCATGAAGCTTGCATGCTTTTTAACTTCCAGAGATAATGATTCCGTCACATCCTGGCTACCCTGCTCCAGTATGTAAGAACTGTTTCAATGAAGAAATATTTCCTAATGAGCAAACTCAACGTCCTTTGGTACAACTTCAGGCATTTTTCTCTTCTTCTGTCACTTGTTCATTGGGAGAATAGAGCAACACCAGCATCACTACAACCTCCTTTAAGGCAAGTGAAGATTGTGATAATATCTCCCCTTCTCCTCCTCCAGAATAAACCCCTCAGTTCCTCAGTTCCCTCAGTTCCTCCTCATAAGACTTGTTCTTCATACCCTTCACAAGCTTTGTTGCCCTTCTCTGCACATACTCTAGCACCTCACCATCTTTTTGTGATGAGGGCAGCAAAACTAAACCCTATAGTGAAGGTGTGGCTTCACCAGTGCCGAGTACAGGGGAACAATCACTTCCCTGATCCTGCTGGTCACACCATTCCTGATACAGATCTGGATGCTCTTGGCCTTCTTGGCCATCTGAGCACACTGTTGGCTCATATTGAGCTGGCTTTTGAGAAACATCCCTAGATCTTTCTCTATTGGGCAGCTTTCCAGCCATGCTTACCCAAGCCTGTAGCACTACATGGAGTTGCTCTGACCCAAGGGCAGGACCTGGCACTTGGCCTTGTCAAATCTTGTATGAAGGGTTTCACTCCATCAATCTAGCCTGCACCAGTCCCTCTGTAAAGCCTTCCTACCCTCAAGCAGATCAACACTCCCTCCTTGCTTACTGTCATCTGCAGGCTTACTGAGGGTGCATTCAATTCCCTAGACCATGTCATTAATGAAGAAATTAGGACAGGCCCCAGTATTGAGCCCTGGCGAACACCACTGGTGACCAGCTACCAGCAGGATTTAACTGCATTCACTACCACTCTTTGAGGTGAGCCATCCAGCCAGTTTTTACCTCAGAGAAGTATCCAGACATCAAGGCCATGGACAGCAGCCATGAGAGTTTCTCCAAGAGAATGCTGGGGGAGACAGCATCATATCCTTTACTAAAATCCAAGTATACTGCGTCCCCAGACTTTCCTCCATACACTAAGCAGGTCTCCTTCTCATGGTAGGAGATTGGGTTCATCAGGCAGGATCTGCCCTTCAGGAACCCATTCTGGGCCTCATCACATGCTTGCCCTGCATATGCTGTGCACTGGCATTCAGGATGATCTTCAATGAGGTCAGACTGACCTGTCTGCGATTCTCAGGATCCTTTCCAAGCCCTTCTTGTAGACGGACGTTATATATGCTTAATGTCCCGTCAACAGGAACCTCCCTGGTTAGGCAGGACTGCTGACAAATAATGAAAAATGGCTGGTGAGCACCTTTTCCAGCTCCCTCAGTACCCATGGATGGATCCCCTTCTGGTCCCATAGACTTGCATAGGTTGGACTGGTGTAACAGATCACTAATAACCTCCTTGTTCCTTGCCTCTGACATTGAACTCAGGGGACTGAGTACCCAGAAAATAACCTGGTCCTACTAATAAAGATTGAGACAAAAAAGGCATTAAATACCTCAGTATTTTTCTCATAATGGATAATTATCTTTACCCCTGCAGCTAATAAAGGCTGGAGAATTGTCCTTAGTCTTTCTTTTGTTGCTAATACCTTTGTAGAAGAATTTATTGTTCTCTTTAAGAGCTGAAGCCATATTAAGTTCTAGATGAGCTTTGGCCTTTCTCATTTTCTATCTGAATAATCTCATTACATCTTTGTAATGCCCCTGAGTAACCTGGCCCTTCTTCCTAAAACTACAAACTCTCATTTTTACCCTGAATTGCAACCAAATATCTCTATTTAGCCAGGCTGACCTTCCTCCCCACTGACTCATCTTTCAGCACATGGGGATGGCCAGTTTCTGTACTTTCTAAGATTTCCTTCTTGAAGAATGTCCAGCCTTCCTGGACTCCTTGACCCTTCAGGACTGCCTTGACCCTTCAGGACTCCATTGATCAATCTTTTAAATACGCCAATGTCTGCCAGCTCAAATTTGCCAACTAAAAGGGTAAGGTGACAGTCTGCTGATTCCCCTCTTTAGATAACTGTCATTTCATGATTGCCATGCCTAAGGTGGCCTCCAGTCATCATATCACTTAGATGTCTCCAGGATGGCTACTATGTCATAGTTTTTCTGCTGTACAATGGGTTCCAGCTCCAATATTCATCAATTGTGCTAAGATAATTGCAATACAAAAGAAGAAACTTATCAAAAAGCCATACAACTATCAGTTCTTAGCAAGATGTTGAATTTAAAACTTCATCATTGTCTAGTACATTGCTAAGGCAAATTGTAGTGATTTATATGTTGTTTCAGAACACGTTTCATTATCTTCTAAGAGATTCAAGTTGCAATAAAAGCAATTTTAGTGTCTATACTAGAGTCTTGCAAAAGGTACTTCACAGGAGGCATTCATAAATGATACACTGTAGTCACACAGAACTACTTTGGATTGTGTGAACCTGATGAACTCCAACCAGAAACAGAAAACTCAAGAATTTTTGTGAAGCATCCTTGTATTTCAAAAGCTGTCCAGTAATTTTTGGACAGGTAGCAATAAATATGATGTCTGCACAGATTCTGAAATAACCTCTTTAATTAGATGTTACTGATTTTACAGAAGTAACATTGGGATGTAAATACTTCTGTCCTGGAACAAAAAGAGTTCAAAAAAGGCATTTATTCTTTCACAGGCATTGGGCATTTTGAGTACTATGATCACGAATCTATCTGTTCCTTCTCAGTTTTCAGTTTCTTCTCATAATCAGCAAAATGAAGCTCAGCACTATAAATGACATTTTTGGTGCTAGATAAACTTTAGCAAATCCCTTGTCAAGATATGTCATTACTCTAAGTCTCTCTCTCTTTTTTCTTTCTTTATTTTTTTTCCTTTTTTTTTTCACTGTGGGATAGCAATAATTAAATTTAGCTGTCTTATGCCATGTTGCTTTGTGCTGAAATAACTAGATATTGCACTCTCTCACAACTACATGATTAAATTATCTTAATTATTTGATTTTACATACAGACTTCCCTCTTACTTGGTTTTGATCTGTAGAGAACTTGACAATAAGGTTTACATCCCAGACAGGAAAAGAAAAGGATTCAGAACTCTCAGTCTCCAAATACCACACCTTCCCTGTTGGTGCCACATGTCAAAAAAATATTTGGTATGTTCTTCCATCCCTGGACCTCAGATGCAGGAAATTCCAGGTAAGATTAACAGTAGAGTATGTATACAAAAGGAAGGACGGAAAGGGATAGAGTACATTTATTAAAGCTCTAGCCCATTTTTCTTTTCAGGATTTTGTCTACATGCTTCACAAGCCTCTCCTCACTTTAAATCTTATGCCTTCCTTTGGCTTTGAAGCCATTTCAAAAGCTGGCAACTTGGGTGTGGCACAGCCATATGAGTATGTTTTCATAGTTTCATAGTTTCATTCAGGGTTGGAAAGGACCACAAGGATCATCTAGTTCCAACCCCCCTGCCATGGGCAGGGACACCCTACACTAGATCAGGCTGTTTTAAAGAGTTACATCTGATACTAAGCTTTTCAGTGTTGGAAAAGAAATGTAGAGGGTTGGACTTATTGAGAAACATAGTGATAATCAGTTTTTTAAAAAACTTTTAAAAAATTTATTTAAATCTCTCTCTTTCCTTGTATTACTCCATCTCTTTCCCTCTGAGTCCCAAAAGCACAACCTCATGAATACACATTTATACTCCCAGGTACATATGTATCTCATTCTTTTTCTCTCCAGGAAGTGGCATCTTGAATTCAGCACATCATTAAAAAAATAGAGGACAGAAAATCTGAAATATTCTAGATATTATTTAATTATTTGCCTGCATTTTAAAATAAAATGGCCCATTTTACTGCTTTTCCATAAACCGAGTTGTGTTCAATTCTCGTCCAATAATTCAAATGCATGAAACTCTTCATTTTGCACATAACTAAATATTGACGATGTATACTGTGCCACATTGTTATGGTATCAGAAAATGAGATGAAGCATCATTAGTTTATGATGCTTATTGAAGATGAAAATTGACAGAGGGGATAAAAAAGATAAAGAAAAATAATCTGTTTTGCAGAAGTCTGGTTCTATGATTTGTCCTTCCACTTCAGTATTTTAGGACCCTAAGCAGAAAGACGAGAAGTTGAAAGAGACATGGCAAATTTCACCTGCTAGCATTAGGGAATGCATAAACTAAACGTTTATCCAAAGTAGTTACTCCAGCCACCAGAATGGTTTTCATTCAGGTTTTTCTTGTAAACACATACCATGTCATTGTTAAAGCAGTAAGAGCTACAACACATCCCTCTGCTTAGCTCCAGCACCTCCTGTTAGGAACCTTAAATGCATCTGCACTGACATGCATTGAGCTGGTGGCAGGACGATCATGCTTTTCATATGAAAATGCATTTTGGTTGTGATTGGATGTAATGTCAACAGCTGCAGAGCAGACAATATCTACCAGGGAAAGATTGCAAATGACACATTTCCTTGCCTAAGTATGTGCTTGTCCTGGGTTAACACAGTCTGCTCCCACAACCCCCTCCTCACACACAGAATCAGCAGTACAAAGAGGAAGCTTCTCATGTTACAATCGGAACTTCAAATCCCATGATGTTTGGCTCCAGCCTGCATTTTATTTTGAGGCTGGCATGATGTCAACATGGCATTGAATACACATCAGCAGATTCAATTCAATCCATGACAGGGTTATAGGAATATATATAAAAGCTATAATTCAGTTTCCTGATACCAGGGTAACACACTACTTTTTATGATGTTATTTGGCACAAATGACTGTTAAGTGCAGGTGTAAGACTGCCTGAATATTTTAACTGTTTATAATAATCACTCATATAAAGAAATATGTAAGCAGCTTTCCATAAGTAAAAAAGGTGAGAAAGCAGGATAAATGTCCTGAAGTTCCTTATTTTTTTCTCAAAAAGTTAAGTCAACTTTAATATTTTAACCAAACTGAGTTCCTGATCCTTCATTCTAATGTCTTATTGCTTTGCTTTTCTTATAACAAAAAAACTAAAAACCAACCAAACAAAAAAGGTAGCCATTTTAATTTTATCTTAAGAATAATTGTGATACTGTTTTTTGTTACTTATTGATTTTTATTAATCACTTTATGCACATTTAAATTCTTTGGAACAGATTATTTTTCAAGGATAAATTTAATTCTTAGAGAAAGGTGGAGGCACTGAAAAGAAAGCCCCAAATCAGCTTGCCTGTACAGAATAATAGAGAGAAAATAATTTCATTAGCAACATCTGTCTTAGAAAAGTTTAAAACAAAATATAAAAATGGAGTCCGTGGATGTAGAGATCCATAATTTGTTAATGAGAGAAGAAATTATAATTTGTTTGTGTTTCAAATTATCATCAGGCATCTTCATGAATGATCAATGCATTTTAATACTTGTTTCCAGGGAGAAGTGCATCCATCTTACAAGGATATGAAAATTAGCTAAGTCTATGAGACATGGTCATATTTTGATTTTATTGTCTTTTATTTATACATTCTCTATCTTTATGTGCATATATACACACGTGTAATGGATTGGGGCAAACCCCCTCCCCACCTCGTGCAGAAATAACGACTCAGACAATCAGATTGCAAAAATGATGGAAAGTTTAAATAGAAAACAGTGAGTGCGTGCAGAGAATTAGAAACACAGTGACAAGAAGAAACCCCAAAACAGACCCAGAGAGATCCCATCCCCACCTGAGGATGCACCCAAAACCCCCAGGGCTCCTCCATTCCCCCCCCACTGCTAGGCTAGTCTCAGTTGGCCAGATCTGAGGCTGCCCATCCCCCCGTGGCCTTGGGCCTAACCAGGCCCATGGCCGGGAGATCTCTCCCCCAGTTACCAGGTGGCGGAGAGGAAGGAAAGGGGAAGTGCCAGACCCCACCGTGAAACTTATAGTGGTGCAAGGGATCACGGTAGGAAATAACCTAATTTCCTGTGTCCACCCACTGGGCTGGACTTCTGGACACAGGAAACACCCCTGTAGCAGAGGGCACCCAGCCCAAACTATGACAACATGCATATATAATTTTGTATATTTTACATATGCATATCAATATATGCATATGTATTTTTATATATGTGTGTATTTGGATACACAGAGACAATCTGGGTCATCAATAACAATTATACTCTGAGTATTGCTCAGAATAAAGCTGCAACATGATTTCTATCTCCATGTGCATTTGCCTGTGTACTTATGTGTACAAACAAGAATCTGATTAAATCTGTCTTTGTTCTCTCTTGTTCATGTTTGATTTAGGTAAGTACCAGTATAAAAAACATTAGCTAATACAGGAGGCCACCCATAGACCTTGAGAATTCTGAATATCAATAAGATTATCTTGAAAAGCATAAAGACTAAACACAGCCCTTCAGTTTTCATTTATTGTTTTTTAATAAACACGCTCAGTTTTGCCTTGATTTGCACCTTGTTCTTTTGTGCTGTATCCATGCTCTGCTTAGGTTGTTTTGTGCTGATTTTAGCCAATATTGTGATTAAATGTACAACACAAATCACACTCCTTTTAAACCAATAGCATTCTTTCAACTTTGGGCCAAATTCCTCAGTAGATAGAAATGAGAATATTGTTGCAGTGTGCTCCAAACCTCTCTTTTCCCATCTCCATCAGCGGAGGTTTGAATGGGGAAAGACAAAGGCACATAATTGCCTTCCAAGACGCAAAATTGCCTTCCCCTTCCTCTGGGGATACGTAAATGGCACTGGGGCAGACAACCCTTAGAGGTACTTACCAGTAGGGGAGGTCCGCTGGGTTTGGGAGCTATGATTATGTGGAGTGCTTCATGTCCATTATATATTGGCCTGGGACACATTGTCTAGAAATGCCTTAAATAGAGTGACCAGAAAGTGATCAGGACTCTCAGTCTCACAATTATCCTGCTCTTGCTCTCATATTCTGCTCTTGCCTTCATCTTGCTTGCTACCTGGCTTCTCCCAGGACCTGCCTGCCTTGAGGTCCTGCTCCCTGCCTGTCATGGAGTGACCCTGCCTGCCACAAACCTGCAGTTTTCTTGCACTGCTCAGAAAGTTCCACTGCCCAAGCTTCCCTCATAGCAACCATGTCTACAGACACTTTGATTCTGACAGGTCCTTTTCCTTTGGATTGTGCTGCATAATCCACAAATTGCATTATAAACCCTACAGTTTGTGGATCCTGTCACTGAATACACACTTAGGGACTATTGCCAAATTTCTGTTCCATCCTCATGAGTAAAAGTGGCTTTCCCTAACATTCCTGTCTTGCCTCTGATTTTGTAAATGGGGTGAAGCTATTTTGTGGCTTAGCCTTCTCCATTTTATGGATTGTCCAAATTGTACTAAAGTTGCCCACAAGCATCCTGGCAGAAAAGAATAGAATAGAAGAATAGAATAAAGCAGATTGGAAGAGACCTTCAAGATCATCGCGTCCAACCCATCAACCAATCCAACCCACCTAAACAACTAAACCATGGCACCAAGCACCCCATCAAGTCTCCTCCTGAACACCTCCAGTGATGGTGACTCCACCACCCCCCCAGGCAACCCATTCCAATGGGCAATCACTCTGTCTGTATAGAATTTCTTCCTAACATCCAACCTAAACCTCCCCTGGCACAGGTTGAGACTGTGTCCTCTTGTTCTGGTACTGGCTGCATGGAAGAAGAGACCAACCTCTGCCTGTCTGCAACCTCTCTTCAGGTAGTTGTAGAGAGTAATAAGATCACCTCTGAGTCTCCTCTTCTCCAGGCTAAGCAATCCCAGCTCCCTCAGTCTCTCCTCATAGGGCTTGTGTTACAGAGCCCTCACCAACTTTGTTGCCCTTCTCTGGACATGCTCCAGCAAGTCAACAACCTTCCTAAACTGAGGGGCTCGGAACTGGACATAGTTTTCGAGGTGTGGCCTAACCAATACGGGGGCAGAATGACCTCCCTGCTCCTGCTAACCAAACTGTTTCTGATGCAGGCCAGGATGCCATTGGCCCTCTTGGCTGCCTGGGCACACTGCAGGTTCATGTTCAGCCTACCATCGACCAGTAGCCCCACGTCCCTCTCTGCCTGGCTGCTCTCCAGCCACTCTGACCCCAGCCTGGAGCACTGCATGGGGTTGCTGTGGCTAGTGTGCAGAACCTGGCACTTGGATGTGTTCAATCTCATGCCGTTGGACTCTGTCCATCTGTCCAGCCAGTTGAGGTCCCTCTGCAGAACCTCTGTACCCTCCAGCAGATCAACTCCTGCCTACAGCTTGGTGTCGTCTGCAAATTTACTGCTGATGGACTCAATGCCCTCATCCAGATCATCAATGAAGATGTTAAAGAGCACAGGGCCCACCACTGATCCTTGGGGCACACCACTAGTGACTGGCCACTATCTGGATGTGGCACCACTTTCTGGGCTCGGCCATCCAGACAGTTCCTAACTCAATGCAGTGTACTCCTGTCTAAGCCATGGGCTGACAGCTTGGCCAGGAGTTTGCTATGGGGGATGATGTCAAAGGCCTTGCTGAGGTCCAAGCAGACAACATCTACAGCCTGCCCCGCATCCACCAGGCAGGTCACCTGATCGTAGAAAGAGATCAGGTTGGTCAGGCAGGACCTGCCCTTCCTAAATCCATGCTGGCTGGTCCTGATCCCTTGGCCATCCTGTAAACGCTTGTCACGGTCCGGAGACATTAGATGTCTCGGTCCGGAGACACAGTTCTTTTAAATATTCCCGTGTTGTGAAATTAAAGGCACAAACAAGGCCAAAGTATCAACAGCTAGACTATTTATTACATAACTAAAGTGGACATAAGAAAGGGGAGAGGGAGAAAAGAGAAATAAAGTGGACATAAGAAAGGGGAGAGGGAGAAAAGAGAGAGAGAGAGAGGGACGAGAGATAGAGAGAGGGAGAAGAGGAAAGGAATTATATTACCACACCCCTCATCCCCCAAGACAGTAAAGTCTGTGGAGGAAAGGTGCTGCAGATGTTGGGTTTGTAGAGAGAAACGCTGGTGAGGCTTTTGCTGGAGAACAGCTGTGGTCCTCTGGGGAGATGTTGGGTTGATACAGGAACAGTGCTGAGGCTCCTCTGGGCAGCCTGGGTCTGTAGAGAAGGGGTGCTGAGGATTTGGCTGGAGCTGTGGTCCTCCGGGCAGCTTCTTTTCTCCGGAGCAGCATCGTCCTGGCTTTCTCTTCTCAGCGGCCTGGCCCGTCTCCTGTGTTTTCCTTCATCTCCGTTTTTCTCCCCGTTTTTCTCCTCTGTTTCTCTCCTCTGTTTCTCTCTCTGTTTCTCTCTACAAACCAGTAGTTGCTCAAGTCTTTTATACAGTTTTTAGTATTCCAGTGGCAGGAAATCTGTGTGTTTAGGCAAGAACCTGGTTGGGCGGGGGGGGGAAATCTCCATCCAGACAAGGTTCAGGAAACAGGTGGAGATTATCTTGCCCTAAAGGTGTGATGGCTGGGTCCTTGGGTCCATTGTTGTAGTCCCATGTTATCACGATGCAATCACAAGCTGATTTGCATCCAGGATTGGTAGACAGGATTCACTTTATCTTTGTTGATTTACATTAAGAGAGACAAACTTGTCGTCTTCCACAGCGCTGTGGGATTGCACTCAAGATGACCTGTTCCATGATCTTGCCTGGCACTGAGGTCAGGCTGACAGGCCTATAAATCTCTGGCTCATCGAACTGGCCCTTCTTGTGGATGGGCACAATATTGGCCAGCTTCCAGTCTTCTGGGACATCTCTAGTGAGCCAGGACTGGTGAAAAATGCTGGAGAGTGGCTTGGCCAGCTCATCTGCCAGCTCTCTCAGCACCCTAGGATGGATCCCATCTGGTCCCATGGACTTGTGGGGATCCAAGCTGCTGAGGGCATTTCCAACTACCTGCTCATGAATTTGTGACTAAATAGAACCTGTAAATAATTTAATAATTTTTATACATAATTTTGGGGCAAGGCTTTTGGGAAAAATAAAGATAACAATATTTTTGCAATTCCCACCTTGTTAATTCAACTCAATCAAACCAAATAGTTATCCATTTTATATGTACTTGTATACACAATCTATATATCTGTTTCTGGTATTGGTAGTGCCATATTATTATACTAACATGTATGCAACTTTGTATAGAATTAATTTCATTTTAAATGAAGAAAAAGAGTTGTACTCAAATTTTCAAGCTCAGCTGCAGATTTATAACCGATAGTCATGCGAAGATTTTAAATTATGCAGTAATTAATAGCTGGCGATCTAAACTGCATTATTTTCATGAGTTTGTTATTTGGTCTTTTTACCTTGAATTTAAGACTTTCACTAAGTAGTTATCTTAAGTTTTTGCAAAGATCTCCTTTTTAGAAGGAATACTACAAATATTTCTGAGTTTTGAGGGTTACCAATATAAGCATGGTCATTTTCAAATTCTAATAGACAGACCTCAGATAAGCATGGCTTGGAAACAGCTACTGCACTGACATAAGCTATTTTTCTTTCCATCCCTATCTCATCTGAGAATAAGTAGCAATAAAATGTGTCTTAACACCCTAAGGTGTGTTTAGCACTGGCAGAAGTATGTGGATTTATAGTGAGAAATGTCAAAATCAAAGCATTTATAACACCTCCTCTCTGCTATGTTGGGCTGAACATGCTTTAGAAGCAAAAGCTAACTCCCTTTTCTTATTTTATCTCTGGTTTTGTGGCTCAGACCGTTCAACCATCACGACAAGGCCACTCAGACATATATAAACATAGAATCATAGAGTCACAAAACTGTTTCAGTTGGAAAAGACCTCTATGTCATTGGGTCCAACCATTGACCTAACCCCACTATGATTTTTAAACCCTGTTCCAAAGCGCCATGTCCATATGTTTGTTGAACACCTTCAGGGAGTGCAATTAAATCAACAACTTGAACAACCTATTCCAGTGTGGTAGAAGATGATATCAAAGGTTTTACCATTGCTCAGGTAGACACAACCCTTAACCTCCTCCACTAGGCAGGCCACCTTAATGTAGAAAGAGATCAGAATAGTCAAACAGGACCTGCCTTTCATAAAACCATGCTGACCTGTTTATCTTGTATGTGCTGCATGAAGGCATTCAGGATGATCTGTTCCATAAGCTTTCCTGGCACCGAGGTCAGATTGACAGGTATGTAGTTCCCTGGATTGTTCTTTTTGCCCTTCATGTAGGTGAGCATCACATTAGCTAGCCTCCCTTCAATTGGGACCACTCCAGTTAGCCAGGAATGTTGACAAATGATGGTGAGTGGCTTGATGAGACAGATCCTTATGCACCCTTGGGTGGATCCCATCTGGTTCCACCCATTGTGCATATCTAAGTGACACAATAGGTAATTAGTAATTTCCTCCTGGATTGCAGGGTCTGCTTTCTGCTGCCATCCCTGTTTTCCAGTTCCAGAGGCTGAACCCTTATGGAGCAATTATTGTACCTGACAAATACTGAGGCAAAGTAGCCATTTGGCAGCTCAGTCTTTTCCTTGTCTTTGGTCACCAGTAGTGGGGGAACATTCTCCCTAGCTTTACTTTTGCTGTTAACATACTTATAAAATCACTTATTATTATCTTTAATGACACTGGCCTCATCGAGTTCTAATTGAACTTTGGCCTTTCTAATTTTCTCCCTACATATCTTCGCAAGAACCTTGTACTCTTTCTGAGTTGTCTGCCGCTTCTTCCATAGCCAGTGGACTTTCCTTTTCTTCCTGAGTTCTACCCAAAGCTCTCTCCTTAACCAAGCAGGTTTTCTGCCCCAATGACTCATGTTCTGTTGTATGGGGACAGGTTGTTCCTCTGCCATGAAGAATTTTGTTTTGAGGAATGTCCAGCCTTCCTGGACTCCCTTCTCCTTCAGGACTACCTCTCAGGGAATGCCATCAACCACTCTTCTAAACAAGCCAAAGTCTGCCCCCTGGAAGTTCAAGAATGCAATTCTGTTGAATCCCCTCCTAATTTCCCTAATAAAATGCCACCATCTCATGATCTCCTTGTCCAACATAGTCACCAACATTTACATCTCCTACACCTCCTCCTCTGTTTACAAGCAGCCAGTCTAATAGAGAGCTATCCTTCATTGGCTCATTCACTAGCTATGTTAAGAAGTTACCTTCCACACATTCCAAGAGCTTCCAGGACTGCTTCCTGTCTGATGCATTACATTTCCAGCAGACATCTGGTAAGCTGAAGTCCCCCACAAGACCAAGGGCTAGTGATACGGAGACCTTCCCCAGACACCTTTAAAACACTTCATCAATCTCCTCATCCTGGTTACATGATCTATAGCAGACCCCCATCATGACATCTGCCTTGTTGGCCTTTCCTCTAATTCTTACTCACAAGCATTCAACACTATCATCACAATCATCATCATGTTTGAGATAATTAAGACCCTCCCTAGCATACAGGGTCACCCCATCATAGAATAGAATAGAATAGAATAAACCAGGTTGGAAGAGACCTTCAAGATCATCACGTCCAACCTATCACCCAACACCAACCAATTAACTAACCCCTGTAACCAAACATCCTGTCAAGTCTCCTCCTGAACACCTCTAGTGACGGCGACTCAACCACCTCCCCGGGCAGTCCATTCCAATGGGCAATCACTCTCTCCATGTAAAACTTCCTCCTGACCTCCAGCCTGAACTTCCCCTGGTGCAGCCTGAGACTGTGTCCTCTTGTTCTGGTACTGGTTGAACCTGAAAGTGTTCAAGTCCATGGGACCCGACGGGATACACCCACGGGTACTGAGAGAACTGGCAGATGAGGTTGCTAAACCCTCTCTATTATATTTCAAAAGTCATGGCAATCTGGTGAAGTCCCCACGGACTGGAAAAGGGGAAACATTGCCCCCATCTTCAAAAAGGGTAAGAAGGAGGAGCCAGGGAACTACAGGCCAGTCAGTCTCGCCTCTGTGCCTGGAAAGATCATGGAGCAGATCCTCCTGGAGTCACTACTCGCTCAAAAGAATAGTGAGGAGGTGATTGGGAACAGTCAGCATGGCTTTGCCAAGGGCAAATCCTGCCTGACCAACCTGGTGGCCTTCTATGAGCAGGTGACAACATTAATAGATGAGGGGCGAGCAACTGATGTAATTTACCTGGACCTGAGTAAAGCCTTCGACACTGTCCCGCACCACATCCTGGTCTCCAAACTGGTGACACATGGGTTTGATGGGTGGACCACTAGATGGATAAGGAACTGGCTTGATGGCCGCACCCAAAGAGTGGCTGTCAATGGGTCCATGTCCCAGTGGAGGCCAGTGACAAGCGGAGTCCCTCAGGGATCAGTCCTGGGACCTGTCTTGTTCAACATCTTTGTGGGTGACATGGACAGTGGCATTGAGTGCACCCTCAGCAAGTTTGCTGATGACACCAAGCTGTGTGGTGCAGCAGACATGCTGGAGGGAAGGGAGGCCATCCAGAGGGACCTGGACAGGCTGGAGAGGTGGGCACAAGCCAACCTCATGAAGTTCAATAAGAGCAAGTGCAGGGTCCTGCATCTGGGTGGAGGCAATCCCAGGCACAAATCCAGGCTGGGCAGTGACTGGCTGGAAAGTAGCCCTGAGGAGAGAGACTTGGGGGTACTGGTGGACAAAAAGCTCAACATGAGCTCTCAATGTGCACTTGCAGCCCGCAAGGCCAATCAGATCCTGGGCTGCATCAGGAGAAGTGTGGCTAGTAGGTCGAGGGAGGTGATCCTCCCCCTCTACTCAGCCCTGCTGAGACCCCATCTGGAGTACTGTGTCCAGTTCTGGAGTCCCTATTACAAGAGGGATGTGGAGGTGCTGGAAGGTGTCCAGAGAAGGGCCACGAGGATGATCAGAGGGCTGGAGCACCTCTCCTATGAGGACAGACTGAAGGAGTTGGGGCTGTTCAGTCTGCAGAAGAGAAGGCTCCGAGGTGACCTAATTGTGGCCTTCCAGTATCTGAAGGGGGCCTACAGGAAGGCTGGGGAGGGACTTCTCAGGATGTCAGGTAGTGCTAGGACTAGGGGGAATGGAATGAAGCTGGAGGTGGGGAGATTCAGGCTGGATGTGAGGAGGAGGTTCTTCACCATGAGAGTGGTGAGACCCTGGAATGGGTTGTCTAGGGAGGTGGTTGAGGCCCCGTCCCTGGGGGTGTTTAAGAGCAGGCTGGATGAGGCTCTGTCCAGCCTGATGTAGTGTGGGGTTTCCCTGCCCATGGCAGGGGGGTTGGAACTAGATGATCCTTGTGGTCCCTTCCAACCCTGTATGAAACTATGAAACTATGAAACTATGAAACTATGGTTGCCTGGGAGAAGAGACCAACCTCTGCCTGTTTACAACCCCCCTTCAGGTAGTTGTAGAGAGCAATAAGGTCACCCCTGAGTCTCCTCTTCTCCAGGCTAAGCAACCCCAGCTCCCTCACTCTCTCCTCATAGGGCTTGTGTTCCAAGCCCCTCACTAACTTTGTTGCCCTTCTCTGGACTCGTTCCAGCAAGTCAACCTCCTTCCTAAACTGAGGAGCCCAGAACTGGACACAGGACTCGAGGTGTGGCCTAACCAGTGCAGTGTACAGGGGCAGAATGACCTCCCTGCTCCTGCTGGCCACACTGTTCTTAATGCAGGCCAGGATGCCATTGGCCCTCTTGGCTGCCTGGGCACACTGCAGGCTCATGTTCAGCCTACCATCAACCAGCACCCCCAGGTCCCTCTCTGCCTGGCTGCTCTCCAGTCACTCTGACCCCAGCCTGTAGCACTGCATGGGGTTGTTGTGGCCAATGTGCAGAACCCGGCACTTGGATGCGTTAAATTTCATGCCGTTGGACTCTGCCCATCTGTCCACCCTGTCGAGGTCTCTCTGCAAAGCCTCTCTACCCTCTAGCAGATCAACTCTTGCCCCCAGCTTGGTGTCATCAGCAAATTTACTGATGATAGACTCAATGCCCTGTGGTGGGGTTGAAGGGTAAGGCCGAGAAGCCTCCTCCCTTCCCCCTTGTAAGGTAAAACGGAAAAAAAAATTGAAGGAAAAGGAAAAAAGGAGTTAATACAGGCCTTATCAGTTTTTCAGGGCCGGAGCCTTGGCAGAAAGCCCAGCACAGACAGAGCTGCTGCAGCATGGAGAGGCGGAAGCAAGACTGAGAGAGAAGCGCTGAAATGCCCATTTCACTCCCAGTTCAGAAGGTACTTCCTCCCACTTCACCAATGAAATAGTTTAGATTATTCTTTCCGTTTACCAACTTCCATCCACCATATTCCCTTTCTTAAGGGGACAGCGTCAACCGGCCACAGTCCACCCATTCTAAACAATTTCATTGGCTGTTCATACTGTCCATCCAATCCAAAATGATATTTACAGTTCGTGAGTAAAGTTCATAGTCCATTCCGGCTATGCTCAGATATAGAGGATTCAAAAGTCCAAGAAAATCAGAAAGTGAGAAAAATGGAAAACAGTTTATTTCTTCGCCGACGAAGCGAAGAAAAGGGAAACAGGGAATCTCAGGGTCTCTTAGTTGACTCAGGGCTCTCAGGGATCTCAGGGTTCGTGCACCGTAAATTTCCTCGTTGATTCTTCTTTTGGGCGCGATGTAGATGTACAATGGTTTGAAATTAACCTCTTCCAGCTAAAGTTAAATTTCTTTGTGGAATACACTGAATTTCACCATTCTCTTGCATTACCCAATAAGTGTGACCCGGACCTTCAGCTGAAACCACCCCTCGGACAGGTTTAGCCTCTCCTGAGGGTGAAAATACCCAAACAGTTTTACCTAACAAATTCTTTTCTCTAACAACAGGAACTCTATCACCTTCTACTTTCCGTAGCAAATCTGAATGTGCAGGTCCAGCTCGGTTCACTGAACCTCTACTATTTACCAGCCAGGTTGCTTGTGCTAAGTGTCTCCACAGGATCTGTCTCTCCAGACCGAGAATGGTGTTGCGTGCAGTTGCATGTGGAACTGGGTAAGTTTCCAACCATCCAGTGTTTGCCTCTACCATAGTAAGCACGTATTGCTTACCAGAATGAGAACGTGGTAGAGTGATGTAGTCAATCTGCCAAGCTTCACCATACTTGTACTTGGACCATCTGTCACCATACCACAAGGGCTTAAGTCGTTTTGCCTACTTAATAGCAGCACAAATGTCACAGTCATGGATGACTTGTGTGATAGCATCCATGGAAATGTCTATGGATCTGTCACGAGCCCATTGGTATGTTGCGTCTCTGCCTTGATGTCCTGACGAATCATGAGCCCACCGAGCTAAGAATATCTCACCTCGGTGTTTCCAGTCGAGATCAAGATTAGAGTCCATGTCTACTTGAGAAACTCTTGCAGCTCGATCTGCCTGATGGTTGTGTTGCTGTTCCTCAGTAGCTTTGCTCTTAGGAATGTGAGCATCGATGTGCCTCACTTTCACTGTAATTCTCTCGATTCGATCAGCAATGTCCTGCCATAGGTTGGTTGCCCAAATGGGTTTTCCTTTTCTCTGCCAACCACTCTTCTTCCACTTCTTTAGCCAACCCCACAGAGCATTGGCTACCATCCATGAGTCGGTGTAGAGATAAAGCTTTGGACGTCTCTCACGTTCAGCCACGTCGAGAGCTAGCTGGACAGCTTTTACCTCTGCGAAGTGACTGGATTCTCCTTCTCCATCTTTCGCCTCTGCAACTCGGCGTGTTTGACTCCACACTGCAGACTTCCACCTTCGCTTGTTTCCAACAAGACGACAGGAACCGTCTGTGAACAAAGCATATTTCTTTTCATCATCAGAAAGGTCATTGTAAGGAGGAGCTTCCTCAGCACTAGATACTTTATCCTCTGGAGGTCTAGCACTGTTGATACCTTCAGGCCAACTTGAGATCACCTCCACTAGACCAGGTCTTTCAAGATTTCCCATTCGAGCTCTCTGTGTTATCAGAGCCATCCACTTAGACCATGTTGAGTCTGTGGCATGATGTGGTGTGGATCCTTTGCCTTTGAACATCCAATTCAAAACTGATAATCTGGGAGCTAAGAGAAGTTGTGATTCAGTTCCAATCACTTGAGAAGATGCTTTTACTCCTTCATAGGCAGCTAAAATTTCTTTCTCTGTTGGAGTATAATTAGCCTCTGAACCTCTGTAACCTTGACTCCAGAAACCAAGAGGTCGTCCACGTGACTCACCTGGAGCTTTTTGCCACAAGCACCAGGTTGGACCATTGCCACTTGCAGCCGTGTACAAATTATTCTTAATGTCTGCACCATGTCGGACAGGTCCCAGACCCGTTGCTTGAATTACCTCTTGCTTTATCTGGTCAAAGGCTGCTTGTTGTTCAGGTCCCCAGTGGAAATGGTTTCTCTTTCGAGTCACATCATACAGAGGTTTCACAATCTGACTGTATCCAGGAATGTGCAGTCTCCAAAATCCCACTATCCCCAAGAAACATAGGGTCTCTTGCTTGTTTGTGGGACTTGCCATGGTAGAGACTCTATTTACCACATCCACTGGAATGTGTCGGCGTCCATCCTGCCACCGCACTCCCAGAAACTGAATTTCTGTGGTAGGTCCTTTCATCTTGTCTCGCTTGATAGCAAAACCTGCATTCAGAAGAATGTCAATGATCTTGTTACCTTTCTCAAAGACTTCCTCAGCAGTTTTTCCCCAGACGATGATATCATCGATGAACTGGATGTGTTCTGGAGCACCGCCTTTCTCCAGAGCATTGTGGATCACTGCATGACAGATGCTTGAGCTGTGGATCCAGCCCATTGGCAGTCTGTTGAAAGTGTACTGGATTCCTCTCCAGGTGAAAGCAAACTGAGGCCTGCATTCCTCTGCTATGGGAATAGAGAAAAATGCATTAGCAATGTCTATGGTAGCATACCATTTGGCCTCTTTGGATTCCAGCTCATACTGGAGCTCCATCATGTCTGGTACTGCTGCACTCATAGGTGGTGTCACTTCATTTAGGGCTCGGTAGTCGACCATAAGACGCCAGTCTCCATTCTGCTTCCGCACAGGTCACACTGGACTGTTGAAAGGTGAATGAGTTTTGCTGATGACTTTCTGACTCTCCAACTGACGAATCAGATTCTGAATGAGCAACAAAGAGTCACGGTTGGTTCTGTATTGTGTGTGATGCACAGTCTGAGAAGCAACCGGCAATTTAATGTCCTGTATCTTATGTTGTCCCACAACTGCAGATTCATCAGAAAGTTCAGGTCTGGCAGACAGCTTCAATTTTTGTCCATCAATTTCTATTGAAGCTACTCCAAAAGCCCATTTTTAACCTCTAGGGTCTTTGAAATGCCCTTCTCTCAGAAAATCAATTCCCAAAATACAAGGTGCGTCAGGTCCGGTCACAACTGTATGCTTCCTCCATTGTTTACCAGTTAAACTTATATTAACCTCTACCTTACTTAACTCTTGAGATCCACCAGTGACTCCCAGAATAGTTATAGACTCTGATCCCTGATAATTTGATGGTATTATGGTGCACTGAGCTCCTGTGTCAACCAAGGCCCTGTACTTGCGAAATTGTGAAGTGCCAGGCTACTGGATGTACACGTCCCAATAGATTCTATTATCTCTGTTATCCCTCTCCTCCCCCTGGCGGGAGGCAGGGCACCCCTAGTTATGGGGAACATGCCCACATGTGCATTGCACATAGTTTGCAGGGTTATAACTTTGCATGTTATAACTGGAGCCACTGTTGGAGCCATAAGAGTCGTTCTGGGGAACTGTGGAAGTAACAGCTACCCTTCTGGTATTGCTACCTTGGGTTCTGCCACTTTGCAATTCCCTCAGTCTCCTGAAAAGATTAGAAGTTGGTTGGCCATCCCAGCGGTTCATGTTCTCACCAAACTGATCTCGTGGAGTTATCCAAATAGTTCTACGTGATTGCCTTGGTGGTCTGTTTTGGAACGACCTGTTTTGGAATGACCTGTTTTGGAATGACCTCCTTGGAGGACGTGTATTCCTCACAGATGAAACTTGTATCCACCTGGAGGAAGAATCGAAATTATCCCTTTGTGCCAATTGGGATATGGAATTTCTAAATTCATCTTTTAACTCTCTTATGCAACTCTGAATATCACCAGACATCGTTTTAATGGCCGAAACCAAAGAACCACGTGTCATGCTATCCTCCAATTGTCTCATTTGATCACTGAATTGGCCAACCGTGGGAGAAGCTCCACCATAACTTCTTGACACAATTCTGCTTGCCAGAATGTTTGCATAATTGGAAGGAGCAAGTTTGATGATCTTTTTAGCAAGACCAATACCCACAGGAATGTCATCAGGATTCAGAGTTTCATGTTCACCATAGAGTAGCTCTCTAACAGCAAATTCTCTCAAGCGCTTAATTCCCTCATCTATGGTAGTCCAGGGTTTAGGATTCCATGGAAGATCATCTCGGGAAGGATATCTCAGGGCAACCGCCATTAAAAGGCATATCCAGAGATTAACCTTACCGAGAGCCCTGCCTAGATGTCTATCTATTCCATTGTCCCTTGAGAGAGTTCCTAACTGAGCTGCTGACTTGTCTCCAACTGTTAGAGCTGGAGCACCTGTATCATAACATCTACTAAGCGAAGCTAGAACTGGCTCCTTATCTGCCCTGGTGAAATCTTTACGGACATGTCGCATTTCCTCAGTTGGAGACGAACACTCTGAAATATCATCTTCCTCCTCGTCTCCCTGAACTTTTTGTCCATATAATCCTGCTGTCATTCTCCTAAGGATCTCTTTAAGCTGAGAACCACCTTTGCCAGCTGCTTTCCTAACTTCATCTGTATCCTGCTTTGATCTCACTAGGTTAGCTAGATCTTTAAAACAAACCTTCTCTTCCTCCTGAGCAGGATCTCTTAGAGTAGAGGGCCCCTCACCAGGATCAGTCTCCAGCTCTTCTTCTCCATCTTTGGCCTTTCCACTTCTAGTCTTTAAAGTAGCTACCTTAACTGGAGCTGTGTTTGAATTTACAGCCACCTTAATGGAAGCTGACAGGTCCTGAGATAAATCAGCTGCTGGGGCAGTGACTTCCGGTCCCACCGAGGGAGTGGGTGGAAGTGACGTTGCTCCGTTAATGGCCGATGGAGAAGAAGAAGAAGGAGAAGGAGTGGGAGAAGGAGTAGGCGCCATGTTGATACCAGCTGCCGCCTTTGGCAGCTTGCTGGAATCAGCAAAGTCATTTAGAGCTGCTTTACCAATTAACTTTTTAGCCTTCTTTTTAGCTGACAGAGAATCTCCACCTTCCTCATCACTAGATGACTCTGGGACTGATCCAGAGCCACGGCGTTTTCTTTTTGATCTAGTTTCAATAACAAAACAAGCTCTGGACACCTTTTTCTCCCGACACCAGGAATACAGAGAATACACATTAGTTATCACTAGCAGCAGAATTATACACACCAAATAAATCACCTTTGGATCCCAGGCATCAGCTAAAGTTACTCTCTCCTCAGGCGGAATCTTAAAACCCTTTATCTCAATTGGGAGAGTGGTGGAGGTAACATTCCTGTATCTCACTGGCCATAAGAAATTAATACATTTTCCATACCATAATTTAACTCTATACATAACCCATATATAAATTGTCCGCACCAAATATTTACCCAGGTAATCCAAAATCAAACCCAAACAATATCTGTAAACCAGAGCCCCAAAAATTGAAAAGAATAATCGCTCCACAAACCACAAGACCTTCATGTTTGCTAATTCAGCTAGAAAACACTAAATCAATCAAGTAATAAATTAAACTAATTATCTGCCACACGTTGGGTACGCCAATAAAAAAATGTGGTGGGGTGGAAGGGTAAGGTCGAGAAGCCTCCTCCCTTCCCCCTTGTAAGGTAAAAGGGAAAAAAAATTGAAGGGAAAGGAAAAAAAACTCACAAGCTGAATTAGCAAAGCAGTGGAGCTTTATATTTACAAAGCAATGAAGGATATGCAGGGGAATATTTACAAATTTACAATATCTACAATATATACAAAGATATACAACAGAGTAACACAGAAATGAGAGTAATCCCCCTCGGCAGAGGGGATTCCCCACCTCCGCTCTCCCCTCTCTTCCCCCCTTTCCCCAGAATGGGATAGAAAGAGAAAGAAAAGAGAGGAAAAAAAGTGTTAGAAGCAGTTCGTGTTAATTGGAAAGGAGTTAATACAAGCCTTAACAGTTTTTCAAGGCCGGAGCCTTGGCAGAAAGCCCAGCACAGACAGAGGTGCTGCACCGTGGAGAGGTGGAAGCAAGACTGAGAGAGAAGCGCTGGAAATGCCCATTTCACTCCCAGTTGAGAAGGTACTTCCTCCCACTTCACCAATGAAATAGTTTAGATTATTCTTTCCGTTTACCAACTTCCGTCCACCATTTTCCCTTTCTTAAGGGGACAGCGTCAACCGGCCACATGCCCTCATCCAGATCATCAACAAAGATGTTAAAGAGGATGGGGCCCAGCACTGATCCCTGGGGGACTCCACTACTGACTGTCCGCCAGCTGGATGTGACACCATTCACCACCACTCTCTGGGTTCGGCCATCCAGCCAGTTCCTAACCCAGCTCAGAGTGCTGCTCTCCAAGCCATGGGCTGACAGCTTGGCCAGGAGTTTGCTATGGGGGACGGTGTCAAAGGCCTTGCTGAGGTCCAGGTAAACTACATCCACAGGCCTCCCCACATCCACCAGGCGGGTCACCTGATCATAGAAGGAGATCAGGTTGGTCAGGCAGGACCTGCCCTTCCTAAATCCTTGTTGGCTGAGCCTGATCCCTTGGCCATCCTGTAAGTGCTGTGTTAATGCACTCAGGATGACCTGTTCCATGATCTTGCCTGGCACTGAGGTCAGGCTGACTGGCCTGTAATTCCCTGGCTCATCCAACCGGCCCTTCTTATGGATGGGCACCACGTTGGCCTGCTTCCAGTCCTCTGGGACCTTGCCAGTGAGCCAGGAGTGCTGAAAAATGATGGAGAGCAGCTTGGCCAGCTCCTCTGACAGCTCCCTCAGCACCCTAGGATGGATCCAATCTGGTCCCATGGACTTGTGGGGATCCAGGCGGCTGAGCAGATCACCAACTGCCCCATTTTGGAACAGTGGAAAACTATGCTGCTTCCTGGCTCCTTCTGCCAGCTCTGGATGGCAGCTGTCTGGAAGACATTCTGTCCTGCTAGTGAAAATTGAGGCAAAGAAGGTGCTAAGTATCTCTGCCTTTTCCTCATCCCTTATCACAACGTTCCCCTCCATGTCCACCAAGGAGTGGAGGTTGTCCTTGCCCTTCCACTTGCTATTAATATATTTATAGAAGGACTTTTTGTTGTCCTTCACAGCAGAGGCCAGACTAAGCTCCAAATGCGCTTTTGACTCCCTAATTTTCTTCCTGCAAGACCTAGCAACATCCTTAAATTTTTCATGGGTTGCCTCCCCTCTCTTCCAAAGGTGATATACCCTCTTTTTTTCCCTTAGTTCCATTAAAAGTTCTTTAACCATCCAGGCTGGTCGTCTGCCCCGGTGGCTCATCTTCCGGCACATTGGCACAGCCTGTCCCTGAGCCTTCAACAGTTCTTCCTTGAAGTAGGACCAGCTCTCCTGGCCCCCTTTGTTTTTAAGGGCTTTATCCCAAGGAACCCTCTGAATTAGTTCCTTGAATAGCCTGAAGTCCGCCCTCCGGAAATCAGGAGTGGAGGTCTTCTTGCTACCCTTCTTAGCTTGACCAAATAATGAGAATTCAATTATCTCGTGGTCACTGGCCCCTAAGCACCCTCCGACCACCACATCACCCACCAACCCTTCCCTATTGGTGAAGAGGAGGTCAAGCATAGCCTTGCCCCTGGTAGGCTCTCGCAGCACCTGGGATAAGAAGCTGTCCTCCATGCATTCTAAGAACCTCCTAGATTGCCACTTCTCTGCTATGTTAAGATCCCAGCAGATATCAGGCAAGTTGAAGTCACCCATGAGAACAAGGTCAGACGATCCTGAGACAGCCTTAAGCTGCCTATAGAATGACTCATCATCCTCCTCCTGGTTGGGTGGTCTATAACAGGCTCCAACCAGGATGTCAGCCCTGTTGGCCTTCCCTCTAATTCTTACCCACAGGCACTCAACCTGATTGTCCCTAACCTCCGTCTCAATGGCATCTAGTGCCTCCCTGACGTACAGGGCCACCCCTCCACCCCTTCTTCCTTGCCTGTCTCTCCTGAAGAGCCTGTAGCCATCAATTGCAGCGCTCCAGTCATGTGAGTCATCCCACCACGTCTCTGTGATGGCAACTACATCATAACTTTCCTGCCGCAGCAAGGCTTCCATCTCCTCTTGTTTGTTGCCCATGCTTCGTGCATTAGTGTACATGCACTTCAGCCGGGCTGCTGGTTTCACCTCTGGCTCTGGCTTATCACCCCACACCCCAGCCTGGGGGGACTGATTTCAACCCCTTCCCCCGTCAAAACTAGTTTAAAGCCCTATCTATGAGACCTGCCAATTCCCTCCCCAGAATCTTTTTCGCTTTGAGGGATAGGCCATTCTCGTACACTCTGATCTTACCCCTCCTCTGGGACAGATATGCTCCATCTGTTGCCAGCTGGCCTGGTGCAGCAGAAAGTTTTTCAAGATCAAAAACCCCAAAATTCTTTTGACTGCACCAGCCTCTAAGCCACTTGTTGACTTCAGCTGCTGACCTGTTCCTTATGGTATTCCCACCTGCAACTAAGGGTATAGACGAAAAAATTATTTGTGCCCCCGATTCCTCAACCAGATCTTCCAGGGCCCTGAAGTCATCTTTGATAGCCCTGGGAGTTCTGGTTGCAACATCATCATTCCCTAACTGCATAACTATCAAGGGATAATAGTCAGAGGGCTGCACCATACCAGGCAGTCTTCTGGTAACATCTCCAACCATGGCTCCTGGAAGGGAACAAACCTCCCTGTGAGTAGGGTCTGGCCGACATATGGGGCCCTCTGCTCCCTTCAGGAGGGAATCGCCAATAACAATCACCCTTCTCTTTTTTTTAAGGGAGCAAGTCCTGATGCCGGCGGAAGGCTGTTTAAGCTTAGGCTGTTTCACCTTAGGTCGTTTCACCTTAGGCTGTTTTGCCACAGGGAAAACCCCAGATGGTGTGCCCTCCGATATCAGAATCACCTCACACAGATCACAGATCACACAGTATCACAGTATCACATAGGTTGGAAAGGACCTCGAGGATCATCGAGTCCAACCTATCAACACAGACCCCATGACTAGACCATGGCACCAAGTGCCACGTCCAATCTCCCCTTGAACGCCTCCAGGGTCGATGACTCAACCACCTCCCTGGGCAACCCCTTCCAATGCCGAATGACTCGCTCGGTGAAGAACTTCCTCCTCACCTCAAGTCTAAACCTCCCCTGGCGCAGCTTGAGACTGTCTCCCCTTGTTCTGGTGCTGGTTGCCTGGGAGAAGAGGCCAACCCCCTCCTGGCTACAACCACCCTTCAGGTAGTTGTAGAGGGCAATGAGGTCACCCCTGAGCGTCTTCTTCTCCAGGCTAAACAATCCCAACTCCCTCAGCCTCTCCTCATAGGGCTTGTGTTCAAGGCCTCTCCCCAGCCTTCTTGCCCTTCTCTGGACATGCTCAAGTGTTTCAATGTCCTTCTTAAACTGAGGGGTCCAGAACTGGACACAGTACTCAAGGTGTGGCCTAACCAAAGCAGAGTACAGGGGCACTATGACCTCCCTGCTCCTGCTGGCCACACTATTCCTAATGCAGGCCAGGATGCCACTGGCCCTCCTGGCCACCCGGGCACACTTCTGGCTCATACTCAGGTGGCTGTCAATCAGCACACCCAGGTCCCTCTCTGTTTGGGAGCTCTCCAGCCACTCTGACCCCAGCCTACAGCTCTGCATGGGATTGCCGTAGCCAAAGTGCAGCACTCGGCACTTGGACTTGTTGAATGACATCCCATTGGACTCTGCCCATCTGTCCAGTCAGTTGAGGTCCCTCTGCAGAGCCTTTCTACCCTCTAACTGACTAACATCTGCCCCTAACTTGGTGACATCTGCAAACTTGCTGATGACTGACTCTACCCCTTCATCCAGATCATCGATGAAGATGTTGAAGAGGACAGGGCCCAGCACTGATCCCTGGGGGATACCACTAGTGACTGGCGGCCAGCTGGATGTGGCACCGTTCACTATCACTCTCTGGGCCCGGCCCTCCAGCCACTTCCTAACCCAGCACAGAGTGTAATTGTCCAAGCCACGGGCTGACAGTTTAGTCAGCAGTTTGCTGTGGGGGACTGTGTCAAAGGCCTTGCTGAAGTCCAGGTAGACCACATCCACAGGCCTCCCCACATCCACCAGACGGGTCACCTGATCATAGAAAGAGATCAGGTTGGAGAGGCAGGATCTGCCCTTCCTAAATCCATGTTGGCTGGACCTGAGCCCTTGGCCTTCCTTCAGGTGCGCAGTTATTGCCGCCAGGATAATCTGCTCCATCACTTTCCCTGGCACTGAGGTCAGGCTGACCGGCCTGTAGTTTCCAGGTTCCTCCATCTGACCCTTCTTGTGGATGGGGACCACACTGGCCAGTTTCCAGTCATCTGGGACCTCACCTGTGAGCCAGGACTGGAGGAAAATGATGGAGAGTGGCCTAGCTAGGACATCTGCCAGCTCTCTCAGCACCCTAGCACCCTCCTTCTCTCCTTCTGAGCCTGTTCTTTCTGAAGAGTCTGTAGCCATCCAACACAGAACTCTAGGCTTGGGATTCATCCCACCATGTTTCCCTCAAAGCAATAATATCATAGTTTTCCTGATGGACAATAGCTTTGAGCTCTTCTTACCCTATCTGCCATCAACAAGCTTGGAATCATGCAAATCAACCCGTGATCAAAAAAAACAGAGTCCTGCTGGTAGCACCAGGCTCAAAGCCAGGAATAAATCTCTTGGGTCTTTCTCAATCTATTTGGGCTGTTTCATGCTACTGGATGGAAGAGAACACTACCTGTGCTCCCACTCCATTATCAGTTGACCCAGGGCCTTGAAGTTCCTCTTGACAGCCTTCAGTTTTCATTTTTCTAGTTCATCATTGGTTGATAATGGGTAACAACCTGCCAGCTGCACCAGGGTGGGAAGCTTTATTGCCACATCCTTGTGGGATGGGTCAAGTCAGCAAACTGGACCCTCTGTGCCTCTCAGAAGACAATCACCAATAACTATAAACCTTCTGCTTTTCTTGGTAGAGGCCATGTTGATACATGGTACTGACTGCCTTGCCTTGGGTAGCTCTTTGGGGGCATTTTCTTCTTTGTCATTATTTGTCTGTCCCTCACAGTCCAGAGCCCCATATCTGTTATGTAGGGGCTAATGAAAATGTGTGGGAAGCTGTAGGTACCACCTGCTGCACTGAGCAGAGATCAGTCTCCTTTCACCCTCACTGTGAGCTCTGAGAGTTGAGTCTGTTATGGGGAATGCAGGATGTGACTCCATTGGTCTGTCTCTGACTCACATCCCCTGATGCTTCTCAGCCTTCTCATCTGCTCTTGGAGTTCTGTTACCAAGTGGAGGAGCTCTTTCACCTGGGTCCATCTTGCACAGGTTGGCTCTGCGCTGCTCTCCTGCACCTATGTCACAGCTGAGCACACTTTGCAGCCTGATGCTTTCTTGTTTTCATGCATCTCCTGAAGCTCAGCCTGGGTAGCTGCATCAGTGATGGAAGGACAGCACACCAGGAGGCCATCACCTTCTGCCAGTCAGAGGCCATTGCTTCTTTACTAAGGCTGATCTTCTCAATAAGAGAGATGCTACTGTCTGCTTGCCTTGCCTGCACAAACTACTGAACCATCCCCTTTCTGATACACCACATGCTGTTTACCAGCCCTGCTTGCAGGTGCTCTGGGTCACTGGCACTCCCTGTAGGTGTTTAAATACCCCACATTGGGTCAGAGTCAACTTCACCTTGAAGCCACATCAGTGTCATGTGGTTGCTTTTTGAGGACTTCTGGGGTAAACATATGAGGGTCTGCCCTTCATTACTTTACATAAAACTGTACTTGTACTGAATGTGCTCTTTCTGTTGGTGATTATTGCTTTAGAGGAATAGATTAGTGCTATCAAGTGGCTGTTGTGTTATGATATGGTTACTCTACTAGCCACTTAGTATAGATGTAATCTCACCCAGTTCATGGGTCAGGCTTTGTCTAGAGTAATACAGGTCTTTCCTGAGAATGCCACCTGGAGATCTGACCTCAGGCTGAATGAGTGGCAGGATGTGTGCGAGCATATGGGCAAATGCTTAGGATGATGATCACCTCTAATTTCTTGGAATTTCACCCCTGATGAAGTACAAAGTCCTGACAAAATGCTATAACATTTGGAAAAAAAATATGTAGGCAGGGTAAGTTCCCAGGAGACAGAAACCACTGAAATGTGCTGGGGTCTGGCCCATGCATATTAGAATTAGAATTAGAATTAGAATTAGAATTTTAGAATTAGAATTAGAATTAGAATTAGAATTAATTAGAATAAATCAGGTTGGAAGAGACCTTCAAGATCATCGCGTCCAACCCATCAACCAATCCAACCCACCTAAACAACAATTACACCCTTCTCATCACTGTTCAGTGTCATCAGGGACAAGAGAAGATCTCTGGACCTACAAGCAGACCGGCAGGCACAGTGTTTACTCAGACTCCAACAAGAGAACCAGACTGCATCACTATCAAGAAAAAGAAATATACAAAGAAAGCAGTTGATCTGGCAAAAGATGAGAATGAAAAAGGTTAACCATGGGAACAAGAGGAAGAACCAGAGGTTGCTGCTGTCTTTATTTCTGGCTTTGAAAGATGGCCAAAGACAAACAGTGGGCAAAATGAGTAGGCTCCAACAATATGAGGAAGGTCTTTCTCCTTCTATATGGACCTGTGTTTCAGCTGTGTAGGAACTGTCCCAGAATGTTGCCCAAAAATAACAGAAGAGCTGATTCTGCTTCTGATCCTCCTGAAGGGACTTCCAAAGCATCTTGACAGAATGCAACTGATCCAGCGAGAATTAGAGGACCGCTGCCTCCAACTAGATAGAAAGGGACAATTGGGTATGGATATGATGACTTAGCAAGTGAAAAACATGAGAGTATGAAGCTTTAGTAATTGCAGATGCACGGTATACTCTGATGCCATCAAACTACAAGGGGATGGAACCTGTCCATATTTCTGGTGTTAAAAGAGGATCCCAATGGCTGGATGTGTTGGAAGCAGAGCATTGAAACGGAGGCCACAGGGGTGGAAGGAATCACTGGCACCTACTGCCCATAGTCCTACCATCTGGACTGAGCATGAGACTGATCCAGACTGTACTAGAACAGGGTGACGCTTCAGAGAACCCACAGTAAAAAGTCAAATATTCACAGCAAGATGATCTCATTTTAAGTGAGAATGGACAGTAAATGACATATGATGTATATTGTACAATGCTCATTGGCTGAGCATGATATAAATGGTATAGACTAAAGGATGGATAATGTAATGGGTTTAATCAGTTGAATATGTTGAAGAGTATTCAACATCATGATGATGCCATATAGTTTTAAATTCTGTTTGGAGCAAAGTATCCAGCCTGGATGGGCAGAGTCTAATGGGAGGAGATTTAACAGATCTAAGTGCTGGGTTCTACATATGGGCCACAACAACCCCATGCAACAATACAGACTGGGGACAGAGTGGCTGGAGAGCAGCCAGGCAGAAATGGACATGGGGGTACTGGTGTCATGGTAGTGCCAAATGGCCCCAGCACAAATCCAGACAGACACTAAGATGTCTAGACATGGTTCCCCTCTCCCCGCTCCTGCCTGCAGAAAGCCAGGGTAATGCGGGAAAAGGAACAAAGGGGGCAGGACCATGCATGTCTGGTAAACAAACCTGTATCTGTGGTAAGAGCATGTGTTTTGGCCACAGCCTGGCAGAATGCCTTCCCATTGGGTAACTATGTGCTGGTTTAAGTGTCCTATTGGTCCAGTCAGTTTTGGGCAAAATTTATATACAGGCTGATTTCTAGTTGCCTGTGCCTTGCTTTTCCTTTGCTCAAGGCTTACTTAACCTTGCTCAGCCTTGCTTGAACCTGCTTGGACCTTGTCTGGCTTGCAACTGCCTCGAGTTGCATAGCCTCGAGTTGTCTGGTCCAGCACCTGGGATAAAGCCACAAGCATACACACCGCAAGCTACAAGAGAAGCCACAAGCTTAGGAGCTGGAACCAAGCCCGCTTCCCCTTGTGATCAGGATTTTGCCATGCCTCAGTTTCCCCAGGACAAAGCAAGTGCCCATTGTGAGAAGTGTCATTAACAGCCTGCCATCTGCTGAAGCCAGATCAGCCATCAAAGACTGCATGGTATTCCTGCCATCAACCTGCTGTGCTTGGTGCTTGAGAGCATCCCAAAACCTTTAATACACAGGAGCAGCACTCCCTACCTGCGTACAACCAGCTGTGCATAATTAATTCACTACCTCTTTGCATAGAATTTGTTCCAGAATGCTCCAGAATGGGGTAGTTGGTGATCTGCTCAGCCGCTTGGATCCCCACAAGTCCATGGGACCAGATGGGATCCATCCTAGGGTGCTGAGAGAGCTGGCAGATGAGCTGGCCAAGCCACTCTCCAGCATTTTTCACCAGTCCTGGCTCACTAGAGATGTCCCAGAAGACTGGAAGCTGGCCAACATGGTGCCCATCCACAAGAAGGGCCAGTTGGATGAGCCAGGGAATTATAGGCCTATCAGCCTGAACTCAGTGCCAGGCAAGATCATGGAACAGGTCATCTTGAGTGCAATCCCACAGCGCTTACAGGATGGCCAAGGGATCAGGACCAGCCAGCATGGATTTAGGAAGGGCAGGTCCTGCCTGACCAACCCGATCTCCTTCTACGATCAGGTGACCTGCCTGGTGGATGTGGGGAGGCCTGTGGATGTAGTCTACCTGGACTTCAGCAAGGCCTTTGACACCATCCCCCACAGCAAACTCCTGGCCAAGCTGTCAGCCCATGGCTTGGAGAGCAGCACTCTGAGCTGGGTTAGGAACTGTCTGGATGGCCGAGCCCAGAGGGTGGTGGTGAATGGTGCCACATCCAGCTGGCAGCCAACCAGCACCAGAACAAGATGACACAGTCTCAAGATGTGCAGGGGGAATTTTAGGCTGGATGTTACACAGGCGGATGATGGTCTCTTCTCCCAGGCAGCCAGTACCAGAACAAGAGGACACAGTCTCTCTATCCTTTCCTGTTGTTGACTAATTGAAAGTGTGGTTCTGCATCACTTAACTGTCAGAGCAATTGTATCCGTATCTCAAACCTATCCTTCCCTTCCCAAACCTTCCTTTCCATTCCCAAACCTTCTCTTCCCAAACCTTCCCAAACCTATCCTTCCCTTCCCAAACCTTCCTTTCCATTCCCAAACCTTTGCTTCCCAAACCTTCCCAAACCTTTCCTTTCCTTCCCAAACCTTCCCTTCCCAAACCTTCCCAAACTTTTCCTTCCCTTCCCAAACCTTCCCAAGCTTTCCCAAACCTTTCCTTCCCAAAGCTTCCTTTCCATTCCCAAAACTTCCCTTCCCAAACCTTCCCTTCCCAAATCTTCCCTTCCCCTTCCTTTCCCTTACACAACACACACAACTCCTGCATATACACAAATAAATAGATTTGCTTATACAAAAAATGTTGTCAAGGAAAAAGCAGTGCTTGCCTGAAGCAGAGGCCAGATGCTTTTTTCATTTTTTTACATCTTTTTTCCATCAAAGCTGTGCATTTTCAAAATTAAAATCCACAGCAATAATGAAACATTTTAAAATGCATGCAAAGTCTTGAGGGCTTATAATATGCTAAAAACTGGCAATGCATGTTTACATCCATATATCAACTTGGATGTGTTGAAAAGATTTAAAGTGTAAAATATGCAAATATGTGTCATATTGTCACACTTGGTCTCCCTAATGGAACTCCCTTTCATCTCAACTCTTCTTAATTTCATGAATATTACATGTCCGTCACACCTTTTACTCCTGCTGTTGCTAGGCTGAGAAGATTATGAAAATATGTTAATAGTAACTTTCATCAAATAAAAGTTGCAATATTCTAAATAATAAAAAAATGCCCTAAAATAAAAGTGGTTGAGTTATTTTAAGTGATTTTGCTTTCTTCAGGAAGCACAGATAACTACCAGTCAATTAAATTAATAAGGAAATAGTGAAGAAATTATAAAAACCTTCACATGTGAATTGTTGAATTCAGCTAATACTTGAGTGCATGCATGCACACGTGTGTGCATGTGCACACAAATATGATAAACATCTTGAGTAGATCTACCTGCATGAAGAACCTAGTGGCAATTTCAGACTTTCATACCTTTCTTAGGCATAATATTTCTTCCTTATTTTCTTTAGCAAGGTCTACTAAGCAAGTAAAAGCAATTCTAAAGTTCTCCTCATGTACATTGCATAGCCTTATTCTTCTACAGTTTTCAAATAACATCCCTTCTTTGATAAACAGTTGTCTGTGGACATTCGGGGCCCAAAAATATGGAGCAAAAAAATTTAAAGTGTTTTTTTTTTAAACAAACAAACAAAACAAAACTAAAGCCATTATTTATTTTTAAAACTATATGCATTATTTGGAGAGGGGAGAGAAGAGGAGGGAAGGGGAGGAGAGAGTAAGGGAGAGGAGGGGAGGTCACAGGAAAACAGATTACATAGACATGATTATATGGTTATTAATGTTTGATAAGAGGAACAAATAATCAAAATATTAATAACTTTATTGACTCAAAATCCTGTGCCAAACATCAATAAACTTATTTACAATTCATTCAGGTTTGTGTATCCAGTGGGGAATTACCTACACAAAATCTTGGTAATAATGATAGTATGTACAACTTAGGGAAAGGAAGGATTTGACAAAAGTATCTGTACTCCTAATACCAAATTCAAAGTTAGAAGGAGAGCAAGGAGCCACAATTCCTGACTCAGTAACAAGGTGGGCCTCCTTTGCTCCCTGATAGAGCAAACGGAGAAAGAAGAAAAACAAAAAAACATATCCAGTTTGCTTTTGTAAAGTCAATAATCAGAATCACTTAGGAAAGCAGTATTCAGTTTGGAAAATTCTGATCAATCCAAGACATGGTATTGAGAGTCGAAGTGAGGAAATTTTATAATCGAAAAATTATTTTCTTGATATAATTTTGTAAAGACAAGGAAACATAAATGGGGAACCAAGAATATTGTCCAAACCAAAAGTAAAAATGAAACTGCACGGCAATCACTGGAGGGGGAATGGGGCAAGAAGCACACAACCAGCAGGCTGGTAGATGGGCAGGAGCCAAGAGGGAAAAAAGAGGAGGATTTACCAAAAAAAATTCTCTATTTAACTGCCTTTTGAAACAAAAAGGACCACTGGCTTCTGGCAACTATGAATAAATCTATGTGCATATTTTCTTTTGTTTACCTCCCCTTACTTCTTAGGGGCTCTTAGTGAACCTGTTTGGGCCTGGTCATGCCCAACCAGGACAATCATACAGGGAACTCCTAAATACCCTTTATCATCACAAGGTGACATAAAAAGCTCTGGGCTATATAAAGGTGTGGTTTGGAACTAAACATACCTGAGGATTACCTGAGGCCCAGCCAGCATGGATTTAGGAAGGGCAGGTCCAGCCTGACCAACCTGATCTCCTTCTATGATCAGGTGACCCGCCTGGTGCATGAGGGGCAGGCTGTAGATGTGGTCTGCTTGGATTTCAGCAAGGCCTTTGACACCATCCCCCATAGAAAACTCCTGGCCAAGCTGACAGCCCATGGCCTGAACAGGAGCA
This sequence comes from Melanerpes aurifrons, assembly GCA_011125475.1. Taxonomy (NCBI): domain Eukaryota; kingdom Metazoa; phylum Chordata; class Aves; order Piciformes; family Picidae; genus Melanerpes; species Melanerpes aurifrons. The sequence continues at coordinate 3,511,887 of WWNC01000076.1, read as the reverse complement.
TTCTGCACTGGGTGAGGAACTGGCTGGAGGGTTGAGCCCAGAGAGTGGTAATGAATGGTGCCACATCCAGCTGGTGGCCAGTCACTAGTGGTGTGCCCCAAGGATCAGTGCTGGGCCCTGTGCTCTTTAATAGCTTTAGTGATGATCTGGATGAGGGCATTGAGTCCATCATCAGTAAATTTGCAGACAAGACCAAGTTGGGGTCAGATGTTGATCTGCTGGAGGGTAGAGAGGCTTTGCAGAGGGACCTCGATAGGCTGGACAGGCCGGGTTCTGCACATTGGCCACAGTAACCCCATGCAGTGCTATGCGCTGGGGTCAGAGTGGATGGAGAGCAGTCAGGCAGAGAGGGACCTGGGGGTTCTGGTTGATGGTAGGCTGAACATGAGCCTGAAGTGTGCCCAGGCAGCCAAGAGTGCCAATGGCATCCTGGCCTGTATCAGGAATAGTGTGGCTAGCAGGAGCAGGGAGGTCATTCTGCCCCTGTACACTGCACTGCTTAGGCCACACCTTGAATACTGTGTCCAGTTCTTGGCCCCTCAGTTTAGGAAGGATTTTGACTTGCTGGAACGAGTCCAGAGTGGGCAACAAAGTTGGTGAGGGCTTTGTAACACAAGCCCTATGAGGAGAGACTGAGGGAGCTTGGGTTGCTTAGCCTGGAGAAGAGGAGGCTCAGGGGAGAGATGTTATTGCTTTCTACAACTACCTGAAGGGAGGTTGTAGACAGGCGGATGTTGGTCTCTTCTTCCAGGCAACCAGCACCAGAACAAGAGGACAAAGTCTCAAGCTGTACCAGGGGAGTTTTAGGCTGGAGGTGTGGTGGTTTGGAGAGAAGGGCCTAGCCTTCTCTCCCCCACAAAGAGGAAGAAAACCCACTGCTAGCCAGCCGGAGAAGCAAAAGGAAAAAATGCTATATTTTACAAGCAATTTGGAGAATGCAGGATATTTACACAATTTACAGTATTTACAACATATATACAGAAATATACAGCAAAGTAAAAAAAAACCAATAATACGGGAACGAAATTCCCTCCTCTGGAGGAAGGTTCCCCCCCTGTACCTCCTTCTCTCCCCTTGTTACCCAAAGAGGGTTACAAAGAGAGAAAAAGTCAGGAGATTAATAAAGCAGAGTGTTAGTAGGCCTTATCTGTTCAGGGTCACTCTGGCAGGGAGCCCAGAAGCAGATGATCTGGAAAGGGAAAAGGAAAGGAGCGAACTGAGGAAAGTTCCAACTGAACTCAAAACTTAAAGTTGCATTCTACCAATCTACCAATGAAATTCATTTAGAATATCTGATTGTTTTCGTCAATACTCCAAAACATTCAGCGAGAGCGTCCCAGCGCTGTCTCTTTCTTAAAGGCACAGCCTCAAACGGTCACATGAGGTTAGGAAGAAATTCTACACAGAGAGAGTAATTGTCCACTGGAATGGGCTGCTAAGGGAGGTGGTGGTGTCACCATTGTGATAAACTGGTTATAATATTTGGCTTTTGCAAGGGGAATTACTGGGGACTGTGGGTTGGTTATTGTGTGGGGTATTGGGGAAGAAAGGTGAGGTGCCAACAAGTCTGAAGACTGGTTAGGTCAAAAGTGCAGGTTTTGTCTCAGTCTGGTTTTGTTTCAGTCTGGTTTTGTCTCAGTCTGGTTTTGTCTCAGTCTTGATGGAGAGGGGTGGGAGTGTGTTGGGGAATATATGAATATGTATGTTTGCTGTCTATTTAAGTTAACCTTGTGTTGTTAGGGTGCGCCTCTAGCAAACTCGCTATGTGCCCAGCGCTGTGTTGCCTTTATTTTATAATAAACTGGTTATAAATTTTCAGCAGTGAGTTCGTTTCTCATACCATCATTGGAGGTGTTTAGGAGGAGACGTGATGGGGTGCTTGGTTTGCATGGTTTAGTTGATTAGGTGGTGTTGGATAATTGATTTGACACTATGATCTTGAAGGTCTCTTCGAACCTGTTTTTTTCTATTCTATTCTTTCTATTCTATTCTATTCTATTCTATTCTATTCTATTCTATTCTATTCTATTCTATTCTATTCTATTCTATTCTATTCTATCTTTGAAGAAGAAATCACTATGGGTGAAAAGAGATTACTAAGGTTGGTAACAGAAAAAAAATTGTGGCCATTTCTGTGAAAAGAGGCAAAGAGAGATGATAGGTAGATGTAGACATGGGTTGGTGATGCACCACATATTAGGCTGTCATAAGCACATCTCTACAGGGCGCCCTTTGCAGAAGTGCTGAACAAAGACCTGATCTGCAGGTGTGCATCCACCTTCATGAAAGAAGAGGGCCTGAGAACATGTCTCTTTATAAAATCAGAGAAAGTTATGAGACATCTTCCCCGTTTCAACATTCATCTGGATACATTTTTTTTAATCTAAAGATTGATAAGAATGGGTTAACAGTATAAAGAGTAAAACTTCAGTCTAATTAGTAGTTCCTTTATTTGTAATAGAGGGGAGGAAATAACAGAACCCCCTAACAACACCACCACCACAAGACAAAGAGTGCTTTCTAAGTGTCTGCTACAGTCTTCCTACAGTGGACGAATTCTGACGTGAAACAGCTGTTTATTTCGAAGAAGAAATTGAAGATCCACCTCAGTCTAGACATCAGGGTGGGCAAACTCTGGCAGAAAATCAGATAGTGGTTTCATTGCATCAAGCACCTTTCAGAAATGTCTCCCTGCTTCATCATGTCAGTATCATGGTTTGTTGTTGACAGATGGCATGGTGAACCCTCTCTGTAATAATCATGTAACTTTCTAAAACTGTTCCCTTTATTATCTGTCCTAAGCTCATCTATTTTTAACTGCTGAAATTTATCCTAAAAGGAATAGCACAGCTCATAAGGTCAGCTACTGTAAATCAACCTGGATTCATTTTAATGAGAAACATTAGTCTTTTCTTATGGTTTTGTTTGTTATAGGTATTTTTGGTTTGGTTTCAATATTCTTAGAAAACAAACTATTCTTTCTCCCTGGAAGTTCTAAATAATGAATTTTCATTTTTATTTCCAGAAACTGAGAGTTTTCATTTTTCTATTCTGTTAGCAGATGAGCGAAAATGCAGGTGTAGCTATTAAACAATAAACTTTACATTAAAAAACAGAAGACATTCTAATAATTCTGTAATTCTCCTACATATTTGGGATATGGAGGTTAGATTACATAGACAGAGCCATATGAATTAGATGCTGAAAGCATTTTAAACATTTCTTTTCCACTTCACATGGTGTTCACTCTGCATCAATTCATAAAAATTCCACCCAGCAATGGGTTAGGAACCTCAGAATGGTTGAATTATAGGTTCTCAAAACACATTTCTTAGAGATGGTATTTCCCAAGTGCTGTAAATTGTGATTCACAACTGGGCTGTAACAAAAGATCTGAGGATTAGAATGTCATGGTATCTGCTCTTAAGTTCCCTGGAAATGATCCATCACTCATTTTCCAACAATGATCCAGCTATTACACTACCTATCAGAATAACAGAGCTGGGCATAAATGTAACCCCACAACTCCACATTCAAACATTTCTTGTTGCTGAACAGTAGGACTATGTCTGTTTGCTAAAGCTGTCTTTGGTTGCATATATTCTATAGTTTTGGGTAAAAGACAGTCTGATGTCAAATGAAGGGACAAAAAGTAGCTTTTCTCCCTCACTGACCTACCATTTTGCATCTATCCCCTTAAGCACTGGCAGTCCATTTATGATTTTCTAGCTGAATGCAGTCAACTGACAAACAAAAAGTGCCTGCCTCTTCCTTTCTGCATTAATGCCATCTTCTATTTATTTTTGTGCAGCAAATTTGGCATTTGAAAATATGTATGATTAAGAGACGTGTATTCCTTTAAGAGACTATTTCTTAGTAAGCTTCTGAGGAGTCTATTTCTTTTAATTTTTCATAAAGTGTAGCTTATGAAAAATTTAAATGAAATCATTTAGTAGTGATTGCTCCATAAACACAACATGAACTCCTTTTAAATTCCAATTATATAGCAGCTCACCTCTTTAAGTGGTTCTGAATGAGAATAGCTGAGTGCAGCCACAGTCCTTTCAGATGGATGGGATGTAAAATGAAGGACTTGACCATTTTTCACCATTAGAAATCTATGTATTTCCCCCCTCTACCAGGGTAAATACAGGGTAAGTAACCAGATGATCTGGCTAAATTCCCAATGAAATAATTACATTCTATCTACATGAAATGCTCTATTCAGTTTCAGCTGCAGACAACATTCTTCTTTGCTTTCTCCCCTCTGACAAAATGTCTCACTGCTGCCTACTGATAAACAGCTGCCAATTTCCACCCAGGATTTAGTGGCATTTTACTGGTTGTTAAAATAATAATACGCTAGCACTTACACACTTAGAGGAGATTGTAGAAAAGAAGCTGACTACTTCAGATTAGACTGCTAATAGATGAATATTAAGGTATGGTAATCATAGTTTCTATGAGGGGTATGTACAGAAGTGTACATTGAGATGGTTCCACCAGAGTCACTGAACTGTGTTATTTATATCCTTTGGAAGATGATTTTAAATTAATGAGTAGATAAAGAAATTCAGACCTGATCCTGATCTTTAAGAATCATAAACTGGGACCAGTTTCATCATGGCAAACCAGTCTAATAGATGTCAAATACGATCAGCAACAGACTCTTTGACTTTACTATCTTCAGGGAGAAGACTCTCCTACTTAACTTTAGGCTTGCACTTTGTTTCTTGTGAAAAGGATAAACATGCTGGGATAGAGAAGCTTTATTCACAAACTTGTGGCAAAGTTTCAATATAAATATTTCTGAATTTGAGCACAAATTAATGCTTTCTATGTGCTTTCTATGTACTTTCTCGGTCCAGAGAGGGAGAGAGACACAGTTTCTTTGAATATTCCCAAGTTATGAAATTAGAGGAACAAACAAGGCCAAAATATCATCAGTAACAAAATTAAGTGTACAGAAGAGAAGAAGGGAGAGAGAGGGGCAGAAAATCGAGAGAGAAGAGGGAGTGAAGAGAGGTAAGGAATTGTATTACCACAACCCTCCACCCCCACAAGACAATTTGGGTTTGTGGAGTTTGGGTCCTGCCACTTAGGTTAGGAGGAGATGTCAACCTTGTTGGCTATGCCATCCTCCACTGGAGGAAGGAAGGGAGAGATCCCGAGTCCAAATCCTTCTCTGAGCACCCTCTTCACCTCCTTAGTTTACGAAAGATGTTGAATTGCTGGAACATGTCTAGAAAAGGGCAAGAAAGCTGGTGAGGGGTTTGGAGCACAAGCCCTGTGACAAGAGGATGAGGAAGCTGGAGTTGTTTAGCCTGGAGAAGAGGAGGCTCAGAGGAGACCTTATACTGTCTACAACTACCTGAGGGGAGGTTGTAGCCAGGTGGGAGTTGGTCTCTTCTCCCAGGCAACCAGCACCAGAACAAGAGGACACAGTCTCAAGCTGCACCAAGGGAGGTTTAGGCTGGATGTTAGGAAGAATTTCTTCACAGAAAGAGTGATTTGCCATTGGAATGGGCTGCCTAGGGAGGTGGTGGCATCAACATCACTAGAGGTGTTTAGGAGGAGAGTGGATGAGGCACTTGGTGCCATGGTTTAGTTGATAAGATGATGTTGGGTGATATGTTGGACTTGATCTCAAAGGTTTTTTCCAACCTGGTTAATTCTATTCTATTCTATTCTATTCTATTCTATTCTATTCTATTCTATTCTATTCTATTCTATTCTATGAGTTGCAGCAGGCGGAACTTAGAGCACGAAGAGAGGGTTCCTCCTGGTCTGCTGCTTCCAGGATACATGGTGATGTGTCTGCCCTTTTCTCTCCTTGCATTTTCTTCTCCATTTTGTTTCTTCAGAGCAAGCATTGCTCAGGTCTTTTTCTTCTTCTGACCAGGTGTCCTAGTTTGAGTCAGATCCTCCCTTAGAATGCTTCTAACTGAGTTAGTCTGGCAAAGTTAATGCTGGGGGGGTGGAACTTCAACCCACCACATATGATTGACATCATCATGACAGCTAGTGGATATGATCATTCAAATTCATTCAGAACATCCAGATGTATTTTAACTTTTTTATTTTTTTTTTTACATATTTTTCTAATAAGTTCTGTGAAATTTTGATCTTACAAAGCCTTATATGCAATTTTGTAGCCATCTTCTTCTTTATGTTACAAAACCTGTGAGTGTTCCGAGACCAACAGTCATCTTCCTGATGACTTGTTACTGTACTGTTCTAAGAACTGTATTCTCTGACCTTGTATTTTAGTAATACAGTTAATGCTTTTATGTCTTCTTTAGTTTTATGTTTTTCTCTTGATGACATTGATACCATTATTTCACATATCAAGACTCTCTTGTATTTTCTTTACAGTTGAGATACTTGGAAGATATTAATTATCTGTAGAGGGAGTTAATGCATTCTGTTTCCTAAGTTGCTATCTAAAGTGCAGGACCTCAAGGAAGTTGCCTGTGAACTTCAAATTGTTTGACAGCAAGCTTCTGACAGTCAAATCGAGTCTACAGTTCTAGGCATGGATTAGATAATTGTGTGGACAAATGTCAAATGATAACTGTGTATGTACATAATTATTCAGTCTGAACATGTAACTTTCTTAATGTTTGCAAATTAGGCATGTAACTTCATCTACGGGTTAGTGAAATGGGCTTTCACATTCATCTAGCTGAAATCAGGCATCTAAACTGTAATAATTACACTATTGGTATAATCCTGCTCTTTTTAGAATCTATAATGAGCATTTTAATTTAATGATAGTTTTTACAAACTGAAAAAAATCTTTTGAGTAGAAACAGATGTTCCACCTTTTTTCTTTGCGTTTTAGGTGTGCTGTGAAAACAGTGGACTCCTGTTTGAGATGTGATTAAAATCATCCTGTACAAAAAAATTTGCTCCTGTATATTGCCTGGCCAAAACCAGAAGAAAATTAAAGTGCAAATTTATGCTATGTGCAGAGCTTTAAGTTATTAAACCCTCTAAATCAATGCATTCATACTTTCTTCTTTGCTTTTTGCAATCCTCTCTACAGGACCTATGAAAATAGAGTAGAACATTGCAGCTTCTGTTTACACTGAAAATCCTCTTCTCATTCACAGCACTTATAGAGTTGCTGATGAAAAACTCATCAAAATCCATTGAAAGATTTCCTTTGACACGAGTGATTGCAGGATCAGGGCATAAATTCCCCAAACTGATGGACATTCATTTTCCTTCTTTTCCTGAAAGAGGGAAAAATAATTTTGTATGTGCTTTTGGGGCAAATGAGGATTCCAGTTCATTTGAGGTCTAATGATAATTAGCACAGTACCAATGAAGACAAAATTGCTGAACTCTAGTTTCATTGATGTGCTTCCTTAAAATCTCAGAATGTAACAGCCCTGTCCAAGTTCATTTGGACTTTTTCAATGATTTCTCAAAAGTAATTGCTAAAGGTTGTCTTACACTTCTTCTGACAGATGCGTTGACAGTATAGATTAAATTTCATCAATCCTTGCAGATTTGACAATGGCCAGGATATCATAATATTCTTCAACCTGAGCTATCCTAATTCAGCCTTGTGACTTTTTTCTTCTCTTGTCAAAGACCACTGCCTTAAGTATCCTGCTACTGTCAGCTTTTCAGTGAAAGCTAAAACAGCAACACATTTAGTATTGTCTTCCCTTAATGTTTTGCTGCTTCTCCTTTTGTTAAGTAGCAGACTTAACATTTTCTTTTGTGTACCCTTGATTTTCCAGAGTATGTATTTTTTTTTCCATGATCTATTTTACATCCTTTGCTAATAGTACCTCATTTTGTGTATTTGACTTTCTTTCTGACTTCTGTTCTTACATGTCCTTACTTTTCTCCTATAAGGGACCTGTGTCCGAGAATGTGAGTCAATTTCCAGTGTGCCTTTCAAATTTGAGTGGAAGGTTAGATATTTAAACAGCAAAGTTCTTGTGGTTGTTAAAGAAGTAGTAAATGGTAGCCAGAGTGAGTATTCAGGGGACAGAAGGGTCCTCTGGCTTACAGTCTCAAATAAATTGCACTGGGACTTCAAAGGCTTTCAAAATGAAGATATTGTACTGAATTGAAGATTATCTTACTTTTCCATATTGTCTACAGACAGCTTTTGTGTCAGCTTTTCAGCTCTTTAGTGAATTAAAAAAAAAAAAAATCAAACAAAAAAGCTGGGTTCTTTTTCTATTAAAATAGTGTGGTCAAACATAAAAGTAAATATATATATTATTTTCATTCTCATTATTTGAAATCAGATATTTTCTCCCAGTATTTTTCTGCAGAATATTATTTAAATAAAAAGATTATTTTTACCATATAAAAAAGCCAAATCCAATCAGATAACATAAGCAACTAGTTTCCTAGAATCCTACAGAGAAAACACTTATCTTACAGGCTTTTGAAAATCAAGAGGAGTTCCACATCCTTTCACATTATAAACTATATTACACTTTGGCTAGTCATGACAATGTGAGGCAACAATGTCATAACTTTGTTCCTTATTTTTCCACACCTCCACAATCAAACATGGAGGAGCAGATGCTTGAGAGCAGCAGATAATTTCTCCCTCTGGTAGTAATCAGCTAAACTTGTTTACACCATTCTTTTGTGACCTGACATGGTTCTACCAGTAAAAGTAATTTTGTACTTTCTGATGGTTTCTGAGATGGAAGGAGCAAAAAATACTCACCCACTTTGCAATATATTCTGCTGATCTTCACTTCTCTCTCAAATCCCTAACCATCAGAGATGGACGCTGTACTGGAAACTTTTGAGCCTAAAGTTCTGTGGTTGTCCATACAGGAATGCAAGATTCTTTTTGAATGCATGGATGATGAGATAACACAATGCAAATTATTTTTTACCATTGCTTTAGAACTGTAAGTTTTTTGAGAAGTTTCTGATGCAAGACGAAATGGGTAAGCATGTGGCTGACACTGCCTCAAGTAAGGGGACCACTGCCACATATAGACTTGTTTTCACCAGATTTATAGTCATAACAAAATGCCTAGAGACATAAACAGGTGATTAACAAAGTCTAACATTGTCCCAGCAGGTTAAATATTTAATGTCTCTTAAAATAAGCTATCTAAAAATCAAAAAAGTTTCTAATAGATTATTTATCAATATGACACCAGTTTTTTACATTATCGTACACAACAAAGGGGGGTAATTTAGCACTTGGCAAGTCTGAGTAAAGAATGTAGCAACCCAAAAGACATTTTCAGTAGAGCAAAGATTATGGTCTTTATTCACATATTTCCAAGTCAGAAATTCACTGCCTTTTCTTGAAGAGCTTTCAAGGTTAATATCTACACATACAACTACCCTACATCTTCATGTATCAAATGGCTTTTGTTATGCTAATCTTTGAATATAAACCTGTCTGTCTGGATCTTATAAGCTAAGTTGGTTTTGCTGGAATGTGCAGAGTGAGGCAGAGTTTCAGGCAAACATATATCAAGGAAAGAGTTATAATTCTCCAGGTGCCACAGCTGTGTTTTACATTGTGTTCTTTTATTTTTCTTTACTTTTCTTCCCCCAATTTCCCTCGTCTATATCAATTTTTATTTTGTTTTTCTTTATCTTCCAGTAAAAGAACTGACAAGCCTAAGAATTTTCCCTCAACAATGACCACATTTCTGCTTTGGTTGTCAAATTTTGTACGACCACAGATTTTGCCAAAGGAATATTTGGATATTTTTTCTGTACAATTTATTGATGAACTGACTGTGTCAAGTGAAAGCTCATATGTTGCTTCTCAGAGATGAAACAACGTCTCTCAAACAGAACAATAAAACGAATAAAAATTTTGTTTCCCTACATGAAAGATGAGCAAGAGATTGAATGTCATTAAAAAACCCCAAACAAACAAATAAAAAACCCCACCAAGTTTCTTCTATTTGAAAAAATAATTACTCTGTTTAACCTTTTGTGTTGTTCCATAAAACTACTTGATTCCTTCAAATGGAACTAAAATGTGACAGATCCATAATGTAAATATCTACTATATAATACAAAAATCTGAATGGAGTTCAAGGATTGAAAGCAATAAATCTATGGAAAAAATGTTTGGCCTAGCATTTCAGATCATTCTTCAAAGTGAAAAAGAACAGAGATAGAACTCAAAATTTGGGTATAAGTCTTGCAGCTATGTAAGTGTTTATCCTTTCTTTATCCTATAAAGTGCAATAAACATGCTGGCATCTTCTGCAAGGTGGTTTGAGATAACACTGGCTTCAAAGCTGAGAAAATTAGAGAATACGTGCCAAATACATACATGTGATGAACTTGTGGCTTAGTAAAAGATAGTTTTGCTTCAATAGCAACAGATATCAATATTTTAAAATACATAAGAATTTCTGACTACCAGATTCAATTAATTTTTTCACTACAGCTAAGTATTTAAGTTACATATGTTAATATAAATTACATTATTTCCCAGAATTTATCTGGGATTTTTGCTATTAAACTTGCTCTTGTTATTTAACTTGGACTGACAGACTGCAGAACTGTCACTGATCTGCAGGAGGCCACCGCTTAGTATCACGTATCAGTATGTAACAAACACTGGGTAAGACACTCTTCAATACTTTGGGAGAACAAAGTTAGACAAATTGTCCTTACATGAAAAAATGTTTCTTATTGGATCAATTACAAAATCTTTTACAAATTCTACATCTTATTATTATTGTACATATTTTAAGATGTGTAAATATAGGCATCTTTTCCAAAATGACACAATAGAGAAATAGAAAGGCAGATAATTTTCTTAAAGATGTGTGAGTCAAAACAAGCAAACAAATAAAAAAACAAAAAGAGAGAAACCAGAGGAGTTTGTTTGCAGAGTGTGATGAAGGGTAATCAATTTATTATGACATTGAAACATAAGAATTAAGTTTTTATTAATTATTAACATGATAATAACTGATTAATCACTACTGTATATACATATTTTAGTGCACAATTGTGAGATATAGCCCATAACTGGTCTTATATAATAATTTTGAACCCAACTAGAATATTTACAGAATTAATTTTGATCACAGGCTAGAGGGTGCAATTCCTCTCTCGTCCTCCAGATGGCAAGACACTGGAGCTTTAACTATATACGGGGAAGTGTTACAATGTGTCAGAGGCTTAAGCTAGGAACTGTCATGGGAGCTAGGCACGGGAGGTTTTGAACTGAATGTTACTAGGTAATGCACATGTTAAAGATACACTGTGCCTTTTGTTTCTAGCAAGGCAAGTTGCTAGGTTACTGCAAGGTGTTCCCAGCCCAGCTGGCTCTTGAGCTGGTCCTTTTCCGGCAGGCTCCTGGGGCTGAGGCTGCAGATGAAAGCTGCTGGCAGACACGCAGTGGGAGCTTTCATCTGGACAGTGATGGTGCGGTCAGTGTTCTCCTGCAGCAGCTCTCCCTATGTCGGGGAGACACAGGATAGCCAGATGGCAGGTTCCCTTAGCAGGACTCAGGTGGTCCCTCAGTGTTGCAGTGCCTCCTGGAGCTGCTGCTTTGGAGTGGAGGGGGCATCGCTGAAAAATTAAAGTGGAAATTGAGTCTGATTTATGAGTTGAATGTGTCTTACTGACCAGTCTGTGAGGGAATTCATTATGTGGGAAAGATATAGGTAACCTTTTCTGAATGGAAGTGTACTCCTTGTTTTACTTTTGCAACTCCTGGAATGCTGACTCCAGCTCAGAATATATCAGACTTGCATTACAGATACTCCAATATTAACTTCACAAACCAGTAGGCAATGTTGCATAGAATCGGTTCTGCTTTGTAACCAGTGTAATTATCTGTACCTAAAGAAGCTGTATATAAAAATTTAAGCTCCAAATCTTGTGTCACACAGGACTTGCAAAGGTGACAAAGGTCTTGGTTTGGTGAGTTATATTTCCTTGGGAAAAGCAAGTTGTGTAACATACTTGTAGGTGTATATGTGTACAAGAATATGAATTTTCTACCTTTCTTGATGACTATTTCTATATTTTTTTCCAATAATGTAACCGAGGGAATCTTAATGCAGTGCAACACAAAGTAGTTTGTAATAAGGAGCAAATGTTAACATTTCCTAATTTTGCAGTGTTAACTTCTTGAACTCAATAATCTTCTAAGTTGCTATTGTATGAGACTTACTAAACAAAAATGAAAAACATAACAAACAAACCAAAATACCCTAACCAACCAAAAAACACAAACAAATAAACAAACAAACCAAGAAAACCCAGCCCACTACCAAAACAGCCTTGCCCCTCAAACTAAATTACACTTGACACCTGTATCATTTTGCCAAGTTCAGTCATGACAACTAGACAGCCTTCATGTGGACCAATATAGTAACTGTTCCTGAAGCAGGGCATTAGTTTCATCCCTGAATGATGTCATATTCATAGTTTCCTTATTTCATCCCCACAAAGGAAGAATGCACATCTTTGGTCTGTTCTGGAAGAAAATCACCACTGCTTAAAATAAGTCACCTATTCCTCCCAGTTCTTATATTTTTATTGTCTACCTCTGAATACTTGTACACTAGTCTGATTTTCATCTTACATACCACTTGACCAGAATGTTATAATTTTCATCAGGATTTTACTTTTATTCTCTCACCTTCTGGTAAGTATGCCTCTCCATTTCATATATTTATTTCCCTCTCTTTCATTTTTGGAGTTGGAATTCTTACTCCCTGTCTAATTTTGGAGGGAGAAAATTGGAATTTCTTCAAGGCCTCTATCAGTGAGAATTCTGATTTAGCCCCTGTGTCTAGATGATGTTAGCTTGTTTACATACTGCCAGCTAACAAACCAACACCTTGACAATTTTCTGTCATCTCTCTGATTTCTTTCTGTTCTGTTTCTCATTAGATTTCATTGCTCTTGAGTTACCTTGAAGCCCACAGAAACACAGAAAGTAGCCCTATTTCTGAGTGATATGACTCTATGAAAGACATTTTCAGGCAGTAAAGTGGAAGGGCTGGAGATGGAGATACCTCAAGCTTACTCATTGAGTTTCTAGCTCATTCTATAAGACTAATATGGAAACTCCATTAACTTGGAGATCTCATACTGGGGAGGAAACAAATCTAATTCACAGAGAATTACCAGTGAATGTAGCTTATAAAATGACGAGTCACCATAATATGTTTCTTATGCCTTACATTTTGCTCAAGGAAATTATAAATTTTGTTAAATAATTAAGCCTGAAGCAGATAAACACAGTGAAAATTTGAGGATGAAATTATAACTTAGAGGAAAAATGAAAATATTGAGTATATGCACTGTCATCAGCTTTGTCTACAATACATAGAGTAAACACCACCCAGTGCAGCTTATCTGAATTAGTGACTTAGAACATTATTTTAGTATAAATGAACAACTTAAGCATCTGTATGAACTGACATTTTTAATCTATTTATACTTTTCCGTACAAATATTGGACTAAAAATATGAGCTGAAACCTTCAATCCCTCATGTGTTTTTTTTTTTTTTTTTTTTTTTTGTTCTCTGTGCTTTAAGAATAGCCACTTTATATTTAAATAAAATAAAATAAGATAAATAAGTTCAGTTTTACTGACAATGTGACCTAGAATGTTTATGCCAAGTTCGAGCTTTTCCACTTACTGAAAGAATTATATACTAATTAACCTTCTGGAAATAAGGTTTTAAAATGGAGAGTGGGTTAGAAATTTAAAGAAATATTTTTGCGTAGCTTACCTTAGTTGATTTTTCTGATGTGCAAATGTGTTTTCAGGTTACTTCATTTTTCATTCTCTTATCATCCTTCCTTCCTTCTGCTGTCTAATGTAGGCCAAATCCTGCCAGGCAGATTAGCACAAACTCAATAGGCCAAATTCCAATGTTAATTAAATAGTGGGCAAATTGGCAATATAAACAAGTGTAATTTACATACTGTTGAGAGCTGGCTGAAAGAATTGCTTGGAGGAAGTCACTCACATCCATATCAGAGTTTTATTAGTCCACTAGAAAGTGGAAACTATTCCATATAGCATTGCATGCCATCTAATAGCATTGTATATATTAATATTGATAAGGTCATAGCTTATAAAATAATCCAATAAGAACATAAAGGGAAAAGTGAATGCCAGAGTTTCTTTTCTTCTAATTTTCTTACCTTCAGACTGTATAGAAATATGTCTGTTTTCCTATTTATGTGATTTTATTCTATACAATATTTTTCTCAATGATCTGCATGAATATGTTTGTTGAATTTGTAAACGGCATCAGAACAGGAGGGATGACAAATATTTTGCAGCACATAATACAAGTTCAATGAGACCTTGAATTTGGGATCCTTATATAAATATTACATTGACATGACAGAGGTAAATATCATGCTAAAACACATAATTGAAGGCCATCTGTAGAAAAAGCGTCACTCTTGGGGCCCCAGCAAGAACATTTTCTAGTGTAGATTCAGGATAAATGGGGGGAATTAGCACAACTAGAGTAATCAAAGGTCTGAAAGGCATCACCTGGGAAAAATGGATGTTGCTTAGCTTAGGAGCATTGTGAGAGAACATGATTACATTATTCAAAGAAAGTAATAAGTTTTGGGGTTTTGTTTTTTGTGGGGTTTTTTGTGGGTTTTTTTTTTTTTTTCCTTTTTTTGGTCATCCTAATGCACTGGGAAAACCAGAATTTTTTTAAAACCCTACAGGGAAAATTCACTTTACATATTAGGAAAAACTCTTGACAGTGAGGCTAGAGGAGTAATATAAAAGGTTGTCTGTGGAAGCTGTGCACTGTCTACCTTTGACAACACTTGGGATGAGATTAAAGAAACATCTGTAAGGAGTGACAGTGACAGCCAGCCAGACATGGGAACAGAAGGTGGACTTCCATTCTCAGGAGGCCTGAGAGGCCTCCTCCTGCCAGGGGAAAATGTCTCAAATTCCAGGAGATTCTGTGATGTTGCAGGCAATGACAAGAAGTCATTGTTGCTGCTGTCCATTTGAATAGCTAAATGGAAGCGCAATGTTGCCTGTGACAAGTTATTTGCTTAACATTATTGTTCATGGTCCAGTGGGAGTTGAAGAGTGTGTCCTTAAGCAACCATGATGAATGCTTTTATTATCTCTAAGCCATATTTTATAGTGACTTATCTCATTCTATAGTGTTAGATGGTTAGATGCCAGAAAGACAAGACAGACAAGAACATTATAGCCTATATTCATCACACTGTTTTTTTCAAGTGCTTGAGAAAAGCTTCATACTGTAGTCAATGGAAAATAATAGTCTCTGTCAGAAGTTAACTCAGATTTTAGAGGCACTGAATCATTGCACAGATGTGCTTATCTTTTTCTACTGACTAGAGACAGGATCTGAAATGGAGAGGTTGCTGATTCAGGCTCCTGAGTAACTATCCAAATTTAGGAAGGATGAATCTCCTTTATTCCAGCACACAGAGAAAGCAAGTTGTAGCTTGGACTGAGACCCATCGTGTTCCTAATTTAAGTAAGTGTTTTGTTTTACAGAACTTCTTGATTTGTTTTAACAGAAACAGACTTTAGCTATGTGGGTTAGTTTAGTATCATTCCAAAGAAGTTTTAAATAGACCTGTGAACAGGTTTCTTTATCACTACTTCTTTCTACTAGTGTGAGAACTATGGCAGGGGCACAATTTAGCCCTGGACAAATTATATTTTATTTCCTGATGCTGATTATTCAGAAGACCACAGAGCATGAGGCAGGTGCTATTTTTCTTTTTTATCAATTGGTAGAATGACTGTCTTCTACTGTAAATTGACTTAGATTCTTTTTGTTGGCTCCTGGGAACCTAATCCAAATGTAAATTAAAATAAATATATTTCTTGGCAAAAAAAAAAAAAAAAAATCAAACAAACAAAAAACCCCAAAAAGGCAAAAAGAGCAGGAGGACCCCCGACAACATTTAAACACTCAGACCTTTAACATATTTTATAGCATTGTAAATATTTTTGTCTCATCTTTCTTTTTTTTGTCTAAAAATATTTTTAACACTATTACTCAGGGTTTTTTTAAAGAAGGAGAGTTCCTGGGCTGCAGTTATTTTGTGAAAGATCAGGATGGGATATATCAGGAAACTCCTAAGTTGCAAACAAATGGGGATGAGGCTGTTCACCAAATTTAAACAACAGCAGTAGATGGAAGAGTGCTAGAACACTCCAAGCAGAAGAATTGCAATGTTTCTGACTAGAATAAGAAAAAAGAAACATTGCCCATTGGAATTGGCTGCCCGGGGAGGTGGTGTCGTCACCATCATTAGAGGTGTTCAGGAGGAGACTTGATGGGGTGCTTGGTGCCATGGTTTAGTTGTTTAGGTGGGTTGGATTGGTTGATAGGTTGGACGTGATGATCTTGAAGGTGTCTCCCAACCTGGTCTGGTCTATTCCATTCCATTCCATTCCATTCCATTCCATTCCATTCCATTCCATTCCATTCCATTCTATTCTATTCTATTCTATTCTATGCTATTTAAAAGCAGGCATTGATATTTTTATTGCATTCATAATATTTTTATTTTTAATGGCTTTTAAAATATTAGGATGAATTTAAAATTTCAATCTGAGAACAAATCATAGCCAATATATTCATTCTCTTCTTGCAGTTATAATAAAAGCTCAACATATTGTAGACTCCAGCTTTTTGTATATAAAATGCATTTTTTCTTTTGCAACAATTTGTTTCTCTTCCTTTCCGCTTTCCTTTTCCTTTTAATGAAACATATACCTGTTGGGGTAAGGTTGCTTGCAATTCTGGATTCCATTTTGAACTTTACAATTTTAGAGCTTCTTTGTTCTGTGAAATACATGTTCCTCTTAATTTATTCTAAAATGGAGGAAATTTAGAGGATTATATATAGTTTATTACAGTTTTCCAGTTGTAGGTTATCAGTTCAGGTCCAGTCTAGACAGCAAGAGCCCAAAAGCAGCTTACTACTATTACTAAGTGTTTGGCACTCTTTTGGAAAGAATTTCCTAGTGTTGGGTTCCTGATGGACATCTATTCCCATCACACTACTACAGATTTGGCACATACTGGTAATCACACTGCCAGTTTCCACAGGGACCTCAGGAAAGAAGTGGGGATTGAGTGAGTTTCACTTTCCCAAGAAAAGCTGATAATTTTACAACAGATTGGAGGCCTAACAGCAAGAGCTTGTTCTATCACACCCCCCCCCCATGATATAATGCAACAGTCCCTGCATAAACAAAAAAAGATTCATGGAATTTAAGGACAAAAAAAACCTGCTGGTTTCTCAGCCTGTGCATTGTACAGGTCAGGCCATTGTGCCCTATGTGTGCTATTTTGCCACTGTATACTAAGCACAGTAACATAGATCTTCTGTAGCTTGAATTTCATAACATCTCTTGGTTTAAGTAGAGTCAGAGATAAAAACTCATTTCTATTTGTAGTTTGTTGGATTAGTTAACAATTCTGACTGTCAAAAAATAATCTTTTTTTCCCCAGACATATTTACTTCTATCACTCAGGTCCAAAACATATGTTATTTTATACATTCTTTTTTAATTACACTTGGTTACCAATGAGTGAAAGTCTTTATTTCCAATATCTTTAAGAAATCTAAATCGGAACACCAGAAAAAAAATTAAAATGTCACTTTCTCATTCATCTTAATTCTACAGATGACTGGAAAAGAAAATGTTAAGAGCTGTTATTCCAGTTTGATTAATAAAGGCCACTTTAGTTTTAGTTATTGAATGACTGAACCACCTTCATTTCAGACGGTGATCACCAAATAGGCATGTACATAGTTTCATAGTTTCATAGTTTCATTCAGGGTTGGAAGGGACCACAAGGATCATCTAGTTCCAAGCCCCCTGCCATGGGCAGGGACACCCCACACTACATCAGGCTGGACAGAGCCTCATCCAGCCTGCTCTTAAACACCCTCAGGGACGGGGCCTCAACCACCTCCCTGGACAACCCATTCCAGGGCTTCAACACTCTCATGGGGAAGAACCTCCTCCTCACATCCAGCCTGAATCTCCCCACCTCCAGCTTCATTCCATTCCCCCTAGTCCTATCATTACCTGAGATCTTGAGAAGTCCTTCCCCAGCCTTCCTGTAGGCCCCCTTCAGATACTGGAAGGCCGCAATTAGGTCACCTCGGAGCCTTCTCTTCTCCAGACTGAACAGCCCCAACTCCTTCAGTCTGTCCTCATAGGAGAGGTGCTCCAGCCCTCTGATCATCCTTGTGGCCCTTCTCTGGACACGTTCCAGCACCTCCACATCCCTCTTGTAACAGGGGCTCCAGAACTGGACGCAGTACTCCAGGTGGGGTCTCACCAGGGCTGAGTAGAGGGGGAGGATCACCTCCCTCGACCTGCTAGCCACACTTCTCCTGATGCAGCCCAGGATCTGATTGGCTTTGTGGGCTGCAAGTACACATTGAGAGCTCATGTTGAGCTTTTTGTCCACCAGCACCCCCATATTGGTGCTTACCTCACATTGGCACATATTGGTGCTTACCTCAGCTGGATGTCAGCGTGTCATTACATTAATAAAGACATTTCTATATAATAGCAGCATAAACAATAAATGCTTAAATTTAACCTAATAACGTATTTAACTTACCCAAACAACAACAACAAAAAGAAAAAAAAAAACAACCAAACAACCAAAAAACCACCCCCTAACCAAAAATAAACCACAAAAAAACCCCAAACAAAAAACTCAAACCCAAATCAAACTCAAAGCTAAAAACAAAATTAACCAATTAACCAATCAGATCCTTCATAGTCTATAGAAAACCAGAATTCACCACAGTAGTTCATTTATGTGTTCACACTTCTGTGTGAAATGTTCTGGGGCAGTAGCGGGGCAACTTGATAGTTTTGTCAAAAATGGTCCAGAACTTGTAGGAAATCTGTGCCTTTTTGTGGCACCATGTGAAATTCAGGCAGAACACTGTAGGACATCCTTGGTGCTTTCTTGTCTGTATGCAGAGACCAGCACTAATGATGAGTCTCAAAAAAAATGCCCATTTTATCATCATGTGCCACACGTCTGTGCTTTAGCTTCCATATTCTCTGCTCTGTGCTTCAGTTCTGCAGCCCAGTAAATATAGTACTGTTAATGCTAATAAGAAGCTGTAGAGTTTGTAGTAAACACATGCTCATGACAGGCTAAGGCTTGATTTAACTGAACACCAAAAAAATCTTAGGACCTGTCAGAGTTTACCTGGTCTACTTTTTGCTGTACTTGATCTTATTTTAGCTTGTTCATTAGTTGAAGCAGGAAATTGCCACAATGACTGCTCTAAATATTAGCTTTAATTTTGCACAATTGCATAAATTAGCATCCAATGAATTTACACCACATATGGCAATGGTCTAAGAAGCTTAACAATAGTAATATAAACAAAGCTATGGGCAAGTGAGAAAGAATGATCAAAGAAACCGAAAACATGTAAAACTAATCTCAGAATAACCATGACTAAGAAGGAAGCAACATCCACTGATTTATGCCCACACAAACTGCATAAGTCACAATGGCTGATGGTTCTTTCCTGTCTAAGCCATTCAGGTTTTGGCTTAGTGAAGAAATACTAGTCTGGAAGTCCTCATTCTGCTAACTAAGGACAGTTTATTGAAGACAGATGCATCTTCTTATGGACAGCAGCTGCACAACTTGTTCCAAGAAGCTGCACAGAGATTTTATGGCATCCAGAGAAATTGTAGGCTCAACCAAAGAATAACAGGCAGACAAACATTCACAGAAGAATATGTTTATATGCAAAAACTTCATTTGTTATTTCAATTACTGTTAAGGTGTGATGATAAGACTTCACCATTCTCTTATCACAGTGGAAGAAGAGTTGAATTCCTCAGGAAAAAAATAATCACAGAACAAGTGTTCTCCGCATCAGTCAGAATCCTCTACTCAGTTACAAGGTTGTTAGGGGAGATTGACAGCCAGGATGAGCCACAGTAAATGCAAAACCCCCACATTATTTAAATTCAATAGAGTGAATGGTAGTATTCTTAAATAAAGGAAGCATTGGAACTTTGGAATAAAGGTGGTCAAGGATAAAAATGTTATAATATCTACTTTATATCAGCTTATTTTTAAGTAAGGACAAAAGACAAAATAATATTTAGGTTGCTTATTTCAGTCCACTAAATTAAAATTTGTACTATATGGAAGACAAATTTCATCTAATCGACTGAATTGAAATGCAAAATTCGTAAACCAAACAAATAAGAAAGATCTAGTTGCATTTGGTTTGGCTAAGCTGGGATTAATTCTCCTCAAAGCATCCTTCTAGTGCTGTGTTTTGCAGCAGTGTCGAGGGTCGGGGGGAAGGCCAGGCATTCTCCCCGCCATGTAAAGTGAGGGGAAGAAAAATTGAAAGGGAAAAAAACCACAGCCGGATTAGCAAAGGATTGTGTGCTGTATTTACAAAGCAGTTTAGGGAATGCAGGGGAATATATACACAATTTACAGTATTTACAATATATACAGAAATATACAACAAAGTAACACAGGAACGAGATTCCCCTCCCCCGCCAGGAGGAAGGGTTTACCCCTGTACCCCCTTCTCTCCCCTTTTTCCCAGAGAGGGTTAGAAAGACAGAAAAAGAGTAATTGTTAATTAAAAGCAGTTATATGGTTAGAGCAAATGTGTCAGCAGAGGCCTTATCTGTTCCAAGGTCAGTCTGGCCAAAAGCCCAGAAGCTGTGAGCTGCGGGAAGGAGGGGGGAAGAGTGCAAGACTGAGACTAGTCCCACTGGGAATCAAAACTTAAGGCAGTGCTTCTGCTTCTCCACCAATGAAATTAGTTTAGACCTGTCTTTCTTTATAAAACATTGGGCCATGGTGTCCCTTTGTTAAAGGCACCACCTCAAACGGTCACAAGCAGTAATTGATAACATAACAGTGTTTTGGTGACGGTTGAATAAGTATCCAGACTGTGTCTTTCCAACATTTCCCTGCCCCAAGAGTATACTGAGGGGTGGGCAAGATCTTGGGAGGAGGCATGGATGAGCCAGCTGACCCAGACTGGCCAAAGGGTTATTCCATGCCCTGTGATGTCAGCTCAGATATAAGAATGAAGAAAGAGAGAAGATTCATCTGTGACATCTATCATCCCAACCTTAGAGACCCCTGCTTCCTGAGACTGACCATTGATCTGCTGATGGGAAATAGAGAATAACATCTCTCTCTTTGCTTTTGCTTCCACACAGTCTATTGCCTTTGCTTACTATTGCTATTAAATTGCTTTTCTCTTATTACTGATTTTTGTTATGTTTTTCTTCTCTCCCCTGTCCATTTAAGAGGGGGATTGATAGCCAGGGCCAAGACACCAAACTCTGCATAACCTAATATTTAAGACAGTTCTTTAGAAAAAAACAAAACAGGAAACAGCATTTTATTTACAAGAGAATTAAAAAAAAAAAAAAAAAAAGAAAAGTACTATTAAATATTCTTAATTAAGCAGTCTAAATAGTAGTGCTGACTATTACATGGTACTAGTTCTACATGTGAATGCAACACTGAGGATTGCTTAGGCTGAACTAGACTGATGCTATACCTAAGAAAGACTAAGTGCTGTCAGGAGCAAGTTGAATAGAAAGCAGGTGTTCCTAATTACTTTCTTAGAAGATAGCCTTTGAATTTCAGCCAAATTCCAATTTAGGCAGAATATACTCAGTTGTGTGACTTGTTTTCAGCCTAGAAACTGAAATTTTACAGAAAATGGTATCTGCAGTTCTCTGTGTGGTCTTTTGTGCTGGCAGAGGAAGATCAGGGAGAATATAACATTTTTTATATGAGTAATTTCTCGTTAGTTATTTCTTCAGATAAATAGGAGAAGTTGAGTCTCTAGGGACCACATTTCCCAGAACTCACTTGGCTTTGTAGGAGTAATTTAAATAAATAAATGAATGTTAAGTAAAATCTCTTGTAGTGCAGCATTTTCACACTGAAACAGGGACGAATGTGATGGGTGAGCAGTCAAACATTGCAGTAATTAGAAGCTGTAGTCAGGTTTTCTCTCCTGGATAAATTGCAATTGTATGAGGACTCCATGACTTGGATGAGACCCATATTCAGGTAGTAGGATAAAAAATTTCTTCTCCTATATTAAATATATTCCTAATATTTACATGAAATTATATATAGCTATTACTTTCTAAATGTTCCTTTGTTTTTTCATATCCCTTTTTGTTGTTGTTTACCCAGCCTCTCTATTTCATTTTTATATTGGTCACTTCCTTTGGGAAGTACTTTTCCTATACTTCCACTGACAAAGACTTTTTGAAGCTTCTTATTCACACAAGAGAATATATTCAAGATACCATATTTGTAAGTAAGAACCAAGTATGATAGTAATAAGTAAAAACAGATTAATGAATCCTGTGGGAGTTAAATTGTCCATGGCAGTATTTAGAGGTAGAACATTTATCTGCAAATGTTTTCCATAGATGGAAAAAGCTTGGGAATAATTTCTTAACAATTTTGAGTGTACCACCTCTGTTTTTTCAGCTATAAAATCATAAGATATTAAAGCCTTTTTTTGCCTGTGTTAATACAAGAGTCTTATATTTATAAATCTTGGTGAGAGGGGAATTTTCTGACTTCCAGCCTTATTTGCATGAAGTGCAGGTCTTTCATTGTGCTCTGAAGTGTAGCAAGACAAGCAGAGAACGTGACCCAGTTCACATGATGGCCAGTGTGGATGTTCCTGCAGTGAGAAGGGATATTCTCTGCTAGATCAGATTCCTCAGAGTGTTGTAGAGCCTGACATTGAATATCTTCAGGAATGGAGCCTCAGCTACCTCCCTGGGGAATCTGTTCCACTATTCCACCACCATCATGGTATATAACATGTTCCTAACATCCAATTCATCTATATATTATCCTTGTTTGGAGATAAGGCATTTTCTTCCTCTTTCTCACATGCATCATAATTGCCCTTTAGCTTATCACTTTCTGCAAAAAGTTGGGAAATATTTGCTTATTAGTGTAGATAACAGAGTTTTTTGTTTGATTGTTGTTGTTGTTTAGTGTTTGTTTTTCTCTGAGATACTAAAATAAATTCATCATGAGGAAGACAACTGAAAGACAGTCTAACTGATGATGAAAGCTGAAGATGTCTGGAATGCAAATAAGACTTCAAAGCTGCAATGGTAACTTGATCTGACAACACCAGGAAAAGTGAGTACTGGCTTTGGAAAAAGTAGCTACCCACACTCTCCCTCCTGCTTCTCCCTGAGAGGTATCAGCATCTGGAAGAATACCACAAAAGAGAAATTTGATATAATAGTAAAGATATACAAAGTCATGTAAATCTAAGGACAATATTTAGTCAAACCATCCCTCCAAAATAAGGAGAGGCATCAGAAATGTTTATTCTCCCTGGAGGAAATACTAATAGTAAAACCAGCACCAGTAACAATAACAAATATTCTGAGTTTCCAAATTTGTCTATGTTTGTGGGTTGTTTTTTTTTTTTCTTTTTCCTGTGGGTGTCCCCTGATGCAGACCTGCTGAATACTTTTGTTGTTCAGCAAAATACAGATTAACTCACATTTCAATTTCATGTAAAGAAATTCCATATAGACTGATTTTCTTTTTATGTATCATTATTAATATTGCACTTTGATGTGGAATTGATACTTCAAATGATTTCAACTCATTTTGGTGAGCATGTTAACTTCAACTTCCCTAACTTTCTTCTAATTTTTTCTAAGGTGAAGCAGATAGAAAAATCAAAGTAAAATCTAATAATTGCTTGTTACTGCTGGGGGAAATATCATTGAAACCAAGCTTACACCTGCAGTCATTGATTCTGAAGTAGTGAGTGACAGCACCCAACTGACTAAGTAGGTTATAACAACATAGGTTGAGGCTGGAACAGCCTGTGGAGTGCAGAGGAAAAAGGCTAGTCTCTAAAATAGTCTTAAGTCAAATGAAAGGGGAAAAAGAAAGAAAAATGGAAAGATGCAGATGTTGCAGATGTTAGTCAGTTAGAGGGTAGAAAGGCTCTGCAGAGGGACCTCGACCGACTGGACAGATTGGCAGAGTCCAGTGGGATGGCATTCAACAAGTCCAAGTGCCGAGTGCTGCACTTTGGCTACGGCAATCCCATGCAGAGCTGTAGGCTGGGGTCGGAGTGGCTGGAGAGCTCCCAAGCAGAGAGGGACCTGGGTGTGCTGATCGACAGCCACCTGAATATGAGCCAGCAGTGTTCCCAGGTGGCCAGGAGGGCCAATAGCATCCTGGCCTGCATTAGGAATAGTGTGGCCAGCAGGAGCAGGGAGGTCATAGTGCCCCTGTACTCTGCTTTGGTTAGGCTGCACCTTGAGTACTGTGTCCAGTTCTGGGCCCCTCAGTTTAAAAAGGACATCGAAACACTTGAGTGTGTCCAGAGAAGGGCAAGAAGGCTGGGGAGAGGCCTTGAACACAAGCCCTATGAGGAGAGGCTGAGGGAGCTGGGATTGTTTAGCCTGGAGAAGAGGAGGCTCAGGGGTGACCTCATTGCCCTCTACAACTACCTGAAGGGTGGTTGTAGCCAGGAGGGGGTTGGCCTCTTCTCCCAGGCAACCAGCACCAGAACAAGGGGAGACAGTCTCAAGCTGCGCCAGGGGAGGTTTAGACTTGAGGTGAGGAGGAAGTTCTTCACCGAGCGAGTCATTCGGCATTGGAAGGGGTTGCCCAGGGAGGTGGTTGAGTCATCGACCCTGGAGGCGTTCAAGGGGAGATTGGACGTGGCACTTGGTGCCATGGTCTAGTCATGGGGTCTGTGTTGATAGGTTGGACTCGATGATCCCCGAGGTCCTTTCCAACCTAAGTGATACCGTGATACTGTGATGGAAGAAAGAACCCTGTTAGAGCAGTCACTGTCCTTGCTCTCTTGTTCAGCAGCAGCAGCTTGTAATTAGCTTTCTTTCATTCATATTTATATCTTGAGTGGACAAGAAATAAAATTCTTTGTAACAGATAACAATAAAAGTATTATTTGTCATTATTCATCTGGTCAATCATAAATGTGTGTCTGTCTGTGAAACCTATACCTTTGTGTATCCACAGTGTAACACATAGGCAGAAGCAGCCATATCAGCATAAATGGTCTTAAATGAATGTCACTCCACAAAGACACATATGCACACAATAACATGCAATATGCAGCTGACTGTTCACTGCTCAGTTGGGCATAGGACTGGAGCACATTTAAATGCAAATAACATTTTCTGTGAGAATTTTGTCCTTGTGAAACTGTGTGTCTTCCTTTTGGGTCATTTCTTTCCCCAGCTCTATGCAACAGTCCTGAAATATGGGTGGGATTTTTTTTTTGTTGTTGTTGTTGTTTTTTGTTAGTTTTTGTGTGTGCATACAACATAAGGTAACAAACACATTTCAGAATACTTAAAGTAATATCCCAAAACTAAAAACCTGGTGACTCTTAGACAATGATTTCTTTTATGTATTGATGCATTATGGTGATTATAATGTCACTATACGTCAGGCTGCAGGAGACCCACACAAGCAGAAAATCTGTTCATGATGACATTTCTCAAAATGCTGACACATCTCAATGAAATGAAAAAGTTCTTCATTTTTTCCCTGTGCAGAATGGGAAGTTGTTTGAAACCTAGGAAGCATTCATGAGTATAAAATAATATTTCCACCTTCCTTTTACTTAAAAATTAAAATCCTTGATAGATCAGTTAATTTTTCTTCACTGTGAGGGTCACAGAGCACTGGAACAGGCTGCCCAGGGAGGTTCTCTGGAGACTTCAAGACCCATCCAGTTTTGCCAAGAGGGCAAATGGCATCCTGGCCTGCATCAGAAATAGTGTGGCTGGCAGTAGGGAAAACATTCTGCCTCTGTACTCAGCGCTTGTTAGGCCACACCTGGTAGACGGTGTCAGGGAGCAGTATAGTTCCCCTGAAATCCATGAGGAAGTAGTTAGGGACTTGCTGAGCCACTTAGATACTTAAAAGTCCATGGGACCAAATGGGATCCATCCTAGAGTGCTGAAAGCATTGGCAGATAAGCTGGCCAAAACACTATCCATCATTTTTCAACAGTCCTGACTCACCGGAGAGGTCTCAGATGGCTGGAAGCTGGACAATGTGATTCCCATCCATGAGAAGGGCTGGTTGGATGAACCAGGGAATTACAGACCTGTCAGCCTGACCTCAGTGCCAAACAAGATTATGGAACAGGTCATCTTGAGTGCATCTTGAGGCTGGAGGTCAGGAGGAAGTTTTACACAGAGAGAGTGATTGCCCATTGGAATGGGCTGCCTGGGGAGGAGTCACCGTCACTGGAGGTGTTCAGGAGGAGACTTGACAGGGTGTTTGGTTGCATGGTTTAGTTGATTGGGTGGTGTTGGATGATAGGTTGGACACAATGATCTTGAAGGTCTCTTCCAACCTGGTCTATCCTATCCTATCCTATCCTATCCTATCCTATCCTATCCTATCCTATCCTATCCTATCCTATCCTATCCTATCCTATTCCACTGCACTTACAGGATGGCCAAAGGATTGGGCTTAGCCAGCATGGATTTGGGAAGGGCAGGTCCTGCCTCACCAGCCTGATCTCCTTGTATGATCAGGTGACCCGCCTGGTGGATGTGGGGCAGGCTGTGGATGTAGTCTATCTGGACTTCAGCAAGGCTGTTGATGCCAACCCCGTAGCAACTCCTGGCCAAACTGTTAGCTCATGGCTTGGAGAGGTGCACTCTGTGCTGGATTAGCAACTGGCTGGAGGGCCAAGCCAAGAGAGTGGTGATGAATGGTGTCACATCCAGCTGGCAGCCAGTCACTAGTGGTATCCCCCAGTGTGACCGTTTGAGACGGTGCCTTTAACAAAAGGACACCATGGCCGAATGTTTTATAAACAAGACAGGTCTAAGTTAATTTCATTGGTGGATTGGTCGAAAGCAACTTTGATTCCCAGCGAGACTAGTCTCAGTCTTGCACCTTCTCATTTCTGCAGCTCGCAGTTTCTGGGCTTTCGGCCAGACTGACCTTGGAACAGATAAGGCCTCTACTAACACATATAATTGCTTTTAATTAACGACTGCTCTTTTTCTCTCTTTCCAACCCTCTCTGGGGAAAAGGGTGAGAGAAGAGGGCACAGGAATGAGGAACCCTCCTCAGCGGAGGAGGGAATCTCGTTCCTGTGTGACTTTGTTGTATATTTCTGTATATATATTGTCAATATTGTAAATTCTGTATATTCCCCTGCATCTCCTAAACTGCTTTGTAAATACAGCACACAATCCTCTGCTAATCCGGCTGTGGGTTTTTTCCTTTCAATTTTCTTCCCTTAACTTACGAGGGGGGAGGAAGAAGGCTTGTGACCTTCCCGTCGACCCTCAACATTTTTTTTTCTTTGGGGCCCAATGTGGGGCAGATAATTAGCTTAATTAATTGCTTTACTGTTTTATTGCTTTACTGATTTATTGTTTTATAGCCAGATTAGCAAACATGAAGGTGCAGCGGATATTAGAGTGCTTATTTTTTTCAACTGTTGGGGCTCTGGTTTACAGATATTGCTTGGGTTTGATTCTGGATTACCTGGGTAAATATTTGGTGCGGACAACTTATCTGTGGTGTATGTATAGAGTCAGAACCTGGTATGGAAAATGTGTGGATTTCTTGTGGCCAGAGAGATAATGAAACGTGACTTCTAGCACTCTCCCGATTGAGATAAAAGAGTTTAAGATTCCAGTGGAGGAAAGAGTAACTTTCAGTGATGGCTGGGATCCAAAGGTGATTTATTTTATGGGTGTAATTCTGCTGGTGGTGATATTTAATGTGTATTTGCCGTATTCTTGGCATCAAGAGAGAAAGGTGTCCAGACTGTGTTTTGTTATTAAAATTAGATCGAAGAGAAAGCGACGTGGCTCTGGGTCAGTCCCAGAGACGTCTAGTGATAAAGAGTGTGGAGAATCTGTGTCAGTTAAAAAGAAAGCTAAAAAGTTAATTGGAAAAGCTGCCCTGAAAGGCTTTCCCACTGATTTTGGAAAGCTGCCAGGGGTGGCAGCAGATATCAATATGGTGTCTCCTCCTTCTCCTCCTTTTGTTTCTCCTTCGGCCATTAATGGGGCAAGGTCATTTCTGTCTTCTTGCACAGTGGGACCGGAAGCCACTGTCCCAGCAGCTGATTTATCTCAGGACTTGTCAGCTTCTGTTAAGGTGGCTGTAAATTCAAACACAGCTCCAATTAAGGTGGCTGTTTTAAAGACTAGAAGTGGAAAGACCAAAGCTGATCCAGGAGCAAATGGAGGAGAAGAGCAGGAGACTAATCCTGGTGAGGGACCCTCTACTAGAAAAGATCCTGCTGAGGAGGAAGAGAAGATTTGTTTTAAAGATCTAGCTGACTAAGTGAGAGCAAAACAGGATAGAGATGCAGCTAGGAAAGGAGCTGGCAAAGGTGGTTCTCAGCTTAAAGAGATCTTTGAGAAAATGGCAACAGGATTTTTAGGACAACAAGCTGAGGAAGAAAACGATGACATATCTGACTATTCTTCACCATGTGAAGAATTGCGAAATGTCCGTAAAGATTGTACCAGGGCATATAAGGAGCCAGTTCTAGCTTGGCTTAGTAGGCGTTATGATACAGGTGCTCCAACTCTAATAGTTGGAGACAAGTCAGCAGCTCAGCTAGGAAATCTCTCGAAGGACAATGGAATAAGTAGACATCTAGCCAAGATTCTCAGTAAGGTTAATCTGTGGGTACGCCTTTTACTTGCAGTTGCCCTGAGATACCCTTCCCGAGATGAGCTTCCATGGTATCCTAAACCCTGGACTACCATAGATGAGGGAATTAAGCGCTTGAGAGAATTTGCTGTTAGAGAGCTACTCTATGGTGAACATGAAACTCTGAATCCTGATGACATTCCTGTGGGTATTGGTCTTGCTAAAAAGATCATCAAACTTGCTCCTTCTAATTATGCAACCATTCTGGCAAGCAGAATTGTGTCAAGAAATTATGGTGGAACTTCTCCTATGGTTGGCCAATTCAGTGATCAAATGAGACAATTGGAGGATAGCATGACACGTGTTTCTTTGGTTTCAGCCATTGAAACTCTGGAAAAATTGAGAGTTGCATGAAGGATCTGAAAGATTCCATATCCCAACTGGCACAGAAGGATAGTTCCAATTCTTCCTCCAGGTGGATACAAGTTTCATTTGTCAGGAATACACGTCCTACAAGGAGGTCATTCCAAAACAGATCAAATCAAAACAGACCACCAAAGCAATCACGTAGGACTATTTGGATAACTCCACGAGATCAGTTTGGTGAGAACATGAACCGGTGGGATGGCAAATCAACTTCCAATATTTTTAGGAGACTGAGGGAATTGCAATATGGCAGAACCCAAGGTAGCAATACCAGAAGGGTAGCTGTTACTTCCACAGTTCCCCAGAACAATTCTAGTAGCTCCAACAGTGGCTCCACTTATAACATGCAAAGTTATAACTCTGCACACTGTGCTCAATGCACATGTGAGCATGTTCCCCAGAACTAGGGGTGCCCTACCTCCTGCCAGGGGGAGGAGAAGGATAACAGAGGTAATAGAATCTATTGGGATGTGTACATCCAGTGGCCTGGCACTTCACAATTTCGCAAGTACAGGGCCTTGGTTGACACAGGAGCTCAGTTCACCATAACACCATCAAATTATCAGGGATCAGTGTCTATAACTATTCTGGGAGTCACTGGTGGATCTCAAGAGTTAAGTAAGGTGGAGGTTAATATAAGTTTAACTGGTAAACAATGGAGGAAGCATACAGTTGTGACCGGACCTGATGCACCTTGTATTTTGGGAATTGATTTTCTGAGAGAAGGGCATTTCAAAGACCCTAGAGGTTACAAATGGGCTTTTGGAGTAGCTTCTATAGAAACTGATGGACAAAACCTGAATCTGTCTGTTAGACCTGAGCTTTCTGATGAATCTGCAGTAGTGGGACAACACAAGATACAGGACATTAAATTGCTGGTTGCTTCTCAGACTGTGCATCACAGAGAGTACAGAACCAACCGTGACTCTTTGTTGCCCATTCAGAATCTGATTCGTCAGTTGGAGAGTCAGAAAGTCGTCAGCAAAACTCATTCACCTTTCAACAGTCCAGTGTGGCCAGTGTGAAAGCAGAATGGAGACTGGCATCTGACAGTCGACTACCGAGCCCTGAATGAAGTAATGCCACCTATGAGTGCAGCAGTACCAGACATGATGGAACTCCAGTATGAGCTGGAATCCAATGAGACCAAATGGTATGCTACCATAGACATTGCTAATGCATTTTTCTCTATTCCCATAGCAGAGGAATGCAGGCCTCAGTTTGCTTTCACCTGGAGAGGAATCCAGTACACTTTCAACAGATTGCCAATGGGCTGGATCCACAGCTCGCGGATCTGTCATTCAGTAATCCACGATACTCTGGAGAAAGATGGTGCTCCAGAACACATCCAGTTCATCGATGATATCATAATCTGGGGTAAAACTGCTGAAGAAGTCTTCGAGAAAGGTAACAAAATCATTGACATTCTTCTGGATGCAGGTTTTGCCATCAAGCGAGACAAGGTGAAAGGACCTACCACAGAAATTCAGTTTCTGGGAGTGCGATGGCAGGATGGACGCTGACACATTCTAGTGGATGTGGTAAATAGAGTCTCTACCATGGCAAATCCCACAAACAAGCAAGAAACCCTATATTTCTTGGGGATAGTGGGATTTTGGAGACTGCGCATTCCTGGATACAGTCAGATTGTGAAACCTCTGTATGATGTGACTCAAAAGAGAAACCATTTCCACTGGGGACCTGAACAACAAGCAGCCTTTGACCAGATAAAGCAAGAGGTAATTCAAGCAATGGGTCTGGGACCTGTCCGACATGGTGCAGACATTAAGAATAATTTGCACACGGCTGCAAGTGGCAATGGTCCAACCTGGTGCTTGTGGCAAAAAGCTCCAGGTGAGACACGTGGACGACCTCTTGGTTTCTGGATTAAATGTTACAGAGGTTCAGAGGCAAATTATTCTCCAACAGGAAAAGAGATTTTAGCTGCCTATGAAGGAGTAAAGGCATCTTCTTAAATAATTGGAACTGAATCACAACTTCTCTTAGCTCCCAGATTACCAGTTTTGAATTGGATGTTCAAAGGCAAAGGATCCACACCACATCATGCCACAGACTCAACCTGGTCTTAGTGGATGTCTCTGATAACACAGAGAGCTCAAATGGGAAATCTTGAAAGACCTGGTCTGATGGAGGTGATCTCAAGTTGGCCTGAAGGTATCAACAGTGCTAGACCTCCAGAGGATAAAGTATCTAGTGCTGAGGAAGCTCCTCCTTACAATGACCTTTCTGATGATGGAAAGAAATACGCTTTGTTCACAGACGGTTCCTGTCGTCTTGTTGGAAACAAGCGAAGGTGGAAGTCTGCAGTGTGGAGTCCAACACGCCGAGTTGCAGAGGCGAAGGATGGAGAAGGAGAATCCAGTCAGTTTGCGGAGGTAAAAGCTGTCCATCCAGCTCTCCATGTAGGCGAACGTCAGAGATGGCCAAAGCTTTATCTCTACACTGACTCATGGTTGGTAGCTAATGCTCTATGGGGTTGGCTAAAGAAGTGGAAGAAGAATGGTTGGCAGAGGAAAGGAAAACCCATTTGGGCAGCCGACCTGTGGCAGAACATTGCTGATCGAGTTGAGAGAATTCCAGTGAAGGTGAGACACATCGATGCTCACATTCCTAAGAGCAAAGCTACTGAGGAACAGCAACACAACCATCAGGCAGATCTAACTGCAAGAGTTTCTCAAGTAGACATGGACTCTAATCTTGATCTTGACTGGAAACACCGAGGTGAGATATTCTTAGCTCGGTGGGCTCATGATTCGACAGGACATCAAGGCAGAGATGCAACACACCAATGGGCTCGTGACAGATCCATAGACATTTCCATGGATGCTATCACACAAGTAATCCATGACTGCGATATTTGTGCTGCTATTAAGTAGGCAAAGCGACTTAAGCCCTTGTGGTATGGTGACAGATGGTCCAAGTACAAATATGGTGAAGCTTGGCAGATTCGCTACGTCACTCTACCACGTTCTCGTTCTGGTAAACAATATCTACTTGCTATGGTAGAGGCAAACACTGGATGGTTGGAAACTTATCCAATTCCACATGCAACTGCACGCAACACCTTTCTCGGTCTGGAGAGACAGATCCTGTGGAGACACGGAACTCCAGAGAGGATTGAGTCAGACAATGGAACTCATTTCAGAAACAACCTTGTAAAGAACTGGGCAAAAGAGCACAGTATTGAGTGGATATTCTATATTCCCTACTATGCACCAGCTGCAGGGATGATTGAATGCTACAACGGTTTGTTGAAGACCGCTCTTAAAGCCATGGGGGGTGGATCTTTGAAAAACTGGGAGAAACATTTAGCACAAGCAACCTGGCTGGTAAATAGTAGAGGTTCAGTGAACCGAGCTGGATCTGCACATTCAGATCTGCTACAGAAAGTGGAAGATGATAGAGTTCCTGTTATTAAAGAATCTGCTAGGTAAAACTGTTTGGGCATTTTCTCCCTCAGGAGAGGCTAAACCTGTCCGAGGGGTGGTTTCAGCTGAAGGTCTGGGTCACACTTATTGGGTCATGCAAGAGAATTTTGAAATTCAGTGTATTCCACAAAGAAATGTAACTTTAGCTGAAAGAGTGTAATTTCAAACTGTTGTACAGCTACATTGTGTCCATAGGAAGAATCAACGAGGAATCTACGGAGCACGAACCCTGAAAACCCTGAGAGCCCTGAGTCAACTGAGAGACCTAGAGAATCCCTGTTTCCTTTTTCTTCGCTTTGTCGGCAAAGGAATAAACTGTTTTACTTTTTTTCTCATTTTCTGATTTTTCTTGTACTTTTGAATCATCTACATCTGAGTATAGCCGGAATGGACTACGAACTTTACTCAGAAACTGTAAATATTGTCTTGGATGGGATGGACAGTATGAATAGACAATGAAATTGTTTAGAAGGGGTGGACTCTGACTGTTTGATGCGGTGCCTTTAACAAAAGGACACCATGGCCGAATGTTTTATAAACAAGACAGGTCTAAACTAATTTCATTGGTGGATTGGTTGAAAGCAACTTTGATTCCCAGTGAGACTAGTCTCAGTCTTGCACCTTCTCCTTTCTGCAGCTCACAGTTTCTGGGCTTTCGGCCAGACTGACCTTGGAATAGATAAGGCCTCTACTAACACATATAACTGCTTTTAATTAACAACTGCTCTTTTTCTCTCTTTCTAACCCTCTCTGGGGAAAAGGGTGAGAGAAGAGGGCACAGGAGTGAGGAACCCTCCTCAGCGGAGGAGGGAATCTCGTTCCTGTGTGACTTTGTTGTATATTTCTGTATATATATTGTCAATATTGTAAATTCTGTATATTCCCCTGCATCTCCTAAACTGCTTTGTAAATACAGCACACGGTCCTCTGCTAATCCGGCTGTGGGTTTTTTTCCTTTCAATTTTCTTCCCTTTACTTATGGGTGGGGGAAGAAGACTTGCAGCCTTCCCCTCGACTCTTGACACCCAGGGATCAGTGTTCGGCCTAATCCAAGAGCAGAGAAGTTGTTGTGCCCCTGTACTCAGCACTGGTTAGGCCTCACATTGAGTACTGTGTCCAATTCTGGGCCCCTCAATTTAAGAAGGATATCGAGACTCTTGAATGTGTGCAGAGAAGGGGAAAGAGGCTGTTGAGAGGAATGGGCTGCCCAAGGAGGTGGTGGAGTCATCATCACTGGAAGTGTTTAAGAAGAGACGGGATAAGGCACTTGGTTTATTTTAGTTGATTAGATGTTATTGGGTGATAGGTTGGACTTGGCTAATTCTATTCTATTCTATTCTATTCTATTCTATTCTATTCTATTCTATTCTATTCTATTCTATTCTATTCTATTCTATTCTAATTTCTTCTAAGGAACCAGCACCAGAACAAGAGGACACAGTCCCAAGGTGCACAAAGGGAGATTTAGGATCAAGGTGAGGAGAAAGTTCTTCACAGAAAGAGTTACTGGACTTTGGAATGTGCTGCCCAGGGAGGTGGTGGAATCACCTTCCCTGGAGGTGTTCAAAAAAGGATTGGTTGTGGCACTTGAAGCCATTGTTTAGTTAGTCATGAGGTGTTGAGTGATAGGTTGAACTTGATGATCTCTGAGATCTTTTCCAACTTTTTGGATTCTGTGATTCTATGATCTCCCACCCTCCCTTCTCTGTTTGTAAATGGTCAAGGAAAGCTTTGCCCCTGGTAGGCTCATACATCATCTGGGATAAGAAGCTATCCTCCATACACTCTAAGAACCTTCTAGACTGCCTCCTGTCTGCTGTGTTGCTTATAATTTATATGATTCATGGATTTTAAAGGCAGAGGCAACAATGAGACCACTAAAATTGACTTTCTGAATAATGGAAGTCCCTATTTTCAATGGAATATCTCCACATGAACCCCACTGAAAGATCTTCCTTTCCTAATGTCTTTCAAGATTCACTCAAAATGTAGTTACTTCAAGAAATGCTTAATTTTCCAGGGAGGCATTCAAGTTTGATTTAAAGGCACCAAGAAAAAAATGAATCCACTTTTTCCCTCAACATTTTGTTCCAATGCTTAATCACCTACAGTGTTAAAAATTGTTGTGCTTTATTTCTAATTGTCAGGTTTCAGCTTCAGACATCACCTCTTGCTATGCCTTGTTCTACTAGATTGAAGAGCTTTTAGTAGTTAGTGTTTTCTCCCTGTGAAGGTACTTAGACACTAATCAAATCACCTCTCAATCTCCTCCTTGATAAGTCAAATAGGTAGATCTCTTTAAGTGCCTCACATTTTCCATGGCTCTTCAATAATTTTTGCAATTCTTTTCTATATTTTCCCTAATTTTCCATTATTGTTTTTCAAATATGATCATATAAAACCAAGAAATTCTACATCTGTTCTATCTGTGTCATATATAAATGTTAAACCAGTCCCTAGTCCTATTCATCTGTTTAAATGGTCAGGCAGTGCATTAGGTTTTTCTCCTTATAACTGCAGCTTGTAGGATTTTTATTAGATTGTTTGCCCACTATAGCCCCTATAAGCGGAGACCCTAGTTCCCACAGTGCATTTTTTTTGTCCCTTACATTTATAAGGCAAATATTTTTGTTCACACTTAGCAATCCTGTTGGAGAAATAGTGCTGGAGTGGTAGTCACATTAAAATATCAATCGTTAGCCAAAAACCCCCAAAACTTAAAAGAAAAGAAAAAGAAAGAAAAAAGGTTGGTGCAAACCAGTTATAGTATAAATGGATCATAATGTGTGAAATACCTTTACAATAATGAAAAGTACAAGAATTATGACAAAATTCGTGTGGTTCATTTACATTTAATTTTCTCCGTACTGTTCAATGATATGTAGGGTAGGACTTATTTACACATATTTAGGTAATTTTGGGAAGAATCTTTTCTATAGTAATATCTAACCTCTACCTGGAAAAATCATCCTACCATCTTAAATAGTACTTTAGGATGGGATGAATGACCTTCTAAAGATGCTTATCCTTTTCTATCTGCAACAAAATTGTTTTACAAGATTACCTAACATTAATCACTTAATTTTTAGATGGCTAAAGGTAGATAATAATTAGTCTAGAATAGAATAGAATAAACCAGGTTGGAAGAGACCTTCAAGATCATCGCGTCCAACCTATCACCCAACACCACCTAATCAACTAACCCATGTAACCAAGCACCCTGTCAAGTCTCCTCCTGAACACCTCCAGTGACGGCGACTCCACCACCTCCCCGGGCAGTCCATTCCAACGGACAATCACTCTCTCTGTGTAAAACTTCCTCCTGACCTCCAGCCTGAACTTCCCCTGGCACAGCCTGAGACTGTGTCCTCTTGTTCTGGTGCTGGCTGCCTGGGAGAAGAGACCAACCTCTGCCTGTTTACAACCCCTCTTCAGGTAGTTGTAGAGAGCAATAAGGTCACCCCTGAGTCTCCTCCCCTCCAGGCTAAGCAGCCCCAGCTCCCTCACTCTCTCCTCATAGGGCTTGTGTTCCAAGCCCCTCACTAATTTCGTTGCCCTTTTCTGGACTTGTTCCAGCAAGTCAACATCCTTCCTAAAGTGAGGGGCCCAGAACTGGACACAGGATTCGAGGTGTGGCCTAACCAGTGCAGTGTACAGGGGCAGAATGACCTCCCTGTTCCTGCTGGCCACACTGTTCTTAATGCAGACCAGGATGCCATTGGCCCTCCTGGCTGCCTGGGCACACTGCAGGCTCATGTTCAGCCTACCATCAACCAGTACCCCCAGGTCTCTCTCTTCCTGGCTGCTCTCCAGCCACTCTGACCCCAGCCTGTAGCACTGCATGGGGTTGTTGTGGCCAATGTGCAGAACCCGGCACTTGGATGTGTTCAATCTCATGCCGTTGGACTCTGCCCATCTGTCCAGCCTGTCGAGGTCTCTCTGCAAAGCCTCTCCACCCTCTAGCAGATCAACTCCTGTCCCCAGCTTGGTGTCATCAGCAAATTTACTGATGATGGACTCAACGCCCTCATCCAGATCATCAATAAAGATGCTAAAGAGGATGGGGCCCAGCAGGTGAATCCCATCCTTATTGCCTTGTGGTTTAATGTTTCTGTGATCTGTTAAAAGTACTATTTATCAGTACACATATGGTTGTTATGTAGTAATGGGTGACATGAAATATGAACAATGTTTAAGGTCTTCTGACAATTGAAAGGAGCAATATTACCCTGTGAATTTGGAAGTAGTTTGTATTTTAAGGGGAAAAAAAAAAAAAAGTTACATTTAATTTCAGAACTTGCTGCTGCTGCTACATTACCAAAGCTACAGTTGCCTGAAACACTGTAAAATCTGTGATCAATTACACCTGTAGAGAAGTCCAAGGTATTCACTCTAGGTTCTTCTGGTAAATTAAGGAATATTAATGCATGATCTGATGATTAACATATGGATGAAACAATGGATAGACTAGTAGTTAACCAGAAGGTATGTTTACAATGTAGGAAAATAAAATGAAAAAAAGAAGTGAGATAGTTTGAAGCTACTAAGAGAACTATTATGTAAAGTGATGCATAAATCAAGTAATTAAAGACCTTTGATAGGAAAATAAAGGCTGCTTCCAACCATCATTTACTAGTATGTCATGACATGGTTAAGAAATTTGTGTGAACAATTTGTCCTACGAAAAGTTAAAATTTTCAGTACTCGAAAAGATAAAAGAAATAATGGAAATATTATGAACAGCTTGCAGAGCACTTTTCCAAATGCATTACTTCACTTTCAAAAAATTCTTTAGGTCTTTTGTAATTTGTATTCCTTTTGAATTCATAACTCCAATTAGTTTCTAGTTATAACTTGCTTTGTTTTCTTGACCCCTAAGCTCAAGACACGTATGTTTTCTGGAAGTTCTGGTGATATAAAAAAATAAATTAAGTCTCACATTCTTTTTCTTAAAAAAAAATAAAAGTGGACAAATTGGAAGTATTAACAATAGTAAATCATTTGTCAAAACTAGGGTATAGTTATTCATTCAGAAATGGAATTGCATTGTTCATAATTAACTTCATAGAAAAAAAAGGTGTTTAATGAATAAATATAAAATCATTTATCTTTGAATAACAGTAAATTTGCCCAATATTAGAGGTTGAGTTGTTTTGCACGCAGGCATTGTACCCACTACACCTTGTATTAGGAACTTGAAAGAGTTAGGTATATAATCTAATATTTTAGATTATGAGCATCAATTAATAGGAATAGGAATTTTTCTATATCTTCATACTTTTTTTAAAGTAACACAGTAGTATGATACAAATTTACTGTGTTCTTACTTGTAACCACTCACAAAACTGTGTGGTGCATGCATATCACTGTATATATATAACAGAATCATAGCAAGAGTCTTCCATCAGAGGGAATGCTGTAATATATAGTGTGTGGTGCTTTAGGCTGGGTACTGGCCTGGATGCCACTGCACAGGCCACACCTGGGATGTTCCAAAGGGGGCCTAGCCCAGTGGGTGGTCACAGAAAGCCAGGTATTTCACCCATAATACCCTGCTCCCCTATAAAACGTCAAGCACGGAGTCTTCTTGCTCTCTTTCCTCCCTTGCCACTGCCTAGGTAAAATGGCTTAAAATCGCTAAAATTGTTAAATACTACCTAAATACTGTGTATTTCTATTGTAAATATATATTCTAGCCATCGAATGAAACTATTAGTAAGTTTTTGGCTATTTTCCATATTAATAAAATAATTCTTATTAATGTAATATTTTCACAGTATCCCAGTATAACTTAGGTTGGAAATGACCTCGAGGATCATCGAGTTCAACCTATCAACACAGACCCCATGCCTAGATCATGGCATCAAGTGCCATGTCCAACCTCCTCTTGAACACCTCCAGGGATTGTGAATCCACCATCTCCCTGGGCAGCACATTCCAATGACGAACGACTCGCTCGGTGAAGAACTTCCTCCTCACCTCGAGTCTAAACCTCCCCTGGCGCAGCTTGATACCGTGTCCCCTTGTTCTGGTGCTGGTTGCCTGGGAGAAGAGGCCAACCCCCTCCCGGCCACAACCACCCCTCGGGTAGTTGTAAAGGCCAATGAGGTCACCCCTGAGCCTCCTCTTCTCCAGGTTAAACAATCCCAGCTCCCTCAGCCTCTCCTCACAGGGCTTGTGTTCAAGGCCTCTCACCAGCCTTGTTGCCCTTCTCTGGACATCTTCAAGTGTTTCGATGTCCTTCTTAAATTGAGGGGCCCAGAACTGGACACAGTACTCAAGGTGCGGCCTAACCAAAGCAGAGTACAGGGACACTATGACCTCCCTGCTCCTGCTGGCCACACTATTCCTAATGCAGGCCAGGATGCCATTGGCCCTCCTGGCCACCTGGGCACACTGCTGGCTCATATTCAGGAGGCTGTCGATCAGCACACCCAGGTCCCTCTCTGCTTGGGAGCTCTCCAGCCACTCCGACCCCAGCCTGTAGCTCTGCATGAGATTGGCGTAGCCAAAGTGCAGCACTCGGCACTTGGACTTGTTGAATGCCATCCCATTGGACTCTGCCCATCTGCCCAGTCGGTCGAGGTCCCTCTGCAGAGCCTTTCCACCCTCTAACTGACTAACATCTGCTCCTAACTTGTTGTCATCTGCAAACTTGCTGATGACTGACTTGACCCCCTCATCCAGGTCATCAATGAAGATGTTGAAGAGGACAGGGCCCAGCACTGATCCCTGGGGGACAACACTGGTGACTGGCCACCAGCTGGATGTGGCACCATTCACCACCGCTCTCTGGGCTTGGCCCTCCAGCCACTTCCTAACCCAGCACACAGTGTAGTGGTCCAAGCCACGAGCTGACAGCTTAGCCAGCAGTTTGCTGTGGGGATGGTGTCAAAGGCCTTGCTGAAGTCCAGGTAGACCACATCCACAGGCCTCCCCACGTCCACCAGACGGGTCACCTGATCATAAAAAGAGATCAGGTTGGAGAGGCAGGACCTGCCCTTCCTAAATCCATGTTAGCTGGACCTGAGCCCTTGGCCATCCTTCAGGTGCACAGTTGTTGCCGCCAGGATAATCTGCTCCATCACTTTCCCTGGCACTGAGGTCAGGCTGACCGGCCTGGAGTTTTCAGGTTCCTCCATCCGACCTTTC
This sequence comes from Melanerpes aurifrons, assembly GCA_011125475.1. Lineage (NCBI taxonomy): Eukaryota > Metazoa > Chordata > Aves > Piciformes > Picidae > Melanerpes > Melanerpes aurifrons. Next base: position 3,472,159 of record WWNC01000076.1, on the reverse strand, counting down.
TTATGAATGGGGACCACATTGGCCAGTTTCCAGTCATCTGGGTCCTCACCTGTGAGCCAGGACTGGAGGAAAATGATGGAGAGCGGCCTGGCCAGCACATCCGCCAGTTCTCTCAGCACTCTAGGATGGATTCCATGCGGTCCCATGGACTTGTGAGTGTCCAAGTGGCTCAGCAGGTCTGTGGCCGGTTGACAGTGTCCCCTTAAGAAAGGGAATATGGTGGACGGAAGTTGGTAAACGGAAGGAATAGTCTAAACTAATTTTCATTGGGCGAGTGGGAGGAAGCAGTATCTGGCCTGAGAGTGAAGTGGGCATTCCCAGCACTTCTCTGTCACTCTTGCTTCCGCTTCTCCACGGTGCAGCAACTCTTCTCTGTGCTGGGCTTTCTGCCAAGGCCTCGGCCTTGAGGATAAGATAACCAGGTCTATATTAACTGCTTCCAACTAACACAAACTGCTTCTAACATTTTTTTTTCTCTCTTTTCTTCCTCTTTCTATCCCATTCTGGGGAAAGGGGGGAAGAGAGGGGAGAGCGGAGGTGGGGATTCCCCTCGGCCGAGGGGGGTTACTCTCATTTCTGTGTTACTCTGTTGTATATCTTTGTATATATTGTAGATATTGTAAATTTGTAAATATTCCCCTGCAAAATCCTACACTGCTTTGTAAATATAGCTCCACCGCTTTGCTATTTCAGCTGGTGAGTTTTTTTTCCTTTCCCTTCAAACTTTTCTTTCCCTTTACTTACAGGGGGGAGGGAAGAGGCTTCTTAGCCTTACCCCTTCCAACCCACCACATTTTTTTTATTGGCGCCCAATGTGGGGCAGATAATTAGTTTAATTTATTACTTGATTGATTTAGTGTTTTCTAGCTGAATTAGCAAACATGAAGGTCTTGTGGTTTGTGGAGCGATTATTCTTTTCAATTTTTGGGGCTCTGGTTTACAGGTATTGTTTGGGTTTGATTTTGGATTACCTGGGTAAATATTTGGTGCGGACAATTTATATGTGGGTTATGTATAGAGTTAAATTATGGTATGGAAAATGTATTAATTTATTATGGCCAGTGAGATACAGGAATGTTGCCTCCACCACTCTCCCAATTGAGATAAAGGGTTTTAAGATTCCGCCTGAGGAGAGAGTAACTTTAGGTGATGCCTGGGATCCAAAAGTGATTTATTTGGTGTGTATAATTCTGCTGCTGGTGATAACTAATGTGTTTTCTCTGTATTCCTTGTGGCGAGAGAGAAAGGTGTCCAGGGCGTGTTTTGTTATTAAAACTAGATCAAAAAGAAAACGCCGTGGCTCTAGATCAGTCCCAGAGTCATCTAGTGATGAGGACTGTGCAGAATCTCCGTGAGTTAAAAAGAAGGCTAAAAAGTTAATTGGTAAAGCAGCTCTAAATGACTTTGCTGATTCCAGCAAGCTGCCAAAGGCGGCAGCTGGTATCAACATGGCGCCTACTCCTTCTCCTACTCCTTCTCCTTCTTCTTCTTCTCCATCGGCCATTAACGGAGCAACGTCACTTCCGCCTACTCCCTCGGTGGGACCGGAAGTCACTGCCCCAGCAGCTGATTTATCTCAGGATCTGTCAGCTTCCATTAAGGTGGCTGTAAATTCAAACACAGCTCCAGTTAAGGTGGCTCCTTTAAAGACTAGAGGTGCAAAGGCCAAAGATGGAGAAGAAGAGGAGTTGGAGACTGATCCTGGTGAGGGGCCCTCTACTCTAAGAGATCCTGCTCAGGAGGAAGAGAAGGTTTGTTTTAAAGATCTAGCTAACCTAGTGAGATCAAAGCAGGATACAGATGAAGCTAGGAAAGCAGCTGGCAAAGGTGGTTCTCAGCTTAAAGAGATCCTTAGGAGAATGACAGCAGGATTATATGGACAAAGAATTCAGGGAGACGAGGAGGAAGATGATATTTTGGAATGTTCTTCGCCCCGCGAGGAATTGCGTTATGTCCGTGAAGATTTCACCAGGGCAGATAAGGAGCCAGTTCTAGTTTCGCTTAGTAGATGTTATGATACAGGTGCTTCAGATCTAACAGTTGGAGACAAGTCAGCAGCTCAGTTAGGAACTCTCTCAAGGGATAATGGAATAGATAGACATCTAGGCAGGGCTCTCGGTAAGGTTAGTCTCTGGATACGCCTTTTAATGGCGGTTGCCCTGAGATACCCTTCCCGAGATGAGCTTCCATGGAATCCTAAACCCTGGACTACCATAGATGAGGGAATTAAGCGCTTGAGAGAATTTGCTGTTAGAGAGCTACTCTATGGTGAACATGAAACTCTGAATCCTGATGACATTCCTGTGGGTATTGGTCTTGCTAAAAAGATCATCAAACTTGCTCCTTCCAATTATGCAAACATTCTGGCAAGCAGAATTGTGTCAAGAAGTTATGGTGGAGCTTCTCCCATGGTTGGCCAATTCAGTGATCAAATGAGACAATTGGAGGATAGCATGACACGTGGTTCTTTGGTTTCGGCCATTAAAACAATGTCTGGTGATATTCAGAATTGCATAAGAGAGTTAAAAGATGAATTTAGAAATTCCATATCCCAATTGGCAAAAAGGGATAATTTCAATTCTTCCTCCAGGTGGATACAAGTTTCATCTGTGAGGAATACACGTCCTCCAAGGAGGTCATTCCAAAACAGGTCATTCCAGAACAGGTCATTCCAAAACAGACCACCAAGGCAATCACGTAGAACTATTTGGATAACTCTGCGTGATCAGTTTGGTGAGAACATGAACCGCTGGGATGGCCAACCAACTTCTAATCTTTTCAGGAGACTGAGGGAATTGCAAAGTGGCAGAACCCAAGGTAGCAATACCAGAAGGGTAGCTGTTACTTCCACAGTTCCCCAGAACGACTCTTATGGTTCCAACAGTGGCTCCAGTTATAACATGCAAAGCTATAACCCTGCAAACTATGTGCAATGCACATGTGGGCCTGTTCCCCATAACTAGGGGTGCCCTGCCTCCCGCCAGGGGGAGGAGAGGGATAACAGAGATAATAGAATCTATTGGGATGTGTACATCCAGTGGCCTGGCACTTCACAATTTCGCAAGTACAGGGCCTTGGTTGACACAGGAGCTCAATGCACCATAATACCATCAAATTATCAGGGATCAGAGTCTATAACTATTGTGGGAGTCACTGGTGGATCTCAAGAGTTAAGTAAGGTAGAGGTTAATATAAGTTTAACTGGTAAACAATGGAGGAAGCATACAGTTGTGACCGGACCTGATGCACCTTGTATTTTGGGAACTGATTTTCTGAGAGAAGGGCGTTTCAAAGACCCTAGAGGTTACAAATGGGCTTTTGGAGTAGCTTCAATAGAAATTGATGGACAGAAATTGAAGCTATCTGCTAGACCTGAACTTTCTGATGAATCTGCAGTTGTGGGACAACATAAGATACAGGACATTAAATTACCGGTTGCTTCTCAGACTGTACATCACAGACAATACAGAACCAACCGTGACTCTTTGTTGCCCATTCAGAATCTGATTCGTCAGTTGGAGAGTCAGAAAGTCATCAGCAAAACTCATTCACCTTTCAACAGTCCAGTGTGGCCTGTGCGGAAGCAGAATGGAGACTGGCGTCTGATGGTAGACTACCGAGCCCTGAATGAAGTGACACCACCTATGAGTGCAGCAGTACCAGACATGATGGAACTCCAGTATGAGCTGGAATCCAAAGAGGCCAAATGGTATGCTACCATAGACATTGCTAATGCATTTTTCTCTATTCCCATAGCAGAGGAATGCAGGCCTCAGTTTGCTTTCACCTGGAGAGGAATCCAGTACACTTTCAACAGGCTGCCAATGGGCTGGATCCACAGCTCAAGCATCTGTCATGCAGTGATCCACGATGCTCTGGAGAAAGGCGATGCTCCAGAACACATCCAGTTCATCGATGATATCATCGTCTGGGGTAAAACTGCTGAGGAAGTCATCGAGAAAGGTAACAAAATCATTGACATTCTTCTGAATGCAGGTTTTGCCATCAAGCGAGACAAGATGAAAGGACCTACCACAGAGATTCAGTTTCTGGGAGTGCGATGGCAGGATGGACACCGACACATTCCAGTGGAGGTGGTCAATAGAGTCACTACCATGGCAAGTCCCACAAACAAGCAAGAGACCCTACGTTTCTTGGGGATAGTGGGATTTTGGAGACTGCACATTCCTGGATACAGTCAGATTGTGAAGCCTCTGTATGATGTGACTCGAAAGAGAAACCATTTCCACTGGGGACCTGAACAACAAGCAGCCTTTGACCAGATAAAGCAAGAGGTAATTCAAGCAATGGGTCTGGGACCTGTCCGAGATGGTCCAGACATTAAGAACATTTTGTACACGGCTGCAAGTGACAATGGTCCAACCTGGTGCTTGTGGCAAAAAGCTCCAGGTGAGACACGTGGACGACCTCTTGGTTTCTGGAGTCGAGGTTACAGAGGTTCAGAGGCTAACTATACTCCAACAGAGAAAGAAATTTTAGCTGCCTATGAAGGAGTGAAAGCATCTTCTGAAGTGATTGGAACTGAATCACAACTTCTCTTAGCTCCCAGATTTCCAGTTTTGAATTGGATGTTCAAAGGCAAAGGTTCCACACCACATCATGCCACAGACTCCACATGGTCTAAGTGGATGGCTCTGATAACACAGAGAGCTCGAATGGGAAATCTTGAAAGGCCTGCTCTAGTGGAGGTGATCTCAAGTTGGCCTGAAGGTATCAACTGTGCTAAACCTCCTGAGGAGAAAGTAAGTCGTGCTGAGGAAGCTCCTCCTTACAACGACCTTTCTGATGATGAGAAGAAATATGCTTTGTTCACAGACGGTTCCTGTCGTTTTGTTGGAAACAAGCGAAGGTGGAAGTCTGCAGTGTGGAGTCCAACACGCCGAGTTGCAGAGGCGAAGGATGGAGAAGGAGAATCCAGTCAGTTCGCAGAGGTAAAAGCTGTCCAGCTGGCTCTCGACGTAGCTGAGCGTGAGAGATGGCCAAAGCTTTATCTCTACACCGACTCCTGGATGATAGCCAATGCTCTATGGGGTTGGCTAAAGAACTGGAAAAAGAGTGGTTGGCAGAGAAAAGGAAAACCCATTTGGGCAGCCAACCTGTGGCAGGACATTGCTGATCGAATCGAGAGAATTCCAGTGAAAGTGAGACACATCGATGCTCACATTCCTAAGAGCAAAGCTACTGAGGAACAGCAACACAACCATCAGGCAGATCTAGCTGCAAGAGTTTCTCAAGTAGACATGGACTCTAATCTTGATCTCGACTGGAAACACCGAGGTGAGATATTCTTAGGTTGGTGGGCTCACGATTCGTCAGGACATCAAGGCAGAGATGCAACATACCAATGGGCTCGTGACAGATCCATAAACATTTCCATGGATGCTATCACACAAGTCATCCATGACTGTGACATTTGTGCTGCTATTAAGCAGGCAAAACGACTTAAGCCCTTGTGGTATGGTGACAGATGGTCCAAGTACAAATATGGTGAAGCTTGGCAGATTGACTACATCACTCTACCACGTTCTCGTTCTGGTAAACAATACGTGCTTACTATGGTAGAGGCAAACACTGGATGGTTGGAAACTTATCCAATTCCACATGCAACTGCACGCAACACCATTCTTGGTCTGGAGAGACAGATCCTGTGGAGACAGGGAACTCCAGAGAGGATTGAGTCAGACAACGGAACTCATTTCAAGAACAACCTTGTAAAGAACTGGGCAAAAGAGCATAGTATTGAGTGGATATTCCACATTCCCTACTATGCACCAGTTTCAGGGAAGATTGAACGCTACAACGGTTTGTTGAAGACCACTCTTAAAGCCATGGGGGGTGGATCTTTGAAAAACTGGGAAAAACATTTAGCACAAGCAACCTGGCTGGTAAATAGTAGAGGTTCAGTGAACCGAGCTGGACCTGCACATTCAGATTTGCTACGGAAGGTAGAAGGTGATAGAGTTCCTGTTGTTAGAGAAAAGAATCTGTTAGGTAAAGCTGTTTGGGTATTTTCTCCCTGAGGAGAGGCTAAACCTGTCCGAGGGGTGGTTTCAGCTGAAGGTCCGGGTCACACTTATTGGGTAATGCAAGAGAATGGTGAAATTCAGTGTATTCCACAAAGAAATGTAACTTTAGCTGAAAGAGGTTAACTTCGAAATGCTGTACAGCTACATCGCGCCCAAAAGAAGAATCAACGAGGAATCTATGGTGCACGAACCCTGAGATCCCTGAGAGCCCTGAGTCAACTAAGAGACCCTGAGATTTCCCTGTTTCCCTTTTCTTCGCTTCGTCGGTGAAGAAATGAACTGTTTTCCATTTTTCTCATTTTCTGATTTTCTTGGACTTTTGAATCATCTACATCTGAGCATAGCCGGAATGGACTATGAACTTTACACACGAACTGTAAATATCATTTTAGATTGGATGGACAGTGTGAACAGCCAATGAAATTGTTTAGAAGGGGTGGACTGTGGCCGGTTGACGGTGTCCCCTTAAGAAAGGGAATATGGTGGACAGAAATTGGTAAACGGAAGGAATATTCTAAACTAATTTTCATTGGGCGAGTGGGAGGAAGCAGTATCTGGCCTGAGAGTGAAGTGGGCATTCCCAGCACTTCTCTGTCACTCTTGCTTCCGCTTCTCCACGGTGCAGCAACTCTTCTCTGTGCTGGGCTTTCTGCCAAGGCCTCGGCCTTGAGGATAAGATAACCAGGTCTATATTAACTGCTTCCAACTAACACAAACTGCTTCTAACATTTTTTTTTCTCTCTTTTCTTCCTCTTTCTATCCCATTCTGGGGAAAGGGGGGAAGAGAGGGGAGAGCGGAGGTGGGGATTCCCCTCGGCCGAGGGGGGTTACTCTCATTTCTGTGTTACTCTGTTGTATATCTTTGTATATATTGTAGATATTGTAAATTTGTAAATATTCCCCTGCAAAATCCTACACTGCTTTGTAAATATAGCTCCACTGCTTTGCTATTTCAGCTGGTGAGTTTTTTTTCCTTTCCCTTCAAACTTTTCTTTCCCTTTACTTACAGGGGGGAGGGAAGAGGCTTCTTAGCCTTACCCCTTCCAACCCACCACAAGGTCCCATACTAATTCCTCATGGATTTCCGGGGCATTACACTGCTCCCCGACCCCATCGTCCAGCTCTGGAGGCCACTCGTCCTGAACTCCTCCTGCCTTGCTGTTAAACATTGAGGCAAAGAAGGCGTTTAGGACCCCAACCTTTTCCTCATCTTTGGTCACCATGTTCCCCTCCAGGTCCAATAGAGAGTGCAGGTTCTTCCTGCCGTTCTTCTTACTGTTAATATATTTATAAAAATGCTTTTTATTATCTTTGACAGAGGTGACCTTATTAATTTTTCATGAATAATAATAATAATAAAGATAACTTCCTTGTTATTACTATTTTAATTTTATGCTATGAAACATGTTAGAATAAGGATTAAGGCTTTTGTTCTGCTGCTCTTCCTTTATATTTTTATATCATTGTTGTGGGGTTTTTGTTTGTTTTTATTTGGTTGGTTGTTTTTTACTTTGAACAGAGCTCCTTTCTTATTCTTTCACAACTTCTTCAGACACATAGTCTTCAAAGGCAGCAAGAACAAAATACAAGTAAGGAAACAAAATTAAGTAGATAGTTGAGCATGTTGTGTTGGCTAAAATTGAAACTCTTTTAGTAACAAGCAAGCCCTATAACCTACCAAATTCTGCAGTGCCTGTTTCAAAGTTGTGTTTATGTAACCAGTGAATTGCTTCACCACATATTTTAATTTAGTCAAAATTTAGCTTTTCATATCTTTCAAGATGCAGCCTTATCCTATTTTTGGTGCATGCATTTTTCATGTATTTGTAGATGTTTATTATAAGTAAGCAGCAGGGCTTTGGGAGAACGAATCTTGTCAGATTAACTTGATTGCTTGTTTATGACAGAATTACAAAATTAGTGGCTGAAGGGAATGCATTTGGCATAATATATTGGGATTTTAGTAAATCATTTGATACAGTGTCTCAAAAATTAGTACAAATTGGCTGAGATATAAACTCAGCTTCATGTACTGAAAATTAACTGAATGCCCATAAAACAGGAGTAATATTACATGGCACTGAGCAGAGATGTCTGTGATTCAGAAGGCCAGAAAATATTGAACTTCATTAAATATTCACGATGGTGTAATGGAAATTTGTACAAAGTAAAAAAAGACAACAAAAAAAACATGTATTCTAAGATGAGTAAACAGTTTTGGAAGATAAAACCTACTCATTTAAAAGGATTTACCATTGATTTCTCCCTTGATTTTCACTAAAATATTTGGAATATTTATTATTGTTGAGGGAACCAGAATATAATCACTATTATAAACTCCAATTTCCCCCACTTTTTCAAAATATGCTTATTCTTCATAGGAGTGATTGGCCATGGCAATGGGCTGCCCAGGGAGCTGGTGGAGTCACCATCACTGGAGGTGTTTAGGAAGAGACTTGGTAGGGTGCTTGGTGCCATGGTTTAGTTGATTAGACAGTGTTGATGATAGGTTGGACTCGATGATCTCAAAGGTCTCTTCCAAACAGGTCTGGTCTATTCTACTCTATTCTATTCTATTCTATTCTATTCTATTCTATTCTATTCTATTCTGTTTTTATTTATATTTTATGTCATAGATTTTATTTTGGGTACGAGTGTGACTATTACTGTTGACCCATATCATCAAAGAATTTGCTGTGGATCTTCCTTAATTTTTGCTAAAGATTTTAAACTGCAAGAAAAATCAAAATAATTTTAACTGTGAAAAAGTTAGAGTTTATTAGATTAGCTTTATGGTTTTCCTACAGATCAAAGTAAGGCCATCTTGTTCATGTCTTTTCTCCAGCCATTGAGAATTTCACCTGACCGTTAAAGCATTATATGAGTAGTACAGATGTTCCTGCAAGGATAGTAACCCATTATCTTGATAGTCTGGGATGAAGCACATCTGGCCCCATGCTGCTATGTGGGTCAAGATCCTTCCCTTTTGGATTACTACAACACTTAAATTTCTTTGCGCTATATCCCTAAGCATTTGCCTAGGTGAGTGGGAAATGCAGGTAATCTTACTTACTATTATGGAGTATATCACTATGTAGGCTAAAATCAGTACTTCAGAATTCACAAAATTCTGTTATCATATGTATGTATAATGTTCTTAAACCAATCTAGAGTTTTGCAGGGGGAGAGAAGTGATTTGCAAACGCTTTGGCTTAGTCATATTTCTCTTAGTTCTCTTTATGCCCCACCTTGATGTGTTTCCTCTTCCTCCTTCACATTAGATTGTAAGTTCTTTCATCAGGGCCTGTTCATTTGCATTTGCTCTATAATGTGCATGTCATGCTTGAGAGATACTGACTGTTCTGGTATACATGAGTGCTAGCTACATGCACTGTCTCTGTTAGATGTACCTGAATTGAACTATCAAAAGGTTAATAGCATCTGCGGCAAGTATGCTAACTGTGAATGGCAAAGGAGCCCTGGAGATTGATGAATAATAAATAACAGTTCCCCTTTCTTTGTTAGCAATATGTCCTTGTTCACCTGTGCTCATGGTTGGGCAGATGGTAAGTGCTGAGGCTAAATTCCACAGTGCTGGCATGTGGGTGGAAATGATGTCTTCACATGGGGAGACAATGTCAGCTTGGTCTGTATACCAGTTCAAGGTGCACCTTCAAATCGATTGTGGGTCAGTCTTCTTTTTCCCTTTTCCATGTTTTTGAATTGACAGACAAAAATAAAATTAGGGCTGATGAGAGTATGGGGTCTTTTCACTGTAGATTCCATGCTGTTACATCCTACCATCACTAAAATATAGTTAAACAATAAAAGATTGTGGTGAAGGCACATTATGCCTAGATACTGAATCTTGTCCCAGCATGTGGGCAAGTTCCCCCTCCTCCAGGAGGAAGACAAAAGCCAAGGCATTAGCCAGGCTTGCATGCACCCAGCGCATGCAGCGCTTGTGCTGACACCAAGTATGGGCATAATTCTAGCTTCACGCTTTCTATAGGCTGAAGTCAGTTGTTTATGAGAGTGCCCATTGGTCAAGGCCAGCCTCGAGGAATCTATAAGTATCACCCCAGTTGGTGAACAAGTGGCCCCCTCATTCACTTTGTCTCTGTGTTTGCTCGAGAGAGTAACTCTTGAGCTGCAGCCTTTGCCCTTGAGCTTATTGTTGTTAGCTTCTGTTATACATGCACGCATTCTGAAAGCCTGTGCATGGTGAGAAGCCCAGAGGGATGACCTTCGCTGTTTCTGAGGGAATCCAGCGTCGCCACAGCCAGTTGTACCGACTGGGAGAGCCCAACGTGCCTCCGGAGGACTGGACTGACCCCCGAGGGTAAGATCTGCCCAGTTACCGGGGAGAAGGGACTTGATCGATATCGAGTCCACGTATGCCTAGCCCCGCTGTAGTGGGAGAGAAGCCGCCGAGTGCCGCTCTGAGGAGCCGCCGAGTGCTGCTCTGAGCCCTGTGAATCTCTGGGAAGACTAAAGCATTATTCGTGCCTATACTGCACCGAACCCGGGACCACTCTGAGAGTCCTGTTGCTCCTTTAAGCTCAGTAAATGAGAATCCACCACCTAACGCAGCCGCATTCTCACCCTGAGGCTGTTTGCATCAGCCCTGAGAACTGCTGTGGTTGGGCTGACCCTGTAGCTTTGCCTGCTGCCGCGTCGACCAAGCCCACCTACTGGCCACCGTCGTCCCACCCTGCCGTGTGAGCCGACTTTTGAGGGCCGACCCCACGGACCGACCCTGACCAGGACTGATCCCTGTTGTCTGAAGGGAATCGAATATCTTCCACGTGTTTTCCATCCACTAGCACTCAGTTCAAAGTATCCACGTCTAGCAGAGTAAGCGCTGACGCATAGAAAGATTGTAATATTGCTGTGTATAGCCAGAAGCCAGCCGCGTCCCACCGAGTCGCCATCTAGTGGCCAAGAGGCAGAACTGCACCCTTCATTATATAAATATAGAGATAGTCTGTAACTAGTTCAATTAAGTTATAATCATAACACTAAGATACTTGTTGAATCTATTTCACGAACGTGCACTAGAACATGTATATAAGTTGGTGATTCATTGGTTATTAATAGTGTGATAATTAATAAAAATATTTTCATAATTCATATTTCGTATTCATAAATTTAATAACCTCTTCACCACAAAGATTGGAAGTTATTACTGATATTTGTAAAAGGTGAACTATTCTAGCTTTCACTTCTCTTCATATATTCCATTTTCTCTTTCATAAAGTTGCTGCTGAGATTCTTTATATGTATGTTTTGACTTTCTTATTTATGCTGATCAACAATCAATAGGGAAGATACCTACAAAAAAGCTCCATTACCAATCAGCATTCAGGTGATTTTAATCTATTTCATAGAATCATAGGGTCACAGAATGGCCTAGGTTGGAAGGGACCTTAGACATCAGCTACTCCAATCTCCCCTTCATAGGCAGGGATGCCTCTCAACTACACTTGGCTGCTCAAGGTTTCATCCAGCCTGAGCTTGAACACACCCAGGGAATAGGCATCCATAGCCTTCTTGGGCAGCCTATTCCAGAGTCATTTCACCCTTGCACTGAAGAACTTCTTCCAAAGATTGAGTCTCAATCTACTCTTCCTCAGCTTAAAACCATTCTCTTTTGTCTTTTCACTAGATAAATTTATGAAAATTCCCTCTCCCATTTTCCTGTAGGATACTTTCAGGTATTGGAAAGCAGCCATAAATTCCCCCCAAAGTCTTCTCTTTCATAGGCTGAACAACCCCAACTCCCTCAGTTTATCCTCTTACCAGAGGTGTTACACCCCTTGGATCACCTTTGTGGCCCTGCATTGGACTTGGACAGTTTTGTGTCCTTCTTACAATAGGGACACATGAATTGGTCACAGTTGGAGTATGATTTGCATTTGATTAAACTCAGTAGTAAAGTGAAGAGCAATTAGAATAGAATAGAATAGAATAGAATAGAATAGAGCAGATTGGAAGAGACCTTCAAGACCATCGTGTCCAACCCATCAACCAATCCAAACCACCTAAACAATTAAACCATGGCACCAAGCACCCTATCAAGTCTCCTCCTGAACACCTCTAATGATGGCGACTCCACCACCTACCCGGGCAGCCCATTCCAAAGGGCAATCACTCTGTATAGAACTTCTTCCTAACATCCAACCTAAAATTCCCCTGGTGCAGCCTGACACTGTGTCCTCTTGTTCTGGAGCTGGTTGCCTGGGAAAAGAGAGCAACATACAACTGATTTCACCTTGAGTACTGTGTCCAGTTCTGGGCCCCTCAGTTTAAGAAGGACATCGAAACACTTGAGCATGTCCAGAGAAGGGCAAGAAGGCTGGGGAGAGGCCTTGAACACAAGCCCCATGGGGAGAAGCTGAGGGAGCTGGGATTGTTTAACCTGGAGAAGAGGAGGCTCAGGGGTGACCTCATTGCCCTCTACAACTACCTGAAGGGTGGTTGTGGCCGGGAAGGGGTTGACCTCTTCTCCCAGGCAACCAGCACCAGAACAAGAGGACACAGTCTCAAGCTGCGCCAGGGGAGGTTTAGACTCAAGGTGAGGAGAAAATTCTTCACCAAGTGAGTTATTCGTCGTTGGAACTGGCTGCCCAGGGAGGTGGTTGAGTCACTGTCCCTAGAGGGGTTCCAGAGGGGATTGGACGTGGCACTTGGTGCCATGGTCTAGTCATGGGGTCTGTGTTGATAGGTTGGACCGGATGATCCTTGAGGTCATTTAATACCTTAGTTATACTGTGATACTGTGATACTGTCTACAACCTCCAGGTAGTTGTAGAGAGCAATAAGGTCATGCCTGAGTCTCCTCTTCTCCAGGATAAGCAACCCCAGCTCCCTCACTCTCTCCTCATAGGGCTTGTGTTACAAAGCCCTCACCAACTTTGTTGGCCTTCTCTGGACACGCTCCAGCAAGTCAACATCCCTCCTAAACTGAGGAGCCCAGAACTGGACACAGTACGTGAGGTGCAGCCTAACCAGTGCAGTGTACAGGCGCAAAATGACCTCCCTGCTCCTGCTGGCCACACTGTTCCTGATGCAGGCCAGGATGCCATTGGCCCTCTTGGCTGCCTGGGCACACTGCAGGCTCATGTTCAGCCTACCATCAACCAGTACCCCCAGGTTCCTCTCTATCTGGCCGCTCTCCAGCCACTCTGACCCCAGCCTGCAGCACTGCATGGGGTTGTTGTGGCCAATGTGCAGAACCCGGCACTTGGATGTGTTCAATCTCATGCCGTTGGATTCTGCCCATCTGTCCAGCCTGTTGAGGTCCCTCTGCAAAGCCCCTCTACCCTCCAGCAGATCAACACCTGCCTCCAGCTTGGTGTTGTCCACAAATTTACTGATGATGGACTCTATGCCCTCATCCAGATCATCAATAAAGATGTTGAAGAGGACAGGGCCCAGAACTGATTCTTGCGGCACACCACTACTGACTGGCTGCCAGCTGGATGTGGCACCATTCGCCACCGCTCTCTGGGCTCAGCCCTCCAGCCACTTCCTAACCCAACACAGTTTGCTAGCATCCACGCCATGGCCTGACAGCTTGGTCTGGAGTTTGCTGTGGGGGACAGTGTCAAAGGTCTTGTTCCTGTCCAGGTAGATTACATCCACAGGCCTCCCCACCTCCACCAGGTGGGTCACCTGATCGTAGAAGGAGATCAGGTTGGTCAGGCAGGACCTGCCCTTCCTAAATCCATACTGGCTGGGCCTGATCCCTTGGCCATCCTGTAAGTGCTGTGTCATTGCACTCAAGATGACCTGTTCCGTAATCTTGCCTGGCACTGAGGTCAGGCTGACAGGTCTATAATTCCCTGACTCATCCAACTGGTCCTTCTTGTGGATGGGCACCACACTGGCCAGCTTCCAATCTTCTGGGATGTCTCCAGTGAGTGAGGACTGGAGGAAAATGATGGACAGTAGCTTGGCCAGCTCATCTGCCAGCTCCCTCAGCACCCTATGATGGATCCCATCTGGTCCCATGGACTTGTGGGGATCCAAGCAGATGAGCAAACTTCTAACTACCCCATTCTGGAACAGAGGAAAACTATGCAGCTCCCTGGCTCCTTCTGCCAGCTCTGCAGGCCAGCTGTCTGGAATACGTTCTGTCCTGCTAGTAAAAATTGAGGCAAAGGAGATGCTAAGTAACTCTGCCTTTTCCTCATCCTTTGTTACATTGTTCCCCTCCGTGTCCACCGAGTAGTGGAGGTTGTCCTTGCCATTCCTCTTGCTATTAATATATTTACAGATGGACTTTTTTTTACCCTTCATGGCAGAGGCCAGTCTAACCACCAAATATCCTTTTGCCTCCCCAATTTTCTTCCTACAAGACTTATCAACATCCTTAAACAGTCCATGGTTTGCCTCCTCTTTCTTCCAAAGATGATACACCCTCTTAGGAACCCTCTGAGTTAGTTCCTTGAGTAACCCAAAGTCTGCCCTCCAGATGTCCAGAGTGGAGGTCTTCTTGCTGCCCATCTTGCCTTGACTGAATACTGAAAATTCAATTGTCTCATGGTCACTGACCCCTAAACACCCTCTGACCACCACATCACCCACCAGCCCTCCTTCCCTATTGGTGAAGAGGAGGTCAAGCATAGCCTTACCCCTGGTAGGCTCATGCAGCACCTGGGATAAGAAGCTGTACTACATGCATTCTAAGAACCTCCTGGACTGTCTCCTGTCTCTTGTGTTGAGATCCCAGCAGATGTCAGGCAGGTTGAAGTCGCCCATGAGAACAAGGTCAGGCGATCCTGAGACAGCCCTTATCTGCATATAGAATGTTTCATCAACATCTTCCTCATGGTTGGGTGGTCTATAACAGGCTCCCACCAGGATGTCAGCCCTGCTGGCCTTCTGTCTAATTCTTACCCACAAGCACTCAACCTGATGGTCCCTGATCTCCAGCTGAATGGCATCTAGTGCCTCCCTGATGTACAGGGCCACCCCTCCACCCCTTCTTCCTTGCCTCTCTCTGCTGAAGAGCCTGTAGCCATCAATTGCAGTGCTCCAGTCATGTGAGTCGTCCCACCACGTCTCTGTGATGGCAACTACATCATAACTTTCCTCCTGCAGCAAGGCTTCCAGTTCCTCTTGTTTGTTGCCCATGCTTCATGCATTAGTGTACATGCACTGCATCTGGGCTGCTGGTTTCAGCTCTGGCTCTAGCTTATCACCCCTAGACTCCTGCCTGGGGGGACTGGTTTCAGCCCCTTCCCCCTTCAAATCTAGTTTAAAGCCCTATCTATGAAACCTACAAATTCTCTTCCTAGAATCTTTTTACCTTTGAGGGATAGGCCATTCTCGTACACACTGACCTTTCCCCTCCTCTGGACAGATGTACTCCATCTGTTGCCTGCTGATCTGGTGCAGTGGAAAGTTTTTCAAGATCGAAAAACCCAAAATTCTTTTGACTACACTAGCCTCTAAGCCACTTGTTGACTATAACTGCTGACCTGTTCCTTCTTGTATTCCCTCCTGCAACTAATGGTCTAGATTGAAAAATCATTTGTGCACCTGACCCCTCAACCAGATCTCCCAGGGCCTTAAAGTCATTCTTTATAGTCCTGGGAGTTCTGGTTGCAACATCATCATTCTTAAATGGATAACTGTAAAGGGATAGTAGTCAGAGGGCTGCACCAGACTAGGCAGCCTTCTGGTAACATCTCTAACCTTAGCTCCTGGGGGGCAAAAAAGTTTCCAATGAGATGGGTCTGGCCGACATATGAGACCTTTTTTGTCCCTCAGGAGGGAATCACCAATAACAATTACCATCCTCTTGTTTATAAGGGAGCAAGTCCTGATGCCGGGGGAAGGCTATTTACCCTTAGGGTGTTTAACCTTAGGCTGATTTGCCCTAGGCTGATTTGCTGCAGGCTGTTTTGCCTTAGGCTGTTTTGCCTCAGGCTGTTTTGCCTCAGGGAAAACCCCAGATGGTGTGTCCTCCGGCATCAGAATCACCTCACTCTCGACCTCCAGTGACCCATACTTGTTTTCCAAGGGAAGTGGGGAAGGTGATGGCAGGCAAGGAGGTTTAACCTTGCATCTCTTGAGAGGAACCTGCGTCCATTCCCCTCTGCTTTTTTTTGATAACCAGCCTCTGCTGGGGAAGCCTGCAGAGCCTGGTTACTCAAGTTCATCACCCTTCTACAATCCCTTATATCTCTAAGTCTAGCAACATCGTCCTTCAGTCTGGCCACCAGGTTAAGCAGATAGTTGATCAAAGAGCAAGGGAATGATCTTGGTGAGGGACCTTCTACTAGAAAAGATCCTGCTGAGGAGGAAGGGAAGGTTTCTTTTAAAGATCTAGCTGAATTATTGAGATCAACACCAGAGAGAGATGCAGCCAGGACACCTGCTAAGGGTGCTTCTCAGCTTAGAGAGATCCTTAGGAGAGTGGCAGCAGGATTATGGGGACAACGTGTTCAGGAAGACGTGGTAGATGGGGAAGAAGATGACTTTTCTGGGTGTCCTTTGTCTCTCAAAGAGCTCAGAAATGTCCGTAAAGATTGTGCCAGAGCAAAGAAGGAGCCAGTTCTAGCTTGGCTTAGTAGATGTTATGATACAGGTGCTCCAACTCTAATAGTTGGAGACAAGTCAGCAGCTCAGCTAGGAAATCTCCCGAAGGACAATGGAATAAGTAGACATCTAGCCAAGATTCTCAGTAACGTTAATCTGTGGGTACGCCTTTTACTTGCAGTTGCCCTGAGATACCCTTCCCGAGATGAGCTTCCATGGAATCCTAAACCCTGGACTACCATAGATGAGGGAATTAAGCGCTTGAGAGAATTTGCTGTTAGAGAGATACTCTATGTAGAACATAAAACTCTGAATCCTGATGACATTCCTGTGGGTATTGGTCTTGCTAAAAAGCTCATCAAACTTGCTCCTTCTAATTATGCAGACATTCTGGCAAGCAGAATTCTGTCAAGAAATTATGGTGGAGCTCCTCCTACGGTTAGTCAATTATCATAGTATCATAGTATCAGTCAGGGTTGGAAAGGACCACAAGGATCATCTAGTTCCAATCTCCCTGCCATGGGCAGGGATACCCTACACTAGAACAGGCTGGCCAGAGCCTCGTCCAGCCTGTGCTTAAACACCTCCAGGGACGGGGCCTCAACCACCTCCCTGGACAACCCATTCCAGGGTTTCACCACTCTCATGGTGAAGAACCTCCTCCTCACATCTAGCCTGAATCTCCCCACCTCCAGCTTCATTCCATTCCCCTTAATCCTATCACTACCTGAGATCCTCAGAAGTCCCTCCGCAGCCTTCTTGTAGGTTCCTTTCAGATACTGGAAGACCACAATTAGGTCACCTCGGAGCCTTCTTTTCTCCAGACTGAACAGCCCCAACTCATTGATAAAAGATAATTCCAATTCTTCCTCCAGGTGGATACAAGTTTCATCTGTCAGGAATACACGTCCTACAAGGAGGTCATTCCAAAACAGATCAAATCAAAACAGACCACCAAGGCAGTCATGTAGGACTATTTGGATAACTCTGCGTGATCAGTTTGGTGAGAACATGAACCGGTGGGATGGCAAATCAACTTCTAATCTTTTCAGGAGACTGAGAGAATTGCAATATGGCAGAACCCAAGGTAGCAATACCAGAAGGGTAGCTGTTACTTCCACAGTTCCCCAGAACAACTCTAGTAGCTCCAACAGTGGCTCCAGTTCTAACTCTGCACACTGTGCTCAATGCACATGTGGGCATGTTCCCCATAACTAGGGGTACCCTGCCTCCTGCCAGGGGGAGGAGAGGGATAATAGAGATAATAGAATCTATTGGGATGTGTACATCCAGTGGCCTGGCACTTCACAATTTCGCAAGTACAGGGCCTTGGTTGACACAGGAGCTCAGTTCACCGTAATGCCATCAAATTATCAGGGATCAGAGACTAGAACTATTTTGGGAGTCACTGGTGGATCTCAAGAGTTAAGTAAGGTGGAGGTTAATATAAGTTTAACTGGTAAACAATGGAGGAAGCATACAGTTGTGACCCGACCTGATGAACCCTGTATTATGGGGATTGATTTTTGGAAAAAAGGGCGTTTCGAAGAACCTAGAGGTTACAAATGGGCTTTTGGAGTAGCTACTGTAGAAATTGATGGTCAAAACTTGAAGCTGTCTGTTAGACCTGAGCTTTCTGATGAATCTGCAGTAGTGGGACAACACAAGATACAGGACATTAAATTGCTGGTTGCTTCTCAGACTGTGCATCACAGAGAGTACAGAACCAACCGTGACTCTTTGTTGCCCATTCAGAATCTGATTCGTCAGTTGGAGAGTCAGAAAGTCATCAGCAAAACTCATTCACCTTTCAACAGTCCAGTGTGGCCAGTGTGAAAGCAGAATGGAGACTGGCATCTGACAGTCGACTACCGAGCCCTGAATGAAGTAATGCCACCTATGAGTGCAGCAGTACCAGACATGATGGAACTCCAGTATGAGCTGGAATCCAATGAGACCAAATGGTATGCTACCATAGACATTGCTAATGCATTTTTCTCTATTCCCATAGCAGAGGAATGCAGGCCTCAGTTTGCTTTCACCTGGAGAGGAATCCAGTACACTTTCAACAGATTGCCAATGGGCTGGATCCACAGCTCACGGACCTGTCATGCAGTAATCCATGATGCTCTGGAGAAAGGCTGTGCTCCGGAACACATCCAGTTCATCGATGATATCATTGTCTGGGGAAAAACTGCTGAAGAAGTCTTCGAGAAAGGTAACAAAATCATTGACATTCTTCTGGATGCAGGTTTTGCCATCAAGCGAGACAAGGTGAAAGGACCTACCACAGAGATTCAGTTTCTGGGAGTGCGGTGGCAAGATGGACGCTGACACATTCTAGTGGATGTGGTAAACAGAGTCTCTACCATGGCAAATCCCACAAACAAGCAAGAAACCCTACGTTTCTTGGGGATAGTGGGATTTTGGAGACTGCACATTCCTGGATACAGTCAGATTGTGAAACCTCTGTATGATGTGACTCGAAAGAGAAATCATTTCCACTGGGGACCTGAGCAACAAGCGGCCTTTGACCAGATAAAGCAAGAGGTAGTTCAAGCAATGGGTCTGGGACCTGTCCGAGATTGTCCAGACATTAAGAACATTTTGTACACATCTGCAAGTGACAATGGTCCAACCTGGTGCTTGTGGCAAAAAGCTCCAGGTGAGTCACGTGGACAATCTCTTGGTTTCTGGAGTCGAGATTACAAAGTTTCAGAGGCAAATTATTCTCCAACAGGAAAAGAGATTTTAGCTGCCTATGAAGGAGTGAAAGCAGTTTCAGAAGATATTGGAACTGAATCACAACTTCTCTTAGCTCCCAGATTATCAGTTTTGAATTGGATATCCAAAGGCCAAGGTTCCACACCACATCATGCCACAGACTCAACATGGTCTAAGTGGATGGCTCTGATAACACAGAGAGCTCGAATGGGAAATCTTGAAAGACCTGGTCTAGTGGAGGTGATCTCAAGTTGGCCTGAAGGTACCAACTGTGCTAAACCTCCAGAGGATAAAGTATCTCGTGCTGAGGAAGCTCCTCCTTACAATGACCTTTCTGATGATGGAAAGAAATATGCTTTGTTCACAGACGGTTCCTGTTGTCTTGTTGGAAACAAGCGAAGGTGGAAGTCTGCAGTGTGGAGTCCAACATGCCGAGTTGCAGAGGCGAAGGATGGAGAAGGAGAATCCAGTCAGTTCGCAGAGGTAAAAGCTGTCCAGCTAGCTCTCGACGTAGCTGAACGTGAGAGATGTCCAAAGCTTTATCTCTACACCGACTCATGGATGGTAGCCAATGCTCTATGGGGTTGGCTAAAGAAGTGGAAGAAGAATGGTTGGCAGAGGAAAGGAAAACCCATTTGGGCAGCCGACCTGTGGCAGAACATTGCTGATCGAGTTGAGAGAATTCCAGTGAAGGTGAGACACATCGATGCTCACATTCCTAAGAGCAAAGCTACTGAGGAACAGCAACACAACCATCAGGCAGATCTAGCTGCAAGTTTCTCAAGTAGACATGGACTCTAATCTTGATCTCGACTGGAAACACCAAGGTGAGATATTCTTAGCTCGGTGGGCTCATGATTCGACAGGACATCAAGGCAGAGATGCAACACACCAATGGGCTCGTGACAGATCCATAGACATTTCCATGGATGCTATCACACAAGTCATCCATGACTGCGACATTTGTGCTGCTATTAAGTAGGCAAAGCGACTTAAGCCCTTGTGGTATGGTGGCAGATGGTCCAAGTACAAATATGGTGAAACTTGGCAGATTCACTACATCACTCTACCATGCTCTTGTTCTGGTAAACAATGCGTTCTTACTATGGTAGAGGCAAACACTGGATGGTTGGAAACTTATCCAATTCCACATGCAACTGCACGCAACACCTTTCTCGGTCTGGAGAGACAGATCCTGTGGAGACACGGAACTCCAGAGAGGATTGAGTCAGACAACGGAACTCATTTCAAGAACAACCTTGTAAAGAACTGGGCAAAAGAGCATGGTATTGAGTGGATATTCCACATTCCCTACTATGCACCAGCTTCAGGGAAGATTGAACACTACAACGGTTTGTTGAAGACCACTCTTAAAGCCATGGGGGGTGGATCTTTGAAAAACTAGGAGAAACATTTAGCACAAGCAACCTGGCTGGTAAATAGTAGAGGTTCAGTGAACCGAGCTGGACCTGCACATTCAGAACTGCTACAGAATATCGAAGGTGATAGAGTTCCTGTTGTTAGAGAAAAGAATCTGTTAGGTAAAAGTTTTTGGGTATTTTCTCCCTCAGGAGTAGCTAAACCTGTCCGAGGGGTGGTTTCAGCTGAAGGTCTGGGTCGCACTTATTGAGTAATGCAAGAGAATGGTGAAATTCAGGGTATTCCACAAAGAAATTGAACTTTAGCTGAAAGAGTGTAATTTCAAACTTTTATACAGCTACATCACATCCAAAGGAAGAGTCTATGAGGAATCTATGGTGCACAAACCCTGAGCACCCTGTGAGCCCTGAGTCAACTAAGAGACCCTGAGAATCCCTGTTTCCTATTCTTCGCTTTGTCGGCAAAGAGATAAACTCTTTTCCATTTTTCTCATTTCCTGATTTTCTTGGACTTGTGAATCATCTACATGTGAGTATAGCCAGAATGGACTATGAACTTTATTTACAAACTGTAAATGTTGTTTTGGATTTATGGACAGTATAAATAGCTAACAAAATTGTTTAGAAGGGGTGGACTGTGACCGTTTGAGGCTGTGCCTTTGAGAAAAAGAGACAGTGCTGGGACTCTCTGGCTGAATGTTTTGGAATATTAACAAAAACAATCAGATATTCTAAACTAATTTCATTGGTGGATTGGTTGAATGTAGTTTTAAGTTTAGGTGCAGCTGGGATTTTCCTCTCAGTTCACTCTTTTCCTTCTCCCTTTCCAGCTGGTCTGCTTCTGGGCTCCCTTCCAGAGTGACCCTGAACAGATAAGCAACTATGGCCTACTAACAGTCTGCTTTAATTAATAACTGCTCTTTTTCTCTCTTTCTAACCCTCTTTGGGGAAAAAGTGGAGAGAAGGGGGTACAGGGGGGGAACCCTCCTCCAGAAGAGGGAATTTCGTTCCTGTATTATTGTTTTTTGGTTTTTGTTTTTGTTTTTTTTACTTTGCTGTATATTTCTGTATATATGTTGTAAATACTGTAAATTGTGTACATATCCTGCATCTTCCAAAATTGCTTATAATACAGCATTTTGCCTTTGCTTCTCCGTCTGGCTAGCTGTGTTTTTTTTTTCTTCCTCTTTGTGGGGGAGAGAAGGCTGTTCCCTTCTCTCTCAAACCCACCACACACCTAATGCAGGAGTTGTCTCCTCTACGTTGCGTCTCAAGTGCCAGGCTCCAGCACTGTCTGCAACCAGATGCCTGGACACCTGCCTCTTGCATATGACACCTATCTACCTGCTTATATTCCCCCTAAGTCTGAGTCGATACTGATTCTTTGAAGGAGTTATTGAGATGAGTTACCACCATGCCTAACCCTGACCACGTGACCTAGTGGACAAAGTTTTAGAAAAAGTACAGTGGCGTGTGCATCTGGCTGCAGCCGAGCGAGAACACATGGGCTGAAATGTAACTGCCCGTGAGCTGCCGCCAGCTTTTTAAAGTGCTGCGGCAGTGCAGAAAACCCAAGTGATCCCAAACAGCAAGCACATGGAGAACGGCAGGAGCTGATTCTAGCCAAGTGCTTAGATGCCGTGTGAGTCCTGACCATTCCTGTAGGTTGAAAAGGAAAGTAGTTAGTGCTTCTCTGGTCGTGATGTGTTCCTGAGCGAGCTTCCCACTGAAATGTTCATGCTAATGACAGCAGACTGAATGGAGTTTAGGATACTGAATGGAGCTCAGGAGATGTTGGCTTTCTGGGATGCAAGCACACATTGTTGGGATATGTTGGGCTTCTGTTCAACCAAGAAACTCAAGTCCATCTCCACAGTGATGCTCTGAGTTCATTCATAGTACAGTCTCAATTTGTGCTTTGGATTGCCCTGAATTGTGTGCAGGACCTTTCACTTAGCCTTTTTGAACTTCATGTGGTTTGCATGGGCTCACATCTCAAACCTGTCAGGGACACTCTGGATGGCATCCCTTCCCTCCAGTATTAGTAGAATTGAAGAATCATAAAATCACAGAATCATAAAATAGCAGGGGCTAGAAGAGACCTCAAGAGATCATCGAGTCCAACCTTGCTGCAAAAGCAGGATCACTTAGGACTCCACAACCTCTCTAGGTACCCTCTTCCACTGCTGTGCCACCTTTAGTGCAAAGAAGTTTTTGTTTCTCTTGAGATGGAACTTCTGGTCTTCCCATTTCTATCCATTGCCCCTTGTCCTATCACTGAAAAGCATTGTAAAGAGACCAGCACCATCTTTTTGACACTTATCCTTCAGATATTTATAAACATTAGATCTCATATTTATAAACATTTGATTTATAAGTATTAGATCTCCTCTCAACCTTTGCTTTTCCAGGCTAAACAGGCCCAGTCTTTCTCATAAGAAAGATATTCCATTCTCTTAATCATCTTTTGTAATGGGTTGGGGCATACCCCCCCCCCACCATGGGCAGAAATAACAACTCAGACAAACGGATTGCAAAAGTGATGGAAAGTTTAAATAGAAAACAGTAAGTGTGTACAGAAAACCAGAAGCACAGTGACAAAAGAAACCCCAAAACAGACCCAGAAAGATTCCATCCCCACCTGAGGGTACACCCAAGACCCCCAGGGCTCCTTCTTTCCCCCCCCTCCTCCCACTCCACTGCTAGGCTAGTCTCACCTGGCCAGATCTGAGACTGCCCATCCCCCCCTTGGCCTTGGGCCTACCCAGGCCAAAGACTGGGAGACATCTCCCTCAGTTACTGGGTGGCAGAGAGGAAGGAAAGAAGAAGTGCCAGACCCCACTGTGGATTTTATAGTGGTGCAGGAATTATGGTAGGAAATACCTAATTTCCTGTGTCCACCCCCTGGGCTGGACTTCTGGACACAGGAGACACTCCCGCAGCAGAGGACACACAGCCCAAACTACAACATCCTTGTAGGTCCCTGTTGTGCATTCTCTAGTATTTCCAAATCCCTCTTGAACTGGGGACACAATGCTCTAATTGTGGTCTCACCAGGGCAGTGTATAGTGGGAAGAAAATCTCCCTTGACCTGCTAGCCCCACTGTTCTTAACCCCAAGGATGCATTGCTGTTCCATGGACAGCTATCCAAGATCCTTCTCCATGGACCTGCTTTTCACCAGGTCAGCCCCTAATCTAATGCATGGTACAGGCAGTCAGTCAGTAGAGGTGTGCCCCAGGGATCAGTGCTGGGCCCTGTGCACTTTAACATCTTTATTGATGATCTGGATGAGGGCGTTGAGTCCATCATGATCAGATTTGCGGACGGCACCAAGCTGGGGGCAGGAGTTGATCTGCTGGAGGGTCGAGGGGCATTGCAGAGGTACCTCGACAGGATGGACAGATTGGCAGAATCCAACAGCATGAGATTTAGCACATCCAGGTGCCAGTTTCTGCACATTGGCCACAACCCCATGTAGTGCTGCAGGCTGGGGTCAGAGTCGCAGGAGAGTGGCCAGGCAGAGAGAGACCTCAGGGTATTGGTTGATGGTAGGCTGAACATGAACCTGCAGTGTGCCCAGGTGGCCAAGATGGCCACTGGCATCATGGCCTGCATCAGGAACAGTGTGGTCAGCAGGAGCAGGGAGGTCATTGTGGCCCTGTACTCCATACTGGTTAGGCTGCACCTCAAGTACTGTGTCCAGTTCTGGGCCCCTCAGTTTAGGAAGGATGTTGACTTGCTGGAGTGTTTCCAGAGAAGGGCAACAAAGTTGTTGAGGGGTTTGGAACACAAGCCCTATGAGGAGAGACTGAGGGAGCTGGGCTTGCTTATCCTGGAGAAGAGGAGACTCAGGGGTGACCTTATTGCTCTCTACAACTACCTGAAGGGAGGTTGTAGATAGGCAGATGTTGGTCTCTTTTCCCAGGCAACCAGCTCCAGAACAAGAGGACACAGTCTCAAGCTGCACCAGGGGAGGTTTATGCTGGATGTTAGGAAGAAGTTCTATACAGAGAGAGTGATTGCCCATTGGAATGGACTGCCTGAGGAGGTGGTGGAGTCACCATCACTGGAGGTGTTCAGGAGAAGACTTGATAGGGTGTTTGATTGCATGGTTTAGTTGATTAGGTGTCGTTGGATGATAGGTTGAACATGATGATCTTGAAGGTCTCTTCCAACCTGTTCTGTTCTGTTCTCTTCTGTTCTATTCTATTCTATTCTATTCTATTCTATTCCCAAGGTTCAGGACTCTACACTTGTTGAGGCTCATTTGGTTCCCCTTTTCCCAGTTCTCCAATCTGTCCAGATGTGGTGGGTTTCACATTCAATGGTAATTTTAGTTTACTTTCAGTCTTTGCAATTAGGGAGTGGGCTAAATTTCCCCCTTCAAATTCTGACACCAGATCAAAGGTATTGTAAATATATGTTAAAGTTGCACAGCGAACATAACAGTTTTTGGCAATTTTTTGTATTTCCTGTTTTCCTAGTTTCCATGTGCTCTTTATGTGTGTCCAAGTCTGTATTTGTCTACACTGTGTTACTGCCATAAATATATCTTTCCAAATAGAATAAATACGTGTTACTGATACCAGTATATCTGGCCGTACCATATAAAGACAAAAGCGAAGCAAATCAAACACATGCATCTGGGGGAGTGGTGTGTGTGTCTGCACATTTATAAATAAACCAGGTAAAACAGAGCTTCAGGCAGGTAAGGAAAAGATTATACAATGCAGGTCTTGCAAACTCATGACAAACTCTTGCTTGCTATCAGTAATAAAAATGCAGTACTGGAAGGCTACCACAAGAGCAGCAAGACTGTTTTTAAAGCTGCATTTTTACTGGCAGGACAGAACATTTTCCTGCTGGCCTGCAGAGCTAGCAGAAGGAGCCAGGAAGCTGCATAGTTTTCCTCTGTTCCAGGAGAAGGGGATAGTTAGAGATCTCCTCAGCCGCTTGGATCCCCACAAGTCCATGGGATCAGATGGGATCCATCCTAGGGTGCTGAGGGAGCTCGCAGATAAGCTGGCCAAGCTACTGTCCATCATTTTCCTCCAGTCCTGGCTCACTGGAGACATCCCAGAAGATTGGAAGCTGACCAACATGGTGCCCATCCACAAGAAGGGCCAGTTGGATGAGCCAGGGAATTATAGACCTGTCAGCCTGACCTCAGTGCCAGGCAAGATTATGAAACAGGTCACCTTGAGTGCCAACCCACAGCACTTACAGGATGGATCAGGCCCAGCCAGTATGGATTTAGGAAGGGCAGGTCCTGCCTGACCAGTCTGATCTCCTTCCATGATCAGGTGACCCACCTGGTGGAGGTGGGGAGGCCTGTGGATGTAGTCTACCTGGACCTCAGCAAGGCCTTTGACACTGTCCCCCACAGCAAACTCCGGGCCAAGCTATCAGCCCATGGCTTGGATGGGAGCACACTGCATTGGGTTAGGAAGTGGCTGGAGGGCTGAGCGCAGAGAGTGGTAGTAAATGGTGCCACATCCAGCTGGCAGCCAGGTAGTAGTGGTGTGCCCCAAGGATCAGTTCTGGGCCCTGTCCTCTTTAACATCTTTATTGATGATCTGGATGAGGGCATGTGGTGGTTTAGGCTGGGTGCTGGCCCGGATGCCACTGCACAGAACACACCTGGGAGGTCCCTACGGGTGGGCCCAGCCCAGGGGGTGGTCACAGGCAGGTATTCAATCCCATAATACCCTGCTCCCCTATAAAATGCCCATGCGGGGTCTCCACTCTCTCTTTTGTCCCCAGCTGCAGCCTAGGTAAAATGGTGTGAGCCACCTCCCTTGGGCCTGCCCAGGCCCAAGGCTGGGTTGGGGGGGGGAGGAAAGAGCCCTGGGGGTTTGGCTGTACCCCCAGGTGGGGATGGGATGTTCTTGAGTATGTTTCTGGGATCTCTCTCTTTGTCACGGTGCTTGTGGTTCTCTGTAAAGCTTTCGTTGGTGTTTGGTTTTGTTTTTTTTTTAATTGTTTTCCTATTTAAACTTTCCATCACTTTTGCAATCCCTTTGTCTGAGTCGTCATTTCTGCCCGTGGTGGGGAGGGGGTTTGCCCCAACCCATTACAGGGCATAGAGTCCATCATCAGTAAATTTGCAGATGACACCAAGCTGGAGGCAGGTGTTGATCTGCTGGAAGGTCGAGGGGCTTTGCAGAGGGACCTTGACAGGCTGGACAGATTGGCAGAATCCAACGGCATGAGATTGAGCACATCCAAGTGCCAGTTTCTGCACATTCTCAGGCGTGACTTATTGCTCTCTACAACTACCAGAAGGGAGGTTGTAGACAGGTGGATGTTGGTCTCTTCCCATAGGCAACTAGCACCAGAACAAGAGGACACAGTCTCAAGCTGCACCAGGGGAGGTTTATGCTGGATGTTAGGAAGAAGTTCTATACAGAGAGAGTGATTGCCCATTGGAATGGGCTGTCTGTGGAGGTGGTGGAGTCACCATCACTGGAGGTGTTCAGGGAGAGACTTGATGGGGTGCTTGTTTCCATGGGTTAGTTATTTAGACGGGTTGGATTGGTTGATGGGTTGGACGTGATGATCTTGAAGGTCTCTTCCAACCTGTTCTGTTCTGTTCTGTTCTTTCTGTTCTGTTCTATTCTATTCTATTCTATTCTATTCTATTCTATTCTATTCTATTCTAGACAGGCATGTAAATTCAAGTAGTTATTTAAACTTTGCAGTTGATGGAGAGAAGTAGGCATATGCAGGACAGATTTCATCCAGTTCTGAGATGCTTAGTAATTAAGAAGCTGAGGAGGGCCAGACTCTGCAACTATCTATTTCTACGAACCACAGCAAGAGCCTATATTCCTAGCTTATATTTTCAGATATGGTACAGAAATTGTCTTGTGTCAGCAAATAGATAATGTAGCTCTCTATACTTGTCACACTAATTATTCAAAATTAGACTTTCCTTCTCAAGATGTTTCTTGTGATGTGATGGCGTTTTGTCATATATACTATATCTGACAAACAAACAATGAAAGCTGTGTCAGTATTTAATACAATCAGAAAGCTTTTAATAAGTCAATTTATTTCCATTATTCCTTTATTAAATTTTGTTTTTTTTATTTGTATAAATGGCAAAAACTACTGGGGAAAAAAGTCTTTATCATTTCTATGGCATTATATTATTGCACCCCATTTCTAATTTAGGACATTTAATGCTACTATAATAAGGATAACTTTCAATATCATATTGTCATAATTTCTAAAATTGCTCAAATTTAAAAATCATAACAAAAGTCTCAGCTGAAATGGCTCCATACCCAGTGAAATACAAATAATATGTACATACAAGCATTTAGAACACTATCAAAACACTATGAATATTCTGAGATTTCTACCGAACATATGCTGGTGACTACCAATGTTGATAGTGTGTTATACTGAAGTTCATTTAAAAAAACCAACAAACCTACCACAACCATCAAAGCCATAAACACAAAACCATAGTATCATAGTATCAGTCAGGGTTGGAAGGGACCACAGGGATCACCTAGTTCCAACCCCCCTGCCATGGGCAGGGACATCCCACACTAGATCAGGCTGGACAGAGCCTCGTCCAGCCTGGTCTTAAACACCTCCAAGGACGGGGCCTCAACCACCTCCCTGGACAGCTCATTCCAGGGTCTCACCACTCTCATGGTGAAGAACCTCCTCCTCACCTCCAGCCTGAATCTCCCCACCTCCAGCTTCATTCCATTCCCCCTAGTCCTATCACTACCTGAGATCCTCAGAAGTCCCTCCCCAGCCTTTCTGTAGGCCCCCTTTAAATACTGGAAGGCCACAATTAGGTCACCTTGGAGCCTTCCCTTCTCCAGACCGAACAGCCCCAACTCCTTCAGTCTGTCCTCATAGGAGAGGTGCTCCAGCCCTCTGATCATCCTCCTGGCCCTTCACTGGACCCATTCCAGCACCTCTATATCCCTCTTGTAATAGGGGCTTCAGAACTGGAGGCAGTACTCCAGGTGGGCTTTCACCAGGGCTGAGTAGAGAGGGAAAATCACCTCCCTCAACCTGCTGGCCACACTTCTCCTGATGCAGCCCAGGATCTGATTGGCTTTGCAGGCTGCAAGTGCACATTGAGAGCTCATGTTGAGCTTTTTGTCCACCAGCACCCCCAAGGCTCTCTCCTCAGGGCTACCCTCCAGCCAGTCACTGCCCAGCCTGGATTTGTGCCTGGCATTGCCTCCACCCAGATGCAGGACCCTCACTTGCTCTTATTGAACCTCATGAGGTTGGCTTGTGCCCACCTCTCCAGCCTGTCCAGGTCCCTCTGAATGGCCACCCTTCCCTCCAGCGTGTCTGCTGCACCACACAGCTTGGTGTCATCAGCAAACTTGCTGAGGGTGCACTCAATGCCACTGTCCATGTCACCCACAAAGATGTTGAACAAGACGGGTGTGAGAGTCTAATAAGTTTGCCTCTCTCTATGTGAGTCAACAAAGATAAAGTGATAGCAGAGCCACTGGAAAGAAGGTGGAAAGAATCCTGTCCACCAATCCTGGATGCAAATCATCTTGTGATTGCATCATGATAACACAGGACTACAACAATGGACCCAAGGACCCAGCCATCACACCTTTAGGGCAAGATAATCTCCACCCATCAAGTTCCCTGGGCAAGGGTGATACAATGGGTTTTACCACCTGTTTCCTGAGCCTTGTCTGGATGGAGATGGGGTAGACGGAGATTCCCCCCCCTCCAGCCAGGATCTTGCCCAAACACACAGATTTCCTGCCACTGGAATTCCTGAGGGACAATATTTGAAAACATACTTAAGGACTAAAAACTGTATAAAAGACTGGAACAACTACTGGTTTGTAGAGAGAAACAGGGGAGAGAAACAGAGGAGAAAATCGGGGAGAAAAACGGAGATGAAGGAAAACACAGGAGACGGGCCAGGCCGCTGAGAAGAGAAAGCTGGGACAATGCTGCTCCGGAGAAAAGAAGCTGCCCGGAGGACCAAGCCTCAGCACCCCTTCTCTACAGACCCAGGTTGCCCAGAGGAGCCTCAGAACCGTTCCTATATCAACCCAACATCTCCCCAGAGGACCACAGCTGTTCTCCAGCAAAAGCCTCACCACCGTTTCTCTACAAACCCAACATCTCCTGCAGCACCTTTCCTCCATAGACTTTAACTGTCTTGGGGGGGATGAGGGGTGTGGTAATATAATTCCTCTCCTCTTCTATCTCTCGTCCCTCTCTCTCTCTCTCTTTTCTCCCTCTCCCTTCTTACGTCCACTTTATTTATGTAATAAATAGTCTAGCTGTTGATACTTTGGCCTCGTTTGTGCCTTTAATTTCACAACACGGGAATATTTAAAAGAACTGTGTCTCTGGACCAATCCCTGAGGGACTTCACTTGTCACTGGCCTCCACTGGGACATGGAACTATTGACAGCCACTCTTTGGGTGCGGCCATCAAGCCAGTTCCTTATCCATCTAGTGGTCCACCCATCAAACACGTGTCACCAGTTTGAAGACCAGGATGTGGTGCAGGACAGTGTCGAAGGCTTTTCTCAGGTCCAGGTAAATGACATCAAATCAAAGCAAACAAACGAAAAACCAAAAACACATTTGCAGGGTCATTTTTCTCAAATACTATATGTAATGAGAAAAAGGAAATTGAACATCTGTTTAATGCATTTTGTTAGTATCATTGTGCTTTTACCCATGTGTTATTTTTTCCAGAAGAAGTATATTCACTTCTCACCTGTGTTTTATCAGGGACTGCCTATGTAAAAATATTTGAGGAATGCTTCCAGAAAAGTTTACCAAAAAAGTTGCAAGAGCCTTGAGTAAAATTCACATATATAGATACAACTAGAACAAGCCACTGTCATTTTCAAAACACAATTATTTCATATTCCTTTGGCTTATCTTGGGTATATGGCTAAATGTTATTTTAAAAAAAATCTCAAGACACAGCAAATAATAACTAACAAAAGTATCCCATTTACACTAACTAATGAACAGATCATTCATCTCTAGGAGCTTGTACATAGATAGTTTTCACTTGATATTTTAAGAAATATCAGCCTTAATTCATTCGGCCTTTCATTATTTTAGTTCTGAATAAATGAAGTCTGAAAGGTTACAGTAAAGATTCCTATCAAACATCTTATCTGGCAATGAAGACAGAATGAAAAAAAAGCTGCCTATGTTGCCCTTGAGAACAACCTTGTACTGAAAACATGTAGAAGGTTGCATTCACAGAATCACAGAACCACCACGGTTGGAAGAGACCTCAAAGATGGTCAAGTCCAACCTGTCACCACAGACTTCATGACTAAACCATGGCACCAACTGCCACGTCCAGTCCCCTCTTGAAGACCTCCAGGGGTGGCGTGGTAGTGAGAGAAAGTTCAGTTCTCTCCCACACACAAAGAAACCACAGCTAACTCAGTCAGAGGAGCAAAATGGATAAAGCTATATTTACAAGCAGGATGATATGCAGATTAATATATACACAATATACAGTATTTACAATATATACTAAAATGTACAGCAAAGAATGTAACACAAAAAACCTTTCCCTCCTCCAGTGAGGAGGGTCCTCTCAACTATATCCCCCTTCTCTGCCTTCCTCCCTTTTTTCCCAAAAAGGGTTGGAGAGGAAAAGGTAATTATTAAGGAGGAGATTCTGTTAGCTCAAAGTGTATGCAAGAATTAATTTCTTATCTGGTTAGTTGAAGGTCAGTACCCACCAACATAGACAGAAGACAGCTGCTCAGAGAGACTTAAACAGACAGAGAGACTGAACTGACTGAGATTCAAACTGACCAAAAGCTAAAATTTAAAGTTGCGTTCTACCAATCTACCAATAAAATTCGTTTAGACGTATCTTTGTTTTCACTTTTCCACCAAAACATTCAGCCAGAGTGTTCCAGTAACTGTCCCTTTTTTAAAGGCATAGCCTAAAATGGTCACAGATGGTAACTCCACCACCTCCCTGGGCAGCCCATTCCAATGGCTAATGACTCTCTCGGTGAAGCACTTTCTCCTCACCTCGAGCCTAAACTTCCCCTGCTGCAGCTTGAGACTGTGTCCTCTTCTTCTGGTGCTGGTGGCCTGGGAGAAGAGACCAACCCCTTCCTGGCTACAACCTCCCTTCAGGTAGTTGTAAGGTCACCCCTGAGTCTTCTCTTCTCCAGGTTAAGCAACCCCAGCTCCCTCAGCCTCTCCTCATAACTCTTGTGCTCTAAACCCCTCAACAGCCTTGTTCTCCTTTTCTGGACACATTCAAGTGTCTCAATATCCTTCTTAAATTGAGGGGCCCAGAACTGGCCACAGTCCTCAAAATACTGGAAAGAGGTAGGAATAATAAAGTATTTGGAAAGATGAGGGGGGCTTAAGTGCTGAAATACATTGCAGAGAAGGAAGACTTGCCAATTTGTGAGTTTTGGTATAGTGTGTGAAAAAGACAGCATGCCTGTGCTTTCCACTGATGATGATTTTTAGATTGACCCTCTGCATCAACATCACAACCAAACTGGATAAACTACTAGACCATAATTTCTAGATGTAATGACTTTCATCTTTTTACTATGAACTTTGCAAGCAGTAGTTAGAAACATAGTAGATAACAAGCACATCTAAGAACACTGTTGAATTAGCAGAGGGAATTTCATTGCTGGAAGAAAAGTCATTTAATCTTTCTCATTTCCTCTGTCTTTATTTTGTTGTAAAATGTGTTTGCTTGGTTTTTCTATTTCCTCTGGCATCCTGACAGTCAGGGCCAAAGATTTTTGAAATCAAATGTGAACTCATTTTGAAATACCATCACTGTTTGAATTTTAAATTAACCTATTTACAATGAAACTATGCCTGCTGATTGCCATCATCTTCAGGAAAATTAACAGTAACGATCATTGGTGTCATAACGCAATTTCCCAGCAAAAATCACATAGGCTTCATTACTGTTTACATAAATTGTCATAAATACCAATTATAGCTGAACATAATATGTAATGCCCTTTTTTAAAATCATAATGACACAACAGTTTTTCTAATTCGTATGCTGAGGGAATAGGGTTTTGATTCAACCTTTGTTGTGAAGGAAATGTTTTGCTTGTAGTTAGTTTTGTAGTAAGTGCTTTTTGACTGTTTTTCAAATTCCCTTTTTCTCCCTCTCTCGATTTTTTTGTCTACTCATTTGGATAGTTTAGCCCTTGTGCTTTGTTTGGTTTGCCCTCTAATATACCAAAAGGAATATGAAGGCATGCTAATAACAGATGGGGAGGCAAACTGCTTATGCCCTCTAGACATCAGACATCAAACTACAGAGGAATAAGTGGTTTTGGTGGGGATTTATAAAATCATTTTGTGCAATTGTATAGAAGACTTCATAAAGGAATAATGTAATAATAAACCTGTTAAAAGCACAAATTTGTTATTCCAATTTCTGTTTCTCTCATAAGTCAGCAAAACAAAGAGCTGATGAAGGGACTGACATGTTAAACTGGTAAATTAAAAAAAACAACCAAACAAAAAAGCCAACAAAAGCCAGAGGAATGGGTCTGGTTTTATTTTAAGATCATTGTTTACTACATGTATTTTTGAGTAACTACATTGTAACTGTTGGCCTCATGCTATGCAAGCAATACAAGGTAAGTGCTGTGTAATCACAGGAAAATTATCATGTTATTTTTGTCTTCCAGCCTGAATAGCAAGTATCAACACCAATTTCACCTGAATCACAGGATCTGCTGCATCCAGTGAATGCCCTCTTTTTCACAGGTGCATGAACATGTTCATATACACACTTGTAAAAATGTACATATGTGTATATATATATGCAGAGAATAAATTACAAAATAACAATTACATTACAAATTAAGAACAATCACTTGAGGAATTTAAATTCTGGGAAGAAAAGCATCTTATTCTGTATTGAATGTGTGTTTACACCTCTACTGATGCTATGATCAAGTTACAGTCCCTCACTGTGTAGATTGTGTGGGATTAAGCTCAATTCCCAGAGAAGAGAAAGACAGGAAATCACTAAATATCAGGCAAGACAGTATGGCACTTGTGTAACCATTCTTAGAAAGATAATCAGAGCCTAAAAAATTACTGAACTTTCTGATACTAGTCCATACTTTGGAGTAGACAGATACATTCAGGAAGAATAACTCAGAAATTTTGCTAGTCTGAGTAGTAGCCCAGAATTTTCTCCCTGAACATGACATAGTCATTAAGTGTACTTCCTTATCCACCTTGCCCTTATTAGATCCATGTCAAGCACATCTGTAACATTTGCGTAGAACAGTTGTGGGTTATTTTTTGTTTTGTTTCTTTGTAGTTTTTGTGTTGGTTGCTTTTCTGTGTGTGGTTTGGGGGTGGGGGTGGGGGTGTGTGCGTGTGTGTGTGTGTGTGTGTGTGTGTGTGATTTTTGCTTTGCTTAGTCTTTTTTTTTGTTTGTTTTTGGTTTTTTTTTTGGTTTTGTGGTTTGTTTGGGGGGTTTTAGGGGTTATTTTGTGGTCTTGTGTTTTGGTTTTGTTTGTTTCCTCATTTTTTGTTTTGTTTTTCTTCTCTTCTGAACAGCCTGGAGCAACCACATAACTACATTGTTAATCTTATTGTGTTTTTCTCCTGTGGCATAAGTTCTTTGAATAATCTTCATCTGTGTTTCTTTACGGGAGTTTGATGAAAGGCACCCAAGCATGCATCCCAAAATTATGGACCATCCATTGTCAGATGGAGTGGCTTCATCTGCAGGTCTATTTGCCAATGTAAAGTAGAAACATTATTTTTGTTTGACATGATGAACAGCTCCTCCATAATATGGATAAAGAGGAA
This sequence comes from Melanerpes aurifrons, assembly GCA_011125475.1. Lineage (NCBI taxonomy): Eukaryota > Metazoa > Chordata > Aves > Piciformes > Picidae > Melanerpes > Melanerpes aurifrons. The sequence continues at coordinate 3,437,629 of WWNC01000076.1, read as the reverse complement.
ATCATGCAGAGATCTCACCATCTTTTTTCCCCCTTTGGTTTCTGACTCTATTATGACATAGAACTGAAAAAGAATTTGCATACTTCAGATAAAATAGATTGCTAGTTACAAATTTGCCATCTTTAGAGTCCTGAAAAGAAATGAGATATTTTAAAAATATGATAAAAAAATTGCTATGACTGCTGCAGTATAATGATTCTGATACAACTCCCTTAAAGTCAGTGAAAATCTCTCTTTTTTTTTGGGAACACCAGATGATATTCATGGACATGTAAGTGAAATGTAATATATCCTGACATTTTCACTTCAACTCTTTTTTCTGAAAACCTTCCCTGAAGACAGTGGATGATATGAGAATATAATAATCCTTTTTTTTTTTTTTTTTTTTTTCCCACCATGAGAATAATTAGACATTGGAATAATCTCCCAAGGGAAGCAATAGATTCCTGTTGGTCAGGTTTAAAACCCATTTTGACAGGGTGCTAGATCATCAACTTTAAACTATACAATCACCTAGAAAGCTTTGACCAGATGATCCTTGGGGTCTATTTCCTCATGGCATTCTGTGATTCTGTGATGTTATTGAATTGTTGGGCCAAATCAAAGTATTCATAAAGCTGTAGAAAAGATGTAAAGCATTCAGCAATTGTGTATTTAAGTTTGGAAACTTTCCATGATATTATTCTTCTGGGATGACCTCCAGGGCTATAAGAACAGATTAAAGACCTACCTCTTGATGCTGCCTGTAATAAGTGATACTTTTTGCCTATATGCATTAAAGGGGATATATATTCTACTGTCAGTACTGAAAACTGAGAAGAAATATACATCCACTAAAACAAGGAATGCAATAAAATGATTATTATTCAAGAATAAAAATATACCCTAACCAGCAGACAGGTGATTTGGCTAAGACTATAAAGAAGGTTGTGAAGGAAGATATAGTTTTCAAAAAATGTTTAATACTTGATATTTTTTCTGCCAAAAAGCTCAAGAAAATAAAGAAAAACTCATCTTCTCTCTCAGTAGGAAACCATCATTTTGGTTGATCAGCAAAGTGATCCTTTTCCTAGACAAAATGAAACTATGGAAAACCTTAAAGTGGCTTGAAAATTTGTTTTTTATTAAATGAAAATAAATAACTGTGGGCACAATTTCTATGAAAAGCTTGCTTACATGTACCAATACAATGCAAGTGTGTGTGTGTACATATATTTGTTAAACTAGTATTTTTTATACTTTTTTTTTTTTCCAAATTGTGTCTTCATTTTTTTTACATTTAATGCAGAGAGATATAGACACACACAATTCCAGTTATTAGTTTTTCATAGCCTAATTCTGACTTAAGTGACTGTATGGAGAGGTCATAAATATTAATTAATCACATTTTTGTTGGAGACTTTGTTGATATAAATAACCATCATGCTAGTTTGTCTGCACATAGCTAACTTGTCACATTGGCTTTGACTGTCATAACTCTCTTCCATCTCTTGCCAGTTGTCTTGAAGGGACACAAAGCCTCAAAAATGCCCTGAATCAGACAATGGGGCAGGAGCCAGCGTATCTTTTTTTTCAGGAAATTGCCCATGTTGCCCAGGCTTCTCTGAACACACCCTGCGGTCCAAGTGGGACAGCTGTGTGTGCACCTTTGGCCAAGTGTGAGGAAAACTCATTCTATAGGTTACAGTGTCAGGTTTTCATCTCTTAATCTTTGTTGTCACTGACCGTCATTGTCTTGGGAAATCTATAAATACCAGCCCAAAGAGTCAGTGCCTTGCCTTACAATTGTCCAAACTCTGGGAAATGACACAAGCCTTTCTTGGAATCCAAGCTGTGCTTCAGTTTACCCAGACTGCAAGACCACTTGCTGTATAACATTGTAAAGCCCAGGAACAGACAGATGTGTCTTGCTGGGCCAAGAGACGAACCCCAGGAGGAGCCAAGAGTCCCCAGGACAGTTTTATTTTATTGGAAGAAGCAACAAGCAACATTGCAGAGATTGCAGATGAAGATGTGCACTTGCAGCCCGCAAAGCCAATCAGATCCTGGGCTGCATCAGGAGAAGTGTGGCTAGCAGGTCGAGGGAGGTGATCCTCCCCCTCTACTCAGCCCTGCTGAGACCCCACCTGGAGTACTGCGTCCAGTTCTGGAGCCCCTATTACAAGAGGGATGTGGAGGTGCTGGAACGTGTCCAGAGAAGGGCCACAAGGATGATCAGAGGGCTGGAGCACCTCTCCTATGAGGACAGACTGAAGGAGTTGGGGCTGTTCAGTCTGCAGAAGAGAAGGCTCCAAGGTGACCTCATTGTGGCCTTCCAGTATCTGAAGGGGGCCTACAGGAAGGCTGGGGAGGGACTTCTGAGGATCTCAGGTAGTGATAGGACTAGGGGGAATGGAATGAAGGTGGAGGTGGGGAGATTCAGGCTAGATGTGAGGAGGAGGTTCTTCACCATGAGAGTGGTGAAACCCTGGAATGGGTTGTCCAGGGAGGTGGTCGAGGCCCCGTCCCTGGAGGTGTTTAAGCCCAGGCTGGACAAGGCTCTGTCCAGCCTGATGTAGTGTGGGATGTCCCTGCCCATGGCAGGGGGGTTGGAACTAGGTGATCCCTGTGCTCCCTTCCAACCCTGAATGAAACTATGAAACTATAAGAACCTCTCCAAATATGCAAAGCTACAAAGCTAACGAGCCCTGCAAGTCTCAGAAGTAGCCTCTTTTCTACAAAGCTTTCGAATACAAAGTCTTCAGAGATAAACCCTGTATGTGCTACAGCAACAAGCTGCAGAAGACAACAGAAAGTGAAACTGTGTTCCTTCAGCTTTCACGTGATCAACACCATTTTGGTTTTGTTTAAATCCCCACGCGTACTGTGTGATACCACAATCAGTGAGAATCTCAAAGGTCTTTTCCAACCGGGTTAATTCGATTATTCTGCTCTACTCTACTCTACTCTACTCTACTCTACTCTACTCTACTCTACTCTACTCTACTCTACCAGTGGTGTACCCCAGGGATCAGTGCTGGGCCCTGTCCTCTTCAACATATTCATCGATGATCTGGACGAAGGGGTAGAGTCAGTCGTCAGCAAGTTTCCAGATGACACAAAGTTAGGGGCAGACGTTAGTTAGTTAGAGGGTAGAAAGGCTCTGCAGAGGGTCCTCGACCGACTGGACAGATGGGCAGAGTCCAATGGGATGGCATTCAACAAGTCCAAGTGCCGAGTGCTGCACTTTGGCTACGGCAATCCCATGCAGAGCTATAGGCTGGGGTCGGAGTGGCTGGAGAGCTGCCAAACAGAGAGGGACCTGGGTGTGCTGATCGACAGCCACCTGAATATGAGCCAACAGTGTGCCCAGGTGGCCAGGAGGGCCAATAACATCCTGGCCTGCATTAGGAATAGTGTGGCCAGTAGGAGCAGGGAGGTCACAGTGCCCCTGTACTCTGCTTTGGTTAGGCCGCACCTTGAGTACTGTGTCCAGTTCTGGGCCCCTCAGTTTAAGAAGGACATCGAAACACTTGAAGATGTCCAGAGAAGGGCAACAAGGCTGGGGAGAGGCCTTGAACACACGCCCTGTGAGGAGAGGCTGAGGGAGCTGGGATTGTTTAACCTGGAGAAGAGGAGGCTCAGGGGTGACCTCATTGCCCTCTACAACTACCTGAAGGGTGGTTGTAGCCAGGAAGGGGTTGGCCTCTTCTCCCAGGCAACCAGCACCAGAATGAGGGGACACAGTCTCAAGCTGTGCCAGGGGAGGTTTAGACTCGAGGTGAGGAGGAAGTTCTTCACCGAGCGAGTCATTCGTCATTGGAAGGGGCTGCCTGGGGAGGTGGTTGAGTCATCGACCCAGGAGGTGTTCAAGGGGAGATTGGACGTGGCGCTTGGTGCCATGGTGTAGTCATGGGGTCTGCGTTGATAGGTTGGACTCGATGATCCTCAAGGTCCTTTCCAACCTAAGTGATACTGTGATACTGTGATACTCTATTCTTCTATTCTATTCTATTCTATTCTATTCTATTCTATTCTATTCTATTCTATTCTATTCTATTCTATTCTATTCTACTCTACTCTACTCTACTCTACTCTATTCTATTCTATTCTATTCTATTCTATTCTATTCTATTCTATTCCATTCTATATTATAAAATCTGATTTTTTTTTATAGGAATCTGTTAAAGGTCTGTTGCCCGTGACAATTCTAGAGTCATTCTCCCTCACCCCCCGCCTTGTGGTCAATCTCCGTCATGTTGCCAATGTTCTCTTTTTTCTTTACAGTTTAAATTGCTGTTTGTTGTTTCTAGATTTTTGCTCATGTTGTTTAAATTGTTACATCTTCCTGGTGGTGAGATATCTGTTCCACAACTGAATATTTCAAACCAGTAAATAGTTTTTATTAATATTTCTGGTTATTTTTTTTTTAACAAAGTTATTAATATTTTTATTAATAATTCTGTCTATTGAATATTAATAACTTCCATATCAGCCTAACACTCGTATAGTCTCAGGTAGAAATATACACGTTTAGGAATGGAAATTGCCTATCCCTTTGTGCTCAATGTGTTTCTATCACAAGATTCCTTTAAACCAGTCAAGGCTGTCATAACAAATTACAGCAGTTTAATCTCTTTATATTTTTTTGGTTGTGCAAATACCAATATTTCAGTCAAATTGATCTCTCACTCATCTTGTCAGAAGAAATATTAACCTAATTTCCTAATATTTACATGCAAATATTTTTGTTTCTGAAAAAACTGAATGAAAGAGTAATTGTACTTTCCCATGTCTTCGTTTTATGTGTAAAATTAGATAAATGAAGTAATTTCTGAGATTGCAATTCAGCAAAAATCATTGCAAAAAATGTCTTTGGTGCAAATTTCAGCAAAATTACTACTATTATTGCTGCACTCAACAATGAACTAAATTACTGCAAGAAAGCATTAGGTGTGAAACATCACATTGTTTAGTAAAAAAAATTTCTTTCTGGCTGAGAATAGCATTAACTTTAGGAAGTTTCCAGAGGCTGAAAATTAGTCAGTTTTCAGTTGATTAGTCATGATGTATGCAATAGATTAGTCAAGTAACATAGTACATTTTTAGTGCCTAATTTGAACTCAATAATGTACAAAGAATGATAAATAATGAACATGGTTGGGGGAAAGAAATCATCTGCACATTTGATAATTTCAAGGTTATTCCAACGCAAGTTAATGTAATGAAAAGCTTCTCCTTTTACTCTAATAGAATTTGGATCAGACCTATGAATTATTGTGTAAACAATATGAAAAATTAACTTATTTAAAAGTATTTTTTAATAAAATCTCTTATGAATCAAAGCAAATAACATGGAAAGAGAGGAGGCTGAAACTGAATACTAAAGATTATCAAAGTGAGAGTTTGGGGAACTATATGATGACTATTCCATTTGCTTTGTGGCTTTATTCTGGTTTAATTTTTGCAAGTATTTATCTGTCTCTGTTTATTTATTTGATAAAGCCACTTTCAAGAAATAGATCTGTGACATGAATAAGAGTATTCCAAAACTGGAATCTTGATTATTGGTCTAAAAAAAATCAGGAAGGTTTTCCCCTCCAAGGCAAGATTTTTCAAGAACTGCTTCAGAGGATGTCTGAATAGAGGATATCTAATTACTTGTTTAAACATTCCATACTACATAGAATAGGGCCTGAGGAGATTTTTTAATTGTCACTTCTAAGTATCTGTGAAAAAAAGACATATTAAATCACACACATTTCCTCAGGCTTTCATGAGGTCCAAGAAAGAGAAGCCTGTGGAATAGACTAATTCCAGGGTTACGCATTGCTAGAAAGTTGACTTCCTGGATTAATCTCTTTTTCCCAGGTGCTTACTCTCTGCTAGGATCTAACTTAAATCCATTAAATATGTTATTTGAGAATTCTCTGAGTCTTTAAATGGGAACTAAAATAAAGTGTTTGCCATGAGTGAGAATCTCTTGTTAAACAGCAGAAGAGATAAAGGAGGGAGTGAAAAGCACCCAGCCTATATTGGTTAGAAAGGAAGAGCCATCAACTTTCCTTAAGGAAGTTCTAACAGTTCAAGCATAATCTACACACAGAAGCAATATGTATAAACAACATATTTCCAGTACTCAAAACATTCATCTGTAGAGCAGATTTTCTACAAGAAAGAAATTACACAGATATTGAACTAATTTATCTTCTTTTGTTCATAAAAATATTTAATATTTTTAATTTCATGGAAAATCTCACAATTTTTTTCTGCATTTTTTGGTTCTTACTGTTGTATCTTTCTCAAAATGAGAATAATTAACATGACTCCAAAGCTCTACAGCAAAGAACACTGTTGATAAAGCAGCAGAGAAGTGGTGGAGTCCCCATCTACATAATGATTTAAAGAGTTGTGTAGATATGGTGCTGAGGGACTTGATTTAGGGGTGACCTGGTAGTGCTGGGTTAAAGGTTGGACTTGATGATCTTGGATTTCTCTTCCAACAAAGAAGATTTTGTTATTTTATTTAATATTTTGTTTATTTTTATATAAGTTATAAGAAATACATAAAAATGAATCATAGAATCATGGAATGGTTTGAGTTGGAGGGGGCCTCCAAAGGTTATCTAGTCCAACCGCCCTGCAGTGAGCATGGTCATCCACTCTTAGATGATATTGCTCAGAGTCCTGCCAAGCCTGATCTTAGTATCATAGTATCAGTCAGGGTTGGAAGGGACCACAAGGATCATCTAGTTCCAACCCCCCTGCCATGGGCAGGGATACCCCACACTACATCAGGCTGGCCAGAGCCTCATCTAGCCTGGCCTTAAACACCTCCAGGGAGCCTTCTCTTCTCCAGACTGAGCAGCCCCAACTCCTTCAGTCTGTCCTCATAGGAGAGGTGTTCCAACCCTCTGATCATCCTCGTGGCCTTTCTCTGGACCCATTCCAGCATGTCCATATCCCTCTTGTAATAGGGGCTCCATAACTGGACGCAGCACTCCAGGTGGGGTCTCACCAGAGTTGAGTAGAGGGGGAGGATCACCTCCCTCAACCTGCTGGCCACACTTCTGATGCAGCCCTGGATCTGATTGGCTTTGTGGGCTGCAAGTGCACATTGAGAGCTCATGTCGATCTTCTCATCCAGCAGCACTCCCAAGTCTCTCTCCTCAGGGCTGCTTTCCAGCCAGTCACTGCCCAGCCTGGATTTGTGCCTGGCATTGCCTCGACCCAGATGCAGGACCCTGCACTTGCTCTTATTGAACCTCATGAGGTTGGCTTGTGCCCACCTCTCCAGCCTGTCAAGGTCCCTCTGGATGGCCTCCCTTCCCTCCAGCCTGTCTGCTGCACCACACAGCTTGGTGTCATCAGCAAACTTGCTGAGGGTGCACTCAATGCCACTGTCCATGTCACCCACAAAGATGATGAACAAGAAGGGCCCCAGGACTGATTCCTGAGGGACTCCGCTTGTCCCTGGCCTCCACTGGGACATGGAGCCATTGACAGCCACTCTTTGGGTGCGGCCATCAAGCCAGTTCTTTATCCATCTAGTGGTCCACCCATCAAACCCATGTGTCACCAGTTTGGAGACCAGGATGTGGTGTGGGACAGTGTCAAAGGCTTTGCTCAGGTCCAGGTAAACAACATCAGTTGCTCGCCCCTCATCTATTAATTTTGTCACCTGCTCATAGAAGGCCACCAGGTTGGTCAGGCAGGATTTGCCCTTGGCAAAGCCATGCTGACTGTTCCAAATCACCTCTTCACTATTCTTCTGAGCCAGTAGTGCCTCCAGGAGGATCTGCTCCATGATCTTTCCAGGCACAGAGGTGAGACTGACTGGCCTGGAGTTCCCTGGTTCCTTCTTCTTACCCTTTTTGAAAATGGGGGTAACGTTTCCTGTTTTCCAGTCTGTGGGGACTTCACCAGATTGCCATGACTTTTGGAATATAATAGAGAGGGGTTTAACAACCTCATCTGCCAGTTCTCTCAGTACCCGTGGGTGTATCCCGTCAGGTCCCATGGACTTGAACACTTTCAGGTTCTTCAGGTGATCACGAACCTGATCTTCACTTACAATGGGCAGTTCTTCCTCCCCATCCCTGGCATTGTCTTCCATAACATCAGGAGTGTGGCTAGAGGCCCTTGCAGTGAAGACTGAGGTAAAGCAGTTATTGAGTACCTCAGCCTTTTCCTCATCACTTGTGACCAATTCACCAGTTTCCTTTCTGAGGGGGCCCACACTTTCTCTAGTCTTTTCCTTCCCATTAATATACCTGTAGAAGTTCTTAGTGTTCCCGTTAACCTCCCTGGCTAGATTCAATTCAAACTCTGCTTTGGCTTTCCTAATCAGGACTCTTGCTGCTTGGGCAGCGTCCTTATATACCCCCTGTTCTACCTGTCCTTCTCTCTACTTTCTGTAGAGTTTCTTTTTAAATAATAGTGTGTCCAGTAGCTCTTTGCTCATCCAGGCAGGCCTCCTAGCATTCTTACCATTTTGCTTCAGTAGCTGATCGGGACCGCTCGTCCGGAACCGCTTCGCTTAAGCTGTGAGTTTCTCGGGGTATTTTTGCTTTCCTTTCGGGGCTTTGCGGGTCGGGAGCACTCCTGGTAGGGGGAGGAGCCAGCAGGATCGTACCCATGTAAGCCTGCACGGGTCACGGGAGCCTGACATCAGCCACGGCAGTTTTAAAAGCCGCCCGGGCTGTGTGCGCGGCACCATTTTGATTCAGTAGCTAGCCTATCCACTGGGTGACACAAAATAAAAAAAAAACCAAACCACAAACCTTAAAAGTTGCATCATGGTCGTCACTCGGACAAAGGGTAAAAAAGCAGCATCTGCCCAGACAGAGCTGTTTTACCAACATGCTGGAGTCCAGGCTGCCAGCTGCAGAGAGTGCTTCAGCCTGGCACTTGGAATAGAGGGGGTGGGAGAGGACACCTGTGTCAGGTGTGAGCAGGTGAATTTTCTCCTCAGCCTGGTGGCAGAGCTGAAGGATGAAGTGGCCGAACTGAAGGAGGAGGTAGCTAGGCTAAGGACAATAAGGGAAAGTGAAAGGGAGTTAGATTTGTGGGAGAAGGCTCTGCAGATCTCCCCTGCTGAGGGAAGGGTTCCTGGAGGCGGAGAGGGATGGATATAGGTCCCTGCCAGGGGTGGCAAGAGAAATCCTCCCCGACCCTCTCCTCCTCCTCCTCCACTGCCCTTGCATAACAAGTACGAGGCCCTGCAGGTTGAGGGCAGTAAGGATGAGAGGGCTGAGGCTGAGGAGCAGCCATCCAGAGGGGAGCCTAAGGCCAAGCGGTCCCCACCAGCTGTAATGACCAGCTCCGGGGGGAAGCCTAAGCCCAAGCGGTCCCCACCAGCTATAATGACCAGCTCCACAAAGAAAAGGAGAAGGGTGATAGTTGTTGGGGACTCTCTCCTGGGGGGTACTGAGGGACCCATATGTCGTCCCGACCCATCCCACAGGGAGGTCTGCTCCCTACCAGGGGCAGGGGTTAGGGACATTGCAAAGAGACTCCCTAAATTAATCCAGCCCTCTGACTATTACCCTCTGCTGGTAATACAGGCTGGAAATTATGAGATTGACAAGAAGGGCATCAGGGCAATTAAGAAGGAGTTCAGGGCCCTTGGACAATTGATTGATGGGGCAGGAGCTCAAGTGGTGTTCTGCTCAGTTCCCTCAGTGGCAGGGGTGTATACTGAGAGGAATGGGAGGACCCACACCATCAATAATTGGCTCAGGGGATGGTGCCAGAGGCAGAACTTTGGGTTCTATGAACATGGGGCAACTTTCACTGCACCTGACCTGCTGGGTCCTGATGGGGTGCATCTGTCTAGAAGGGGTAAGAGAGTCCTGGCACTGGAGTTGGCAGGGCTCATTAGGAGGGCTTTAAACTAGGTCTGAAGGGGGTGGGTGAGGCAATCGGTCCCTCTGCAGAGGTAAGAGTAGGGCACAAGGTAGGGTCAGTTGAGAAGTCAGGAACCCAGCTGCGATGCATGTACACCAATGCACGCAGCCTGGGCAACAAGCAAGAGCAGTTGGAGGTCCTAATCCATCAGGGCGACTATGATGTAGTCACCATCTCAGAAACTTGGTGGGACAGCACCCACGATTGGAGCGCTACAGTGGGGGGTTACAGGCTCTTTAGGAGAGATAGGTGAGGGAGAAGAGGAGGAGGGGTGGCTCTGTATATTAGAGAGTCAATCTCTGCCACACAACTTGAGGTGGAAGATGAGGGAGTTGAGAGCCTGTGGGTCAAAATCAGAGGACAGCCTAACAAGTCTGACATCCTGATTGGAATCTGTTACAGACCACCCAACCAGGATGAGGAGGCTGATGAAATATTCTACAAGCAACTGGAGGCCGTCACAGGATCATCAGATCTTGTCCTTGTTGGCGACTTCAACCTCCCAGATATCTGCTGGGAACTTCATTCAGCAGGGAGGAGGCAGTCCAGAAGATTCCTGGAGCGAATGGAGGACTGCTTCCTGACACAGCTGTTAAGCGAGCCTACCAGGGGACAGGCTCTGCTTGACCTGCTGTTCTGCAATAGGGAAGGGCTGGTGGGAGACGTGATCGTGGGAGGCTGCCTAGGGTGCAGAGACCACGAGATAGTGAAGTTTTCAATATGCAGGGAGATAGGGAGGAGCACCAACAGGACCTTCACCTTGGACTTCCGAAGGGTGAACTTCAGCCTATTTAAGAAACTTGTCTGCAAAGTCCCCTGGGTACCAGCCCTCATGAACCAAGGGGTTCAGGAGGGTTGGACCTACTTCAAACAGGACCTCTTGAAGGCACAGGAACTGGCAGTTCCCACGTGCCGAAAGGCAAGCCGGCGGGGAAGGCGACCGGCCTGGATGAGTGTGGTGGTTTAGGCTGGGTGCTGGCCCGGATGCCACTGCACAGAACACACCTGGGAGGTCCCTACAGGTGGGCCCAGCCCAGGGGGTGGTCACAGGCAGGTATTCAATCCCATAATGCCCTGCTCCCCTATAAAATGCCCATGCGGAGTCTCCACTCTCTCTTTTGTCCCCAGCTGCAGCCTAGGCAAAATGGTGTGAGCCACGTCCCTTGGGTCTGCCCAGGCACAAGGCTGGTTTGGGGGGGAAGAAAGAGCCCTGGGGGGGGGTTTGGGTGTACTCCCAGGTGGGGATGGGATGTTCTTGGGTATGTTCTGGGATCTCTCTCTTTGTCACGGTGCTTGTGGTTCTCTGTAAAGCTTTCATTGGTGTTTGTTTTTGAATTGTTTTGCTATTTAAACTTTCCATCACTTTAGCAATCCCTTTGTCTGAGTCGTTGCTTTTGCCCTGTGGTGGGGAGGGGGTTTGCCCCAACCCATTACAATGAGCAAGCAGCTCCTGGAGGATTTAAGGGGGAAGAGGAGGCTGTATCACTTTTGGAAGGAGAGGAAGGCTTCTCGAGGTATGTTCAAGGAAGCTGTTAGATTATGTAGGAATAAAATTAGGGAGGCAAAGGCCCAGCTGGAACTGAAGCTGGCCACCACACTCAAAGATAATAAAAAGTATTTTTATAAATATATTAACAATAAGAAGAAGGGCAGGAAGAACCTGCACTCCCTAGAGGACCTGTAGGGGAACACGGTGACTGAAGACGAGGAAAAGGCTGAGGTCCTGAACACCTTCTTTGCCTCAATTTTTAAAAGCAAGGCAGGAGGAGTTCAGGACGAGTGGCCTCCGGAGCTGGGCGATGGGGTCGGGGAGCAGTGTAATGCCCCAGAAATCGATGAGGAATTAGTTTGGGACCTGCTGAGCCACTTGGATACTCACAAGTCCACGGGACCGGATGGGATCCATCATAGAGTGCTGAGAGAATTGGCGGATGTGCTAGCTAGGCCACTCTGCATCATTTTCCTCCAATCCTGGCTCACCGGTGATTTCCCAGATGACTGGAAACTGGCCAATGTGGTTGCAATCCACAAGAAGGGTCAGATGGAGGAACCTGGAAACTACAGGCCGGTCAGCCTGACCTCAGTGCCAGGGAAAGTGATGGAGCAGATTATCCTGGCGGCAATAACTGTGCACCTGAAGGATGGCCAAGGGCTCAGGTCCAGCCAACATGGATTCAGGAAGGGCAGATCCTGCCTCTCCAACCTGATCTCTTTCTATGATCAGGTGACCCGTCTGGGGGATGTGGGGAGGCCTGTGGATGTGGTCTACCTGGACTTCAGCAAGGCCTTTGACACCATCCCCCACAGCAAATTGCTGGCCAAGCTGTCAGCCCGTTGTGGTGGGTGGAAGGGTAAAGCCAAGAAGCCTCCTCCCTTCCCCCTTGTAAGGTAAAAGGGAAAAGAAAAATTGAAGGGAAAGGAGAAAAAAACTCACCAGCTGAATTAGCAAAGCAGTGGAGCTATATTTACAGAGCAGTGTAGGGTTTGCAGGGGAATATTTACAAATTTACAATATCTACAATATATACAAAGATATACAACAGAGTAACACAGAAATGAGAGTAATCCCCCTCGGCCGAGGGGATTCCCCACCTCTACTCTCCCCTCTCTTCCCCCCTTTCCCCAGAATAGTTCGGAAAAGAGGGAGAAAGAGAAAGAAAGAAGTTAAAAGCAGTTTGTGTTAATTGGAAGCAGTTAATACAGGCCTGGTTATCTTATCCTCAAGGCCGAGGCCTTGGCAGAAAGCCCAGCACAGCCAGAGAGTTGCTGCACTGTGGAAAGGCGGAAGCAAGAGTGACAGAGAAGTGCTGGAAATGCCCATTTCACTCCAGTTCAGAAGGTGCTTCCTCCCACTCGTCCAATGAAAATTAGTTTAGACTATTCCTTCCGTTTACCAACTTCCATCCACCATATTCCCTTTCTTAAGGGGACACCGCTCAACCGCCACAGTCCACCCCTTCTAAACAATTTCATTGGCTGTTCATACTGTCCATTCAATCCAAAATGATATTTACAGTTCGTGAGCAAAGTTCATAGTCCATTCCGGCTATGCTCAGATGTAGAGGATTCAAAAGTCCAAGAAAATCAGAAAATGAGAAAAATGGAAAACAGTTCATTTCTTCACCGACGAAGCGAAGAAAAGGGAAACAGGGAAATCTCAGGGTCTCTTAGTTGACTCAGGGCTCTCAGGGATCTCAGGGTTCGTGCACCATAAATTTCCTCGTTGATTCTTCTTTTGGGCGCGATGTAGCTGTACAGCAGTTTGAAGTTAACCTCTTCCAGCTAAAGTTAAATTTCTTTGTGGAATACACTGAATTTCAAAATTCTCTTGCATTACCCAATAAGTGTGACCCGGACCTTCAGCTGAAACCACCCCTCGGACAGGTTTAGCCTCTCCTGAGGGTGAAAATACCCAAACAGTTTTACCTCACAGATTCTTTTCTCTAACAACAGGAACTCTATCACCTTCTACTTTCCGTAGCAAATCTGAATGTGCAGGTCCAGCTCGGTTCACTGAACCTCTACTATTTACCAGCCAGGTTGCTTGTGCTAAATGTTTTTCCCAGTTTTTCAAAGATCCACCCCCCATGGCTTTAAGAGTGGTCTTCAACAAACCGTTGTAGCGTTCAATCTTCCCTGAAGCTGGTGCATAGTAGGGAATGTGGAATATCCACTCAATACCGTGCTCTTTTGCCCAGTTCTTTACAAGGTTGTTCTTGAAATGAGTTCCGTTGTCTGACTCAATCCTCTCTGGAGTTCCGTGTCTCCACAGGATCTGTCTCTCCAGACCGAGAAAGGTGTTGCGTGCAGTTGCATGTGGAACTGGATAAGTTTCCAACCATCCAGTGTTTGCCTCTACCATAGTAAGCACGTATTGCTTACCAGAACGAGAACATGGTAGAGTGATGTAGTCAATCTGCCAAGCTTCACCATACTTGTACTTGGACCATGTGTCACCATACCACAAGGGCTTAAGTCGTTTTGCCTGCTTAATAGCAGCACAAATGTCACAGTCATGGATGACTTGCGTGATAGCATCCATGGAAATGTCTATGGATCTGTCACGAGCCCATTGGTATGTTGCATCTCTGCCTTGATGTCCTGACGAATCATGAGCCCACCGAGCTAAGAATATCTCACCTTGGTGATTCCAGTCGAGATCAAGATTAGAGTCCATGTCTACTTGAGAAACTCTTGCAGCTAGATCTGCCTGATGGTTGTGTTGCTGTTCCTCAGTAGCTTTGCTCTTAGGTATGTGAGCATCGATGTGTCTCACTTTCACTGGAATTCTCTCGATTCGATCAGCAATGTCCTGCCATAGGTTGGCTACCCAAATGGGTTTTCCTTTTCTCTGCCAACCACTCTTCTTCCAGTTCTTTAGCCAACCCCATAGAGCATTGGCTACCATCCATGAGTCGGTGTAGAGATAAAGCTTTGGCCATCTCTCACGTTCAGCTACGTCGAGAGCTAGCTGGACAGCTTTTACCTCTGCGAACTGACTGGATTCCCCTTCTCCATCTTTTGCCTCTGCAACTCGGCATGTTGGACTCCACACTGCAGACTTCCACCTTCGCTTGTTTCCAACAAGATGACAGGAACCGTCTGTGAACAAAGCATATTTCTTTTCATCATCAGACAGGTCATTGTAAGGAGGAGCTTCCTCAGCACGAGTTACTTTCTCCTCTGGAGGTTTAGCACAGTTGATGCCTTCAGGCCAACTTGAGATCACCTCCACTAGACCAGGTCTTTCAAGATTTCCCATTCGAGCTCTCTTTGTTATCAGAGCCATCCACTTAGACCATGTTGAGTCTGTGGCATGATGTGGTGTGGAACCTTTGCCTTTGAACATCCAATTCAAAACTGGTAATCTGGGAGCTAGAAGAAGTTGTGATTCAGTTCCAATCACTTCAGAGGATGTTTTTACTCCTTCATAGGCAGCTAGAATTTCTTTCCTTGTAGGAGTATAGTTAGCCTCTGAACCTCTGTAACCTCGACTCCAGAAACCAAGAGGTCGTCCACGTGTCTCACCTGGAGCTTTTTGCCACAAGCACCAGGTTGGACCATTGTCACTTGCAGATGTGTATAAAATGTTCTTAATGTCTGGACAATCTCGGACAGGTCCCAGACCCATTGCTTGAACTACCTCTTGCTTTATCTGGTCAAAGGCCGCTTGTTGTTCAGGTCCCCAGTGGAAATGATTTCTCTTTCAAGTCACATCATACAGAGGTTTCACAATCTGACTGTATCCAGGAATGTGCAGTCTCCAAAATCCCACTATCCCCAAGAAATGTAGGGTTTCTTGCTTGTTTGTGGGATTTGCCATGGTAGAGACTCTATTTACCACATCCACTAGAATGTGTCAGCGTCCATCTTGCCACCGCACTCCCAGAAACTGAATCTCTGTGGTAGGTCCTTTCACCTTGTCTCGCTTGATGGCAAAACCTGCATCCAGAAGAATGTCAATGATTTTGTTACCTTTCTCGAAGACTTCTTCAGCAGTTTTTCCCCAGACAATGATATCATCGATGAACTGGATGTGTTCTGGAGCACAGCCTTTCTCCAGAGCATCATGGATTACTGCATGACAGGTCCGTGAGCTGTGGATCCAACCCACTGACAATCTGTTGAAAGTGTACTGGATTCCTCTCCAGGTGAAAGCAAACTGAGGCCTGCATTCCTCTGCTATGGGAATAGAGAAAAATGCATTAGCAATGTCTATGGTAGCATACCATTTGGCCTCTTTGGATTCCAGCTCATACTGGAGCTCCATCATGTCTGGTACTGCTGCACTCATAGGTGGTGTCACTTCATTCAGGGCTCGGTAGTCGACCGTCAGACGCCAGTCTCCATTCTGCTTTCGCACAGGCCACACTGGACTGTTGAAAGGTGAATGAGTTTTGCTGACGACTTTCTGACTCTCCAACTGACGAATCAGATTCTGAATGGGCAACAAAGAGTCACGGTTGGTTCTGTACTCTCTGTGATGCACAGTCTGAGAAGCAACCGGCAATTTAATGTCCTGTATCTTGTGTTGTCCCACTACTGCAGATTCATCAGAAAGCTCAGGTCTAACAGACAGCTTCAAGTTTTGACCATCAATTTCTACAGTAGCTACTCCAAAAGCCCATTTGTAACCTCTAGGTTCTTCGAAACGCCCTTTTTTCCAAAAATCAATCCCCAAAATACAGGGTTCATCAGGTCGGGTCACAACTGTATGCTTCCTCCATTGTTTACCAGTTAAACTTATATTAACCTCCACCTTACTTAACTCTTGAGATCCACCAGTGACTCCCAAAATAGTTCTAGTCTCTGATCCCTGATAATTTGATGGCATTACGGTGAACTGAGCTCCTGTGTCAACCAAGGCCCTGTACTTGCGAAATTGTGAAGTGCCAGGCTACTGGATGTACACATCCCAATAGATTCTGTTATCTGTGTTATCCCTCTCCTCCCCCTGGTGGGAGGCAGGGCACCCCTAGTTATGGGGAACATGCCCACATGTGCATTGCACATAGTTTGCAGGGTTATAACTTTGCATGTTATAACTGGAGCCACTGTTGGAACCATAAGAGTCGTTCTGGGGAACTGTGGAAGTAACAGCTACCCTTCTGGTATTGCTACCTTGGGTTCTGTCACTTTGCAATTCCCTCAGTCTCCTGAAAAGATTAGAAGTTGGTTGGCCATCCCAGCGGTTCATGTTCTCACCAAACTGATCACGCAGAGTTATCCAAATAGTTCTACGTGATTGCCTTGGTGGTCTGTTTTGGAACGACCTGTTCTGGAATGACCTGTTTTGGAATGACCTCCTTGGAGGACGTGTATTCCTCACAGATGAAACTTGTATCCACCTGGAGGAAGAATTGAAATTATCCCTTTGTGCCAATTGGGATATGGAATTTCTAAATTCATCTTTTAACTCTCTTATGCAATTCTGTATATCACCAGACATCGTTTTAATGGCCGAAACCAAAGAACCACGTGCCATGCTATCCTCCAATTGTCTCATTTGATCACTGAACCGTAGGAGAAGCTCCACCATAACTTCTTGACACAATTCTGCTTGCCAGAATGTTTGCATAAGTGGAAGGAGCAAGTTTGATGATCTTTTTTTGCAAGACCAATACCCACAGGAATGTCATCAGGATTCAGAGTTTCATGTTCACCATAGAGTAGCTCTCTAACAGCAAATTCTCTCAAGCGCTTAATTCCCTCATCTATGGTAGTCCAGGGTTTAGGATTCCATGGAAGCTCATCTCAGGAAGGGTATCTCAGGGCAACCGCCATTAAAAGGCGTATCCAGAGATTAACATTACTGAGAGCTCGGCCTAGATGTCTATCTATTCCATTATCCCTTGAGAGAGTTCCTAACTGAGCTGCTGACTTGTCTCCAACTATTAGAGCCAGAGCACCTGTATCATAACACCTCCTGAGCCAAGCTAGAACTGGCTCCTTATCTGCCCTGGTGAAATCTTTACGGACATTTCGCAATTCCTCGTGGGGCAAAGAACAGTCTGAAATATCATCTTCCTCCTCGTCTCCCTGAACTTTTTGTCCATATAATCCTGCTGTCATTCTCCTAAGGATCTCTTTAAGCTGAGAACCACCTTTGCCAGCTGCTTTCCTAGCTTCATCTGTATCCTGCTTTGATCTCACTAGGTTAGCTAGATCTTTAAAACAAACCTTCTCTTCCTCCTGAGCAGGATCTCTTAGAGTAGAGGGCCCCTCACCAGGATCAGTCTCCAGCTCCTCTTCTTCTCCATCTTTGGCCTTTGCACCTCTAGTCTTTAAAGGAGCCACCTTAACTGGAGCTGTGTTTGAATTTACAGCCACCTTAATGGAAGCTGACAGGTCCTGAGATAAATCAGCTGCTGGGGCAGTGACGTCCGGTCCCACCGAGGGATTGGGCGGAAGTGACGTTGCTCCGTTAATGGCCGATGGAGAAGGAGAAGAAGAAGAAGGAGTAGGAGCCATGTTGATACCAGCTGCCGCCTTTGGCAGCTTGCTGGAATCAGCAAAGTCATTTAGAGCTGCTTTACCAATTAACTTTTTAGCCTTCTTTTTAACTGACACGGGTTCTCCACAGTCCTCATCACTAGATGACTCTGGGACTGATCTCGAGCTATGGCGTTTTCTTTTTGATCTAGTTTTAATAACAAAACAAGCTCTGGATATCTTTCTCTCTCGCCGTAAAGAAATCAGGAGATACACGATAATTATCACCAGCAGCAGAATTATACACATGAAATAAATCACCTTTGGGTCCCAGGCATCAGCTAAAGTTACTCTCTCCTCAGGCGTAATCTTAAAACTCTTTATCTCAATTGGGAGAGTGGTGGAGGTAACATTTCTGTATCTCACTGGCCATAGGAAATTAATACATTTTCCATACAATAATTTAACTCTATACATAACCCACATATAAATTGTCCGCACCCAATATTTACCCAGGTAATCCAAAATCAAACCCAAACAATATCTGTAAACCAGAGCCCCAAAAATTGAAAAGAATAATCGCTCCACAAACCACAAGACATTCATGTTTGCTAATTCAGCTGGAAAACACTAAATCAATCAAGTAATAAATTAAATTAATTATCTGCCGCACGTTGGGTACGCCAATAAAAAAATGTGGTGGGTGGAAGGGTAAAGCCAAGAAGCCTTCTCCCTTCCCCCTTGTAAGGCAAAAGGGAAAAGAAAAATTGAAGGGAAAGGAAAAAAAACCTCACCAGCTGAATTAGCAAAGCAGTGGAGCTATATTTACAGAGCAGTGTAGGGTTTGCAGGGGAATATTTACAAATTTACAATATCTACAATATATACAAAGATATACAACAGAGTAACACAGAAATGAGAGTAACCCCCTTGGCCGAGGGATTCCCCACTCCACTCCTCCTTCTCTTCCCTTTCCCCAGAATAGTTCGGAAAAGAGGGAGAAAGAGAAAGAAAGAAGTTAAAAGCAGTTTGTGTTAATTGGAAGCAGTTAATACAGGCCTGGTTATCTTATCCTCAAGGCCGAGGCCTTGGCAGAAAGCCCAGCACAGCCAGAGAGTTGCTGCACTGTGGAAAGGCGGAAACCAGAGTGACAGAGAAGTGCTGGAAATGCCCATTTCACTCCAGTTCAGAAGGTGCTTCCTCCCACTCGTCCAATGAAAATTAGTTTAGACTATTCCTTCCGTTTACCAACTTCCGTCCACCATATTCCCTTTCTTAAGGGGACACCGTCAACCGGCCACACCCGTGGATTGGGCCATTACACTATGTCCTGAGTTAGGAACTGGCTGGAAGGCCGAGCCCAGAGAGTAGTAGTGAACGGTGCCCCAGGGATCAGTGCTGTGCCCTGTCCTCTTCAACATATTCATTGATGACCTGGATGAAGGGGTAGAGTCAGTCATCAGCAAGTTTGCAGATGACACAAAGTTGGGAGCAGTTGTTAGTCAGTTAGAGGGTAGAAAGGCTCTGCAGAGGGACCTCGACCGACTGAACAGATGGGCAGAGTCCAATGGGATGGCATTCAACAAGTCCAAGTGCCGAGTGCTGCACTTTGGCTATGGCAATCCCATGCAGTGCTACAGGCTGGGGTTGGAGTGGCTGGAGAGCTCCCAAACAGAGAGGGACCTGGGTGTGCTGATCGACAGCCACCTGAATATGAGCCAGAAGTGTGCCCAGGTGGCCAGGAGGGCCAATAGCATCCTGGCCTGCATTAAGAACAGTGTGGCCAGCAGGAGCAGGGAGGTCATTCTGCCCCTGTACACTGCACTGGTTAGGCCACACCTCGAGTACTGTGTCCAGTTCTGGGCCCCTCAGTTTAAGAAGGACATCGAAACACTTGAAGATGTCCAGAGAAGGGCAACAAGGCTGGTGAGAGGCCTTGAACACAAGCCCTGTGAGGAGAGGCTGAGGGAGCTGGGATTGTTTAGCCTGGAGAAGAGGAGGCTCAGGGGTGACCTCATTGCCCTCTACAACTACCTGAAGGGTGGTTGTGACCTGGAAGCCACTTCTGTTTGCCTGTGGAGGGCCTCATCTGCTTGGATCTGCTGGTCAGGTGGCCTGTAGGAGACCCCCACAGTAATACCTCCTTCTCCTTTCCTGCCTTTAATTTTAACCCATACACTCTCAACTAGCTCATCATCCCTCCCCAGGTGGAGCTCCACTGATTCCAACTGGCTACTGACATAGAGGGCAACACCTCCTCCTCTCCTTCCCTGCCTATCCTTCCTAAAGAGTTTATACCCATCTATCCCAACATTCCAGTTATGGGATTCATCCCACCAAGTTTCAGTGACAGCCACTATGTCGTGGCATCCCAGCAGCACGGTAGCCCGTAACTCATCCTGTTTGTTGCCCAAGCTGCACGCATTCGCAGAGAAGCACTTCAGCTGGGCTGGCTCTGTCCTCCTCTTGTGCCAATTCCCCTCGGTTTCCACAGAATGTTCTGGTGGATCATTCATGGTTTGCCTCAGGGCAGTAAGTTGAGATCCCTTACCAGCTCTCCTTCTCCCTGCTGCTGGTGAGCTGCCCCTCTGTTTGCCACTGGCCAGCAGGAGACTATTAACCCCTTCCCCCTTCAAATCTAGTTTAAAGCCCTAGCAATGAGCCCTGCCAATTCCTGCCCCAGGATTCTTATCCCCCTCTGGGACAAGTGTGTTCCATGAGTTGTTTTCAGCTCTGGTGCCTTGAAAACCAATCCATGATTGTGGAACCCAAAATCCTGTCGATGGCACCAGATCCTGAGCCATGAATTGACCTGTCAGCCCTTCCTCAGTGTTTCCTCATCCATTGCTGATGTTAGATGGATAGTAGAGAACACAACTTGAGCCCCTGATCCCTTTAGCAGTTGCCCTAAGGTTCTGGAATCTTTTTTAATTAATTGTGAGCCTCTCATTGTTACATCGTCACTACCCACCTGAAAGACCAGAAGTGGATAGTAGTCTGAAGGACTCACGGGATTAGAAATTTTATCTACAATGTCTTTTACTTGGACACCAGGGAGGCAGCTGACTTCTCTATGAAATGGGTCTGGTCTGCATATTGGGCCCTCTGTTCCCCTCAGTAGGGAGTCTCCTATAACGGTGACCCTACGAGGTTTCTTTTCTGGGTAAGTTTTGATGGCTGGCCTGAGGCAACCTGTCATTGGTGCAGCTTCTGACTTTCTTGAGTCCTCAACTTTACCAATGACCTGTTCCTCCTGCAGAGCTTCATACCTGTTCTGTAATTGCACTGTAGGCAGTGTGCTGCTCAAAGTAGCAGACTTTCTCCGTTTGCATTTCTTCCATCAGGCAGAGACCTGTTCCCATTGGCCCTGCTCATGTGGGTTACTAGAGGGAGGTTGAGAGGCTTGCTGGTGGGAAGGTATCAAACTCTCTGTTCCACTAAGAGTTACCCCCTGCTCTGGTTTTGAAGAGTTTAGAATATGAGAAGAGTCAATTTTCCTTTCGCCATCTCTTCTAGCTCTTAGCCTTTCCACCTCTTCTTTTAGTTTGGCCACCATGCTCATCAGATCACTGATCTGCTCACACCTAACACAGGAGTGGTTTCTTCCATCCTCCATATTGAGTGCCAGGTTCCAGCACTCACTGCAGCCACCTACCTGAACATCTGCATGCTTGTGAGTGGTCTCTGTTTGGGTGCCCACTGTTCTTCTGTAGCCTTTGCTCTAGTAGTAACCATCTTGCAGTAACCACCCTCTCCATCTGGCTTTTTTTTTTTTCTTTTCTTTCCCCCGTCAGTAAGAAGGCAAGCTGCGCTCCTCAAGTTGTCTCCTCTCTCTTCAGCCATGCACTGGGTTCTGTTCGGTTTGCGTGCGGTTTGTGCGGCAACCCCTTCCCCAGCTATGCTACTGCCCTCAGGCACTTCCCCTTCCCCTGGCGCAGCTTGAGACTGTGTCTTCTTGCTCTGGTGCTGATTGCCTGGGAGAAGAGACCAACCCCCTCCTGGCTACAACCCCCTTCAGGTAGTTATAGACAGAAATAAGGTCTTCTGTGAGCCTCCTCTTCTCCAGGCTGAACAATACCAGCTCTCTTAGCCTCTCCTATAGGGCTTCTGCTCAAGGCCTCTCATCAGCCTCACTGCCCTTCTCTGGACACGTTCAAGAGTTCCAATATCCTTCTCAAATTGAGGGGTCTAGAACTGGTGTGGCCTACCAGTGCTGAGTACAGGGGCACAATGACTTACCTGCTCCTGCTGGCCATACTATTTGATATATTTGATATATTACATATATCAAATATACCTTAAGATGTGTTTATTTCTGTAAGAGCCATTATAGTACTTCATTCATATTCTCACTCTGCTGGATTCTGTACAAAAAAAGAAAATATTTATTGGACAACTACCTAGAAATGACACTAAGAAAGGGATTCATCTCTTCTTTATACGTCTTCAGTATGAAAATCTGCAGCTCATCTTTATACAAATGTTATTGGAATGAATTACTCTGAATTTTATAACAGAATTCTATTATAGAATACAGAGTAATGTCTATTTTAGCGGCCCACTTTAGAATAAAGAAATTTTGTCTGGACTGTTACTATTTCAATCCATTGATTATACATGTATGATTTTATAAGTGAATAGTTCAAAGTTGTTCATAACTTCTATTTGACAGATAATTTTTTCTGTGAAGTAGCTTATTTTATCTTTTTCAAGTCATATACCACAATGGCCTGCAATCAGTATCTGTAGGATAATTTAATAGAAAATTCAGAGATATAGAATTAGGAGTTCTCAGTGTTAAGAAATTTTATTTCAAATCAGCAATGTGAAAACTATCCAGTTCCTTGCTGTATTACAGTCATAAGAGAACTACAGGCTGGAGTCAGAGTGGCTGGAGAGCTGCCAAACAGAGAGGGACCTGGGGGTGCTGATCGACAGCCACCTAAACATGAGCCAGCAGTGTGCCCAGGTGGCCAAGAAGGCCAATGTCATCCTGGCCTGCATGAGGAATAGTGTGGCCAGCAGGAGCAGGGAAGTCATTCTGCCCCGTACTCTGCATTGGTTAGGCCACACCTTGAGTCCTGTGTCCAGTTCTGGGCTCCTCAGTTTAAGAAGGACGTTAAAGACTTGAACGTTGTCCAGAGAAGGGCAACAAGACTGGTGAGATGCCTTGAGCACAAGCCCTATGAGGAGAGGCTGAGGGAGCTGGAATTGTTTAGCCTGGAGAAGAGGAGGCTCAGGGGTGACCTCCTTGCCCTCTACAACTACCTGAGGGGTGGTTGTAGCCAGGAAGGGGTTGGTGTCTTCTCCCAGGCAACCAGCACCAGAACAAGGGGACACAGTCTCAAGCTGCGTCAGGGGAAGTTTAGGCTCGATGTTAGGAGAAGTTCTTCATTGAGAGAGTCATTAGCCATTGGAATGGGCTGCCTGGGGAGGTGGTGTAGTCACCATCCCTGGAGGTGTTCAAGAGGAGATTGGACGTGGCACTTGGTACCATGGTCTAGTCATGGGTCTGTGGTGACAGGTTGGACTCGATGATCCTTGAGGTCTCTTCCAACCTTGGCAATACTGTGATACTGTGATATTCAATTACAACAATAATTTCTTAAAATCCCTGGGGATTTCTTTCGGGAATTTTCTATGCCAGAAATGTCATGTACCGAGACAACGCACAATTGCTCATGTGTTTCAGGCAATACAGCTGTTCAGAGTGTCATGATAGAGCTAAATGGCCCCAGCACAAACCCAGACAGACACTAAGGTATCTAGACATGGTCTCCTTCTCCCCACTCCTTCCTGCAGAAAGCCAGGGTAATGCAGAAAAAGGAACAAAAGGGACAGAACCATGCATGTCTGTTAAACAACTCTCTATCTATGGTAAGGGCACATACTCTGGCCACAGCCTGGCAGAATCTCTTCCCATTGGGTAACTGTGTGCTGGTTTCATGCCCTATTGGTCCAATCAATCTTGGGCAAGATTTACATACAGGCCGATTTCTAGTTGCCTGTGTCTTGCCTTTGCCTTGCTGAAGCCTTTTGTGCTTGAACCTGCTTGGAAGCTGTCTGGCTTGAAACCGCCTCGAGTTGCATAGCCTCGAGTTGCCTAGCCTCGAGTTGCCTGGTCCAGTGCCTGGGATAAAGCCACAAGCATACACAACACAAGATATGAGAGAAGCTACGAGCTTAGGAATTGAAGCCAAGCCTGCTTCCTCTTGTGACCAGAATTATGCCATGCCTCAATTCACCCAGGACACAAGAAGTGCCCATTGTGAGAAGCGTAATTAACAGCCCACCATATGCTGAAATCAGACTAGCCAGCCATCAAAGACTGTGTGGCATTCATGCCAGCAACCTGCCATGCCTGGTGCATGAGTGCCCCAAAGCCTCTAATACACAGCAGCAGCACTCTCTACCTGGGTAGAATCAGCTGTGAGCAATTAATTAAATGACTCTTTGGCATAACAATTCTTGTGGAGTCTCCCTCCACTGTGGTCAAGTGCCATTTCACTCCCAGGGTATTCTCTTTCTGCTAGTTCCTCCTGGTTTACATAAAGTTGTTCAAATTACTATAGTTGCCCAAATACTGTACATTCCCACTGTAAACATATTCTAACCATACGTTGAACCTTTTGATATGTTTGGCAATTTTCATATTAATGAAGGTTATCAATATTTTTATTAATATTGTCATATTGTTTATAATAAAGGAAATATATATTCTTTTTGACACAGAGAAAATACAGAAAACACAGACAAAATGGAGAATTATTTCTAGGAACTGATAAAGCCAGAATCATACACCAATAATTATAAAGCAATGCTTAGTGACAAAAACAGTAGTACAACAATAAAAACAGTAGTACAACAATTAAAACAGTAGCTATCAGCTTTAGAGGAGAGAATGTATTGGGTGTCCACCCCTAAGTCTCTGGTCTGGATCCAGATCTAATGAGATTGACACCATCGTACCCTAATTACACAATGATAAAAGTTTCACAGTAAAATGAATTCCACAGTTTGAACTCAGCTCCAAGTAGGCATTTGTATTCACTATGAGCCCAGCATATATCTGGCACAATCTGTACTTCTGTCTTTAAAAGAGGCTCATAAGTTAATGAGGAGGAAGAAACATCCAACAAGGATCTAGTGCCACATATCTAGGACTTAGGGTGGCTGGCAGAGTGAAGGATTGCACCTTCAACCTCCTTTCCTCTTCCATCTTTACATACAGAATAGATTTACTTCTTGTAGACCTTAGTTATAAAAAAAATACAACAAACAAAACCAAACAAAAACCACAAACCATGTAAGCAATGAACTTCCTCCCTTCTCATCCCTTCCTTTCCCCTCCTCTCCCTTCCTTTTAAATGTCCTTGAGTGGCCCTTCTTTCTCATCAGAAAACCCTCCAAGTTCAGTTGAGGGATCTATAGAGCAGTAAATACATTGATTTGTACCATAGATTTAGTACTTACTTTTTTTTTTTTTTTTTTTAATATACTCTAACTTTCTTATGGGCATCATAAAAATAAAGACGCATCTTATGGGCATCTGTTAGGCGTGGGTCTGATGGGGAAAGAAAACACACAGACACCCAGGGACTTCTGCACAAGCAACCACTAGCACTTTAATGAATACAGGCCACGGCTTAAGTGTCTTCTTTCTCTGCCTTCACAGCTTGTTCCCATTTCACTTTCCCAGAACCCACAATAGCCCCTGTATTGTCTTATCGTCACAGCTGCTCTTTCCACTGGAGCTATTTACCATTCAATTCAAGGGTACGATATCGGGCCTTGCTTAACACCAAGACCGCAGTCTATGCAACCCACAACAACTGCCCCTTTTCTTTTTTAAAAACAAAGCACAGAGTTTCTGTCTCTTGTGGGGCCCCTTGTGAGAAGAGTGAACACTGTACAGTAAACAACAGTAACGGCTTAGTTGTAACGTCTCATACATAGACCTCAAAATGGCAACTGGAGTTTGCAACTCACACTGATAAATGCTATACAGCCATGACTATAAACTAATAATGAAACAATCCTTCCATGTCTTGTGATCTCATTTTACAATCCAATGTGCCAGCTGATTCAGCAGAATTAATGTTTTTACTATAGCAATTTGAAGAAAAGAAAAATAACCATAAGCAGAGATCAAAGGTGAAAACCACTTCGCTGGTATGAATTCTATTTTGATATTTCCTCCCTGACAGAATGACATCCCAAATATTCACAATTCTGCTTAATTTAAAATTAAACATGACATAATAAGACCATTTCTACTGATTTTAACATACTGATCTCTTGATGTTTGTTTCTGCAAAGGAAGTGTACTGAGCATTCTGTTTCAGCAGTAAGCTCCACCAGGAACACACTGAGACCAGAAGCCTCAGAAAAGCATGAACTGCTTCCTTTTCAACCTGAGAGACCCACGTGGAATCTCTACACTTGACTAGGATCAACACTCTCCGTTTCTCCACGTGCTTGGGATTGTTCGGGCTCCCCTGCATGCCACGGCAGTTTAAAAGCCAGCGGCAGCTCGCAGCAGCTTCCGTTTCAGAGGTAAGCTCCACCGGGAACACACCGAGACCAGGAGCCTCGGAAAAGCACAAACTGCCACCTCTTCAACCTGAGGGACCCGTGCGGAATCTCTACACTGGGCTAGGATCGGCTCTCACCATTTCTCCATGTGCTTGGGATCGTTCGGGCTCCTCTGTGTGCCGCAGCAGTTTAAAAGCCAGCGGTAGCTCATGGGCGATTCCGTTTCAGCCCGGCTTCTCGCTCAGACGTGCGCACTGCCACACTTTTTCTAAAACTTTGTCCAGTAGGTCCCGTGGGCAAGGCTAGCCATGGTGGTAACACGCCACAATAACTCCTTTAAAAAGTCAGTCTCGACTCAGACTGAGGGGGAATATAAGCAGGCAGGTAAGTGTCATAAGCAAGAGGTAGGTGTCCAGGCATCTAGCTGCAGACGGTGCTGGAGCCCGGCGCTTGAGATGCAGGGTAGTGGAGACAACTCCTGCATTAGATATGAGCAGATTGACTATTTGCTTAGCCTGGTGGCCGGACTGAAGGACGAGGTTGCTAGACTTAGAGATGTAAGCGACTGTAGAAGGGTGACAAACCTGAGTAACTAGGCTCTGCAGGCCTCCCCAGCAAAGGCTGGTTATCCAAAAAGCAGATAAGAACGGACGCAAGGTTAAACCTCCTTGCTTCCACTCACCCCCACCACTGCCCTTGGAAAACAAGTACAGGGCATTGGAGGTTGAGGGTGAGGTGATTCTGATATCAGAAGACACACCTTCTGAGGTTTTCCCTGTGGCAAAACAGCCTAAGGTTAAACAGCCTAAGGTTAAACAACCTTCCCCCGGCATCAGGACTTGCTCCCTTAAATAAAACAGGAGGGTAATTGTTATTGGCGATTCCCTCCTGAGTGGAACAGAGGGCCCATATGTCGGCCAGACCCTACTCACAGGGAGGTTTGTGGCCTTCCAGAAGCTAGGGTTGGAGATGTTACCAGAAGACTGCCTGGTATGGTGCAGTCCTCTGACTACTATCCCTTGATAGTTATGCAGTTAGGGAATGATGATGCAACCAGAACTCCCAGGACTATCAAAGATGACTTCAGGGCCCTGGGAGATCTTGTTAAGGAGTCAGGTGCACAAATAATTTTTTCATCTATACCCTTAGTTGCAGGAGGGATTACCATAAAGAACAGGTCAGCACCTGCAGTTAACAAGTGGCTTAGAGGCTGGTGCAGTCAAAAAAATTTTGGGGTTTTTGATCTTGAAAAACTTTCTATGGCACCAGGACAGCTAGCAACAGATGGAGTACATCTGTCCCAGAGGAGGGGTAAGTTCAGAATGTACAAGAATGGCCTGTCCCCCAAAGGGAAAAAGATTCTAGGAAGGGAATTGGCAGGTCTCATAGATAGGGCTTTAAACTAGTTTCGAAGGGGGAAGGGGCTGAAACCAGTCCCCCCAGGCAGGAGTCTGGGGGTGATAAGCTAGAGCCAGAGCTGAAACCAGCAGCCCAGCTGCAGTGCATGTACACTAATGCATGAAGCATGGGCAACAAACAAGAGGAGCTGGAAGCCTTGCTGCAGGAGGAAAGTTATGATGTAGTTGCCATCACAGAGATGTGGTGGGACGACTCACATGACTAGAGTGCTGTAATTGATGGCTACAGGCTCTTCAGCAGAGACAGGCAAGGAAGAAGGGGTGGAGGGGTGACCCATTACATCAGGAAGGCACTAGATGCCATTCAGCTGGAGATCAGGGACCATCAGGTTGAGTGCTTGTGGGTGAGAATTAGAGGGAAGGTCAACAGGGCTGACATCCTGGTTAGAATCTGTTATAGACCACCCAACCAGGAGGAAGATGTTGATGAGTCATTCCATAGACAGCTTAAGGCTGTCTCAACGCCTCCTGACGTTGTTAGAATAGAATAGACTAGAATAGAATAGAATAGACTAGACTAGACTAGAATAGACTAGACTAGACTAGACTAGACTAGACTAGACTAGACTAGACTAGACTAGACTAGACTAGAATAGAATAGAATAGAATAGAATAGAATAGAATAAACCAGGTTGGAAGAGACCTTCAAGATCATCACGTCCAACCTATCACCCAACACCACCCAATCAACTAACCCATGTAACCAAGCACCCTGTCAAGTCTCCTCCTGAACACCTCCAGTGATGGCGACTCCACCACCTCCCCAGGCAGCCCATTCCAATGGGCAATCACTCTCTCCGTGTAAAACTTCCTCCTGACCTCCAGCCTGAACTTCCCCTGGTGCAGCCTGAGACTGTGTCCTCTTGTTCTGGTGCTGGCTGCCTGGGAGAAGAGACCAACCTCTGCCTGTTTACAACTCCCCTTCAGGTAGTTGTGGAGAGTAATGAGGTCACCCGTAAGTCTCCTCCTCTCCAGGCTAAGCAGCCCCAGCTCCCTCACTCTCTCCTCATAGGGCTTGTGTTCCAAGCCCCTCACTAACTTTGTTGCCCTTCTCTGGACTCGTTCCAGCAAGTCAACATCCTTCCTAAAGTGAGGGGCCCAGAACTGGACACAGGACTCGAGGTGTGGCCTAAGCAGTGCAGTGTACAGGGGCAGAATGACCTCCCTGCTCCTGCTGGCCACACTGTTCTTAATGCAGGCCAGGAGGCCATTGGCCCTCTTGGCTGCCTGGGCACACTGCAGGCTCATGTTCAGCCTACCATCAACCAGCACTCCCAGGTCCCTCTCTGCCTGGCTGCTCTCCAGCCACTCTGACCCCAGCCTGGAGCACTGCATGGGGTTGTTGTGGCCAATGTGCAGAACCCGGCACTTGGATGCATTAAATCTCATGCCGTTGGACTCTGTCCATCTGTCCAGCCTGTCGTGGTCTCTCTGCAAAGCCTCTCCACCCTCCAGCAGATCAACTCCTGTCCCCAGCTTGGTGTCATCAGCAAATTTACTGATGATAGACTCAATGCCCTCATCCAGATCATCAACAAAGATGTTAAAGAGGATGGGGCCCAGCACTGATCCCTGGGGGACATCACTACTGACTGTCCGCCAGCTGGATGTGACACCATTCACCACCACTCTCTGGGTTCGGCCATCCAGCCAGTTCCTAACCCAGCTCAGAGTGCAGCTGTCCAAACCATGGGTTGTCAGCTTGGCCAGCAGTTTGCTATGGGGGACGGTGTCAAAGACCTTGCTGAGGTCCAGGTAAACTACATCCACAGGCCTCCCCACATCCACCAGACGGGTCACCTGATCATAGAAGGAGATCAGGTTGGTCAGGCAGGACCTGCGCTTCCTAAATCCATGCTGGCTAGGCCTGATCCTTTGGCCATCCTCCAGGTGCTGTGTTAATGCACTCAGGATGACCTGTTCCATGATCGTGCCTGGCACTGAGGTCAGGCTGACTGGCCTGTAATTCCCTGGCTCATCCAACCGGCCCTTCTTATGGATGGGCACCACGTTGGCCAGCTTCCAGTCCTCTGGGACCTCGCCAGTGAGCCAGGACTGCTGAAAAATGATGGAGAGCGGCTTGGCCAGCTCCTCTGACAGTTCCCTCAGCACCCTAGGATGGATCCCATCTGGTCCCATGGACTTGTGGGGATCCAGGCGGCTGAGCAGATCACCAACTGCCCCATTTTGGAACAGTGGAAAACTATGCTGCTTCCTGGCTCCTTCTGCCAGCTCTGGAGGCCAGCTGTCTGGAAGACATTCTGTCCTGCTAGTAAAAATTGAGGCAAAGAAGGTGTTAAGTATCTCTGCCTTTTCCTCATCCCTTATCACAACGTTCCCCTCCGTGTCCACCAAGGAGTGGAGGTTGTCTCTGCCCTTCCTCTTGCTATTAATGTATTTATAGAAGAGCTTTTTGTTGTCCTTCACAGCAGAGGCCAGACTAAGCTCCAAATGTGCTTTTGCCTCCCTAATTCTCTTCCTGTAAGACCTAGCAACATACTTAAATTTTTCACGGGTTGCCTCCCCTCTCTTCCAAAGGTGATATACCCTCTTTTTTTCCCTTAGTTCCATTAAAAGTTCTTTAACCATCCAGGCTGGTCGTCTGCCCCGGTGGCTCATCTTCTGGCACATTGGCACAGCCTGTCCCTGAGCCTTCAACAGTTCTTCCTTGAAGTAGGACCAGCTCTCCTAGACCCCTTTGTTTTTAAGGGCTGTATCCCAAGAAACCCTCTGAATTAGTTCCTTGAATAGCCTGAAGTCCGCCCTCCGGAAATCCAGAGTGGAGGTCTTCTTGCTACCCCTCTTAGCTTGACCAAATAATGAGAATTCAATTATCTTGTGGTCACTGGCCCCTAAGCACCCTCCGACCACCACATCACCCACCAACCCTTCCTTATTGGTGAAGAGGAGGTCAAGCATAGCCTTGCCCTGGTAGGTAATCTCCGTCTCAATGGCATCTAGTGCCTCCCTGACGTACAGGGCCACCCCTCCACCCCTTCTTCCTTGCCTGTCTCTCCTGAAGAGCCTGTAGCCATCAATTGCAGCACTCCAGTCATGTGAGTCATCCCACCACGTCTCTGTGATGGCAACTACATCATAACTTTCCTGCCGCAGCAAGGCTTCCATCTCGTCTTGTTTGTTACCCATGCTTCGTGCATTAGTATACATGCACTTCAGCCGGGCTGCTGGTTTCACCTCTTGCTCTGGCTTATCACCCCCAGACCCCAGCCTGGGGGGACTGGTTTCAACCCCTTCCCCCTTCAAAACTAGTTTAAAGCCCATTAAGTCTCATGGGCGACTTAAACTTGCCTGATTATCTGCTGGGATTTTAACATAGCAGAGAAGAGGCAATCTAGGAGGTTCTTAGAATGCATGGAGGACAGCTTCTTATCCCAGGTGCTGCGAGAGCCTACCAGGGGTAAGGCTATGCTTGACTTCCTCTTCACCAATAGGGAAGGGCTGGTGGGTGATGTGGTGGTCGGAGGGTGCTTAGGGGCCAGTGACCACAAGATAATTGAATTCTCATTATTTGGTCAAGCTAAGAGGGGTAGCAAGAAGACCTCCACTCTGGATTTCCGGAGGGTAGATTTCAGGTTACTCAAAGAACTAATTCAGAGGGTTCCTTGGGATGAAACCCTTAAAAACAAAGGGGTCTAGGAGAGTTGGACCTACATCAAGGAAGAACTCTTGAAGGCGCAGGGACAGGCTGTGCCAATGTGCCAGAAGATGAGCCTCCAGGGCAGATAGTCAGCCTGGATGGTTAATGAACTTTTAATAGAACTAAGGGGGAAAAAGAGGGTGTATTTTCTTTGGAAGAAAGGTGAGGCAACCCACGAAAAATTTAAGGATGTTGCAAGGTCTTGTAGGAAGAGAATTAGGGAGGCAAAAGCACATATGGAGCTTAGACTGGCCTCTGCTGTGAAGGACAATAAAATGTCCTTCTATAAATACATTAATAGTAAGAGGAAGGGAAAGGACAACCTCCACTCCTTGGTGGACATGGAGGGGAGCGTTGTAACAAAGGATGAGGAAAAGGCAGAGATACTTAACACCTTCTTTGCCTCAATTTTTACTAGCAGGATAGAATGTCTTCCAGACAGCTGGCCTGCAGACCTGGCAGAAGGAGTCAGGGAGCACTGTTCCAGAAAGGGGTAGTTGGTGATCTGCTCAGCCGCTTGGATCGCCATAAGTCCATGGGACCAAATGGGATCCATCGTAGGGTTCTGAGAAAGCTGTCAGAGGAGCTGGCCAAGCCGCTCTTCATCATTTTTCACCAGTACTGGCTCACTGGAGATGTCCCAGAAGATTGGAAGCTGGCCAACGTGGTGCCCATCCATAAGAAGGGCTGGTTGGATGAGCCAGGGAATTATAGGCCTGTCAGCCTGACCTCAGTGCAAGGCAAGATTATGGAACAGGTCATCCTGAGTGCAATAACACAGCACTTACAGGATGGCCAAGGGATCAGGACCAGCCATCAAGGATTTAGGAAGCGCAGGTCCTGCCTGACCAACCTGACCTCCTTCTATGATCAGGTGACCCGCCTGGTGGATGTGGGGAGGCCTGTGGATGTAGTTTACCTGGACTTGAGCAAGGCTTTTGACACTGTCCCCCATAGCAAACTCCTGGCCAAGCTGTCAGCCCATGGCTTGGACGGGAGCACACTGCGATGGGTTAGGAACTGGCTGGATGGCCGAGCCCAGAGAGTGATGGTGAATGGTGCCACGTCCAGCTGGCGGCCAGTCACTAGTGGAGTCCTCCAGGGCTGGGCCCTGTGCTCTTTAACATCTTTATTGATGATCTGGATGAGGGCATAGAGTCCATCATCAGTAAATTTGCTGACGACACCAAGCTTGGGGCAGGAGTTGATATGCTGGAGGATAGAGAGGCACTGCAGAGAAACCTCGTCAGGATGGACAGATGGGCAGAATCCAACGGCATGAGACTGAACACATCCAAGTGCCGGGTTCTGCACATTGGCCACAACAACCCCATGCAGCACTACAGGCTGGGGTCAGAGTGGATGGAGAGCGGCCAGGTAGAGAGGGACCTGGGGTTACTGGTCAATGGTAGGCTGAACATGAGCCTGCAGTGTGCCCAGGCAGCCAAGAGGGCCAATGGCATCCTGGCCTGCATTAAGAACAGTGTGGCCAGCAGGAGCAGGGAGGTCATTCTGCCCCTGTACACTGCACTGCTTAGGCCACACCTCGAGTCCTGTGTCCAGTTCTGGGCCCCTCACTTTAGGAAGGATGTTGACTTGCTGGAGTGTGTCCAGAGAAGGGCAAGAAAGTTGGTGAGGGGCTTGGAACGCAAGTCCTATGAAGAGAGGCTGAGGGAGCTGGGGCTGCTTGGCCTGGAGAGGAGGAGACTCAGGGGTGACCTTATTGCTCTCTACAACTACCTGAAGGGGGGTTGTAGACAGGCAGAGGTTGGTCTCTTCTCCCAGGCAGCCAGCTCCAGGACAAGAGGACACAGTCTCAAGCTGTGCCAGAGGAGGTTCAGGCTGGAGGTCAGGAGGAAGTTTTACACAGAGAGGGTGATTGCCCATTGGAATTGGCTGCCTGGGGAGGTGGTGGAGTCACTGTCGCAGGTGGTTTTCAGGAGGAGACTTGAGAAGGTGCTTGGTTGCACGGTTTAGTTGATTAGGTGGTGTTAAATGATAGGTTGGACGCAATGATCTTGAAGGTCTCTTCCAACCTGGTTCGGTTCAGTTCTGTTCTGTTCTATTCTATTCTATTCTATTCTATTCTATTCTATTCTATTCTATTCTATTCTATTCTATTCTATTTCCTACTCTAATGTTAAGTTGGTTTTCCCTTTCAAATTTCTCTCAACTACACCCTCCAAAATTTTTTATCCTCCA
The DNA here is from genome assembly GCA_011125475.1 of Melanerpes aurifrons. Lineage (NCBI taxonomy): Eukaryota > Metazoa > Chordata > Aves > Piciformes > Picidae > Melanerpes > Melanerpes aurifrons. The sequence continues at coordinate 3,403,996 of WWNC01000076.1, read as the reverse complement.
TGAATTTTGTTCAACTGCAACATGCTGTAACTATTCTTTCTTGTAACATATACCTAAACTTTTTTTTTTTTTTTTTGTAACAGAAATTCGTGTAAACATATTCCCTAGATACAGGGTAATTAAGGTATAGTTATATTTTGTGGTGACATTTTCATTCGATCAGGGTCTGATTGAGCTTTTGATCTCAGTTCTGTATGAGAATTACTGTGACCAGTCTCAGTAGTGAGTTGATTCGCAGCGCAGTTAGCCTCATTTGGCTGCAGTGTTTCTAGTGGTGTGTGCCCATATGTTGATTCCTGCGCTGTCAGCTGAGATGTCTGCAGAACACAGTTGCAGAGCTGATCCTCCCAGCATATGAAATGAGCCAGCTTTCCTTGCTGGCATCATGAAAGACTGTAGGTGAGAAAAGATGAATCACTGTCCTAATCTTTGACTTTTCTTAGGCTAATTGCTGTATATTCCTTTTTCTTTTTTTTTTTAGTTTTTCTTTTTCTTTTTATTATTATTTTTCTTTTTCTCTTTATTTTTATTTTTATTTTTCTCTTTCTTTTTCTTTTTCTTTTTCTCTTTTTCTTTTTTGTAAGCCTTATCTAAAAATATTTGTGAACAGAAGGAACAAAACAGTATTTCATAACATCCACATAATAAACTCCTAAGTCATGATAACACCAAATCCCTCAAAACTGAAAGAACTAATTTAAAAGTAAACTATCAGAACAATACTAAAAAAAAAATAATAAATAATTTTATTACCTGAAGGATGCTGTATACAAAGAAAACCTTTTTCACTATAATCCTCACCTATATTATGTACTACACTTTTTGAAATTGCTGGTAAACTATAAAAAAGGAAGTTCAAATCAAAGAAAAAAAAAATAACCTATGAACTTGTTACACAGCTTATGCTGTCACCCAGTAGCACTTGCGCAGTATTATGCTTATTCATTAGGGAACATACCTTAACAGAATCACTAAAGAGTCATAAGCAGTGATTATTACTTATATCTTGACATTCTTACATATACACAGCAGACTTTATTACAGGTACTAAATACTCCTTATAAGGAGTTATTGTTCATTATTCCTACTGTTAGCTACTACAAACATAAAAATAACAAATCTCCAAAATCCCTTACAATCAGAAACAATGCTAAAATCACTAGCCATATGAGGTTTACATGTGCAAAAATGTAGAAATACCTTTCTGAACAAAACTTAACACTGTTGCTTTAAATATGCTCTGTCCAGCCTGATCTAGTGTGGGGTGTCCCTGCCCATGGCAGGGGGGTTGGAACTAGATGATCCTTGTGGTCCCTTCCAACCCTGAATGAAACTATGAAACTATGAAACTATATCAAACGACTTCTGCAAGCCACAGGTGTCTTCAAACAAGGGAGAAATAACAGAGAAAGAGGGGAGCAGGTAAAGCTGCAAGCAGACATCAGTAGGAAAAGCACTCTGTGTCCATTGTTTACAAGCTGTTGTCTTCCAAAATGTGCAGATTCTCAAACTTCAAAATTAGGTCTGATAGCATGAGTACTGCTTTCTGCACCAAAGTTTCTTTAAATCAAGGGCTGGTAACTGCTGCTGTCGCTGCAAGTGTGCAAAAGCAATGGGAACTGCAGCTGCTACCTCTTCTGCTGTGGAACAAACCTGAGCCGCTGTGGGAGCCACTGATACTGCTTTACCTAAGCTGTGGCTGGCACCACCACTCTGAGGCTCATAATGGCCAGAGCAGAAACCACTGCCTTCCCCTGGGGGCTCCACACTGCTGTCTATGCTGTTCAAAACATCAAAGGCTGGGAGAGAATCTGCAAAACCCTCTGCTTCCATAATCTCTGGATGTTGCAATCAACACTTCCCACTTGCTTCTCCAAGGCAGCCTAGTGTCAGGCACTGCATTAATCTCTCCAACCTCATCCTCCTTAACATAGTCTGAAAACGTAAAGACGTGGTGCTCAGTATCTAAAAAGAGCATCTGCTGAAGAGCATAGGTACCAACAGAATTCTCATGTTGCTTAAAGAGTTTCTGAAAGGCTTCCATGCTAGGTTTCTGCTCCCAAGCCATACTTCTCCCCTGCTCTTTAACAGTATCTCTAAAAATGCTCAAAATACTTTTCTTGGGTTTATTGATTTCCCGTAGTTCATGGCTGCTCACCTTTCATCCAGTGAGAGAATGACTGTAATGTGCACGTATTTGTGTTTCCTTTCAACACCTCTGCTGAAATCTATGCCCCCGTTGTCCCATTCATGACAACTCACATTCTCTGTGTCCCAAGTCTTTAGAATCCGTATTCTTTTGGCTCTCATTTGCCTTTTTTTGTTGCAGTTATTTCAGGCTTTCAACTGCCTGTCTTGAAATATTTTTCAGGCTTTAAAGCCTCCAGCTCCTATAATATTTATTTCAGGCTCTAGACCACCTATTTGAAAATATTCTGGGGGCTTTAACTGCAGTTTCAAAATATTCTGGAGGCTCTAATCACCTATTTTAGGATATTCTGGAGGCTGTAACATCCGTAGTACATCATCTTCAGTTTTACAGATCTGCCAAGATAAAATTCTTTTTCCCCATCCCAAAAGAGGAAGTGTCTGGGATAGCCCTGCAGGGAAAGGAGGGGTTCTGAGTTCTAAGATGAGCTCCAGCCGCTGTGTCACCATCACTGCATTTTGTAGGGATTAGCAGGTCACTGAGGGGAAAAGGATTCTGCTTTCGAGGAACCAACTCTGGGTTTCAAGGGCTCTGCTGTTGGCCGGTGTCTGGTCTGTGAATCTCCTTCTTCATAGTGGGTAGCATTCAGTGGCACAAACACGATACACATCAGGGTCACCAGTTGTTGGGTGTGGATCTGGCACGGAGAAAAAGCATACAGACACTCAGGAACATCTGCATCAACAGCTGCTACCACTTTAATGAATACAGGCCATGGCTTAAGTACCTTCTTTCTCTGCCTTCACAACTCATTCCCACTGCACTTTCCCAGAGCCCATAACAGCCCCTGCATTTTATTATCTTCACAGCTGCTCTTTCTCCTGGAGCTATTTACCTTTCACGTCAAGAGGAGGATATTTAGCTTTGCTTAACACCATGGCTGCAGTCTTTGCAATCCACAATAGTCTTCCATTCACTTTTTGCCCATGCATATCTTTGAACAAATGATTCACATCACTCAAAGCTTTTGCTGATTCTGTATATCTGGAAAACAACATTAGAATTGTAAGGAAGAGTAATAGCTTGCTTAGGAATTTGACAATCTGAAACAAGTAGAGAGCTGATTAGTCAGTGAATTGAAAATAGACAAAGCCACTTCTGTTTGAAAATTTAGAATAAATAATTTTTTATTTAGAATAAACTAAACCAGGTTGGAAGAGACCTTCAAGATCATCACGTCCAACCCATCAACCGATCCAACCCACCTAATCAACTAAACCATGGCACCAAGCACCCCATCAAGTCTCCTCCTGAAAATCTGCAATGAAGGCAACTCCACCACCTCCTTCAGCAGCCCATTCCAATGGGCAATCACTCTCTCTGTATAGAACTTCTTCCTGAACTCCAGCCTGAACCTCCCCTGGCACAGCTTGAGACTGTGTCCTCTTGCTCTGGTGCTGGTTGCCTGGGAGAAGAGACCATCATCCACCTGTCTACAACCTCCCTTCAGGCAGTTGTAGAGAGTGATAAGGTCACCCCTGAGTCTCCACTTCTCCAGGCCAAGCAATCCCAGCTCCCTCAGCCTCTCCTCATAGGACCTGTGTTCCAAAACCCTCAATAACTTTCTTACCCTTCTCTGGAAACACTCCAGCAAGTCAACATCCTTCCTAAACTGAGGGGCCCAGAACTGGACATAGGACTCAAGGTGTGGCCTAAGCAGTGCAGTGTACAGGGGCAGAATGACCTCCCTGCTCCTGCTAACCACACTGTTCTTGATGCAGGCCAGGATGCCATTGGCCCTCTTGGCTGCCTGGGCACACTGCAGGCTCATGTTCAGCCTACTATCGACCAGTAACCCCAGGTCCCTCTCTACCTGGCTGCTATCCAGCCACTCTGATCCCCAGCCTGTAGTGCTGCATGGGGTTGTTGTGGCCAATGTGCACAACCCGGCACTTGGATGTGTTCAGTCTCATGCTGTTGGATTCTACCCATCTGTCCAGCCTGTCGAGGTTTCTCTGCAGAGCCTCTCTATCCTCCAGCATATCAACTCCTGCCCCAAGCTTGGTGTTGTCAGCAAATTTACTGATGATAGACTCAATGCCCTCATCCAGATCATCAATAAAGATGTTAAAGAGCACAGGGCCCAGCAGTAATCCTTGGGGCACACCACTAGTGACTGGTCGCCAGCTGGATGTGACACCATTCACCACCACTCTCTGGGCTCAGCCCTCCAGCCAGTTCCTAACCCATTGCAGTGTTGTGACCGTTTGAGGCTGTCCCTTTAACAAAGGGGACTTTGTGGCTGAATGTTTATAAATGAAAGACAGGTCTAAACTAATTTCATTGGTGGAGAAGCAGAAGCACTGCCTTGAGTTTTGATTCCCAGTGGGACTTGTCTCAGTTCAGTCTTGAACTTTTTCCTCCTGCAGCTCGCAGCTTTCTGGGGTTTCGACCAGACTGACCTTGAGCAAAGATAAGGCCTCTACTACCACATATAACTGCTTCTAATTAACAAATTATTCCTTTTTCCCTCTTTCTAACCCTCTTTGGGGAAAAAGGAGAGAGAAGGGGGTACAGGGGGAAACCCTCCCTCCATATAGCAAAGGGAATCTCATTTCTGGGGTCTTTTTCCCTTTCAATTTTCTTTCCCTTCACTTTACAGGGGGGGAGAAGGCCCAGCCTTCCCCTTCAACCCTCGATAAGTTTGCTCCCATCCAAACCATGGGCTGACAGCTTGGCCAGGAGTTTACTATGGGGGATGGTGTCAAAGGCCTTGCTGAGGTCCAGGTAGACTACATCCACAGGCTTCCCCACATCCACCAGGCGGGTCACTTGATCATAGAAGGAGGTCAGGTTGGTCAGGCAGGACCTGCCCTTCCTAAATCCATGCTGGCTGGTCCTGATCCCTTGGCCATCCTGTAAGTGCTGTGTTATTGCACTCAGGATCACCCGCACCACATCCTGGTCTCCAAACTGGTGACACATGGGTTTGATGGGTGGACCACTAGATGGATAAGAAACTGGCTTGATGGCCGCACCCAAAGAGTGGCTGTCAATGGCTCCATGTCCCAGTGGAGGCCAGGGACAAGCGGAGTCCCTCAGGGATCAGTCCTGGGACTCGTCTTATTCATCATCTTTGTGGGGGACATGGACAGTGGCATTGAGTGCACCCTCAGCAAGTTTGCTGATGACACCAAGCTGTGTGGTGCAGCAGACACGCTGGAGGGAAGGGAGGCCATCCACAGGGACCTTGACAGGCTGGAGAGGTGGGCACAAGCCAACCTCATGAAGTTCAAGAAGAGCAAGTGCAGGGTCCTGCATCTGGGTCGAGGCAATCCCAGGCACAATCCAGGCTGGGCAGTGACTGGCTGGAAAGTAGCCCTGAGGAGAGAGACTTGGGGGTGCTGGTGGACAAAAAGCTCAACATGAGCTCTCAATGTGCACTTGCAGCCCGCAAAGCCAATCAGATTCTAGGCTGCATCAGGAGAAGTGTGGCCAGCAGGTCGAGGGAGGTGATCCTCCCCCTCTACTCAGCCCTGGTGAGACCCCACCTGGAGTACTGTGTCCAGTTCTGGAGCCCCTATTACAAGAGGGATGTGGAGGTGCTGGAGCGTGTCCAGAGAAGGGCCACAAGGATGATCAGAGGGCTGGAGCACCTTTCCTATGAGGACAGACTGAAGGAGTTGGGGCTGTTCAGTCTGGAGAAGAGAAGGCTCCAAGGTGACCTAATTGTGGCCTTCCAATATCTGAAGGGGGCCTACAGGAAGGCTGGGGAAGGACTTCTCAGGATCTCAGGCAGTGATAGGACTAGAGGGAATGGAATGAAGCTGGAGGTGGGGAGATTCAGGCTAGATGTGAAGAGGAGGTTCTTCACCATGAGAGTGGTGAAACCCTGGAATGGGTTGTCCAAGGAGGTGGTCGAGGGGGTGTTTAAGAGCAGGCTGGATGAGGCTCTGTCCAGCCTGATCTAGTGTGGGGTTTCCCTGCCCATGGCAGGGGGGTTGGAACTAGCTGATCCTTGTGGTCCCTCCCAACCCTGAATGAAACTATGAAACTATGAAACTATGAAACTATGAAACTATGAAACTATGAGACCTGTTCCATAATCTTGCCTGGCACTGAGGTCAGGCTGACAGGCCTATAATGCCCTGGGTCATCCAACCAGCCCTTCTTGTGGATGGGCACCACGTTGGCCAGCTTCCAGTCCTCTGGGACATCTCCAGTGAGCCAGGACTGGAGGAAAATGATGGACAGTATCTTGGCCAGCTCATCTGCCAGCTCTCTCAGCACCCTAGGAATGGATCCCATTTGGTCCCATGGACTTGTGGGGATCCAAGCTGCTGAGGAGAGTTCCAACCACCTCCGCATGGAATATAGGGAATCTGTGCAGCTCCCTGGCTCCTTCTGCCAGCTCTGCAGGCCAGCTGTCTGAAACATGTTCTGTCCTTCTAGTAAAAATTGAGGCAAAGAAGGTGTTAAGTATCTCTGCCTTTTCCTCATCCTTTGATACAACATTTCCCTCCATGTCAACCAAGGAGTGGAGGTTGTCCTTGTCCTTCCTCTTGCAATTAATGTATTTATAGAAGGACTTTTTGTTGTCCTTCACAGCAGAGGCCAGTTTAAGTTCCAAATGTTCTTTTGCTTCCCTAATTTTCTTTGTACATGATATGGCAACATCCTTAAACATTCCGTGGGTTGCCTCACCTTTCTTCCAAAGATAACACACCCTCTTTTTTTCCCTTAGTTCTATTAAAAGTTCATTAACCATCCCGGCTGGCTCTCTGCCCAGGCAGCTCATCTTCCAGCAAATTGGCACAGCCTGTCCCTGCACCTTCAACAGTTCTTTCTTGAAGCAGGCCCAGCCCTCCTGGACCCCGTTATTTTTAAGGGCTTTATCCCAAGGAACCCTCTGAATTAGTTCTTTGAGTAACCTGAAGTCTGCCCTCCAGAAGTCCAGAGTGGAGATCTTCTTGCTACCCCTCTTAGCTTGACCAAATATTGAGAATTCAATTATCTCGTGGTCACTGGCCCCTAAGCACCCTCCAACCACCACATCACCCACTAGCCCTTCCCTATTGGTGAAGAGGAGGTCAAGTATAGCCTTATCCCTGGTAGGCTCTTGCAGCACCTGGGATAAGAAGCTGTCTTCTATGTACTCTATGAACCTCTAGACAGTCTCCTCTATGTTGTTTTGAGATCCCAGCACATATCAGGCAGGTTGAAGTCGCCCAAGAGAACAAGGTCAGGAGGTGTTGAGACAGCCTTAAGCTGCCTATAGAATGCTTCATCAACATCTTCCTCCTGGTTGTGTGGTCTATAACAGACTCCAACCAGGGTGTCTGCCCTGGTGGTCTTCCCTCTATTTCTTACCCACAGGCTCTCAACCCAATCGTCCCTAATCTCTGCCTCAATGGCATCTAGTGCCTCCCTGTTGTACAGGGCCACCCCTCCACCCCTTCTTCCTTGCCTGTCTCTCCTGAAGAGCCTGTAGCCATCACTTCCAGTGCTCCAGTCATGTGAGTTGTCCCACCACGTCTCTGTGATGGTAACTACATCATAACTTTCCTGCTGCAACAAGGCTTCCATCTCCTCTTGTTTGTTACCCATGCTTCGTGCATTAGTGTACAAGCACTTCAGCCGGGCTGCTGGTTTCACTTCTGACTCTAGCTTATTGCCTCCAGACTCTTGCCTGAGGAGACTAGTTTCAACCCCTTCCCCCTTCGTAAGGTTCCCCCTTCCCCTAGTTCAAGGCCCTGTTGATGAGACCTGCCAATTCCCTTCCCAGGATCCTTTTACCTTTGGGGGACAGGCTGTTCTCATATACTGTGACCTTTCCCCTTCTCTGGGACAGATGTACTCCATCTGTTGCCAGCTGGCCTGGTGCAGTAGAAAGTTTCCCAAGATCAAAAACCCCAAAATTCTTTTGACTGCACCAGCCTCTAAGCCACTTGTTGACTATAGCTGCTGACCTGTTTCTTACGGTATCCCCTCCTGCAACTAAGGGTATTGATGAAAAAATTATTTGTGCACCTGACCCCTCAACCAGGTTTCCCAGGGCCCTGAAGTAATTTCTGATAGCCCTGGGAGTTCTGGTTGCAACATTATCATTCCCTAACTGCATAACTATTAAAGGATAGTAGTCAGAGGACTGCACCAGGCTAGGCAGCCTTCTGGTAACATCATTAACTTAGGCTCCCGGGAGACAACAGAGTTCCCTATGAGATGAGTCAGGCCAACATATGGGGCCCTCCATTCTCCTCAGAAGGGAATCACTAATAATAATTACCCTCCTCTTTTTTTTGAGGGAACAGGTCCTGATTCCAGGGGAAGGCTGTTTAACCTTAGGCTGCTTTGCTTTAGGCTGTTTAACCTTAGGCTGCTTTGCCTTAGGGAGAATCCCAGATGGTGTGTCCTCCGACATCAGGATCACCTCACCCTCGATCTCCAGTGCCCCATACCTGTTTTCCAAGAGCAGCGGGGAAGGTGAGGGGAAACAAGGAGGTTTTACTTTGTGTCTTTTGAGAGGAACTTGCACCCCTGGGGGAGCCTGCAGAGCCTGCTTACTCTGATTCAACTCTTTCCTCCTTTGGTTCATCTCTTTCCTACATTCCCTTACATTTGTAAGGGTGGCAACCTCATCCTTCACTCTGGCCACCAGACTAAGCAGATAGTCAATCTGCTCACACCTTATGCAAGAGTTGCCCCCACTACCCTGCATCTCAAGGGCCAGGCTCCAGCACTCTTTACAGCCAGATACCTGGACAGATACCTGCTTGTTTTCTGCCTCAGTCTGGGTCGACACTGATTTTTTTAGGGAGATTTTGCTGTGAGTTACAACCATGCCTGTCCCTGGCCACAGGACCTTCTGCACAAAAAAAAAAAAAAAAAAAAAATTTAGAAAAAGTGTGGTGGTGCATGAGAGCACGAGAGTGTACAAGAGAATATGGGCTGCCTGACAAACAGAGCCCCCACGAGCCACAGCAAACCCTTTTAAATTAAGCCGCTCCTGCTGCTGGGATCACGAGTCTGACCAAGTGAAAAGACAGCTGTTCCTAGCCTCGTGGCAGCAGGAAACTCCACAGTGTGGCAATTCCCACAGCCCGAAAAGGAGAGCAGCGGCTGGTCCCATATCCCAGCTTAGATAGGGAAGATTCTGAAACCCCTTGTGGATAAATTGTTTTGGTGATTTTAAAAAGATTATGTGACTGCCATTAAATACCAGATATTTGCAGAATCTACATTTTTTTTTCACAAGCAATTTAGGTGAGAACCTGTCCTGATGTTCTTCTACAATGCTAAACTATTGTCAGTGTTAAAAAAGACACTATCATTAAAGCTGTAAATATTTAAATGAGAGCTTTAAATATGTTTCTATTCTTAAGCAACTAGTCTTGCAGATTTAGTTCATTTTATGTAATCCAGTGCTGCACAGTAACACAACAGACTTATCATTATCTCTACTTTTTTTTGTCTCTACCTCAGGTTTGTGATATAACAAATGTCTTTTACCCCAAAATTAATTTGAAAAATTATATATATTTCCCCAAGCATCTTTATTCTAAGAAGTTCATCAGCTCAGTGTATTTCCTAATTTATTTGGGTCTTTGTAAAGTTTCATCAGATAGATATAAAACTGTAAGATTATAGCATTGAAATGCAAGTCACAAGCTTCAATTAGATGCATTCAGAAATCATGCAGTGACATCGTTAAGTATCATTAAGAATGATCAAAATATTGCTCTTAGTAAAAATACATCAAAAGCATGCATTTACACATTGATTAAACAGGATCTGCAATTTCTAAAATCTGGTGTGAGAAAAAAGAATGTAGTAAATTAAGTGCTCATACCCTACTTAGCAACAAGGGACTGCTTAGCAACCAACAAAGTGAAAAATAATGGATATGACAGAGTAAAAACTCTAAGCCACCTTTGAAATCTAAGTACTGGTCAGCCATAGACAGAGACGGAATGAAAAGGGGTTGCCGCGGAGACCGCACGCAAACCAAACAGAACCCAGCGCGTGGCTGAAGACAGAGGAGGCAGCTTGAGCAGTGCAGCTCGGCTTCTCACCGACAGGGGGAAAAAAAAAAAAAAAAAAAAGCCGGGTGGAGAGGGTGGTTACTGCAAGATGGTCACCACTAGAGCAAAGTCTACCAGAAGGACAGTGGGCACCCAAACAGAGACCACACACAAGCATGCAGATGTTCAGGTAGGTGGCTGCAGTGAGTGCTGGAGCCTGGCACTCGATATGGAGGCTGGAGGGAGCAGCTGTTTCAGGTGTGAGCAGGTCAGTGATCTGATGAGCATGGTGGTCAAACTAAAAGAAGAGGTGGAAAGGCTAAGAACTAGAAGAGATGGTGAGCAGAAAATTGACGATTCCCATAACGTAATCTCTTCTAAACCAGAACAGGGGGTAACACTTAGGGGAGCAGAGAGTTTGATACCTCCCCAGAAGCAAGATTCTCAACCTCCCTGTAGTAACCCACATGAGCAGGGCCAATGGGAACAGGTCTCTGCCCGATGGAAGAAGTGCAAACAAAGGAAGTCTGCTCCTGTGAGCAGCACGCTGCCTCCAGTGCAGTTACAGAACAGGTATGAGGCTCTGCAGGAGGAACAGGTCATTGGGGAGGCTGAGGACTCAAGAAGGTCAGAAGCTGTACCAATGACAGGTTGCCTCCAGGCCAGCCATCAAAACTTACCCAGAAAAGAAACCTCGCAGGGTCATCGTCATAGGAGACTCCCTACTGAGGGGGAACAGAGGGCCCAATATGCAGACCAGACCAATTTCATAGAGCGGTCAGCTGCCTCCCTGGTGCCCAAGTTAAAGACGTTGTAGACAGAATTCCCAACCTCATGAGTCCTTCAGACTACTACCCACTGCTGGTCTTTCAGGTGGGTAGTGACGATGTAACAATGAGAGGCTCACAATCTATTAAAAAAGACTTCAGAACCTTAGGGCAAATGCTAAAGGGATCAGGGGCTCAAGTCGTGTTCTCAGCCATCCCTCTAACGTCAGCAATGGATGAGGACACACTGAGGAAGGGCCGACAGATCAATTCATGGCTCAGGGGCTGGTGCCATCGACAGGGCTTTGGGTTCCACAATCATGGATTGGTTTTCAAGGCACCTGAGCTGAAAACAACTCATGGGACACACTTGTCTCAGAGGGGGATAAGAATCCTGGGGCAGGAATTGGCAGGGCTCATTGATAGGGCTTTAAACTAGATTTGAAGGGGGAAGGGGTTAATAGTCTCCTGATGGCTGGTGACAAACAGAGGGGCAGCTCACCAGCAGTAGAGAGAAGGAGAGATGGTAAGGGCTCTCAACTTGCTGCCCTGAGGCAAGCCATGAATGATCCAACAGGACATTCTGTGGAAACCGAGGGGATTTGGCACAAGAGGAGGACAGAGCCAGCCCAGCTGAAGTGCTTCTATGCGAATGCGCGCAGCTTGGACAACAAACAGGATGAGTTAAGGGCCACTGTGCTGCTGGGATGCCACGACATAGTGGCTGTTACTGAAACTTGGTGGGATGAATCCCATAACTGGAATGTAGGCATAGATGGATATAAACTCTTTAGGAAGGATAGGCAGGGAAGGAGAGGAGGAGGTGTTGCCCTCTATGTCAGTAGCCAGTTGGAATCAGTGGAGCTTCACCTGGGGAGGGATGATGAGCTAGTTGAGAGCGTATGGGTTAAAATTAAAGGCAGGACAGGGGAAGGAGATATTACTGTGGGGGTCTCCTACAGGCCACCTGACCAGCAGATCCAAGCAGATGAGGCCCTCCGTAGGCAAATAGAAGTGGCTTCTAGGTCACAAGCCCTGGTCCTCATGGGTGATTTCAACCACCCGCACATCTGCTGGAGGGACAACACAGCAAGGTACCAGCAATCCAGGATGTTCCTGGACTGCATAGAAGACAACTTCCTCCTCCAAATGGTAGAGAAACCAACAAGAAATGGTGCTATGCTGGACCTTGTTCTCACCAACAGGGAAGGGCTGGTAAGCAATGTGAGGCTCAGAGACGGCCTTGGCTGCAGTGACCATGAAACAGTTGAATTTAACATCCTCAGGGTAATCAGGAGGAAGTATTCCAAGCTCATGACCTTAGACTTTAGGCGTGCAGATTTTGATCGCTTCAGGAATCTGATAGCCAAAGTGTCGTGGGACAAAGCCCTGGAGGGAAGAGGGACCCAGGACAGCTGGTCAATATTCAAGGACCACCTCCTCTGTGTCCAGGAGCTCTGTGTACCAACAAAGAGAAAAGCAGGTAAGAATGCTAGGAGGCCTGCCTGGATGGGCAAGGAGCTACTGGACACACTAGTACTTAAAAGGAAACTCTACAGGAAGTGGAGAGAAGGACAGGTAGAACAGGGGGAATATAAGGAAGCTGCCCGAGCAGCAAGAGTCCTGGTTAGGAAAGCCAAAGCAGAGTTCAAATTGAATCTAGCCAGGGAGATTAGAGGGAACACTAAGAACTTTTATAGGTATATTAATGGGAAGAAGAAGACTAGGGAAGGTGTGGGCCCCCTCAGAAAGGAAACTGGTGAAATGGTCACAAGTGATGAGGAAAAGGCTGAGGTACTTAATAACTTCTTTCCCTCAGTCTTCACTGCAAGGGCCTCTAGCCACACTCCTGATGTTATGGAAGTCAAAGCCAGTGACAGGGAGGAAGAACTGCCCATTGTAAGTGCAGATCAGGTTCGTGATCATCTGAAGAACCTGGAAATGTTCCCGTCCATGGGACCCGACGGGATACACCCACGGGTACTGAGAGAACTGGCAGATGAGGTTGCTAAACCCCTCTCTATTCTATTTCAAAAGTCATGGCAGTCTGGTGAAGTTCCCACAGACTGGAAAAGGGGAAACATTGCCCCCATCTTCAAAAAGGGTAAGAAGGAGGAGCCAGGGAACTCCAGGCCAGTCAGTCTCACCTCTGTGCCTGGAAAGATCATGGAGCAGATCCTCCTGGAGGCACTACTGGCTCAGAAGAATAGTGAAGAGGTAATTGGAAACAGTCAGCATGGCTTTGTCAAGGGCAAATCCTGCCTGACCAACCTGGTTGCCTTCTATGAGCAGGTGACAACATTAATAGATGAGGGGCGAGCAACTGATGTCATTTACCTGGACCTGAGCAAAGCCTTTGACACTGTCCCACACCACATCCTGGTCTCCAAACTGGTGACACATGGGTTTGATGGGTGGACCACTAGATGGATAAGAAACTGGCTTGATGGCCGCACCCAAAGAGTGGCTGTTAATGGCTCCATGTCCCAGTGGAGGCCAGGGACAAGCGGAGTCCCTCAGGGATCAGTCCTGGGACTCGTCTTATTCATCATCTTTGTGGGGGACATGGACAGTGGCATTGAGTGCACCCTCAGCAAGTTTGCTGATGACACCAAGCTGTGTGGTGCAGCAGACACGCTGGAGGGAAGGGAGGCCATCCAGAGGGACCTTGACAGGCTGGAGAGGTGGGCACAAGCCAACCTCATGAAGTTCAATAAGAGCAAGTGCAGGGTCCTGCATCTGGGTCGAGGCAATCCCAGGCACAAATCCAGGCTGGGCAGTGACTGGCTGGAAAGTAGCCCTGAGGAGAGAGACTTGGGGGTGCTGGTGGACAAAAAGCTCAACATGAGCTCTCAATGTGCACTTGCAGCCCGCAAAGCCAATCAGATCCTGGGCTGCATCAGGAGAAGTGTGGTCAGCAGGTCAAGGGAGGTGATTCTCCCCCTCTACTCAACTCTGGTGAGACCCCACCTGGAGTACTGTGTCCAGTTCTGGAGCTCCTATTACAAGAGGGATATGGACATGCTGGAATGGGTCCAGAGAAAGGCCACGAGGATGATCAGAGGGCTGAAACACCTCTCCTATGAAGACAGACTGAAGGAGTTGGGGCTGTTCAGTCTGGAGAAGAGAAGGCTCCAAGGTGACCTAATTGTGGCCTTCCAGTATCTGAAGGGGGCCTACAGGAAGGCTGGGGAGGGACTTCTCAGGATCTCAGGTAGCGATAGGATTAGGGGGAATGGAATGAAACTGAAGATGGGAAGATTCAGGCTAGATGTGAGAAGGAGGTTCTTCACCATGAGAGTGTTGAAACCCTGGAATGGGTTATCCAGGGAGGTGGTTGAGGCCCCATCCCTGGAAGTGTTTAAGCCCAGGCTGGACGAGGCTCTGTCCAGCCTGTTCTAGTGTGGGGTATCCCTGCCCATGGCAGGGGTGTTAGAGCTAGCTGATCCTTGTGGTCCCTTCCAACCCTGACTGATACTATGATACTATGATACTTCTAGCAATGGTGACTCCACCACCTCCCTGGGCAGCACATTCCAATGGCAAATCACTCTTTCTGTGAAGAATGTCTTCCTAACATCCAGCCTAAATCTCCCCTGGTGCAGCTTGGGACTCTGTCTTCTCCTTCACTCACAGGTTGCCTGGGAGAAAAGATCAACCCCCACTTTTCCTTCACATAGTTGTAGTCAGTGATAAGGTTTTCTCTGAGTCTCCTCTTCTCCAGGCTAATCATCCCCAGCTCCCTCAGGCTCTCCTCATATAGCTTGTGTTCCAAACCCCTCACCAGCTTTGTTGTCCTTCTTTGGACACATTCTAGCAACTCAACATCTTTCCTAAACTGAGGGGCCCAGAGCTGGACAGGGGACTCAAGGTGTGGTCTAACCAGGGCTGAGTATAGGGCCACAATGACCTCCCTGCTCCTGCTGACCACACTTTTCCTGATACAGGCCAGGATGCCATTGTCCTTCTTGCCAAGTGGGCACACTGCTGGTTCATGTTCAACCTACTGTCAACCAGCACCCCCGGGTCCCTTTCTGCCTGGCCACTCTCCAGCCACTCTGACTCCAGCCTGTAGCAAAGCATCGGGTTCTTGCGGCCAATGTGCAGAACCCGGTACTTGGATGTGTTAAATGTCATGCCCTTGGATTCTGCCCATCTGTCCAACCTGTCAAGGTCCCTCTGCAGAGCTCTCCAACTCTCTAACAGATCAAATACTGCCCCCAGCTTGCTGTCACCTGTATATTTACTTTTGGTGGAGTCAATGCCCTCATCCAGACCATCAATAAAGATATTGAATAGGATGAGGCCCAGCACTGATCCCTAGGAGATACCATGAGTGACTAGTTGCCAGCCGGATGTGGCACCATTCACCACCACTCTCTGGGCTCAGCCTTCCAGCCAGTGCAGAGTGTTGCTGTCCAAGCCATGGGCTGACAGCATGGTCAGGAGTTTGCTGTGGGGAGCAGTGTCAAAGGCCTTGCTGAAGTCCAAGTAGATTACATCCACAGCCTTCCCCACATCCACCAGATGGGTCACCTGATCATGGAAGGAAGGAAGGAAGGAAGCAAGGAAGGAAGGAAGGAAGCAAGGAAGGAAGGAAGGAAGGAGGGAAGGAAGGAAGGAGGGAGGGAAGGAAGGAAGGAAGGAAGGAAGGAAGGAAGGAAGGAAGGAAGGAAGGAAGGAAGGAAGGAAGGAAGGAAGGAAGGAAGGAAGGAAGGAAGGAAGGAAGGAAGGAAGGAAGGAAGGAAGGAAGGAGAGAGAAAAAGAAGAAAAATATCAGAAGAGATTGATTAAGGGAAGAAGCAGGCACCTGAGAAATGGCTGGTCTGATGTCAGTATTGTTTTAAGTCAGACAAGGCTATTTTAAAATTATTTGGTATTTTGAGAAATTGATTACTTGGCTAACACATTAAGAAGTAGCTCTGCACATTCATTTAATGGGCTAGTGCTTCATGAACAGGTCTAGAACAGTCATATTGAATCTCATATATGCCTAGTTAAGTAGTGTTTTTTTCTTAGGTGTGTTTATTTACTGCCAATGCTCTAAGCATAAAACCTATAACAAACAATATCCTGAATAGTCTTTTAGTCATATGAGCCTTCAGGACAAGTGACTTCACTGCAGACCTTGTAAGCATAGTAAAGGCTCAGACATCAATTCTCTTTTAGAATAGAATAGAATAAACCAGGTTGGAAGAGACCTTCAAGATCATCACGTCCAACCTATCACCCAACACCACCCAATCAACTAACCCATGTAACCAAGCACCCTGTCAAGTCTCCTCCTGAACACCTCCAGTGACGGCGACTCCACCACCTCCCCAGGCAGCCCATTCCAATGGGCAATCACTCTCTCCGTGTAAAACTTCCTCCTGACCTCCAGCCTGAACTTCCCCTGGCACAGCCTGAGACTGTGTCCTCTTGTTCTGGTGCTGGCAGCCTGGGAGAAGAGACCAACCTCTGCCTGTTTACAACCCCCCTTCAGGTAGTTGTAGAGAGCAATAAGGTCACCCGTAAGTCTCCTCCCCTCCAGGCTAAGCAGCCCCAGCTCCCTCACTCTCTCCTCATAGGGCTTGTGTTCCAAGCCCCTCACTAACTTTGTTGCCCTTCTCTGGACTCATTCCAGCAAGTCAACATCCTTCCTAAAGTGAGGGGCCCAGAACTGGACACAGGACTCGAGGTGTGGCCTAAGCAGTGCAGTGTACAGGGGCAGAATGACCCCCCTGCTCCTGCTGGACACACTCTTCTTAATGCAGGCCAGGAGGCCATTGGCCCTCCTGGCTGCCTGGGCACACTGCAGGCTCATGTTCAGCCTACCATCAACCAGCACTCCCAGGTCCCTCTCTGCCTGGCTGCTCTCCAGCCACTCTGACCCCAGCCTGTAGCACTGCATGGGGTTGTTGTGGCCAATGTGCAGAACCTGGCACGTGGATGTGTTAAATTTCATGCCGTTGGACTCTGCCCATCTGTCCAGCCTGTCGAGGTCTCTCTGCAAAGCCTCTCCACCCTCCAGCAGATCGACTCCTGTCCCCAGCTTGGTGTCATCAGCAAATTTACTGATGATAGACTCAATGCCCTCATCCAGATCATCAACAAAGATGTTAAAGAGGATGGGGCCCAGCACTGGTCCCTGGGGGACTCCACTACTGACTGGCCGCCAGCTGGATGTGACACCATTCACCACCACTCTCTGGGTTCGGCCATCCAGCCAGTTCCTAACCCAGCTCAGAGTGCTGCTGTCCAAACCATGGGTTGTCAGCTTGGCCAGCAGTTTGCTATGGGGGACGGTGTCAAAGGCCTTGCTGAGGTCCAGGTAAACTACATCCACAGGCCTCCCCACATCCACCAGGCGGGTCACCGGATCATAGAAGGAGATCAGGTTGGTCAGGCAGGACCTGCCCTTCCTAAATCCATGTTGGCTGAGCCTGATCCCTTGGCCATCCTCTAAGTGCTGTGTTAATGCACTCAGGATGACCTGTTCCATGATCGTGCCTGGCACTGAGGTCAGGCTGACTGGCCTGTAATTCCCTGGCTCATCCAACCGGCCCTTCTTATGGATGGGCACCACGTTGGCCAGCTTCCAGTCCTCTGGGACCTTGCCAGTGAGCCAGGACTGCTGAAAAATGATGGAGAGCAGCTCGGCCAGCTCCTCTGACAGCTCCCTCAGCACCCTAGGATGGATCCCATCTGGTCCCATGGACTTGTGGGGATCCAGGCGGCTGAGCAGATCACCAACTGCCCCATTTTGGAACAGTGGAAAACTATGCTGCTTCCTGGCTCCTTCTGCCAGCTCTGGAGGCCAGCTGTCTGGAAGACATTCTGTCCTGCTAGTGAAAATTGAGGCAAAGAAGGTGTTAAGTATCTCTGCCTTTTCCTCATCCCTTATCACAACGTTCCCCTCCGTGTCCACCAAGGAGTGGAGGTTGTCTCTGCCCTTCCTCTTGCTATTAATGTATTTATAGAAGGACTTTTTGTTGTCCTTCACAGCAGAGGCCAGGCTAAGCTCCAATACCTCATATACCTGCAAATTTAGCAATACTTTCTTTTCATACTGTTAGCTTTTTAAATATTGCCACCTCAGTCCAAAGCTGCCCTGAAACAACATACAGTAGATTCTTACAATAATCAATGACAGATGAATAATGGGTTATTTTAATTTGATGACACTGTATGAAATGGAGTAAGACTAGAATATTTTAAGTGAGGAAAAGCTAATAAAAACTTTTGGAGAATAACTAAGATCCTGCAGATATCTTGATAAATTTGCACATAAGAGTTGGTTATTGGACTATTCCTTTTTTTTTCCAATGTATCTTCTAAGTCACCCCACTTCGGTGTCGCATGAAAGATTCAGGAAAACAGGAAATTTGTCATAATAATAGTAACAGCATCAAAGGCAGCAACAGTACGGAAAATGCATGCATTCTCAATAGGAATAATATAGATCTCCTGCTTACATGTAGGCTTGCCTTCCACCTTACTTATTTTTAAATGAATTAACATGGCAGAAAATCTCAAGCATGCCAGCCAGAGAAAAAAAATTTAGTCTCTCAAGATAGATGGTTAAGCATTTGATGTAGCCTCCCAGATTTATAAAGGTTCTTCCTATTCTTTAATTTATCTAAAAGGTTGATCTTGCAAAACTTGACATTTTTTTGTCTGCTATTGCTCTGAATGAAAGCCAAGACTCATACAGTCCATGATGTGGTCAGCCTTCTGCTGCTGCACTGGTGTCTTAAATTGTTTTTCTGTAGAAGCTGTTCACTGATTCTCTGTGCAAAATGTGCATAAAAAACTGGACAGAAAAGTTCTACTTTAGGAGGGCTGTACTATAAAAAGACATAGCCATCTCTCAGGAATATGCCATCCCATACACCTATCTTCATTCTCACAATGGATGCTAACCCTGGGTAGTAGTTTGGGCTGGGTGCCCTCTGCTGTGTTTACTTCCTAGGTTCAGCCCAGTGGGCGGACACAGGTAACTAGGTATTTCCTACCATAATTCTCTGCACCACTATAAGATCCAGTGCAGGGTCTAGTACTTCCTCTTTCTTCTTTTTCCACCACCTGGTAACTGGGGGAGAAGTCTTCCAGCCATGGGCCTGGCTAGGCCCAAGGCCATGGGGGGATGGGCAGTCTGAGATCTGGTCAGCTGAGACTAGCCTAGCAGTGGAGTGTGTGGGGGGGAAGGGGGGAAGAAGGAGCCCTGGGGGTCCTGGGTGTACCCTCAGGTGGGGATGGGATGTTTCTGGGTCTGCTTTTGGGATTTCTTTTTCACTGCACTTCTGGCTCTGTGTAAATATTCACTGCTTTCCATTTAAACTTTCCATCACTTTTGCAATCCGTTTGTTTGAGTCGTTATTTCTGCCTGTTGTGGGGAGGGGGTCTGCCTCAAACTGGTGTCTTAAATTGTTTTTCTGTAGAAGCTGTTCACTGTTTCTCTGTACAAAGTATGAATAAAAACTGGACAGAAAAGTTCTACTTTAGGAGGGCCATACTACAAAAAGACATAGCCATCACTCAGGAATATGCCATCCAATACGCCTATCTTCATTATCACAATGTATGCTAACCCTGTCTGTGAAGCAATCGGATTCTGTAACAAAGCTGAGATCTGCTTTGAAGACACATTTGGCCTTTGTGCTTGGGTTCAAAATCCAGATTTGAAATTACATTTAACATTATTATTCTACATAAAAAAAAAAAAGATTCTCTACAGTCCATCTAATTCCATACTACTGTAAAATACAATGAAAAATTAAGAGATTACTGTTTTTTCCATTTTATTATCTTGATACAATGATGATGAAAAATAATACTATCTAAAGCTTCAAATATAACTTATGAGTTACTTTTATTTTTACTTTACTCAATAGAAAGGGAATTTTTCACTTGAACTGCTCGTAATTTTTCATAAACATCAAATACTGACTTTTTGATAAAAAATTCATCAACTTTTACAGAAAAATATATTTTAAAAGTGTTAGCGAATTAGGCAGAGGTGAGGAAACAGGTTTTTACTCTTTTATGCTAAGGAGTGTTCAGAGGACTTTCTATCTTCTAATCAAGCTGTATGAATTCTAGTTATCCAGTCTGGGTACCCACTAAATGCCTGCTTAGAAGGAAATTTTTATACCAAGTTTCAGTAGTTTATTTTAGTTTTCAAGTCCATTGGTTATACCAATGTAGTTCCCTGATCCTTTTAATAGAGGTTTAGAAAAAAAAAAAGGCTTTTTTTTTTCTTATGTTATATATGTTTGGCCTTTGCAGGACTTCATTGTTTGCCACAGAGATCATACAGGTGGAGAATCAAAACAAAGCTTTCAGGTCATATTTGTTCATGCCCAACTCTGAGGCTCAGAAAAGACCTCATTATTAATTGCTTGGTTTATCCATTCCAGCAGTAAATACTTCCATAATTTGCTAGATGTCACAGTAATGAACATGCATTAGTATTTAACAGATTTTTGTTTTATTGATTTCATCCCATCATTCCTAAATATGAATCTCTTGATAAATATTTTTAATTACATTCTTGTGTATATTTTTTTAAACTCAGCTAAATGATATGTATTTAATTTAGCTTACCAGGCTTTACATTTTGATCATCAGGGAAGAAACTGCTCACCTTCTTTCTGCAAGAATTAAAAATCCTCTAACATTCCCTCAAAAGATATTTCTGGTATAGAGGAGTTCATAACATAAAATTGACATGCTTAGAGCAGAGATGTAGCATTGTTACAAAGTATTAACAGCCTTGTTCCCTCACTTTTAATACTTGCAATTACATGCCATTTAATTTCTTTTAAAAATAATTTTAAAAAAAAGTTTATGAACATAATTTCTTTCTATGTCACTTCAGATATAACCAGATTTGTTACTCATTGCAACAATAATTTTTTTATGTGTCTACTCACCAAGAACTTTGAATCCATCTTCACAGATGGGTATTCTAAGGCACAAAAACAATGGAACTCACCAGAGGTCAAACAAAATAATTGCTGATGGGAATAGAACATTTATTCTATTTGACTGAAAATAAAACATTTCACTGCTACAAAGTTCATTCTCAAGACCAAACCTTGTTGCTGTAATAGAAAATTTATTTCTTTTTTTTTTGTTTCCACAGATTAGTAAGAAGATCTTGCATCAGGTATGTTGGGGCATGAATTTTCAAACATTTATATGTAACTCATGAAACTCTGGGATCATTGAACGTTTTATCTAGTGGTCACACATTATGAAAAAATTACTGCAAACTCAGTAATAACTTCAACATGGACTGCTTTGTTGAAATATTCCTCAAAGAATATTTTGCACTACTATCTGAACTACTGTCATCATAAACTTAGAATGTCAGTGTATCAACATCTAGGTTTTTAATAAGAAGTATAGATTAAAAATATTATTTCTTTCTTACTTCAGAAAGCTAAATAAACATCATCATTTATGTTCATTCTGAAATATATTAGTTTATTTTTAATTCTCTTATTGTCACATTTTAAACCTTATAGAAAATAGACAAAACAAAACAAAACAAACAGAAAGCAAGCAACCAAATAAACAACAGAACAAAAAATGGAGGTTAAGTTTTTAAAATGTTCCATTCTAAAGTTTCAGACAAAGAAAATAAATTAATTCATTCTTATTAATAGACAATAATTTAGCAATATATATGAGCTTCAGTGAACTAAACACTGTGTGATCCATAAAACACAGAATTAAATCTTGATTCTGACAAAATAATAATTCTATCAAGTTCACTGAGAATAACATCTCTGGTTAGAGACAGCCCCTCCTCTAAAGACTAAGTAATATTTAGTCCCCCCATTTTGCACACATACAAAGTGCACATCTTTTCCCAAGTGGTTAGTAAAGCTCATTTTTCATTCATCATCACCAGAAAAAATTACAAAGATAAAAGCATTGCAAAAACTGAAGAGATGTTGGATTAGTTGTCTTTGATGCCTTTATCATCTGTGATAACTTTACTCAAGGTTACACAGGTTTTTGAGAACTAGACTGGGGGTTAATTTAACAGATGACATAACTAGTGGGTGTGATAAACATATCTGAGGAGAAGTGGAAGAAGCTTAATGGCGATGCCAACAAATATTTATGAGGGACAGACTTGCAATTTATATATTTGTAGATGTTTTGTATTGGAAATAAACTGCATGTAGATCTCACAGTAATAACCTCACAGTGTGGTATTCTTTCTTCAGGACAAAGCTTCTTGCCAGCTTCATTTTCTGACTTTCTATTGTGCTGTGAATGATGCAGGAAGCAAAGTTTTCCATGCTGTTCTCAACAAGATCACCTTTTCACTTTAACGCAACAAAAAAGAAAAAGTATGAAGAGAGTTTTACTTCTGAAGTTTGAAAGACTTGCCCTTCTTTGAATGTGAAGCTTGAATAAGGACTGTGAGTTTCCTGAGTAAACCATTATCCAGCACAAAGGAGTCTTTTTCATGTACTGTTGCAGGGCAGTCAGCAGATATGCTGAAGTGCTAGGATGAACCCATGTGCTTTCACTGTCTGCCACCACAGACATCATGGTAGATCATTTGGCTTTACTCCACTCTGTCTGGAAAGACTTTGTTTCTGCAGTTGACTTAGGAATTGAATCAGCTAGGAGAAAGGAAAATGGGAGGTTTTAGACATATGTTATCCCATTTATTTTGACTGAGAAAAGTATATTCTGGATATCCATGTTTCCAGTTATCCTCTGCTTCAGAAATGGGCCTGAAAATTTAGTTTAATATAATTCTATATATTTTCCCTGCTGGTAGAAATTTCTGACTCACAAGAATTAGCAGAAATCATAAGCAACTTAGAAATAAAGCCCAAAAGAACAGTAACATTCTGAAACACATTTGACTTCACAGCTCAGGGTCTGATCACTGCTGAAGTTCTTCCCCCACTCCAGAGGGGCTTACAAGTGTCTGGAGTTCCTGTTGGCTATTTCAGTGGACATCTGTACATACTGAGGACATTTCACCATCAGTGCTAATGTCAGGAGAAACATACCTAGATGACTTGCTACACTAGAAAGACGAAAATGTACCCACTTGATGCAAACCCATTACAGTTAAATGCAGACTAACGACATTAACTTTTATCTCTGCTTCTCCATTTTTCCATCATGAAAGAAAATAAATAACTAAAAAACAGGTACGTGGCATCTAATTTATCCTTGTAATTGTAATTTATTAGTACTGTCCATTTACTTTTTAATGCCTTTGCAGCAATGATGGTAATTCTTTCATCCGACTATTAAAATAAATCTTAAACAAAACCTGAGGAATGGGAGAACACCTTAAGCTGTACTATTGTTCAAAGTTAGTCTCTTCTACTTAGTTGGGTGTTGAATCATTCATCCATGTTGTGAAATATGAAATTAGGAAAGATGGGGCTGGAAAGAGAGTATCAGACCAGTGACAATACCACTTTAAATCTCCATTCTTTGGAGATAAGGGGGGAAAAAACACACTTGGATCCATATTTTTTCATATGCTTCCTTTTCTAGATGTAACAATATCACAGAAAACTGGCACTTAAAGCCAGATTGATCACTGGTTAGATGACATATAGCCTTTATGAGTGGGGAAAAGAAAATGTTAAAATGGTTTTTGTTCTTTTTTTTTTTGTTACCTGTTTCTGTTCTGCAAATTCACATTGCAGCCTCTGCCCTCTTAAAGATTTTTCCCATTCATCCCACTAACTAATAAGAAAGTCATTTAAATAAGGAGAGTAATCATCTTAAATTGCCTTGTAATCTGTCAAAAAAAAAGGGGTGTGGTTGTGTTATTTCATGATCTGGCTTCATGTACTTATAAAGCAGTGAATAGTCTCTAAATTATGTAATCCAGGTAGGAACCTAAATCTAGACAGGGTGAATCTGAGTCTTGTACAGAAACTTCAGCAATATCACACTCCATTGGATATGTTACACCTTCACTGCTGCCCGTGAAACTCAGGTAACAAAAATAGAGCACCCTTGAGTGGTAGTAACCTCTGAGTTTTATCAACAGCAATTAAAAGACCAACAGGAAGAAAATGTTAATTTTGTCTATTTTCTTTATACTTCCAGGAAGAGTATAAATTCACTAGAACTGTGGCTGAATGTTTGCATAGTGCCTGAGGACAACACATAATAAAATAACAAAAATTAGAGCACTGTAAATCAGTGTCAGTAATAATAATTCAAGATTATGAAATCTGCCTTATGGGGCCAGATCAAAGGTCAGTCTAGCCTAATATTCTGTTGATGACAGTGGTCAAAGAATTAAGGGAGAAAAGAGAGGTTCGGAGAGGTTCGGAGAGAAAAGGAGAGAAGAGGTTTGGAGAGGAGAGGTTCGGAGAGGTTCAGAGAGGTTCGAAGAGGTTCAGAGAGGTTTGGAGAGGTTTGGAGAGGAGAGGCTTGGAGAGTTTCAGAGAGGAGAGGTTCGGAGAGGAGAGGTTTGGAGAGGAGCGGTTGGGAGAAGTCCCGAGAGGTTAGGTTCGAAGAAGAGAAAAGGGAAGGGAATGGAAAGGAAAGGGAAGGGAATGGAAAGGAAAGGGAAGGGAAGGGAAAGGAATGGAAAGGGAAGGGAAGGGAAGGGAAGGGAAGGGAAGGGAAGGGAAGGGAAGGGAAGGGAAGGGAAGGGAAGGGAAGGAAGGGAAGGGAAGGGAAGGGAAGGGAAGGGAAGGGAAGGGAAGGGAAGGGAAGGTTTGGGAAGGTTTGGGAAGGGAAGGGAAGGTTTGGGAAGGGAAGGGAAGGTTTGGGAAGGGAAAGGAAAGGGAAGGGAAGTGAAAGGAAAGGAAAGGAAAGGAAAGGAAAGGAAAGGAAAGGAAAGGAAAGGAAAGGAAAGGAAAGGAAAGGAAAGGAAAGGAAAGGAAAGGAAAGGAAAGGAAAGGAAAGGAAAGGAAAGGAAAGGAAAGGAAAGGAAAGGAAAGGAAAGGAAAGGAAAGGAAAGGAAAGGAAAGGAAAGGAAAGGAAAGGAAAGGAAAGGAAAGGAAAGGAAAGGAAAGGAAAGGAAAGGAAAGGAAAGGGAAAGGGAAGAGAAAGGAAGGGAAAGGGAAGGGAAGGTTTGGGAAGGTTTGGGAAGGTTTGGGAAGGGAAGGTTTGGGAAGGAAGGTTTGGGAAGGTTTGGGAAGGTTTGGGAAGGAAGGTTTGGGAAGGTTTGGGAAGGTTTGGGAAGGTTTGGGAAGGGAAGGTTTGAGAAGGGAAGGTTTGGGAAGGTTTGGGAAGGAAGGTTTGGGAAGGTTTGGGAAGGGAAGGTTTGGGAAGGGAAGGTTTGGGAAGGTTTGGGAAGGTTTGGGAAGGGAAGGTTTGGGAAGGTTTGGGAAGGTTTGGGAAGGTTTGGGAAGGAAGGTTTGGGAAGGTTTGGGAAGGTTTGGGAAGGTTTGGGAAGGGAAGGTTTGGGAAGGTTTGGGAAGGTTTGGGAAGGGAAGGTTTGGGAAGGGAAGGTTTGGGAAGGTTTGGAAAGGTTTGGGAAGGTTTGGGAAGGGAAGGTTTGGGAAGGAAGGTTTGGGAAGGTTTGGGAAGGTTTGGGAAGGGAAGGTTTGGGAAGGTTTGGGAAGGGAAGGTTTGGGAAGGAAGGTTTGGGAAGGTTTGGGAAGGTTTGGGAAGGGAAGGTTTGGGAAGGGAAAGTTTGGGAAGGGAAAGAAAAGAAAAAAGAAAAGAAAAGAAAGAAAAGAAAAAGAAAAGAAAAGAAAAGAAAAGAAAAGAAAAGAAAAGAAAAGAAAAGAAAAGAAAAGAAAAGAAAAGAAAAGAAAAGAAAAGAAAAGAAAAGAAAAGAAAAGAAAAGAAAAGAAAAGAAAAGAAAAGAAAAGAAAAGAAAAGAAAAGAAAAGAAAAGAAAAGAAAAAAAAGAAAAGAAAAGAAAAGAAAAGAAAAGAAAAGAAAAGAAAAGAGAAAGGAAAGAGAAAGGAAAGGAAAGGAAAAAAGAAAGGAAAATATATTCTTTCTCTGCATTTTTTTTTCCTCTCAGTTTCTGCAAAAACTGTGTTTTAGGAGATGATGACTCCAACTATGATATAAATGGTTAATATAATTCAATTTATTTCTGGAAGGAAACACTAAGCATTTACAATAGCTAGTGACAGCTTTTAAAATTGCAGCTAAGGAAATATCCCTTCATTTATTTCCTATAAATATTTTATTTTGTTATGGTCTAGTTATTCACGAAAAAAATATAGGCATTATACACAGACTGAAAGAGTGTCCAATTTGTTGCAAGATACTCTGACTACAGAAGTAGAGCCTTTTTGTTAAAGTTTACTAATGGTTAATATATTCCCTTTTTTCTGCCTTTGGGCTGAAGGTGGGAGACAGTTGCACACAACTTGCATATGGATCTCTCAAGCCATCCATGATACGTCTCTTTCTCAGTCTTTCAAGCTGGCGTGTGCACAGATTTTCGGCAAATGCAGCAGGAATAACCAAGACAAGAACCTGAGAAGACAGAGAATAGAAAGTGTTATAAATGGTTTTGAAGTACTTGCTGAAAGAATGTCTCTGAGCCAGCAGCAGGGAAGGTTTATGTATCTACATCGATAGTGCCGTTGTCATGGAGCAGACTATATGCTACTGAACTGCACAGGTCTCTGACCTTAAATTTCCTGCTACATTCAATGTTCTTGTGTGCTCTTTGTTTTAGGAGACAGCATTTTTCCACTCATGTTTGTGTTTCATGAACACATAAGACACAAACATAAATACTTAATTATTTGGTGAAAAAAAAAAGCAATCTTTTACTGTGTTCAAAAGAGAGTTTGTAAGGTACTTTTTAAGGCTAAGTCTTTGAAATCTAGAAAAGTTCACTTCTGCTGTCTTGTCCATAGGAACAACAAAGAGATATAAGGTTTTCTTCTTAGAAAATCAGAACAAACCCTTGAAACTAAGCAATCTCACATCAAAGGATTGGTTTATGTTGGAAAATGTAGGACTATTTTGGAATCCTAGAGGAATATGAGAAGAGTAGCTGTGGCCTCAGTACCTTTTATATTTGAACCACCTAGGACCAGTAGTACCTGATTCAGTGGTCAGATTCCAGGCTCAATATAACCCTGGACTACACAAAACTAAGTTGAAAGTTCTTCTAAAGTTGTCCTCCATATCATAAGAATTGTTATGATATAGTCCTAATTAGAAGAAAATTCACTTCTCCCTTGGGAGACTACTCAGGTGCTGGTCCAGTCTCAGGCTGGATATTAAGTTTATGTAATTCATTTGCTCGGTGTGGGGAATCTGGGGTAGAAGTGAATTTCATAAATCCTTAGGTTTCAGTCAAACTGCATTTTCCATAAATATCTACATGATTTCAATTGGTCTTGCTATAATAAAATTACTGATGTTTACCACTAATTAGCTAATGATATAATTATCTAGACTATCTAAAAATAATGAGAGTGAAAAAAAATCTGGAGAAGAATTATTCAATTTAGTAAACTTTGGATTTTTAATTAAGTAATTGTTCTTCTAAAGCCAAGATCTGCTGGGAGGGAAGAAACCTTCAGGCACTTTTTCTGATACTTCAGTTCTAAAAAAGTTAGGATAAAATATTAACTGTTCCATGACAGAATGCATGTTTCCTAAGAAAACAGAATCATGCAGGGCTATTTCCCTGCTACAGAAATGCAGGATTCATGGGGAGTTCTCATATATCTTAGAAATTTCAAAAATAGGTATTTCTTATACTGCAGGAAGAGAAAGAAGATTAAACAAGATAAATTATGTAACAATGTCTTGACTTCCATGAATATAGTTCTGAAAGTCAAACTTATGTGTTGACTGGGGTGTTGAAGAACTAGACAAATATAAAATAGTGAGCATTTCCACAAAGTGTCTTCTGGTGGTGAGTATCATTAACCACACCACACGGTAAGTTATTAACTTGTAGATATGGGTCCAAAAGATCTAGCCAAACACCCATGCAAAAGTTTGGACCATCAGATTCTTCAAAATTGACATCTTCCAGTCCCTTTCTTTCAGAAAAAAGTATTGCTTTCTAAATACATTATTAATTTCCAAGCCCCATGTTTGATGCCAAAAATTGTATTCTATATCTGAATAGTCGTGGAAGTCCGGGGAAGTCCTCACTGGCGCTCGCCCCATTTTCAAAAAGGGAAAGAATGATGTTCCAGGGAACTATAGGCCAGTCAGTCCCACCCCTGTTCCCAGTAAGGTTATAGTGCAGATCCTCTTTGAGGCACTGCTGAGCCAGAACAATAATGCAGAAGTGATTGGATACAATCAACAAGGCTTCACCCAGGGCAAATCCCTCTCAACCCTGACTGATACTATGATACTATGATGATACTCTGATTAACATGAGAAGAAACTTCTTTACAGTGAGGGTGATGGAGCACTTGTGGTGAAGAGGTTATTAAATTTATGAATATGAAATATGAATTATGAAAATATTTTTATTAATTATCAAACTATTCATAACCAATGAATCACCAACTTATATACATGTTCTAGTGCACATTCATGAAATAGATTCCACAAGTGGCTTAATGTTATGATTATAACTTAATTGAACTAGTTACAGACTATTTCTATATTTATATTACGAAGGGTGCAGTTCTGCCACTTGGCCACTAGATGGCGACTCAGCGGGACGCGGACAGCTTCTGGCTATACACAGCAATATTACCATCTTTCTATGCATCAGCGCTTACTCTGCTAGACGCGGATACTTTGAACTGAGTGTTAGTGGATAGAAAACACATGGAAGATATTCGATTCCCTCCAGACAACAGGGATCGGTCCTGGTCAGGGTCGGTCCGTGGGGTTGGCCCTCAGAAGTCGACTCGCATGGCAAGGCGGGACGACGGTGGCCAGTAGGTGGGCTCGAACGGAGCAGCAGCAGCCAAAGCTACAGGGTCGGCCCAACCACAGCGATTCTCGGGGCTGATGCAAACAGCTTCGGGGAGAGAATGCGGCTGCGTTAGGCGGTGGATTCTCATTTACTGAGCTTAAAGGAACAGCAGGACTCTTGGAGTGGTCCCGGGTTCGATGCAGTATAGGCACGAACAATGCTTTAGTCTTCCCTGAGATTCACAGGGCTCAGAGCGACACACGTGGCAGCTCCTCTCCCGCTATGGTGGGGCTAGGCATACGTGGACTCGGTATCGATCAAGTCCCTTCTCCCCGGCAACTGGGCAGATCTTACCCTCAGGGGTCGGTCCAGTCCTCTGGTGGCACTGTGGGCTTTCCCAGTCGGTACAACCTACTGTATGGACACTGGGCTCACGGGTCGCTAAAGTCCTCCCTCTGGGCTTCTTCACAATGCAGAGGCTTCCAGAATGCGTGCATGTATAACAGAAGCTAACAACAATAAGCTCAATGTCAAAGACTGCAGCTCAAGAGTTACTCTCTCGAGCAAGCACAGAGACAAAGTAAATGAAGGGGCAACTTGCTTACCAACTGGGGTGATACTTATAGATTCCTCGAGGCTGACGTTGACCAATGGGCACTCTCATAAACAACTGACTTCAGCCTATAGAAAGCGTGAAGCTAGAATTATGCCCATACTTGGCGTCAGCATGAGCACTGCATGCGCTGGGTGCATGCAAGCCTGGCTAAAGCCTTGGCTTTTGTCTTCCTCCTGGAGGAGGGGGAACTTGTCCACATGCTGGGACAAGATTCAGTATCTGGGCATAATGTGCCTTCACCACAGCACTAGAACAAGCTGCCCTGAGAGGTTGTGGAGTTGATCTGCTAGAGGGTAGAAAGGCTTTACAGAGAGACCTCGACAGGCTGGACAGATGGGCAGAGTCCAACGGCATGAAATTTAATGCATCCAAGTGCCGGGTTCTGCACATTGGCCACAACAACCCCATGCAGTGCTACAGGCTGGGGTCAGAGTGGCTGGAGAGCAGCCAGGCAGAGAGGGACCTGGGAGTGCTGGTTGATGGTAGGCTGAACATGAGCCTGCAGTGTGCCCAGGCAGCCAAGAGGGCCAATGGCCTCCTGGCCTGCATTAAGAACAGTGTGGCCAGCAGGAGCAGGGAGGTCATTCTGCCCCTGTACACTGCACTGCTTAGGCCACACCTCGAGTACTGTGTCCAGTTCTGGGCCCCTCAGTTTAGGAAGGATGTTGACTTGCTGGAATGAGTCCAGAGAAGGGCAACGAAGTTAGTGAGGGGCTTGGAACACAAGCCCTATGAGGAGAGAGTGAGGGAGCTGGGGCTGCTTAGCCTGGAGGGGAGGAGACTCAGGGGTGACCTTATTGCTCTCCACAACTACCTGAAGGGGAGTTGTAAACAGGCAGAGGTTGGTCTCTTCTCCCAGGCAGCCAGCACCAGAACAAGAGGACACAGTCTCAGGCTGCACCAGGGGAAGTTCAGGCTGGAGGTCAGGAGGAAGTTTTACATGGAGAGAGTGATTGCCCATTGGAATGGGCTGCCTGGGGAGGTGGTGGAGTCGCCATCACTGGAGGTGTTCAGGAGGAGACTTGACAGGGTGCTTGGTTACATGGGTTAGTTGATTGGGTGGTGTTGGGTGATAGGTTGGACGTGATGATCTTGAAGGTCTCTTCCAACCTGGTCTATTCTATTCTATTCTATTCTATTCTATTCTATTCTATTCTATTCTATTCTATTCTATTCTATTCTTTCTCTGGAGACTTTCAAAACCCACCTGGATACATTCCTGTGTGCACTACCCTAGTCTCCTGTAACTAAGGGAAGAAAGAAAAAAACTAGAGCTCTCAATTCCTTAAACAGTAGTCCCCATGAATTGAAGTCTCTCTCCATTGGCTACGGACTTCTCGTTGCTCTTTCATTGTTGCCTACCTGTTGATAGTTGATAGTAATCTAACAGTTGTATTAGGGGAGGAAGCTTTCTCCTTATATCATTAACCCAGGCCTCAGGATTGTCTCAAAAATAAATGCTGAACAGCTGCAATATACATCCTTGGTGGGATTTCTGGAGTTTGGCATACAAATTGAAGATCCCACATGCTTTAAAAAGTGTATGATCCCGTGCAACTGAGGGGAAGTTGAGCACTAACAGAGCAAAGACACTCTATAGCTTTAAAATTCTTAGAATCCTTACTTGTTGCTTTAGCATACCAATATTCTGTTTGCTATATGGCTTTTACATTTCATTCTTTTTTGTTAGAGAAGATGGGAGCATAGCACTGAACACAGACGTGGCACAATCTCATTTTCTTCCCTGTCACAAACATTTTTTTAAAAAGTATTGTTATTGCATTTTCTGATCATGGATGTTTTTTGCTCCACTTCCTTTGCCCATGCTTTCTCCCTTCCCATCCTCCTCCTGCTTCCCTGATATGAGCAACTTTGCCATACCTATTGAGTAAATAATTTTTTTTTTTTTTTTTTTTTTTTGTGAGACAGCCTGGAAGAATATTTGATAATCTGAGCTATTATGGAGATGAAATTCTATTGCACACATGGTGACATCCCAATGTCTATCATCACAACACAGCAGGTAGATACAATCATCTAGGTCCATTCCCCACTATAAAATTACACTTACATTAATGTCATTCTAGATTTCATTATGCAGAAAATTAAATTGCACAGGACTCTGGTGGAAGGAAGACTGGGAGAAGAGAACATCAACAAAAGAAAAAAAGGACAAATGAGAATCTGGGTGGGGGAGTGGGAGGAGAATAAGTGGGTCTGACAAAGATGCAGAATGTGGGCTAGGAATGATCAGCTCTGCCAAAAAAATACATACACAACTTCATCAAAACCTTGTTGGTTTTACTGCAATGTTTCTTGATCATCTCCAACCACAGATCCCAGTTCAGATTCTAATGGAACTATTAGAAGTCCTCATGTGAGAATGAGGGAGCTTCACAATTAACTTTTATTAGTAAGGCATGACAGTCTTAGTTTAATGAGCAAGGTACTGCAACATTTCAAGAAGGCTTTTCTATATGCTGCTTATAAAGGCAGAGGTAACTCTACATGCACACATGAACATGTATATGTGATTTCACATATTCAGTGAGCAACCTCCCCAGGCAAGTGAAGATCTGAGTAATTGCTAATAGCAATTGATAAAGCCAATACAGAAAGTCTGAGTGAGGTACTGTCATGGACAAATCCGATTTTCCTTCTGGGTAGCTGAATACTCTACCCACTATAGGGATGTGTTTGTACTGACAATAATAATAAAGTATCAGTTTGGAGACTGTCATTCAAACAAGGAAAAGCATCTCAGATATCATTTTAGTTTACTTTCTGATTTTCTTTTTTCTTTCCTCCCCCCTCCCCAAGCCTTTCCTCTTTTATTTCTTTCCGTTCCTTTGTTTTTATTTGCCTTTTATCTTTCTTTTCTCTTCTTAATATTCTTTCTCTTTCTCTTTCTCTTTCTCTTTCTCTTTCTCTTTCTCTTTCTCTTTCTCTTTCTCTTTCTTCTCTTTCTTCTCTTTCTCCACAAAGTAAGGTCAGCTTTTCTGCTAATATGAGACAGATATTTAAAGAATATGCATTAAAAAATTATTCAACTCAACTAATTTTTTTTGTCTATGTTTAGACTTCTGGGTAAAAGTTCCAAACATCTTTATTTGCCTATTTGTTTGTCACTCTCTTGTTGACTTTTTTTTTTAACATTGTGTTGTGAGGTACATCTGGAATGTGAAACCTACTTGTGTTTAAAAAAAAATCCTAATGCTTTGGATGTGTTATTCTTCTTTGAAAGTATCATCTTGTTACAATTTTGACACTTCTTGCTAAAAAAAACCCAAATCAACAACAAAAAGAAAAGCCCCCAAAGCTAATGCTGCTCTTTTCCAGGCTAATTGAACACATTCAGAGTATTTCTATCTGAAATATTTCTATTGGCTCTTGTCTATGTGTGATGAAGGGTGCCTATGGCCAGAATTATGCCCCAGATATTGCCAAAACTTGCCCCAACATGTTCTCCTCAAATCCCCTTTCCCCCTGTTTTCTGGAGTGGGTACTTAGGCAGAGCTGAGGAAACAATGGACCACATATCACCAAGTCAGGGTAAACAGCCCAGTCTGCCTTTTTTTTTAAAAAGGTAAACAATATCATCCCCCCACCCTGTGGGATGCTCATGCTTTTCTCAAGTTTAGGCATAATTCTAACCACATGCTTTATCATTGGCTAAAGATATTTACTGAGATTGACTATTGCCTAAATCCAAGTTTCAATCATATTATAAATATTAACTAAATTGTAAACAAGTTGCTTTTTGCTTAAGCTCTTTGCTCTTTTGCTATTGCTTCTGCTATTCAGGTCTGTGCACAAGCTCTGCCTCCTACTCAGGAAGTGCTAGTGTGTTCTGTTTACCAGGAAGCCTGCAAAGAGCCCTTCACAAGCTGCTGTGCAACTACAGCCAGCTCTGCATTGTGTCCCAGTCCTGCCGGCAGGAAGAATCTGCCACTGTGTCTTAAAGGGACTGAACTCCTCTAGTAAGCTCACCCAGTCGGCAGGGGGAGAACTAGGCTGAACCCTTTGGCAGTTCTAACAATGTCTGCCATGAGCATAGACTTCAGGCCTTTGAGGCAAAAGTTTGTGTGCCTGCTTGCAAAGAAGGAATCATACCCAGCTGCATCCTGTGTGCTGGGCTCAGCTGCGGGAGAAGGAGCCACTGCCTACCGCTCCACAACCCTGTAAGTCAAAGCTGACCTAGGGTGATTCAGAGCACCTCTTATGCTCTGAACAGGAACAGGAAAGCAGGTGTAATTAACAAGTGGCTCAGAAGCTGGTGCCACCAAAAGAATTGTGGGTTTTTTGATCTTGGGGAACTTTATATGGCACTAGGTGTGCTACCAACAGATGGAGTATGTCTGTACCAGAGAGGGAGAAAGATCCTCAGACATGAAAAACATGAGAATAGCCTATCCCACAGAGGAAAAAGGGTTTTAGAAAGGGAGTTGGCACAACTCATTGACAGGGCCTTATACTAGATTCAAAGGGGCAGAGGCTGAAACCAGTCCCCCCAGACAGGAGTCTGAAGGGGGTCAGCTGGAGTCAGGGATGAAACTAGCAGCCCAACTGAAGTGCGTGTATGCTAATGCACACAGTATGGGTAACAAACAAGAGGAGCTGGAAGCCTTGGTACAGTAGGAAAGTTATGATGTAGTTGCCATCACAGAAACATAGGATGACTTATATGACTGGAGCATTGTAATTGAAGGCTACAGGCTATGCAGGAGAGACAGGCAAGGGAGAAGGGGTGGAGGGGTGGCCCTGTACATCAGGAAGGATCTAGATGCCATGGAATCAGAAATTAAGGGTGATCAAGTTTAGTGCCTGTGGGTGAAAATTAGAGGGAAGGCCAACAAGGCTGACATCCTGGTTGAAGTCTGATATAGACCACCAAAGAAGGATGAAAAATTTGATGAATTATTCTTTTAGCAGGTAGATCACCAGACCTTGTTCTTATGGGCAATTTTAACCCGCCTGATACCTGCTGGGAATTTAACACAGCAGAGAGGAGGCAGCCTAGAAGGTTTTTAGAGTGTATGGAGGATAGCTTCTTATCAGAGCTGCTGTGTGAGCCCACCAAGGGTAAGACTTTGCTTGACCTTCCTTTTACAAATAGAGAAGGGCAGGTAGGAGATGTGGTGGTTGGAGGCTTTCTGGGGTCCAGTGACCATGAGATAATAGGGTTTTCAATATGCAATCAAGCTAAGAGGGGCATCAACGAAACCTCCACTCTGGACTTCTGGAGAGTGGACTTAAGGTTAATTAAGGAACTAACTCAGAAGGTACCTTGGGAAACAGCTCTTAAAAGCAAAGGGGTCCAGGAGGGCTGGAGATACTTCAAGAAAAGAAATCTTGAAGGCAGAGGAACAGGCTGTCTCAATGTGATGGAAGATGAGCTGACAGGGTAGATGGCTGGCCTGGATGGGCAATGAACTTCTGAGCAAATTAAGGGAAAAAAATATGTTGTATCCTCTCTGGAAGGAGAGGTAACCTAGGAAATATTAAAGGATGTTGCTAGGTCATGTAGGAAAAAAATTAGAGAGGCAAAAGCTCATTTAGAGCTTAGACTGGCCACTGCTGTGAAGGACAACAAAAAATGTTTTTACAAATATATTAATGGCAAAAGGAGGGACAAGAAAAGCCTCCACTCCTTAGTGGACACAAAGGGGAATATTGTAACTAAAGAGGTGCCAAAATCAATACACTGTTTTGAAGAGACACTCCTAAACACCTCATGCTGAATTGCTGGGAAT
Organism: Melanerpes aurifrons; assembly: GCA_011125475.1. Classification (NCBI taxonomy): domain Eukaryota; kingdom Metazoa; phylum Chordata; class Aves; order Piciformes; family Picidae; genus Melanerpes; species Melanerpes aurifrons. Next base: position 3,368,882 of record WWNC01000076.1, on the reverse strand, counting down.
CTTTGAACGCAGCAGTATCATTACTAGAATAGGAAGTGTTATAAATGCGACAGAGATTTCCATATTTCAAAGATTAAGAGAAGGTTTGATAGCATAGAAACAGTAGATTTTGCATCAAAGTTTTCCTTCCTTCTAGTGCAGTCTCTTAAAACATTTCTGGGAACGTCATGAATGATGGTCCATAATGTGCAATATATTTTAAAGTAGGTCTTATCTTGGTTTAAGAGGTCATTTGTAGACAGTAAGATGATGACTAATCTGAAACTAATGGTGAAGACCTAAACTGAAGCAAAGACCCTCTCTTAGACAGGTCTGACCTGAGACATTATTAATTTAGGATTACACAGATTTTGATTCAAGCAGTTCACTGTATAACCATAGAGGTAATTCTATGTAACCAGGGGTAAGGCTCTGCTTGACCTCCTCTTCACAAATAGGGAAGGGCTGGTGGGTGATGTGGTGGTCGGAGGGTGGTTAGGGTCCAGCAACCATGAAATAATTGAATTTTCAGTACTCAGTCAATCTAAGAGGGTCAGCAAGAAAATCTCCACTCTGGACTTCCGGAGGGCAGACTTCAGGTTACACAAGGAACTAACTCAGAAGGTTCCTTGAGAAACAGCACTTAAAAACAAAGGGGTCCAGGAAAGCTAGACCTACTTCAAGCAAGAACTCTTGAAGGCTGTGCCAATGTGGCAGAAGAGGAGTCACTGGGACAGACGGACAGCCTGGATGGACAATTGTGGTGAAGGCACATTATGCCCAGATACTGAATCTTGTCCCAGCATGTGGACAAGTTCCCCCTCCTTCAGGAGGAAGACAAAAGCCAAGGCATTAGCTAGGCAAGCACACACCCAGTGCATGCAGTGTTCATCCAAATACCAAGTATGGGCATAATTCTAGCTTCACACTTTCTATAGGCTGAAGCCAGTTGTTTACAAGAGTGCCCATAGGTCAAACCCAGTTTCGAGGACTTTATAAGTATCACCCCAGTTGGTAAACAAGTTGTCCCTTCTTTCACTTTGTCTCTCTCTACCTGCTCGAGAGGACAACGCTATAGCCTCTGCCACTGAGCTCATTGTTGTTAGCTTCTATCATACATGCACGCATACTGAAAGCTTCTGCATCACAAGAAGCAAACCTGAGAATCATCTCGAGAGGGAGGACCTTCACTGAGCCCAAGAAGCCCAGCGTCACCACAACCAGTCTCACTGACCGGGAGAGCCCACTGTGCCACTGGAGGACTGGACCAACCCCCGAGGGTAAGATCTTCCCAGTTGCCAGGGAGAAGGGACTTGACCAAGGTCGAGGCCACATATGCCTAGTCCCTGCTGTTGCGAGAGGGGAGCTGCCACCTCTGCCGCTCTGAGCCCTGTAGACCTCAGGGAAGACTAAAGCACCATTTGTGCCTATACTGCACCAAACCCAGGACCACTCCAAGAGTCCTTCCCTTCATTTAAGCCAAGTAAACAAGAAGCTGCCGCTTGACACAGCCGCATTCTCTCCCTGAGGCTGTTTACATCAGCTCCAAGAATCATTGTAGCCAGGCTGACCCCACAGCCCTGACTGCTGTCGTGTCTGATTGGAAACCTCTGAGCCTATCTATTGGCAACCATCACCCCATCATGTCGTGCAAGCCAACTCTGAGGGCCAACCCCATGGGCTGACCCCAGCCAGGCCGGATCCCCACTGTCTGGAGAGAATCAGCCAAGTCCTGAAGGGAACCGTGCTTACGGGCTAAGCCCAGGTTCCATTATTCCCTCTCCACTGCTGCAGAGGAGACTGCTACACAATGCCGCAGTCCAGATCGACTAGTAACCACTCCAGTGACAGTAGTCTGCAGGAATTCCATCTTGCTACAAACAACAGCTACAAAGTATCTTCCACGTGCTGTCCACCCACTAGCATTCAAAGTATCCATGTCTAGCAGAGTAATCACTGATGCACAGAAGCATTGTGATAGCACTTTATATAGCCAGAAGTCACCTGAGTCCTGCAAAGTCACCATCAAGTGGCCAAGCTGTGGAACTGCACCATTTGTTATATAAATATAGAATTAGTTCTGTAGATAGTCCTGTGTATTTAGAATATAGAATTTAGAATAAACCAGGTTGGATGAGACCTTCAAGATCATCGTGTCCAACCCATCAACCAATCCAACTGACCTAAACAACTAAACCATGGCACCAAGCACCTCATCAAGTCTCCCCTAGACACCTCCAGTGATGGTGACTCCAACACCTACACGGACATCCCATTCCAATGGTCAATCACTCTGTCTGTATAGAACTTCTTCCTAACATCCAGCCCAAACCTCCCCTGGTGCAGCCTGAGACTGTGTCCTCTTGTTCAGGTCCTGGCTGCCTGGGAGAAGAGACCAACATCCGCCTGTCTACAACCTTCCTTCAGGTAGTTGTAGAGAGCAATAAGGTCTCCCCTGAGTCTCCTCTTCTCCAGGCTAAGCAATCCTATCTCACTCACTTTGTTGCCCTTCTCCGGACTCATTCCAGCAAGTCAACATCCTTCCTAAACTGAGGGGCCCAGAACTGGACACAGGACTCGAGGAGCTGCCTAACCAGTGGCACCAGCCTCTAAACCACTTGTTGATTATAGCTGCTTACCTGTTCCTTCTGGTACTCCCTCCAGCAACTAAGAGTATTGCTGAAAAAATATTTGTGCACCTGACCCCTCATCCAGATCTCCCAGGGCCCTGAAGTAATTTTTGATAGCTCTAGGAGTTCTGGTTGCAACATCATTATTCCCTAACTGCTTAACTAGTAAGGGATAGTAGTCACAGGGCTTCACCAGACTAGGCAGCCTTCTTGTAACATCATTAACGTTACCTCCTGGGAGGCAACAAACTTCCCTATGAATAGCTTAAGTTCAATCAAGTTCTAATTATAACACTAATCCATGTATGGAATGTATTTCATGAACATGCACTTGAACACATACATAAGTTAGTGATTAATGTGTTATTAATAATTTTGAAAATTAATAAACATACTATTTTCATAGTTCATATTTTATATTAATAAATTTATTAACCTCTTTATCACAGCAATGAGCTTCTAAAAGTATGAAGGGAAAAAAAGAGTGTGTACCATCTTTGGAAGAATGGTGAGGCAACCCCTAAAATGTTTACGGATGTTGCTAGGTCTTGTAGCAAAAAAATTACGGAGGCAAAAGCCCATTTAGAGCTTAGACAGGCCTCTGCTGTGAAGGACAACAAAAAATCCTTCTATAAATATATTAATAGCAAGCAGAGGGACAAGGACAACCATCACTCCTTGGTGGACATGGAGGGGAACATAGTAACAAAAAGATGAGGGAAAGACAGAGGTATCAACACCTTCTTTGCCTCAAATTTTACTAGCAGGACAGAATGTCTTCCAGACAGTTGGCCTCCAGAGCAGGCAGATGGAGTCAGGGAGCAGTATAGTATCCCCATGATCCAGGAGCATGTAGTTAGAGATCTCCTCAGTGGCTTGGATCCCCATACGTCCATAGGACTAGACGGGATCAACCCTAGAGCACTGAGAGAGCTGGCATCATTTTTCAGCAATACTGACTCACTGGAGAGGTCCCAGAAGATTGGAAGCTGGCCAACGTGGTGCCCATCCACAAGAAGGGCCGGTTGGATGAGCCAGGGAATTATAGGCTTGTCAGCCTGACCTCAGTGCCAGACGAGATTATGGAACAGGTCATCTTGAGTGGAATCACACTGCACTTACAGGATGGCCAAGTGATCAGACCCAGCCAGCATGGATTTAGAAAGTGTAGATTCTGCCTGATCTCCTTCTATGATCAGGTGACCCATCTGGTGGATGTGAAGAAGGCTGTGGCTGCAGACAACTAGTACTTCAGCAAGGCCTTTGACACTGTCCCCCACAGCAAACTCCTGGCCAAGCTGTCAGCCCATGACTTGGACAGGAGCTCACTGCATTGAGTTAGGAACTGGCTGGAGGTCTGAGCCCAGAAAGTGGTGGTGAATGGTGCCACATCCAGCTGGCAGCCAGTCACTAGTGGTGTGCCCCAATGATCAGTACTGGACCCCATGCTCTTTAGCATCTTTATTGATCATCTGGATGAGGACATTGAGTCCATCATCAGTAAATTTGCAGACAACACCAAGCTTGGGGCAGGTGTTGATCTGCTGGAGAGCAGAGGGGCTTTGCAGAGGGACCTTGACAGGCTGAACAGATGGGCAAAATCCAGCGGCATGAGATTTGACACATCCAAGTGCCAGTTTCTGCACATTGGCCACAACAACCCCATGCAGTGCTACAGGCTGGGGTCAGAGTGGCTGGAGAACAGCCAGGCAGAGAGGGACCTGGGGGTGCTGGTTGATGGTAGGCTGAACATGAGCCTGCAGTGTGCCCAGACAGCCAGGAGGGCCAATCGCATCCTGGCTTGCATCAGAAGTGTGGCCAGCAGGAGCAGGGAGGTCATTTTGCCCCTGTACACTGCACTGCTTAGGCCACACCGTGAGTCCTGTGTCCAGTTCTGGGACCCTCAATTTAGGAAGGATGTGGTCTTGCTGCAACGTGTCCAGAGAAGTGCAATGAAGTGTGCGAGGAGTTTGGAACACAATCCCTCTGAGGAGAGACTGAGGGAGTTGGGAGTGCTTATCCTGGAGAATAGGAGGCTCAGGGAGACCTTATTGCTCTCTACAACTACCTGAAGGGAGGTTCTTGGCAGGCGGAGGTACATCTCTTCTCCCAGGCAGCCAGCACCAAAACAAGAGGACACAGACTCAAGCTTCACCAGGGGATGTTTAGGCTGGATGTTAGGAAGAAATTCTATACAGAGAGAGTGATTGCCCATTGGAATGGACTGCCAACAGAGGTGGTGGGGTCACTCTCATTGGAGGTGCAAGTTTGCAGATGACACCAAGTTATGAGCAGATGTTAGTCAGTTAGAGGGTAGAAAGGCTATGCAGAGTGACCTTGACAGACTGGACAGATGGGCAGAATCCAATGGGATGGCATTTAACAAGTCCAAGTGCTGAGTGCTGCACTTTGGCTACGGCAATCCCATGCAGAGCTACAATCTGGGGTCGGAGTGGCTGGAGAGCTCCCAAACAGAGAGGGACCTGGGGGTGCTGATTGACAACCACCTAAAGAGAAGCTAGCAGTGTGTCCAGGTGGCCAGGAGGGCCAATGGCATCCTGGCCTGCATTAAGAATAGTGTGGCCAGCAGTAGGAGCAGGAAAGTCATTGTGCCCCTGTACTCTGCATTGGTTAGGCCACACCTTGAGTACTGTGTCCAGTTCTGGGCCCCTCAGTTTAAGAAGGGCATTAAGACACTTGAACGTGTCCAGAGAAGGGCAAGAAGGCTGGTGAGAGGCCTTGAACACAAACCTTATGAGGAGAGGCTGAGGGAGCCGAGATTGTTTAGCCTGGAGAAGAGGATGCTCAGGGGTGACCTCCTTGCCCTCTACAACTACCTGAAGGGTGGTTGTAGCCAGGAAGGGGTTGGTCTCTTCTCCCAGGCAACCAGCACCAGAACAAGGGGACACAGTCTCAAGCTGCGCTGGGGAGGTTTAGACTCGAGGTGAGGAGGAAGTTCTTTACAGAGTGAATTATTCGTCATTGGAACGGGCTGCCCAGGGAGGTGGTGGAATCACCGTCCCTGGAGGCGTTCAAGAGGGGATTGGACGTGGCACTTGGTGCCAATCATCTAGACATGGGGTCTGTGCTGATAGGTTGGACTCAATGATCCTCGAGGTCATTTCCAACCTTAGTTAGTTATACTGTTATACTGTGATACTGTGACTTCATATGCTGTCTCTGCAGGAGTTCTGTGTCCCCTCCATCTCCTATGGAAAGCACACAGAAGTGTCATAGAGGGCCTTTATAAGTCACATGGAGTGGGAACATCCAGCAAAGGTCAAATTCTGCCCAAATTCCTTCAGATCATAATGTCATTCTGAATAATATTTTATTTGTATTTCTAAAAATCTTTAAAGACAAGTACTTTGAAACATTCACTTGGAGAATTTGACTTAGTTCATGCTCCTCATACAAAAGAAACTTTACGTAATAATAATAATAATAATAATAATAATAATAATAATAATAATTAATAATAATAAATAATAATAAACTAGGTTGGAAGAGACCCTCAAGATCATCGTGTCCAACCCATCGACCAATCCAACCCACCTAAACAACTAAACCATGGCACCAAACACCCCATCAAGTCACCTCCTGAACACATCAAATGATAGTCTCTCCACCACCTCCCCGGGCAGCCCATTCCAATGGGAAATCACTCTCTCTGTATAGAACTTCTTCCAAACATCCAACCTAAACCTCCCTTGGCTCAGCCTGAGACTGTGTCCTCTTGTTCTGGTACGGGCTGCCTGGGAGAAGAGACCAACATCCGCCTCTCTACAACTTCCCTTTAGGTAATTGTAGAGAGCAGTAAGGTCACCCCGAGTCTCCTCTTCTCCAGGCTCCCTCAGTCTCTCCTCATAGGGCTTGTGTTCCAAAGCCCTCACCAACTTCATTGCCCTTCTCTGGACTCGTTCCAGCAACTCAACATCCTTCCTAAACTGAAGGGCCCAGAACTGGACACAGGACTCGAGGTGTGGCCTAACCAGTACAGTGTACAGGGGCAGAATGACCTCCCTGCACCTGCTGGCCACACTGTTCCTGATACAGGCCAGGATGCCATTGGCCCTCTTGGCTGCCCGGACACACTTCAGGCTCATGTTCAGCCTACCATGGACCAGTACCCCCAGGTCCCTCTCTGCCTGGCTGCTCTCCAGCCACTCTGACCCCAGCCTGTAGCTCTGCATGGGGTTGTTGTGGCCAATGTGCAGAATCCAGCACTTGGATGTGTTAAATCTTATGCCGCTGGACTCTGCCCATCCGTCCATCCTGTCGAAGTCCCTCTGCAGAGCCTCTCTACCCTCCAGTAGATCAACTCCTGCCCTCAGCTTGTTGTTGTCCTCAAATTTACTGATGAGGGACTCAATGCCCTCATCCAGATCATCAATAAAGATGTTAAAGACCACAGGCCCCAGCACTAATCCTTGGGGCACACCACTACTGACTGGCCACCAGCTGGATGTGGCACCATTCACCACCACCCTCTGGGCTTGGCCCTCCAGCCAGTACCTAACCCAATGCAGTGTGCTCCTGTCCAAGCCATGTGCTGACAGCTTGACCAGGATTTTACTATGGTGGATGGTGTCAAAGGCCTTGCTGAAGTCCAGGTAGACTACATCCACAGGCCTTCCCACATCCACCAGGCAGGTCACCGGATCATAGAAGGAGATCAGGTTGGTGAGGCAGGACCTGCCCTTTCTAAATCCATGCTGGCTGGGCCTGATCCCTTGGCCATCCTGTAAGTGCTGTGTGATTGCCCTCAGGATGACCTGTTCCATAATTTTGCCTGGCACTGAGGTCAGGCTGACAGGCCTATAATTCCCTATATTCTTTTAGGAGGGAAAACAACAAAATATTCCTACAAAATATATAAATGAATATTAAAAATATGTGTCAAAACTATAGGATGGCAGCATGATTTTGACAGAAATTTTATGGCCAGTAATATGTTGTCATTAGATAGAATTTAAATATTCATCCTTAAATGAGAAAAGCAGATATGTACTATTGTTATCTTCTTCAGCTGCCTGCCTACCAGATTGATGACTTTTTAGGAATGCTGCTTTCCATAGCAGCATGCAGAGTTTTAGCTGTGTGACTCTCAGAAAATCAACAGCAGCTGATCGGTTACATCCTGCACTTGCCCTAACTTTAAAAGATTTTCCCATAAGCATCATGTCTGTTGGGCTATTGGAAAAGGCTTCACAGTTCCATGTAGAGAATTGCAGAATATATTCAATCTGTTTGAAAAGTGAAATTAAATTATAGGAGAATAAGATTAAAATAAAATAATAAATAAAATAAAATAACTATTTCTAGCTGTACTCTGCTTCCTTGACTGCTGCTCTCGTACTGTGAATGTATTCCATGCTTTGTTACATCCATCAGGGATGGTGCAGATGGATATTTTGCCTGTCCAACCTAACTCAACTGTTTGAAGATTCATCAGAGATAATCTGTTGGCAATTGCATAAGGATCCAATCCAGAACCAACAGATTTTGTCTCTGTAGAGGAAAGCAAGACTAAAAAGGGCTGTCTAGATTGGCAGAAGTATTTACTTTTATATTTCATCATTCATCTCAAATTTATAATGGGACAAAATGTGTTTAGAACTTCACATTTTAATATGATACTATCAGTGATTTTCAGAACAATTAATTTACTGGCAAGTCAGATGCTTGAAAACAAGAAACATTTTTAGCTGGAAAAAAAAAGCAATAAGCAGGGTGACATGTACTTTATTAGTCCTCTTCAAAATCACTTCCTTTCTCTTTTATATATTGTCTTTCTATGTGCATGTGTCATTACATTACATCCTTCATTTCAGGCATTTTAATCCCTCCAAAGGGAAGCATCCCAGTGGTACAGACAGTTGTAATGCACAATTTTCAGCTACACTATGGTTCGTTTATGGTGCTGCAGCAGCAAAAAGTGGCCTTATAACCCATGGAATGGCCACTGTGGAATATCCTCTTTGCTTTGCACAAAACAGCATTTCAGGAAGCAAGTCAGCACATTGGCTGTATAACGGCCTCTATCACATTTTCCAGTGTAAAAGACCCAATGCCTAGGGTAAGTATGTGGAATGAAGAGGAGCCTGCTTGAAGTCCTGTCATAGCCTCAGGAGAAAAATTCTGTAAAATTCAGATTGTGATAAAAATAAGGCTACTCAAAAACTCTTAAGGATACCCTTTTGTTCCTAAATAAGACATTGTGCAATGTCATTTATTACCTCTTGTAGAAATATAGGGAGGTACTTAGAGGCTTTTCTGGGGTAAAAATAAATACATGGAATTTACTAACTTCACACCTGAGGAACTGTCAAACACAAATATTCTCCTACCTTATATGCAGCTGCTAAGGGAAGTTTACTGATTTTTGTATTTATAGATGGAAGTCTTGTCTGCAGCATAGTCAGACTTTTTATGTTTGCAGCTAAAGTTTTAGATGGTCACTAGATGGTAGATCTGATAAGAATGCATAACTTGCCTTCTAATTTTCTTCTCGGCCCTGTTTAGTCAGTTGTTGTACAACACAACACAAATTAGGGTTAATTGAGAAATTGAGAGCCCAGCTGAAGTGCATGTACACCAATGCACGCAGTTTGGGCAATGAGTAAGATGAGCTGGAAGTCCGGGTCCACCAGGGTGACTATGATGTAGTTGCCATCTCAGAAACATGGTAGGATAACACGCACAATTGGAGTGCTGCACTGGGGGGTTACAGGCTCTTCAGGGGAGATAGGCGCAGGAGAAGGGGAGGAGGGGTGGCTCTGCATATTAGGAAGTCACTCTTTGCCACAGAGCTTGAGGTGGAGGATGAAGGGACTGAGAGCCTGTGGGTTAAAATCAGAGGGCAGCCTAACAAATTTGACATCCTGGTTGGAGTCTGTTATAGACCACCCAACCAGGATGAGGGGGCTGATGAATTATTCTATAAGCAACTGGAGGCTGTCTCAAGATCAGCAGATCTTGTTCTTGTGGGTGACTTTAACCTGCCAGATATCTGCTGGGAACTTAATTCAGCAGAGAGGAAGCAGTCCAGAAGATTCCTGGAGTGTATGGAGGACTGATGCAGCTGTTAAGCAAGCCTACCGGGGTCAGGCTCTGCTTGACCTGCTGTTCTGCAATAGAGAAAGGCTGGTGGGAGATGTGATGGTGGGAGGCTGTCTAGGGTGCAGCAATCATGAGATAGTGAAGTTTTCAATATGCAGTGAGATAGGGAGGAGCACTAACAGAGCCCTCACCTTGGACTTCCAGAGGGCAAACTTCAGCTTGTTTAAGAAACTTATTTGCAAAGTTCCCTGGGTAGCAGCCCTCAAGAACCAAGGGGTCCAGGAGGGTTGGACCTACTTCAAACAGGAGCTCTTGAAGGCACAGGAACTGGCAGTTCCCATATGCCGAAAGATGAGCTGATGGGGAAGGCGACTGGCCTGGATGAGCAAGCAGCTCCTGAAGGAATTAAGGGAAAAAAAGAGGCTGTATCACCTTTGGAAGGAGTGGAAGCCTTGTCAAGATATGTTTAAGGATGTAGTTAGATTATGTAGGAGAAAAATTATAGAGGAAAAGGCCTAGTTGGAACTTTAGCTAGCCACCTCTGTGAAAGATAATAAGAAGCATTTTTACAAATATATTAACACTAAAAAGAGGGGCAAGAAGAATCTCCACTCCTTATTGGACCAGGAGGGGAACACTGTGACTGAAGATGAGGAAAAGGCTGAGGTCCTGAACGCCTTCTTTGCCTCAATTTTTAACAGCAAGGCAGGAGACATTCAGGACGAGTGGCCTCCTGAGCTGGGTGATGGGTTCAGGAAGCAGTGTGATGCCCCAGTAATCCATGAGGAATTAGTTTGGGACCTGCTGAGCCACTTGGACATTCACAAGTGCATGGGACCAAATGGGATCCATCCTAGGGTGCTGAGAGAGCTGGCAGATGAGCTGGCCAAGCCACTCTCCATCATTTTCCTCCAGTCCCGGCTGACCGGTGAGGTCCCAGATGACTGGAAACCGGTCAATGTGATTCCCATCCATAAGAAGGGTCAGATGGATGAACCTGGAAACTCCAGGCCACTCAGCCTGACCTCAATGCCAGGGAAAATGATGGAGCAGATCATCTTAGGGCAATCACTGCACACCTGAAGGATGGCCAAGGGATCAGGCCCAGCCAGCATGCCTTTCCAACCTGATCTCCTTCTATGATCAGGTGACCCGCCTGGTGGATGTGGGGAGGCCTGTGGATGTGGTCTACCTGGACTTCAGCAAGGCCTTTGACACCGTCCCCCACATCAAACTGCTGACCAAGCTGTCAGCTCGTAGCTTGGACAGCAACACTATGTTGGGTTAGGAGGTGGCTGGAGGACCAAGCCCAGAGAGTGGTAGTGAATGATGCCACATCCAGCTGGCGGCCAGTCACCAGTGGTGTGCCCCAGGGATCAGTGCTGGGCCCATCCTCTTTAACATCTTCATCGATGATCTGGATGAGGGGATTGAGACAGTCATCAGCAAATTTGCAGATGACACCAAGTTGGGAGGATATCTTGATCTGTTAGAGGGTAGAAGGGCTCTGCAGAGAGACCTCGACTGACTGAACAGATGGGCAGAGTCCAACATGATGACATTCAACATATCCAAGTGCCGGGTGCTGCACTTTGGCCACAACAACCTCATGCAAAGCTACAGGCTGGGCTCAGAGTGGCTGGAGAGCTGCCAAACAGAGAGGGACCTGGGGGTGCTGATTGACAACCACCTAAAGAGAAGCTAGCAGTGTGTCCAGGTGGCCAAGAGGGCCAATGGCATCCTGGCCTCCATGAGGAATAGTGTGGCCAGCAGGAGCAGGGAAGTCATTGTGCCCCTGTACTCTGCATTGGTGTGAGAGTCTAATAAGTTTGTCTCTCTCTATGTAAGTCAACAAAGATAAAGTGATAGCAGAGCCACTGGAAAGAAGGTGGAAAGAATCCTGTCCACCAATCCTGGATGCAAATCAGCTTGTGATTGCATCGTGATAACATGGGACTACAACAATGGACCCAAGGACCCAGCCATCACACCTTTAGGGCAAGATAATCTCCACCTGTTTCCTGAGCTTTGTCTGGATGGAGACGGGGTAGACAGATTTCCCCCCCCCCTCCAGCCAGGTTCTTGCCCAACACACACAGATTTCCTGCCACGGGAATTCCTGAGGGTCAATATTTGACTATATACCAACACCTGCCTGAGGACTAAAAAACTGTATAAAAGACTTGAGCAACTACTGGTTTGTAGAGAGAGAAACAGAGGAGAGAAACAGAGGAGAAAAACGGGGAGGAAAATGGAGATGAAGGAAAACACAGGAGACGGGCCAGGCCGCTGAGAAGAGAAAGCCAGGACGATGCTGCTCCGGAGAAAAGAAGCTGCCCGGAGGACCACAGCTCCAGCCAAATCCTCAGCACCCCTTCTCTACAGACCCAGGCTGCCCAGAGGAGCCTCAGCACTGTTCCTGTATCAACCCAACATCTCCCCAGAGGACCACAGCTGTTCTCCAGCAAAAGCCTCACCAGCATTTCTCTCTACAAACCCAACATCTGCAGCACCTTGCCTCCACAGACTTTAACTGTCTTGGGGGGGGATGAGGGGTGTGGTAATATAATTCCTTTCCTCTTCTCTCTCCCTCTCTCTTTTCTCCCTCTCCCTTCTTATGTATCTATCTCTCGTCTCTCCCTCTTTGTTTTCTCCCTCTTCCTTTCTTATGTCCACTTTATCTCTCGTCTCTCTCTCTCTCTCTTTTCTCCCTCTCCCTTCTTATGTCCACTTTATTTATGTAATAAATAGTCTAGCTGTTGATACTTTGGCCTCGTTTGTGCCTTTAATTTCACAACACGGGAATATTTAAAAGAACTGTGTCTCGGACCGAGACATCTAATGTCTCCGGACCGTGACAATTGGTTAGGCCACATCTTGAGTACTGTGTCCAGTTCTGGGCCCCTCAGTTTAAGAAGGGCATTAAGACACTTGAACGTGTCCAGAGAAGGGCAACAAGGCTGGTGAGATGCCTTGAGCACAAGCCCTATGAGGAGAGGCTGAGAGAGCTGGGATTATTTAGCCTGGAGAGGAGGATGTTCATGGGTGACCCCATTGCTCTCTACAACTACCTGAAAGGCGATTGTAGCCAGGAAGGGGTTGGTCTCTTCTCTATATCAACCAGCACCAGAACAAGGGGACATAGTCTCAAGCTGCACCAGGGGAAGTTTAGGCTCAAGGTGAGGAGAGAGTTCTTCACTGAGAGAGTCATTCGTCATTGGAATGTGCTGCTCAGGAAGGTAGTGGAGTCACCATCCCTGGAGGTGTTCAAGAGGAGATTAGATGGGGCACTTGGTGCCATGGTCTAGTCATGAGGTCCATGGTGACAATTTGGACTCGATGATCTTTGAAGTCTCTTCCAACCTTGGTGATACTGTGATACTCTGATACACTGGAGTTGGTCAGAAGATTTTCTTCACAAATTTCATACTTCATATATTTACTTCATCTCATCTATGCTTCATCTACTGCAGATACAGCTCATACTCAGAGGAAATGTGCTCTGTGTTTCCTTCTTGCTAACATCAGGGAGTGTAGTATGCAGTCCTTTGTAGAGAAGTAACTGGTGAAGCTATGCAGAAAGTGCAGAACTGGGATAATCTTTCTGATAGTCCGGTCACCACTAAGGCCTTGTTGAAACAGTGAAGCGTCCCGCATCTATGCCACTCCCTTTGGATGTACTAAATAATCCTGATGTAAATGTTCCCAGTCACACAAAGTACACCCTTGGGTGCTTAATATCAGACACACTTCACTGATACTGCCAGTAGACTCTGTGTATGTAATTTATTTCTCTCAAAAAAACAACCCACTGAAAATACAACTAACTATAACAAAATTCTATGGGAATTGCTGTGAAACAGAAGTGTGGAGTAGATGCTAACTACACTAATGGGTGCTGGGAATTCAAGTGGGTTTCTTAGTCATGAAATGGAGAGGAGTTTCAGACTTAGCAGACGTTATGCTAAGCACTGACCACAAGATGTTGTATGTTCTCAGGCCTCATTAATTTCAGCTAAGTTGAAAGTCTGTATGCCCCAGCTTTGTGCTTCCTGAATTCTCAACCCTGATCAACCCCTGAAGATAATGCAGCCTTTGAGTCACTAGAATTATATTTTGTACATAATATTACATAGCATCTGAATGACGTTTTGTGTGAGTTTTATCCTTTTACATTTTCAGCTCTTCTGCATTCTGGAGATTAAAAAAGAAACTATACAGACCGTTTCCATCTCTTAAGAGTTTACTACTATATCTTCCCACTTATCTTACACCCTCCAGAATCACCTTTAGTAACATGTTTTCATCTCTGTTTAATTTAGTACACTATTTAAATTAATCTGGTTAAAGCGATACTGTAGTTGGCTCTACAGTGGATTTCCAGCACATTTATTAATTAGAGGCTTTAAGTTCCTGTAGAACAAAAGTTTCTGTGAAAATATAAGTTTTAGCTGTATAAATGTACAGAAATATATTTTCAAATGTCTATGAATTATTTGTTATTATTATTAATTTATGTAATAATTTTATTGCATTTTATTATTGCACTATTTATCATCTGGTTATTTCTTTTTCTTTTTTTTTTCCTATTCTCCTCTAAAAATGTCATGTCACTGTCAGAAAACAACAGCTTTGAAATAAATATCTTTCCTTCTCTTTTTAATCCTATTTTAATCCTTTGGAGGTATAAACCAAGGAAAATTGCTGTTTTCTACTCTATAAATTTACAGCTTCTATTTTAAATAACTTTACTAGTTTAGGATTTGCAATTATAATTTTCTGTACTGAGAAGAAAGAAAATCAAACTTCTAAGATCCAAAGGGAACACTTTAGCTCCACTGGGTTCCTTAATGTAGGATCCATACAAAAGCAATCAGAGGTGTTCTTTCTTCACTCCATCTATTTGGCTTCTTTCTGCAATTGCCTGACATATTCTTATCTTCAATTTTTGGGCACAGATGTATTTAATTACTAGATGCACTAGTCCAGTTATTAAATTAATCATCATGATCCTCACAAAACATACGAAGGATGAGCAAAGCTTAGAAAGTTCCAAATATGACAATTCTGTAATTCATGTGTATGCAAGAATTTGTCTTAAACAATCTTTAGTTGTGCTATAAAGAAAAGTGTTGATGGAATATAAACCAAAACATGACCATGATCTTATAAATTAGTTTCACCATCAGTGCTTCAGCGATAAAATTGTTCATGCTCCTTTCTATTTTCAACTTTTATACACTTACACTTTAAGTAACATGTACACAAAAAGAGGGAACATAGATGAAGACATTAAGCCACCATATTTTTTGTGTCATTACAGCATCTATATTTTCCATTCCTAGGAGAATAAAAATAGAAAGGAAAACTTTTCCTAATGTATTATTTCATAATGAGTATGTTGGGTATGAACTGTGAAATATTAAATCTCTAGTTTATCTGGTAATGAAGTGGCAGTGATCGTAACGTTATTCCATTAGAGCACATTCATAAAGCTACAGAGGTATTAATTTGGTAACTCCCAATGAACTCAAAGGAAGATTAGCACCTACACAGCATTCAAAATTAGTTCTTACAGGAAGAAAGACCAAATTCTCAAATTTAGTTCCTTAATGTCATATGTAGTTTCATGGCCCTTGGACTTTCTTTTTGGAATGAATTAAATTCTTGATTCTTTCTGCTCTGAAAGATGGTCCTATTTGGGTCATATAGTATCCTTTATATAATACCCTCAATGCGTGGACTCTGATGTATTTGTACCCATCTGCTGTTAATTTGCTGGATAGCTGTTTTTTACAGTTTATTTATTTTATTATAAATCCCCTCTTTGCTTCTAGTCTTTATTTATTTTTCTTTTTATTTACCAGTAGGGAGACTTTGATAAGCTCAGTTTTCTTAATCCTCTTTACAGATTAGAAATCAAAACTAAAACAAAAACACACACAAAAACATACACACAAAAAAACCCAACCAAACAACAAACAACCAAAACCAAAAATAAAAAAACAACCCAAAAAACTCCAAACAATTAAGTCTGCACAAAGTCTTGTTTTTCTGATGGAAAAGAAAATCAGTCTTTGTACAACATAATAATGCTTTTCACTTCTATAGACCCTCTTATTTAAGGCTCTGAACTAGCTGTAGAACACACGTTCATTAAGACTTGAAAGAGTCATGAGACAAAACATTATGCCTAGACTGCACACAGGTAAATCGAGAAACAGAAATTTTGATGAAAGTAACCCAGATTGTCTGAACTGAAACAAGGACTCAGAAGTACTAATTTCTGAATGACAGCTGCCAGTTCCACATGAAGTCCAATCCAGTAAGGCTGATACACACTATTCAATATTTTTTCTAGAATTATCAACAAGCTGGACAGATGGGCACAGTCCAATGGCATGAGATTTGACATATCCAAGTGCAGGGTTCTACACATTGACCACAACAACCTCATGCAGTGCTACAGGCTGGGGACAGAGTAGCTGGAGAGCAGCCAGGCAGAGAGGGACCTGGGGGTACTGGTTGATAGTAGGCTGAACAGGAGTCAGCAGTGTGCCCAGGTTGCCAAGAAGGCCAATGGCATCCTGGCCTGCATCAGGAATAGTGTGGCCAGCAGGCACAGGGAAGTCATTCTGCCTCTGAACTCACCACTGGTTAGGCCACACCTTGAGTCCTGTGTCCAGTCCTGGGCTGGAACGTGTCCAGAGAAGGACAACAAAGCTGGTGAAGGGTTTGGAGCACAAGTCAATGAGGAGAGGCTAAGGGAGATGGGGTTGGAGAGGAGGAGGCTCAGAGGAGACCTTATTGCTGTCTGCAACTACCTGAAGGGAGGTTGTAGCCAAGTGGACGTTGGTCTCTTCTCCCAGACAAACAGCACCAGAAGAAGAGGACACAGTTTCAAGCAGTGCCAGAGGATGTTTAGACTGGATGTTAGGAAGAAGTTCTTCACAGAAATGGTGATTGGCCATTAGAATGGGCTGCCTAGGGAGGTGGTGGAGACACAATCATTGGAGATATTTAAGAAGAGTCTGGATGGGGCACTTAGTGCCATGGTTTAGTTGATTAGATGGTGTTGGATGATAGATTGGACTGGATGATCTCAAAGGTATTTTCCAACCTGGTTAATCTATTCTATTCTATTCTATTCTATTCTATTCTATTCTATTCTATTCTATTCTATTCTATTCTATTCTACAAGGGCAACAAACCTTATTTTGTTGCTATGCAGAATATTCAAAATCACAGTCTTCTTTCTCAGTAAAGACAACCAATTGAACCTATGATTCTGAGATTTGAGAGTGTCCTTGGTAAGATGAATCTGTCAGTAAGATGCATCTGTCCACATACATGGTGGACAAGAGTAGTACTAAGAAGAACCTGACTCTATAGAGCAGTTACTGAAAACTCAATGTTTATGCCTCTTAACAGCTATCCTGAAAATGGAATACGAGCAAAAATGTATTTGCCATCTAAGGAATAATGTTGAAAGACAATGTAAATTTTATGTTCCAATAATTTGTCATAAATTTGTGGCAGCACTAGGAAAGATAGGGGACAAGAGAAGAAAATGTGGTGGGTTGAAATTCCTCCCCCAACATTAAAGGTATTTTAAACCATTTTAAAGCCATACCTTGAAACTATCACAAAAACTAAGAAAGAGATATAGGTGAGACAAAGTCAAGAAAAAGATAGTTGCTCATTTTCATGGCCTATCTCTTCCTGATGGTACAAGCCAGTGAGAAATAGCTATCATCGGCAGCAGAATTTATTTCATCTAACTGAAAGTTAAGCATCAAAATTATTCTGTCTCAATCCCCACAGACTGCAAAGGAGAAACAGGTATTCCAAGAATTAACTGTACCCAAACAAGTTCCTCCTTTTATAGGGCCTACATCTTACCACTGAATATAAAAGTAAGTTTGGTTGGTTAGTTCAAAGTAATTACAATCAGTTTAAGGAAGATAAAACTCAGCTTCAAGTAGGTGCCATAATAGACATTCATGTTACAGGTACACACATAAGTAATAAAATATCATTCCAGTCTTCAAAAAGGGTATGAAGGAAGACCTGGATAACTATAAACCGGTCAGCCTCACTTCCATCCCTGAACAGGTGATGGAGCAACTTATCCTTGGCACTGTCATTAGGTGTATCAAAGACAAGAGTTCATTACAGGCAGTCAACAAGGCTTTACCAAGGGGAAGTCATGTCTGACCAACCTGATAGCCTTTTATGAGGACATAACTAGGTGGACAGATGATGGTAGTGCAGTGTATGTGGTTTATCTTGATTTCAGTAAGGCGTTTGACACTGTTTCCCACAGAATCCTTGCAGCTAAACTAAGGCAGTAGGGTCTGCATGATCAGGTAGAGAATTGGATTGAGAACTGGTTAAAGAAAAGACGTCAGAGAGTTGTGGACAATGGGACAGAGTCTAGTTGGAGGCCTGTATATAGTGGAGTCCCTCAGAGGTCAGTCCTGGGACCAGTGCTGTTCAAAATATTCATCAATGACCTGGATGAGGAAACAGAGTTCACCGTCAGCAAGTTTGCTGATGACACAACACTGGGTAGAGTGGCTGACACACCAGAGGGTTGTGCTGTCATGCAGTGGGACCTGGACAGGCTGGAGAGCTGGGCAGGAAGAAATTAAATTAAATTCAACATGGGCAATATCAGGTAGTGATAGGACTAGTGAGAATGGAACGAAGCTGGAGGTGGGGAGATTCAGGCTGGATGTGAGGAGGAAGTTCTTTACCATGAGAGTGGTGAAGCCCTGTAATAGGTTGTCCAGGGAGGTGGTTGAGGCCTGGTCCCTGAGGCTCTGGTCAGCCTGATCTAGTGTGGGGTGTCTCTGCCCATCCCAGTGTCGACGATTGAGGGGAAGGCCTCAAGCCTTCTTCCCCCCCCCTGTAAGTGAAGGGAAAGAAAAGTGAAAGAGAGAAAAAAAAAAAACACAGCAGGATTAGCAAAGGAAATGTGCTGTATTTACAAGCGGTTTAGGAAATGTAGGTTTACATACAGAATTTACAATATTTACAATATATAGACAGAAATATACAACAAAGTGACACAGGAATGAGATTCCCTCCTCTACTGAGGAGGGTTCCCCCCCCGGAACCCCTCTTTTCTCCCCTTTTTCCCTGAAAAGGGTTAGAAAGAGAGAAAAAGAGCAATTGTTAATTAAAGCAGAATATGTTAGTATAGGCCTTACCTGCTCAAGGTCAATCTAGCTGAAAGCCAAGAAGCCGCAAGCTGCGAAAGGAGAAAGTGCAAGACTGAGACTAGTCTCACTGGGAATCAAAATTTAAGGCAGTTCTCTGCCTCTCCACCAATGAAATTAGTTTAGACCTGTCTTTTGTTTACAAAAAATATTCGGCCATGGTGTCCCTCTGTTAAAGGCACCACCTCAAATGGTCCCCTTCTAAACAATTTCATTGGCTGTTCATATTGTCCATCCAATCCAAGACAATATTTCCAGTTCGTGAGTAAAGTTCATAGCCCATTCTGGCTATACTCACATGTAGATGATTCAAAAGTCCAAGAAAAACAGAAAGTGAGAAAAATGGAAAACAGTTTGTCTCTTCGCCAACAAAGAAAAGGAAAACAGGGATTCTCAGGGTCTCTTAGTTGACTCAGGGCTCTCAGGGTTCTCAGGGTTCGTGCACCGCAGATTCCTCATTGATTCTTCCTTTGGACGCGATGTAGCTGCACAACAGTTTGAAATTAAACTCTTTCAGCTAAAGTTAAATTTCTTTGTGGAATACACTGAATGTCACCATTCTCTTGCATTACCCAATAAGTGTGACCCAGACCTTCAGCTGAAACCACCCCTCGGACAGGTTTAGCCTCTCCTGAGGGTGAAAATACCCAAACAGCTTTACCTAACAGATTCTTTTCTCTAACAACAGGGACCCTATCACCTACTTTCTGTAGCAGATCTGAATGTGCAGGTCCAGCTCGGTTCACTGAACCTCTACTATTTACCAGCCAGGTTGCTTGTGCTAAATGTTTTTCCCAGTTTTTCAAAGATCCACCCTCCACGGCTTTAAGAGTGGTCTTCAACAAACCGTTGTAGCGTTCAATCATCCCTGCAGCTGGTGTATAGTAAGGAATGTGGAATATCCAATCAACACTGTGCTCTTTTGCCCAGTTCTTTACAAGGTTGTTCTTGAAATGAGTTCTGTTGTCTGACTCAATCCTCTCTGGAGTTCTGTGTCTCCACAGGATCTGTCTCTCCAGACCGAGAATGGTGCTTCGTGCAGCTGCATGTGGAATTGGATAAGTTTCCAACCATCCAGTGTTTGCCTCTACCATAGTAAGCACGTACTGCTTACCAGAACGAGAACGTGGTAGAGTGATATAGTCAATCTGCCAAGCTTCACCATACTTGTACTTTGACCATCGGTCACCATACCACAAGGGCTTAAGTCGTTTTGCCTGCTTAATAGCAGCACAAATGTCACAGTCATGGATGACTTGTGTGATAGCATCCATGGAAATCTCTATGGATCTGTCACGAGCCCATTGGAATGTTGCATCTCTGCCTTGATGTCCTGATGAATCATGAGCCCACCAAGTTAAGAATATCTCACCTCAGTATTCCCTGTCGAGATCAAGATTAGAGTCCATGTCTACTTGAGAAACTCTTGCAGCTAGATCTGCCTGATGGTTGTGTTGTTGTTCCCCAGTAGCTTTGCTCTTAGGAATGTGAGCATTGATGTGTCTCACTTTCACTGGAATTCTCTCAACTCAATCAGCAATGTTCTGCCACAGGTCGGCTGCCCAAATGGGTTTTCCTTTTCTCTGCCAACCATTCTTCTTCCACTTCTTTAGCCAACCCCATAGAGCATTGGCTACCATCCATGAGTCGGTGTACAGATAAAGCTTTGGCCATCTCTCACATTCAGCTACATCGAGAGCTAGCTGGACAGCTTTTACCTCTGCGAACTGACTGGATTCTCCTTCTCCATCCTTCGCCTCTGCAACTCGGCATGTTGGACTCCACACTGCAGACTTCCACCCTCGCTTGTTTCCGACAAGATGACAGGAACCGTCTGTGAACAAAGCATATTTCTTTTCATCATCAGAAAGGTCATTGTAAGGAGGAGCTTCCTCAGCATGAGATTCTTTCTCCTCTGGAGGTTTACCACAATTGGTACCTTCAGGCCAACTTGAGATCACCTCCACTAGACCAGGTCTTTCAAGATTTCCCATTTGATTTCTCTGTGTTATCAGAGCCATCCACTAAGACCATGTTGAGTCTGTGGCATGATGTGGTGTGGATCCTTTGCCTTTGAACATCCAATTCAAAACTGGTAATCTGGGAGCTAAGAGAAGTTGTGACTCCGTTCCAATCACTTCAGAAGATGCTTTTACTCCTTCATAGGCAGCTAAAATTTCTTTCTCTGTTGGAGTATAATTAGCCTCTGAACCTCTGTAACCTCGACTCCAGAAACCAAGAGGTCGTTCTCGTGTCTCACGTGGAGCTTTTTGCCACAAGCACCAGGTTGGACCATTGTCACTTGCAGCCGTGTACAAAATGTTCTCAATGTCAGCACCATCTCGGACAGGTCCCAGACCCATTGCTTGAATTACCTCTTCCTTTATCTGGTCAAAGGCTGCTTGTTGTTCAGGTCCCCAGTGGAAATGGTTTCTCTTTCGAGTCACATCATACAGAGGTTTCACAATCTGACTGTATCCAGGAATGTGCAGTCTCCAAAATCCCACTATCCCCAAGAAATGTAGGGTCTCTTGCTTGTTTGTGGGATTTGCCGTGGTAGAGACTCTATTTACCACATCCACTGGAATGTGTCGGTGTCCATCCTGCCACCGCACTCCGAGAAACTGAATCTCTGTGGTAGGTCTTTTCACCTTGTCTCGTTTGATGGCAAAACCTGCATTCAGAAGAATGTCAATGATTTTGTTACCTTTCTCAAAGACTTCCTCAGCAGTTTTTCCCCAGATGATGATATCATCGATGAACTGGATGTGTTCTGGAGCACCGCCTTTCTCCAGAGCATTGTGGATCACTGCATGACAGATGCTTGAGCTTTGGATCCAGTTCATTGGCAATCTGTTGAAAGTGTGCTGGATTCCTCTCCAGGTGAAAGCAAACTGAGGCCTGCATTCCTCTGCTGTGGGAATAGAGAAAAATGCATTAGCAATGTCTATGGTAGCATACCATTTGGCCTCATTGGATTCCAGCTCATACTGTAGCTCCATCATGCCTGGTACTGCTGCACTCATGGGTGGTGTTGCTTCATTTAGGGCTCGGTAGTCGACCGTCAGACGCCAGTCTCCATTCTGCTTCCGCACAGGCCACACTGGACTGTTGAAAGGTGAATGAGTTTTGCTGACGACTTTCTGACTCTCCAACTGACGAATCAGATTCTGAATGGGCAAAAAATAGTCACGGTTGCTTCTGTATTGTTTGTGATGCACAGTCTGAGAAGCAACCGGCAATTTAATGTCCTGTATCTTATGTTCTCCCACTACTGCAGATTCATCAGAAAGTTCAGGTCTAACAGACAGCTTCAAGTTTTGTCCATCAATTTCTACAGAAGCTACTCCAAAAGCCCATTTGTAACCTCTAGGGTCTTTGAAACGCCCTTCTCTCAGAAAATCAGTTCCCAAAATACAAGGTGCATCAGGTTGGGTCACAACTGTATGCTTCCTCCATTGTTTACCAGTTAAACTTATATTAACCTCTACCTTACTTAACTCTTGAGATCCACCAGTGACTCCCACAATAGTTATAGACTCTGATCCCTGATAATTTGATGGCATTATGGTGAACTGAGCTCCTGTGTCAACCAAGGCCCTGTACTTGCGAAATTGTGAAGTGCCAGGTCACTGGATGTACACATCCCAATAGATTCTATTATCTCTGTTATTCCTGTCCTCCCCCTGGCAGGAGGCAGGACACCCCTAGTTATGGGGAACATGCCCACATGTGCATTGCACACAGTGTGCAGTTATAGACCTGGGGCCACTGTCAGAGCTATTAGAGTTGTTCTGGGGAACTGTGGAAGTGACAGCTACGCTTCTGGTATTGCTACCTTGAGTTCTGCCACTTTGCAATTCCCTCAGTCTCCTGAAAAGATGAGAAGTTGGTTGGTCATCCCACCGGTTCATGTTCTCACCAAACTGATCTCGCAGAGTTATCCAAATATTCCTACGTGACTGCCTTGGTGGTCTGTTTTGATTTGATCTGTTTTGGAATGACCTCTTTGGAGGACGTGCATTCCTCACAGATGAAACCTGTGTCCACCCAGGGGGAGAATTGGAATTATCTCTTTGTGTCTCTTCCATATCACACAGAGATCCAGAAAGTGCTATACAAACTTAATAAATAGATATGGAGATTGCACAGGGCTTACTCCTTTACCCAGTTGTGACCGTATGAAGCTGTGCCTTTAAGAAGGGACAGTGCTAGGACACTCTGGCTGGATATTTTGTAAACAAAAGGCAGGTCTAAATTAATTTCATTGGTAGATGCAGTTTTAAGTTTTAGTGGAGCTGGAATTTTTTCTCAGTTTGCTCTTTTCCTTCTCCCTTCCAGCTTGGCTGCTTCTGGGCTCCTTGCCAGAGCGACCTTGCAACTAATTCGCATCACACTGTGAGAGACTAAAAGTTTGTCTCTCTTGGTGTGACTCAACAAAGATAAAATCACTTGCTGCTTGCCCAGACAATAACTGATATGTGTTGGGTAGAGCCACTGGAAGGAAGGTGCAAAGATCATGTAGGAATCCTGTCTACCAATCCTGAGTGCAAATCACCTTGTGACTGCATCATGATAACACTGAATTGTAGCTGGCCTACAACAATGACCCAGCCGTCACGCCTAATCTCCACCCGCCAAGTACCCTGGAAAGGGTAGACAATGGGTTCACCACCTGTTTCCTGATGTGTAAGGAGTATGGGGACATGTAGATGAGGATGGAGGAGGCGGAGGGCCCCCCTCCATCCAGACCCTTGTCCAAACACACAGAAATGCACAGAAAGATTTCCAGGGGAACGATACCTGGACGTTTACCTAAGGATGTTTTCCTGGCCATGTGATTACTGAGGGAGAATACTTGGACACATACCTAGGGACTGAAAAACTGTAAAAAGACTGGAGCCACTACTGGCTACTGGGAGAAGGAAAACGCAGAAGAAAAATGTGGGGGACTGTGTCCCCCAGAATGGATGATTAAAAAGAGAAGAAAAGCACAGGAGATGAAGGAAAACACAGGAGACGGACCATGCCAACGACAAGGATGTTGCTCCGGAGAAGAGAGGCCGTGGAGCTGCCCAGAGGACCACATCTCTTCTCCAGCCAAAGCCTCAGCACCCTTTCTCTACAGACCCAGGCTGCCCAGAGGACCACAGCTGTTCTCCAGCCAGAGCCTCAGCACCGTTCCTGTACCAACCCAATATCTCCTGCAGCACCTTTCCTCCACAGACTCAAACTGTCTTGGGGGGGTGAGAGGTGTGGTAACTGTGGTGGGTGGAAGGGTAAAGCCAAGAAGCTTCCTCCCCTCCCCCTTGTAAGGTAAAAGGGAAAAGAAAAATTGAAGGGAAAGGAAAAAAACTCATCAGCTGAATTAGCAAAGCAGTGGAGCTATATTTACAAAGCAGTGTAGGGTTTTGCAGGGGAATATTTACAAATTTACAATATCTACAATATATACAAAGATATACAACAGAGTAACACAGAAATGAGAGTAATCCCCCTCGGCAGAGGGGGTTCCCCACCTCCGCTCTCCCCTCTCTCCCCCCCTTTCCCCAGAGTAGGTCAGAAAAAGGGAGAAAGAAGAAAGAAAGAAGTTAAAGGCAGTTTGTGTTAATTGGAAGCAGTTAATACAGGCTTGGCTTTTCTTATCTTCAAGGCCGAAGTCTTGGCAGAAAGCCCAGCACAGAGATAGTTGCCCAAAGGAAAGGCGGAAGCAAGACTGACCGAGAAGTGCTGGAAATGCCCATTTCACTCCCATGTCAGAAGGTGCTTCCTCCCACCTGACCAATGAAAATTAGTTTAGAGTATTCCTTCCGTTTACCAACTTCCGTCCACCATATTCCCTTTCTTAAGGGGACACCGTCAACCGGCCACAGTCCACCCCTTCTAAACAATTTCATTGGCTGTTCACACTGTCCATCCAATCCAAAATGATATTTACAGTTCATGAGTAAAGTTCATAGTCCATTCCGGCTATGCTCAGATGTAGATGATTCAAAAGTCCAAGAAAATCAGAAAGTGAGAAAAATGGAAAACAGTTTATTTCTTCGACGACGAAGCGAAGAAAAGGGAAACAGGGAAATCTCAGGGTCTCTTAGTTGACTCAGGGCTCTCAGGGATCTCAGGGTTCGTGCACCGTAGATTCCTCGTTGATTCTTCTTTTGGGAGCGATGTAGCTGTACAATGGTTTGAAGTTAACCTCTTTCAGCTAAAGTCAAATTTCTTTGTGGAATACACTGAATTTCACCATTCTCTTGCATTACCCAATATGTGTGACCCGGACCTTCAGCTGAAACCACCCCTCGGACAGGTTTAGCCTCTCCTGAGGGTGAAAATACCCAAACAGTTTTACCTCACAGATTCTTTTCTCTAACAACAGGAACTCTATCACCTTCTACTTTCCGTAGCAAATCTGAATGTGCAGGTCCAGCTCGGTTCACTGAACCTCTACTATTTACCAGCCAGGTTGCTTGTGCTAAATGTTTTCCCAGTTTTCAAAGATCCACCCCCCATGGCTTTAAGAGTGGTCTTCAACAAACCGTTGTAGCGTTCAATCTTCCCTGAAGCTGGTGCATAGTAGGGAATGTGGAATATCCACTCAATACCGTGCTCTTTTGCCCAGTTCTTTACAAGGTTGTTCTTGAAATGAGTTCCGTTGTCTGACTCGAGCCTCTCTAGAGTTCCGTGTCTCCACAGGATCTGTCTCTCCAGACTGAGAATGGTGTTGCGTGCAGTTGCATGTGGAACTGGATAAGTTTCCAACCATCCAGTGTTTGCCTCTACCATAGTAAGCACGTACTGCTTACCAGAACAAGAACGTGGTAGAGTGATATAGTCAATCTGCCAAGCTTCACCATACTTCTACTTGGACCATGTGTCACCATACCACAAGGGCTTAAGTCGTTTTGCCTGCTTAATAGCAGCACAAATGTCACAGTCATGGATGACTTGCGTGATAGCATCCATGGAAATCTCTATGGATCTGTCACGAGCCCATTGGTATGTTGCATCTCTGCCTTGATGTCCTGACGAATCGTGAGCCCACCGAGCTAAGAATATCTCACCTTGGTGATTCCAGTCGAGATCAAGATTAGAGTCCATGTCTTTTACCTCTGCGAATTGACTGGATTCTCCTTCTCCATCTTTCGCCTCTGCAACTCGGCGTGTTGGACTCCACACTGCAGACTTCCACCTTTGCTTGTTTCCAACAAGACGACAGGAACCGTCTGTGAACAAAGCATATTTCTTTTCATCATCAGAAAGGTCATTGTAAGGAGGAGCTTCCTCAGCACAAGTTACTTTCTCCTCTGGAGGCTTAGCACAGTTGACACCTTCAGGCCAACTTGAGATCACCTCCACTAGACCAGGTCTTTCAAGATTTCCCATTCGAGCTCTCTGTGTTATCAGAGCCATCCACTTAGACCATGTGGAGTCTGTGGCATGATGTGGTGTGGAACCTTTGCCTTTGAACATCCAATTCAAAACTGGTAATCTGGGAGCTAGGAGAAGTTGTGACTCCGTTCCAATCACTTCAGAAGATGCTTTTACTCCTTCATAGGCAGCTAGAATTTCTTTCTCTGTTGGAGTATAGTTAGCCTCTGAACCTCTGTAACCTCGACTCCAGAAACCAAGAGGTCGTCCACGTGTCTCACCTGGAGCTTTTTGCCACAAGCACCAGGTTGGACCATTGTCACTTGCAGCCGTGTACAAAATGTTCTCAATGTCAGCACCATCTCGGACAGGTCCCAGACCCATTGCTTGAACTACCTCTTGCTTTATCTGGTCAAAGGCTGCTTGTTGTTCAGGTCCCCAGTGGAAATGGTTTCTCTTTCGAGTCACATCATACAGAGGTTTCACAATCTGACTGTATCCAGGAATGTGCAGTCTCCAAAATCCCACTATCCCCAAGAAACGTAGGGTTTCTTGCTTGTTTGTGGGATTTGCCATGGTAGAGACTCTATTTACCACATCCACTGGAATGTGTCGGCGTCCATCCTGCCATCGCACTCCCAGAAACTGAATCTCTGTGGTAGGTCCTTTCACCTTGTCTCGCTTGATGGCAAAACCTGTATTCAGAAGAGTGTCAATGATTTTGTTACCTTTCTCGAAAACTTCCTCAGCAGTTTTACCCCAGACGATGATATCATCGATGAACTGGATGTGTTCTGGAGCACCGCCTTTCTCCAGAGCATTGTGGATCACTGCATGACAGATGCTTGAGCTTTGGATCCAGTTCATTGGCAATCTGTTGAAAGTGTGCTGGATTCCTCTCCAGGTGAAAGCAAACTGAGGTCTGCATTCCTCTGCTATGGGAATAGAGAAAAATGCATTAGCAATGTCTATGGTAGCATACCATTTGGCCTCTTTGGATTCCAGCTCAGACTGTAGCTCCATCATGTCTGGCACTGCTGCACTCATAGGTGGTGTCACTTCATTCAGGGCTCGGTAGTCTACTGTCAGACGCCAGTCTCCATTCTGCTTTCTCACAGGCCACACTGGACTGTTGAAAGGTGAATGAGTTTTGCTGACGACTTTCTGACTCTCCAACTGACGAATCAGATTCTGAATGGGCAACAAAGAGCCACGGTTGGTTCTGTACTCTCTGTGATGCACAGTCTGAGAAGCAACCGGCAATTTAATGTCCTGTATCTTATGTTCTCCCACTACTGCAGATTCATCAGAAAGTTCAGGTCTGGCAGATAGCTTCAATTTTTGTCCATCAATTTCTACTGAAGCTACTCCAAAAGCCCATTTGTAACCTCTAGGGTCTTTGAAACGCCCTTCTCTCAGAAAATCAGTTCCCAAAATACAAGGTGCATCAGGTCCGGTCACAACTGTATGTTTCCTCCATCGTTTACCAGTTAAACTTATATTAACCTCTACCTTACTTAACTCTTGAGATCCACCAGTGACTCCCACAATAGTTATAGACTCTGATGCCTGATAATTTGATGGTATTATGGTGCACTGAGCTCCTGTGTCAACCAAGGCCCTGTACTTCCGAAATTGTGAAGTGCCAGGCTACTGGATGTACACATCCCAATAGATTCTGTTATCTGTGTTATCCCTCTCCTCCCCCTGGCGGGAGGTAGGGCACCCCTAGTTATGGGGAACATGCCCACATGTGCATTGCACATAGTTTGCAGGGTTATAACTTTGCATGTTACAACCGGAGCCACTGTTGGAGCCATAAGAGTCGTTCTGGGGAACTGTGGAAGTAACAGCTACCCTTCTGGTATTGCTACCTTGGGTTCTGCCACTTTGCAATTCCCTCAGTCTCCTGAAAAGATTAGAAGTTGGTTGGCCATCCCAGCGGTTCATGTTCTCACCAAACTGATCACGCAGAGTTATCCAAATAGTTCTACGTGATTGCCTTGGCGGTCTGTTTTGGAACGACCCGTTCTGGAATGACCTGTTTTGGAATGACCTCCTTGGAGGACATGTATTCCTCACAGATGAAACTTGTATCCACCTGGAGGGAGAATTGAAATTGTCCCTTTGTGCCAATTGGGATATGGAATTTCTAAATTCATCTTTTAACTCTCTTATGCAATTCTGAATATCACCAGACATTGTTTTAATGGCCGAAACCAAAGAACCACGTGTCATGCTATCCTCCAATTGTCTCATTTGATCACTGAATTGGCCAACCGTAGGAGAAGCTCCACCATAACTTCTTGACACAATTCTGCTTGCCAGAATGTTTGCATAATTGGAAGGAGCAAGTTTGATGATCTTTTTAGCAAGACCAATACCCACAGAAATGTCATCAGGATTCAGAGTTTCATGTTCACCATAGAGTAGCTCTCTAACAGCAAATTCTCTCAAGCGCTTGATTCCCTCATCTATGGTAGTCCAGGGTTTAGGATTCCATGGAAGCTCATCTCGGGAAGGGTATCTCAGGGCAACCGCCATTAAAAGACGTATCCAGAGATTAACCTTACTGAGAGCTCGGCCTAGATGTCTATCTATTCCATTATCCCTTGCGAGAGTTCCTAACTGAGCTGCTGACTTGTCTCCAACTGTTAGAGCCGGAGCACCTGTATCATAACACCTACTAAGCCAAGCTAGAACTGGCTCCTTATCTGCCCTGGTGAAATCTTTACGGACATTTTACAATTCCTCCCGTGGAGAAGAACACTCCAAAATATCATCTTGCTCTTCATCTCCCTGAATTCTTTGCCCATATAATCCTGCTGTCATTCTCCTAAGGATCTCTTTAAGCTGAGAACCACCTTTGCCAGCTGCTTTCCTAGCTTCATCTGTATCCTGCTTTGATCTCACTAGGTTAGCTAGATCTTTAAAACAAACCACCTCTTCCTCCTGAGCAGGATCTCTTAGAGTAGAGGGCCCCTCACCAGGATCAGTCTCCAGCTCCTCTTCTTCTCCATCTTTGGTCTTTGCACCTCTAGTCTTTAAAGGAGCCACCTTAACTGGAGCTGTGTTTGAATTTACAGCCACCTTAATGGAAGCTGACAGGTCCTGAGATAAATCAGCTGCTGGGGCAGTGACTTCCGGTCCCACCGAGGGATTGGGCGGAAGTGACGTTGCTCCGTTAATGGCCGATGGAGAAGAAGAAGAAGGAGAAGGAGTAGGAGCCATGTTGATACCAGCTGCCGCCTTTGGCAGCTTGCTGGAATCAGCAAAGTCATTTAGAGCTGCTTTACCAATTAACTTTTTAGCCTTCTTTTTGACTGACACAGGTTCTCCACAGTCCTCATCACTAGATGACTCTGGGACTGATCCAGAGCCACGGCGTTTTCTTTTTGATCTAGTTTTAATAACAAAACTAGCTCTGGACACCTTTTTCTCTCGACGCCAGGAATATAGAGAATACACATTAGTTATCACCAGCAGCAGAATTATACACACCAAATAAATCACCTTTGGGTCCCAGGCATCACTTAAAGTTACTCTCTCCTCAGGCGAAATCTTAAAACCCTTTATCTCAATTGGGAGAGTGGTGGAGGTAACATTCCTGTATCTCACTGGCCATAGGAAATTAATACATTTTCCATACCATAATTTAACTCTATACATAACGCACATATAAATTGTCCGCACCAAATATTTACCCAAGTAATCCAAAAGCAAACCCAAACAATATCTGTAAACCAGAGCCCCAAAAATTGAAAAGAACAATCGCTCCACAAACCACAAGACCTTCATGTTTGCTAATTCAGCTGGAAAACACTAAATCAATCAAGTAATAAGTTAAACTAATTATCTGCCCCACGTTGGGTACGCCAATAAAAAAATGTGGTGGGTGGAAGGGTAAAGCCAAGAAGCCTCCTCCCCTCCCCCTTGTAAGGTAAAAGGGAAAAGAAAAATTGAAGGGAAAGGAAAAAAACCTTACCAGCTGAATTAGCAAAGCAGTGGAGCTATATTTACAAAGCAGTGTAGGGTTTTGCAGGGGAATATTTACAAATTTACAATATCTACAATATATACAAAGATATACAACAGAGTAACACAGAAATGAGAGTAATCCCCCTCGGCAGAGGGGGTTCCCCACCTCCGCTCTCCCCTCTCTCCCCCCCTTTCCCCAGAGTAGGTCAGAAAAAGGGAGAAAGAAGAAAGAAAGAAGTTAAAGGCAGTTTGTGTTAATTGGAAGCAGTTAATACAGGCTTGGCTTTTCTTATCTTCAAGGCCGAAGTCTTGGCAGAAAGCCCAGCACAGAGATAGTTGCCCAAAGGAAAGGCGGAAGCAAGACTGACCGAGAAGTGCTGGAAATGCTCATTTCCACTCCCGTTCAGAAGGTGCTTCCTCCCACCTGACCAATGAAAATTAGTTTAGACTATTCCTTCCGTTTACCAACTTCCGTCCACCATATTCCCTTTCTTAAGGGGACACCGTCAACCGGCCACAGGTAATATAATTCCTTTCCTCTTCTCTCTCTCTTCTCTCCCTCCCTCTCTATTTTCTCCCTCTGCCCTTCTTATGTCCACTTTATTTATGTAATAAATAGTCTAGCTGTTGATATTTTGGCCTCGTTTGTGCCTCTAATTTCACAACATGGGAATATTTATAAGAACTGCGTCTCCAGACCGAGACAGACGCCTACTAAAATTCTGCTTTCTTAATAACTACCTTTTTCTCTCTTTCTAACCCTCTTTGGGAAAAAAGGGAGGTAGGGGTGAGAAGGGGGTATGGGGAGGAAACCCTCCTCTGTCCCGAGGAGGGAATTTCATTCCTGTATTCTTGTTTTTTGATTTTGCTGTATATTTCTGTACATATATTGTAAATACTGTATATGTTGTGTACATATCTTGCATTTTCCACATTGCTTGTAAAATATAGCATTTTCTTCTGCTTCTCCAGCTGAGTTAGCTGTGGTTTTTTTTCCCTGTGTGGGGGAGAGAAAGCTAGGCCTTCCCTCTCAACCCACCACACCAGTGCTAAAAACAACCATGACCTCAAATAAAACTGCAGCTTACAACCCATTTGAAATACTATTCAGTTAAGCTCTCTTTATCACCATCAAAAACAGCACATACAGGGACAGCCAAAACAGCCCTGTTTCACAAAGTACAACTGAGATCAGCTTACTGGAACTCAAACTTATGTTCATCAAAGGGCTGTATTCCCATTTTGTGCTTCTTGCTTCTGTTTAGAGTTAATGGTATATGTCTTTTCCTTATCAACTGTCAAATTGTCAGAATACACTTTGTATGTTCGAGGCTGCAGGATTCAGAGAGTGTTGGAGGGAGTGGGAGGACCATCTGCTTTGTTGACGGAATATTATTCCCAATATTTCATACTGAGTAATTATTCAAGTTCCCTTGTATTTTGTGTCTCCCAGAAGTGAGGTATTTAAAATGTCCACTATTAAATGCTTTTCACATGGAAAGCAAGATCAGCGGTTTTACATTCTTTAGCCTCTGTGCATCTGGTTTCCCCATCCAGGCCATGCTCTGGTTAGTGTTGATTCAGTAAAAAACATTTTGTCTCATCTCCGTGGATATTACATCTATGGAGGACAGATTTTAAACAAGGTCGGAAAATTTTAAAGAGGGAAGGTTTGGGAAGGTTTAGGAAGGGAAGTTTTGGAAAGGGAAGTTTTGGGAAGGGAGGTGAAGTTTTGGGAAGGGAAGTTTTTGGGAAGGAAAGTTTTTGGGAAGGGAAGATTTGGGAAGGGAAGGGAAGGTTTGAGAAGGGAAGGTTTGGGAATGTTTGGGAATGTTTGGGAATGTTTGGGAAGGTTTGGGAAGGTTTGAGAAGGGAAGGTTTGGGAAGGTTTGGGAAGGTTTGGGAAGGTTTGGGAAGGGAAGGGAAGGGAAGGTTTGGGAAGGCTTGGGAAGGGAAGTTGTGGGAAGGTTTGGGAAGGGAAGGGAAGTTCTGGGAAGTTGTGGGAAGGTTTGGGAAGGTTTGGGAAGGGAAGGGAAGGGAAGGGAAGGGAAGGGAAGGGAAGGGAAGGGAAGGGAAGGGAAGGGAAGGGAAGGGAAGGGAAGGGAAGGGAAGGGAAGGTTTGGGAAGGGAAGGGAAGGTTTGGGAAGGGAAGGGAAGGTAAGGTTTGGGAAGGGAAGGGAAGGGAAGGTTTGGGAAGGGAAGGGAAGGTTTGGGAAGGTTTGGGAAGGTTTGGGAAGGGAAGGAAGGGAAGGGAAGGGAAGGTTTGGGAAGGAAGGAAGGGAAGGTTTGGGAAGGAAGGGAAGGTTTGGGAAGGTTTGGGAAGGGAAGGGAAGGTTTGGGAAGGAAGGTTTGGGAAGGGAAGGGAAGGGAAGGTTTGGGAAGGAAGGAAGGTTTGGGAAGGTTTGGGAAGGAAGGGAAGGTTTGGGAAGGGAAGGGAAGGAAGGGAAGGAAGGGA
This sequence comes from Melanerpes aurifrons, assembly GCA_011125475.1. Classification (NCBI taxonomy): domain Eukaryota; kingdom Metazoa; phylum Chordata; class Aves; order Piciformes; family Picidae; genus Melanerpes; species Melanerpes aurifrons. The sequence continues at coordinate 3,336,186 of WWNC01000076.1, read as the reverse complement.
AGGGAAGGAAGGTTTGGGAAGGGAAGGAAGGGAAGGAAGGGAAGGTTTGGGAAGGAAGGGAAGGAAGGGAAGGAAGGAAGGGAAGGAAGGAAGGGAAGGGAAGGGAAGGGAAGGGAAGGGAAGGAAGGAAGGGAAGGGAAGGGAAGGAAGGGAAGGGAAGGGAAGGGAAGGAAGGGAAGGGAAGGTTTGGGAAGGAAGGGAAGGTTTGGGAAGGAAGGTTTGGGAAGGTTTGGGAAGGAAGGGAAGGTTTGGGAAGGGAAGGGAAAGGAAGGAAGGGAAGGGAAGGGAAGGGGAAGGTTTGGGAAGGGAAGGTTTGGGAAGGAAGGAAGGAAGGGAAGGAAGGAAGGAAGGGAAGGGAAGGGAAGGAAGGAAGGGAAGGGAAGGGAAGGGAAGGGAAGGGAAGGGAAGGGAAGGGAAGGAAGGAAGGGAAGGAAGGTTTGGGTAGGGAAGGTTTGGGAAGGAAGGGAAGGTTTGGGAAGGTTTGGGAAGGTTTGGGAAGGGAAGGTTTGGGAAGGGAAGGTTTGGGAAGGGAAGGTTTGGGAAGGGAAGGTTTGGGAAGGTTTGGGAAGGGAAGGTTTGGGAAGGTTTGGGAAGGAAGGGAAGGTTTGGGAAGGAAGGGAAGGTTTGGGAAGGTTTGGGAAGGGAAGGGAAGGGAAGGGAAGGGAAGGGAAGGGAAGGAAGGTTTGGGAAGGAAGGAAGGAAGGGAAGGGAAGGAAGGGAAGGGAAGGGAAGGAAGGGAAGGGAAGGGAAGGGAAGGGAAGGAAGGGAAGGGGAAGGGAAGGGAAGGGAAGGAAGGGAAGGGAAGGGAAGGGAAGGGAAGGGAAGGGAAGTGAAGGGAAGGTTTGGGAAGGTTTGGGAAGGGAAGGGAAGGTTTGGGAAGGAAAGGTTTGGGAAGGTTTGGGAAGGTTTGGGAAGGTTTGGGAAGGGAAGGTTTGGGAAGGGAAGGTTTGGGAAGGGAAGGTTTGGGAAGGGAAGGTTTGGGAAGGGAAGGGAAGATCATAAGATGAAAGAGGAGATGAGCAAAGCAATGTGAAGTGAAGGAAAAATGAATTTTTGATGATATTGAAGAATTCTATCTAGGAAAGAAAATACCCCAAACCCTGCTTGAGTGATTGCATAAGGGAACTATATAATGAAAGATAAATATATAAAAAAGAAAATTCAAGTATTGTTTTGACCATGTGGCAGATACAACTACTCTGACAAATACAAAAGCCTAACAGACACTAGGAAAAGGGCTGCAGCTTATGAGAAGAAGATAAAGATCATTCTATTCTATTCTATTCTATCTTGACTCCTCACAGAGGTTAACTGGCACCTCTAGACCAAGAAGCTCTCACCTTGCTTTTGGGTGATTCTGTGGACTCAGCCCTCCGTCTAGTTAAAACTGACCACAATGCACCCTCAAGGGTTTAAATAGAGTTCTGTTACAGAGGCATTTTGAGTTGGTCTCCATGCAGCAAGTGGCTTGGCAACTGGATCCTCTCCCCTTAGATTGGGATACCATCTAAGGACACTTCAGTGGATTGAGTGCTGACCTCCACTTTGGCAGATCCATATTTTGGGTACTGTTGATTGGGAGATTTTATGAGCATATACACAGACATTTTGGTTTATCTTTGTACAAAGAATATTCCTTAAAGCCTCTACAACAACCTGAGGGGTGGTTGTGGCCAGGAAGCAGTTGGTCTCTTCTCCCAGTCAACCAGCACCAGAACAAGGGGACACAGTCTCAAGCTGCGCCAGGGGAGGTTTAGACTCGAGGTGAGGAGGAAGTTCTTCACCGAGCGAGTCATTTGTCGTTGGAACGGGTTGCCCAGGGAGGTGGTGGAGTCACCATCCCTGGAGGTGTTCAAGAGGAGATTGGACATGCCACTTGGTGCCATGGTCTAGTCACGGGGTCTGTGTTGATAGGTTGAACTCGATGATCCTCGAGGTCCTTTCCAACCTAAGTTATACTGTGATACTGTGATACTGTGAGGTTAAAGTTTAGTAGGTTGTGTAGTAGTATATTCCTAACTGACATGAACTTGTAATTTAATTGTGTCAGAAGGAGTGATGAGTAATTTTGTTTACAATAAATCACATTTTTAAGTAGCTGTTGCTGTATTTTCTGTGGGTGTCTCAGAGACAGGACAGTAAGAATCTGTAATTTGTGTTTTCTTTAATGGAAAGTGTAAGATTTGTTTATATCCCACTCTCTATTTTTTATATTTAGAGGCCAAATTCATTACTTATACTGCATCTTTGCACATTATTTTCCCACTGTTTGACTAACACATGATACCTGAAATCATGTCACATCTTCTGTTTGACTAACTCTATTGAGGAATTAATGTAAGAGATATAATGAGAGATAAAAATTGATTGTACGGCTGGTGTACAGCTGCATGTGAGAACAAAGAACAGGTCTCAATCAGAAGTTACTGGCTGCAGAGATCTCTTTCAGAACTATCTTTTTGGTTTTCTGATTATTCAATATAGGAGAGATTTCCATGGGAAAAACCTTTGGTGAATTCTGCTCTTCACAATGTTGTCTACTTAAATGTAATGACCAGCACACAGAAAGATGGGATATCCAGCCCTCGCCACTGTTGACAAGAATGTTGAACAGTGATAAAGTGGACAATGTTGTGAGGCTATCCTAGTAGCCACAGGAACACTCATGAAGCATGCCATCTACATTCCAGCAGTTTATTAGGTGATACCAGTTCTTGAAGAACTTGCTGAGATTATATCTTTGTTGGAACATCAAGAAATTCACTTTCCATACAATCATCTTTGTTGAAAGGTCAGCTCAAGATAGGGCAAAAACTTGTTTCTGAATAAACACTTTGGCCAACTATGATGAAGATAGCTTTTCCATCCTCCTGACAGCTATTTGCTTGCAGAAGAATTGTTTAAAGAACAATGTCAGTAGTCAGTACCAAGATTTAGACTTAAGTTTTCTGTGGGTACAAGTCTTAAATCATTCTCTCTCTCCTTGAGAATAGTGCCACACACATCTGTCCTCTCCTAAATCTATCAGCCCTAGTATGAAATTCTGATGTAATTCTTCAGAAACTTAAAAAAAACACAACCCTTGCTTGAAGTTTGCTAGGATCTTCTCAAAAATTATACCCTAATGTCACTTTTCTGTCCCTTCCTAAGCAGCATTAAGGTTTGACATTTTATTAACCTTTTCAGCAAACTTTTATCATCTTCCAAGCATCTGAGATTCAGTTTTCAGTAGCCATCTTTCCATTTATAAAATTATGTCTTTACTACTGTCTGTGGTTTTCAGGTCTGCTTCAGAATATCCACTGTGTCAAATCATCATCCTTGTAGAAAAAAACCCAAACAGAAAGGTCTGATTCCTGAGGTCACACTATCCTCCTCTTTCAAGGCACACATAACTGAATGGAAGATTATCTAAGTTAGTTATTATCTAGGGTTCTGGGTCAAAGAAAGATTTGTACCTCTCTTAACAACAGATGTCTGTCCAGTCAAACACATTCGGTGATACAACACCTCAGCAAAATTCATACATCATGAATGCACACATGTCTACATTGTGATAATAAGCAAATAAACAAACAAAAAGGATGGAATAAAAATGTTAGAAATATTGAATACCATGAACAATATGGATTTCACATCCAAGTTACTCCAGCTGGGTTTTAGTCCTGAACAATCTTTGCTATAAATAAGATTTCTTACTATTCCTGTTTTTCCATTTACATATGTATATAAATGAAACCAGTCACACTTACAAACTTCCAATAGTGGTAGCTAGTATATTTTTTACTCTCAAATGCCCCTCCCTTCTCTACCCCCACCAAGTTACTCCTGCTGGGGAAATGTGCCAGCCAGCTCCCTTGACGTGTCCTGCCCCAGAGATGGCAGCCAGATGGCTGACATCTGCAGCAAGAAAAACTGGCAGGTTGCCCTGAAATCTCTCACTCATGGAATCTATTATTATGTACTTAAGTCCTTAACCCTAGAAAACTTCCATGAATAAAACATATAATACATGATAAAATATAATGAATCCTAAAGAAAATTAAAATAGTATTTTGAGACAGCATACCACCGTGTCAGAAGTGATTTTTACCCATGGGCAATAATTGCTATGGAAGACCAGGAAGCCCACCAAGTCTTGTCATCACTTGGAACTCAAACACAGTATGTGGCATATCACATAATAGCAATTGAAGTTTTTGCTAACATCCATTAGACGAGGCCATGGTATATGCTAGTGGTGCAAGTGGATCGACCCAAAGAAGAACAATTAGAACTTATATATGCTGTATCATTCTCATGATCAAGAGTTAAGCATACTATACTGTTTCCGGAGTATATATTTTAAGGCCTTTGCCTAGAATTCAAATATTTTAAGAGAGGCTGTTTTGCACTCCACTGCTACAAAGATGAGTAGAGATGCAGACAGATGGACAAAATTATGAAAGACAAAAAAAGTGGTGTGGGGGTGGTTTTTTTTGTTTGTTTGTTTGTTTTTTTCCTAAAATAGTGAGAAATTTTACCATTTTTAAGACAACTTGTGCAAGATTCAAAGTACAATATTCCCAAAGTAAAACTGGAATGACCCTGGCCCTTTTAGGGCCATCTGCATTACTATCTTCATTGAGTCCCTGGATGTTAATTCTTACACATAAGACAGGCTATGTGAGCTCTTGCCAGAACTTTAAAGGTAGCATTCTGATATGGTTAAAAAAAAAAAAAAGAGAGAGAGAGGGAAGGAAAAAAAAAGAAAAAAGAGGATTCCTGACAAATTTTTCCTTTAAAGTAATCTCAGATGTGACCGTTTGAGGCCATCTCTTTAAGGAAGGGGACATTGTGGTGGAATGTCTGTAAACAAAAGACAGATCTAAACTAATTTCATTGGTAGATTGTGGGGAAGCACCTTTTGAACTGGGAGTACAGCAGTTTTCTCATCATTCTTTTTTCCCCTCCTTCGGTGGCTTGCAGCTCACAGCTTTCTGGGCTCTTGGCCAGGCTTGACCTTGAAGCAGATAAAAGTGTGAGGCCTTTTCTAACATTCTAACATGTAATTGCTTTTTAATTAACAGTTTCTCTTTTCCTCTCTTTCTAACCCTCTCTGGGGAACGGGGGAGAGAAGGGGGAGCAGGGGTGGGGAACCCCCTCAGTAGAGGAGGGAACTCTCATTTCTGTCTTACTTTGTTGCATATTTCTGTATATATTGTAAATACTGTAAATTCTGTATATATTTCCCTGCGTTCCCTAAATTGCTTTGTAAATATACAACACCCACTCCTTTGCTAATCCAGCTGTGCATTTTTTTTTCCTTTCAATTTTCTTCCCTCTACTCATGGAGGGGGAAAGGGCCCAGCCTTTCCCTCAACCCTACGACATTCTTTATTTGGCTTACTCAATGTGCGGCAGATAATTAGCTTGATTTATTACTTTAGTGATTTTGTGTTTTATAGCTGGATTAGAAAACATGAAGGTGTTGTGGTTCGTAGAACACTTATTTTTTTTCAATTTTTGGGGCTCTGGTTTACAAATATTGTTTGGGTTTGATTTTGGATTACCTGGGCGAATATTTGGTGTGGAAAATTTATCAGTGGTTTATGTATAGAGTTAGATTATGGTATGGAAAATGTGTGGATTTCCTTTGGCCAGTGACATACAGAACTGTAACTTCTACTACCCTCCCAATTGAGATAAAGGGTTTTAAGATTCCGCTGGAGGAGAGAGTAACTTTAGGTGATGGTTGGGATCCAAAGGTGATTTATGTGATGTGTATAATTCTGCTGCTGGTGATGGTGATTGCATATTTATTGTTTTCTTTGTGATGAGAGAGGAAGATATCCAGACCGTGTTTTGTTATTAAAACTAGATCAAAGAGAAAATGCCATGGCTCTGGGTCAGTCCCAGAGACATCTAGTGATGAGGAGTGTGGAGAATCTGTGTCAGTTAAAAAGAGGGCTAAAAAGTTAATTGGCAAAGCAGCTCTGAATGACTTTGCCGCTAATTCTGGCAGGCTGCCAAGGGCAGCGGCTGGTATCAACATGGCGTCTCCTCCTTCTCCTCCTCCTCCTGTTTCTCCTTCGGCCATTAACGGGGCAACATCATTTCCGCCCACTCTCACGGTGGGACTGGAAGCCACTGCCCCAGCAGCTGATTTATCTCAGGACCTGTCAGCTTCTGTTAAGGTGGCTGTAAATTCAAACACAGCTCCAGTTAAGGTGGCTGTTTTCAAGACTAGAAGTGGAAAGACCAAAGCTGATGGAGAAGAAGAACAGGATACTGATCCTGGTGAGGGGCCCTCTACTCTAAGAAATCCTGTTGATGAGGAAGAGAAGATTTGTTTTAAAGATCTAGCTGACCCAGTGAGAGCAAAGCAGGATAGAGATGCAGCTAGGAAAGGAGCTGGCAAAGGTGGTTCTCAGCTTAAAGAGATCCTTGAGAAAAGGGCAGCAGGATTATTAGGACAGCAAGTTGAGGGAGAGGAGCAAGAAGAAGATGACATAACTGAGTGTTCGTCACCAAGGGAAGAGCTGAGAAATGTCCGTAAAGATTACACCAGGGCAGATAAGGAGCCAGTTCTAGCTTCGCTTAGTAGGTGTTATGATACAGGTGCTCCAGCTCTAACAGTTGGAGACAAGTCAGCAGCTCAGTTAGGAACTCACTTGAGGGATAATGGAATAGATAGACATCTAGGCAAGGTTCTCGGTAAGGTTAATCTGTGGATATGCCTTTTAATGGCGGTTGCCCTGAGATACCCTTCCCGAGATGAGCTTCCATGGAATCCTAAACCCTGGACTACCATAGATGAGGGAATTAAGCGCTTGAGAGAATTTGCTGTTAGAGAGCTACTCTATGGTGAACATGAAACTCTGAATCCTGATGACATTCCTGTGGGTATTGGTCTTGCTAAAAAGATCATCAAACTTGCTCCTTCTAATTATGCAAACACTCTGGCAAGAAGAATTCTGTCAAGAAATTATGGTGGAGCTTCTCCTACGGTTGGCCAATTCAGTGATCAAATGAGGCAATTGGAGGATAGCATGACACGTATTTCTTTGGTTTCAGCCATTGAAACTCTGTCTGGAAAAATTGAGAGTTGCATGAGGGATCTGAAAGATTCCATATCCCAAATGCCACAGAGGGATAATTCTAATTCTTTCTCCAGGTGGATACAAGTTTCACCTGTGAGGAACACATGTCCTCCAAGGAGGTCATTCCAAAACAGATCAAATTAAAACAGACCACCAAGGCAGTCACGTAGGACTATTTGGATAAATCTGCGTGATCAGTTTGGTGAGTACGTGAACCAGCGGGATGGCCAACCAACTTCTAATCTTTTCAGGAGGCTGAGGGAATTGCAAAGTGGCAGAACTCAAGGTAGCAATACCAGAAGGGTAGCTGTTACTTCCACAGTTCCCCAGAACAACTCTAGTAGCTCCAACAGTGGCTCCAGTTATAACATGCAAAGCTATAAAACTGCACACTGTGCGTAATGCACATGTGGGCACATTCCCCATAACTATGGATGTCCTGCCTCCTGCCAGGGAGAGGAGAGGGATTACACAGATAACAGAATCTATTGGGATGTGTACATCCAGTGGCCTGGCACTTCACAATTTCGCAAGTACAGGGCCTTGGTTGACACAGGAGCTCAGTTCACCATAATACCATCAAATTATCAGGGATCAGAGTCTATAACTATTGTGGGAGTCACTGGTGGATCTCAAGAGTTAAGTAAGGTGGAGGTTAATATAAGTTTAACTGGTAAAGAATGGAGGAAGCATACAATTGTGACCCAACCTGATGAACCTTGTATTTTGGGAATTGATTTTCTGAGAGAAGGGCGTTTCAAAGACCCTAGAGGTTACAAATGGGCTTTTGGAGTAGCTACTGTAGAAATTGATGGTCAAAACTTGAAGCTGTCTGTTAGACCTGAACTTTCTGATGATACTGCAGTAGTGGGAGAACATAAGATACAGGACATTAAATTGCCAGTTGCTTTTCAGACTGTGTATCACAGACAGTACAGAACCAACCATGACTCTTTATTGCCCATTCAGTATCTGATTCGTCAGTTGGAGAGTCAGAAATTTGTCAGCAAAACTCTTTCACCTTTCAACAATCCAGTGTGGCCTGTGCGAAAGCAGAATGGAGGCGGGTATCTGACGGTCAACTACTGAGCCCTAAATGAAGTGACACCACCTATGAGTGCAGCAGTACCAGACATAATGGAACTTCAGTATGAGCTCAAATCCAAAGAGGCCAAATGGTATGCTACCATAGACATTGCTAATGCATTTTTCTCTATTCCCACAGCAGAGGAATGCAGGCCTCAGTTTGCTTTCACCTGGAGAGGAATCCAGTACACTTTCAACAGATTGCCAATGGGCTGGATCCAAAGCTCAAGCATCTGTCATGCAGTGATCCACAATGCTCTGGAGAAAGGTGGTGCTCCAGAACACATCCAGTTCATCGATGATATCATCATCTGGGGAAAAACTGCTGAGGAAGTCTTTGAGAAAGGTAACAAAATCATTGACATTCTTCTGGATGCAGGTTTTGCCATCAAATTAGACAAGATGAAAAGACCTACCACAGAGATTCAGTTTCTGGGAGTGCGGTGGCAGGATGGACACCGACACATTCCAGTGGATGTGGTAAATAGAGTCTCTACCACGGCAAATCCCACAAACAAGCAAGAAACCCTACATTTCTTGGGGATAGTGGGATTTTGGAGACTGCACATTCCTGGATACAGTCAGACTGTGAAACCTCTGTATGATGTGACTCGAAAGAGAAACCATTTCCACTGGGGACCTGAACAACAAGCAGCCTTTGACCAGATAAAGGAAGAGGTAATTCAAGCAATGGGTCTGGGACCTGTCCGAGATGGTGCTGACATTGAGAACATTTTGTACACGGCTGCAAGTGACAATGGTCCAACCTGGTGCTTGTGGCAAAAAGCTCCATGTGAGACACGAGAACGACCTCTTGGTTTCTGGAGTCGAGGTTACAGAGGTTCAGAGGCTAATTATACTCCAACAGAAAAAGAGATTCTAGCTGCCTATGAAAGGGTAAAAGCATCTTCTGAAGTAATTGGAACTGAATTACAACTTCTCTTAGCTCCCAGATTACCAGTTTTGAATTGGATGTTCAAAGGCAAAGGATCCACACCACATCATGCCAGATTCAACATGGTCTAAGTGGACGGCTCTGATAACACAGAGAGCTCGAATGGGAAATCTTGAAAGACCTGGTCTAGTAGAGATGATCTCAAGTTGGCCTGAAGCTACCAACTGTGCTAAACCTGAGAGGTGAAAGTATCTCGTGCTGAGGAAGCTCCTCCTTACAGTGACCTTTCTCATGATGAAAAGAAATATGCTTTGTTCACAGACGGTTCCTGTCGTCTTGTCGGAAACAAGCGAGGGTGGAAGTCTGCAGTGTGGAGTCCAACACACTGAGTTGCAGAGGCAAAGGAGGAGAAGGAGAATCCAGTCAGTTCGCAGAGGTAAAAGCTGTCCAGCTAGCTCTCGATGTAGCTGAATGTGAGAGATGGCCAAAGCTTTATCTCTACACTGACTCATGGATGGTAGCCAATGCTCTATGGGGTTGGCTAAAGAAGTGGGAGAAGAATGGTTGGCAGAGAAGAGGAATACCCATTTGGGCAGCCGACCTGTGGCAGAACATTGCTGATTGAGTTGAGAGAATTCCAGTGAAAGTGAGACACATCAATGCTCACATTCCTAAGAGCAAAGCTACTGAGGAACAACAACACAACCATCAGGCAGATCTAGCTGCAAGAGTTTCTCAAGTAGACATGGACTCTAATCTTGATCTCGACAGGGAATACTGAGGTGAGATATTCTCAGCTTGGTGGGCTCATGATTCATCAGGACATCAAGGCAGAGATGCAACATTCCAATGGGCTCATGACAGATCCATAGACATTTCCATGGATGCTATCACACAAGTCATCCATGACTGTGACATTTGTGCTGCTATTAAGCAGGCAAAACGACTTAAGCCCTTGTGGTATGGTGACACATGGTCCAAGTAGAAGTATGGTGAAGCTTGGCAGATTGACTACATCACTCTACCATGTTCTTGTTCTGGTAAGTAATACATGCTTACTATGGTAGAGGCAAACACCGGATGGTTGGAAACTTGTCCAATTCCACATGCAACTGCACGCAACACCTTTCTCGGTCTGGAGAGACAAATCCTGTGGATACACGGAACTCCAGAGAGGATTGAGTCAGACAACTCAACTGAGGTCCTGAACACCTTCTTTGCCTCAATTTTTAACAGTAAGGCAGGAGTTCAGGACAAGTGGCCTCCGGAGATGGGTGATGGGGTCGAGGAGCAGTGTAATGCCCTGGAAATCCATGAGGAATTAGTTTTGGACCTGCTGAGTCACTTGGATATTCACAAGTCCATGGGACCAGATGGGATCCATCCTAGGGTGCTGAGAGAGCTGACAGATGTGCTAGCTAGGCCACTCTCCATCATTTTCCTCCAGTCCTGGCTCACAGGTGAGGACCCAGATGACTGGAAACTGACCAGTGTGGTCCCCATCCACAAGAAGGGTTGGATGGAGGAACCTGGAAACTACAGGCCGGTCAGCCTGACCTCAGTGCCAGGGAAAGTGATGGAGCAGATTATCCTGGCGGCAATAACTGCACACCTGAAGGAAGGCCAAGGGCTCAGGTCCAGCCAACATGGATTTAGGAAGGGCAGATCCTGCCTCTCCAATCTGATCTCCTTCTATGATCAGGTGACCCGTCTGGTGGATGTGGGGAGGCCTGTGGATGTGGTCTGCCTGGACTTCAGCAAGGCCTTTGACACCGTCCCCCACAGCAAACTGCTGACTAAACTGTCAGCCCGTGGATTGGACCATTACACTCTGTGCTGGGTTAGGAAGTAGCTGGAGGGCCGGGCCCAGAGAGTGGTAGTGAATGGTGCCACATCCAGCTGGAGGCCAGTCACCAGTGGTGTCCCCCAGGGATCAGTGCTGGGCCCCGTCCTCTTCAACATATTCATCGATGATCTGGATGAAGGAGTAGAGTCAGTCATCAGCAAGTTTCCAGATGACACAAAGTTGGGGGCAGATGTTAGTCAGTTAGAGGGTAGAAAGGCTCTGCAGAGGGACCTCAACTGACTGGAGAGATGGGCAGAGTCCAATGGGATGGCATTCAACAAGTCCAAGTGCCGGGTGCTGCATTTTGGCTATGGCAATCCCATGTAGAGCTATAGGCTGGAGTCGGAGTGGCTGGAGAGCTCCCAAACAGAGAGGGACCTGGGGGTGCTGATTGACAGCCACCTGAATATGAGCCAGCAGTGTGCCCAGGTGGCCAGGAGGGCCAATGGCATCCTGGCCTGCATTAGGAATAGTGTGGCCAGCAGGAGCAGGGAAGTCATTCTGCCCCATACTCTGCATTGGTTAGGCCACACCTTGAGTACTGTGTCCAGTTCTGGGCCCCTCAGTTTAAGAAGTGCATCGAAACACTTGAAGATGTCCAGAGAAGGGCAACAAGGCTGGGGAGAGGCCTTGAACACAAGCCCTGTGAGGAGAGGCTGAGGGAGCTGGGATTGTTTAGCCTGGAGAAGAGGAGGCTCAAGGGTGACCTCATTGCCCTCTACAACTACCTGAAGGGTGGCTGTAGCCAGGAGGGGGTTGGCCTCTTCTCCCAGGTAACCAGCATCAGAACAAGGGGACACAGTCTCAAGCTGCGCCAGGGGAGGTTCAGACTCGAGGTGAGGAGGAAGTTCTTCACTGAGTGAGTAATTTGGCATTGGAACGGGTTGCCCAGGGAGGTGGTTGAGTCATCGACCCTGGAGGTGTTCAAGGGGAGATTGGACGGGGCACTTGGTGCCATGGTCTAGTCATGGGGTCTGTGTTGATAGGTTGGACCCGATGATCTCCGAGGTCCTTTCCAACCTAAGTGATACTGTGATACTATGTGATACAACGGAACTCATTTCAACAACAACCTTGTAAAAAACTGGGCAAAAGAGCACGGTATTGAGTGGATATTCCACATTCCCTACTATGCACCAGCTTCAGGGAAGATTGAACGCTACAACGGTTTGTTGAAGACCACTCTTAAAGCCATGGGCGGTGGATCTTTGAAAAACTAGGAAAAACATTTAACACAAGCAACCTGACTGGTAAATAGTAGAGGTTCAGTGAACCGCGCTGGACCTGCACATTCAGATCTGCTACAGAAAGTAGAAGGTGATAGAGTTCCTGTTGTTAGAGAAAAGAATCTGCTAGGTAAAACTGTTTGGGTATTTTCACCCTCAGGAGAGGCTAAACCTGTCCGAGGGGTGGTTTCAGCTGAAGGTCTGGGTCACACTTATTGGGTAATGCAAGAGAATGGTGAAATTCAGTGTATTCCACAAAGAAATTTAACTTTAGCTGAAAGAGTTTAATTTCAAACTGTTGTGCAGCTACATCACATCCAAAGGAAGAATCAACGAGGAATCTACAGTGCACAAACCCTGAGAACCCTGAGAGCCCTGAGTCAACTAAGAGACCCTGAGAATCCTTGTTTCCCTTTGCTTCACTTCGTTGGTGAAGTAACAAACTGTTTTCCATTTTTCTCATTTTCTGATTTTCTTGGACTTTTGAATTATCTACATCTGAGCATAGCCAGAATGAACAATGAACTTTACTCACGAACTGTAAATGTCATCTTAGATTGGATGGACAGTATGAACATCCAATGAAATTTTTTAGAAGGGGTGGACTGTGACCGTTTGAGGCTGTCCCTTTAAGGAAGGGGACATTGTGGTGGAATGTCTGTAAACAAAAGACAGATCTAAACTAATTTCATTGGTAGATTGTGGGGAAGCACCTTTTGAACTGGGAGTACAGCAGTTTTCTCATCATTCTTTTTTCCCCTCCTTCGGTGGCTTGCAGCTCGCAGCTTTCTGGGCTCTTGGCCAGGCTTGACCTTGAAGCAGATAAAAGTGTGAGGCCTTTTCTAACATTCTAACACGTAACTGCTTTTTAATTAACAGTTTCTCTTTTCCTCTCTTTCTAACCCTCTCTGGGGAACGGGGGAGAGAAGGGGGAGCAGGGGTGGGGAATCCCCCTCAGTAGAGGAGGGAACTCCATTTCTGTCTTACTTTGTTGTATATTTCTGTATATATTGTAAATACTGTAAATTCTGTATATATTTCCCTGCGTTCCCTAAATTGCTTTGTAAATATGCAGCACCCACTCCTTTGCTAATCCAGCTGTGCATTTTTTTTTCCTTTCAATTTTCTTCCCTCTACTCATGGAGGGGGAAAGGGCCCAGCCTTTCCCTCAACCCTACGACATCAGAACAGTTAGAGGTTTTGAACATTAAAGTAATAAGACCAAGAGAGAAATGGAGAGAGTATAGATGAAAGTGCAAAGGGCATATTTTAGTATCAGTATGAATTTACTGTGTATCACAGTGATTTTGAGAGCTATATAGGCAAATGTAGAAACATGCAGAACTCAGGCTTGAGCTCTGAAGTACCTCTTTATTTTAGATCCAAATAAAAACACTGTGTGAACATTCATTCTCAAACTAGAGCTCCTCAAAGGTGAATACCAAGTTCGAGGTTAATTTTGTTGCAAGACATCTGCTTTTGTTACATTCAGAGATAATAAAAAGCAAGCAATATCTGGTGAAGTAAATCATCACCAACATAAACTACTCAAGCCAATGCACAGGTCAATCCTATTGCATGCATATATATGTCATTTAGTTGTCCCAAGCAGTATCCACAAACTGTTATTGTTTTCCCTTATGCACAGATGGGCAATAGGCTCTGTTTTATACAGGTACTGGTAACATCTCTTGCTCAGAAGGCAGTGACATACAAAGAAAGCAAAGAAATAACTTTCACAGTTTTTTGTGTTTTCCCACTTATCAATCAAATTCCCTCTGACATTTCTTCATGTATGGATTATTGCAAAAACAATGAACCAATGTGAAATGATAATGTTGTAAAGCTACAGAAATGAGATTGGTAGGAGTAACCCCTTTCTCACTGTGTTTCCAAGTACCTCTCCACTCTGAATCCCCAGCAGTGTTTAAGTTTCAGTTCTATATGACAAAGCTAATCAAGTGACACTCAGGAAAATTGATTTGGGTTTTCAATCTAGTTTCAGATCCCTATTGTACTTATTTCAAATAGCATTTGTTATTCTCTGCATATCCTTAGGAGCATGCCCTGTCAAGAAATGCCATACAACTTCAAAACATGTTTTTTTCCCACCTCTATAACTTTTTATGTATTCTCTTTCTACATTTTATTACAGCATAACATCTAAAAATGAAATAAAGATTATAGGCAATGCTTCAGGACCTGTAGTTCTATGGCTTGCCCTGAATATCAAATTTTATTGATAGGAACTTGCTGCTATACCACTGTAAATTGCCATAATCTCCCCAGTGACCATCCCTGTAATTATTTCTGTTTGGAAATGAAAGATTTGATCAGCAGAGTGATTTCTCTTTACTTTATATTTCCCACTCCCTTTCAATCTGTCTTTCCTGGACTGTGCGTTTTCTCTTCATGGGGAATTTGAAGATTAAATCTGTATTTATTTGCCACAGTTATCTCTAGAAGTGAAAGAAAACAACAGATTGTAGAAAAGAAAGACAGAAAAAAAACAACCAAACAACAAACAAGCAAACAAACTAAACCAAACCAAAACAGAGAAAAGCAGGAAGGAAGAAAGGAGAATGAGAGGACATAGACAAAGAGTCATCCATTTAAGAACAATTATATTCTTTTTTTTTTTTTTTTTATTTCCAAAGGGAAGAAATTAAATAAAGCACAGAACAATCCAGCACCTGATAATATTGGTAGAATTTCTTCTGAAATTTAAAATTTATTTTTACTGTGTATCTATAAACCTTAATTTCATGTGTCAGAACCTGAGCAATAGGGATTTTTTTGTGGCAATGTAAGCCAGATTTTGAAGCTTATTCAAGTTCAAACAAATTAGAAAAGACAGTTCAGAATATCTGTAAAGAAACATCAGCTGAAGGCAGGTTTCCATTTCCTCCATGTTACAGTAATTTATTAGTGTAATAGAAAACTGGCAAGGACAAAAAAATAGTTTGTAATTGCTTTAGCTTCCTTTAAACACTGGACTGAAAGTCAAGTGTCGCACAGCCTCCATTTCCAGGACTGCTATTAATGTTTTATAAGATAGAGAAGTGCTGTCCTATGCCTAGGCCTTGGATTTTCTCTTGTGCAGATAGAAATAATGCTGCTTCTTTTTGCCCTCATTTCTTTGAGGATTATCTACCCTAGAATATGCGGTATAGAGCAGTAAGTAGACTTGCAACAGCAGAAAGTTATACAAAAGAAAGGAATTATATGGTCCTACTCAGAGATTAAATTTAGGGCATTGAGAACAGTGTAGGGATGACAGAATAACATTATGCTAGTGTGTTAATGAGGATTACAAAAAAGCTTTCACTAAAGTATCACACTGTCGTGGGGTGGAAAGGTAAGGCCAGGAAGCCTCCTCCCTTCCCCCTTGTAAAGTAAAGGGAAAGAAAATTGAAGGGAAAGGAAAAAAAAAAACCTCACAGCTGAATTAGCAAAGCAGTGGAGCTGTATATTTACAAAGCAATATGGGATATGCAGGGGAATATATACAAATTTACAATATTTACAATATATACAAAGATATACAACAGAGTAACACAGAAATGAGAGTTCCCCCCCTTGCTGAGGGGATTCCCCACCTCTGCTCTCCCCCTCTCTCCCCCTCTTCCCCAGAGCAGGTTAGAAAAGAGAGAGAAAGAGAAAAAAAAATTAGAAGCAGTTTGTGTTAATTGGAAAGGGGTTAATACAGGCCTTATCAGGTTTGTCAGTTTGAAGGCCGAAGCCTTGGCAGAAAGCCCAGCACAGAGAGAGCTGCTGCACTGTGGAGGAGCGGAAGCAAGACTGATAGAAAAGTGCTGGAATGCCCAGTTCACTCCCAGTTCAGAAGGTGCTTCCTCCCACTTCACCAATGAAATTAGTTTAGATTCTTCTTTCGTTTACCAACATCCGTCCACCATATTCCCTCTCTTAAGGGGACAGGCTCAACCGGCCACACACACTAAGGAGTCTAACCAGCTCCTGAACCTAGACCTAGTTTCTTTGTGAGATCTTCTTAGGGAGTTGTGGTAGTGAGGTGGATTGTGAACTGGTTAAAGAAAAGAAGTCAGAGAGTTGTGCTCAATGAGCCAGAGTCCAGATGGAGGCCTGTATCTAATGGAGTCCCTCAGGGTTCAGTACTGGGACCAGTGCTATTCACTATATTTCTCAATGACCTGGATGAGGGCACCAAATGCACTGTCAGAAAGTTTGCCGGTGACACGAAAATGGGTGGAGTGGATCACAGAATCACAGAATCACAGAATTTCAGGGGCTGGAAGGGACCTCAAATGATCATCTACTCTAACCCCCCTGTCAGAGCAGGATCACCTACACCACATTACACAGGAACGCATCCAGGCGAGTTTTGAATATCTCCAGAGAGAGAAACTCCACAACCTCCCTTGTCAGCCTGTTCCAGTGTTCTGTCACCCTCATAGTGATTTTTTTTTTCCTCATATTTACATGAAACTTCTTATGCCTCAACTTCCATCCATTGCCCCTTGTTATGTAATTGGGCATTACCAAGAACAGCCTGGCTCCATCCCCTTGGGATTCACCTTTCACATATTTATAAACATTGATGAGGTCACCTCTCAGTCTCCTGTTCTCCAACCTAAAGAGCCCTCAGCTCCTTTGGTCTCTTTTCATACGGGAGATGTTCCATTCCCTTAATGATCCTTGTGGCTCTGCGTCGGACTCTTTCAAATAGCTCACTGTCTTTCTTGAACTGAGTGGGCTAGAACTGGACAAAATATTCCAGATGTGGCCTCACCAGTGCAGAGTAAAGGGGGAGGAGAACATCCATTGATCTACTGATCACATGCCTTCTAATCCACCCCAGAATGACACTGGCCTTCCTGGCCACAAGAGCACATTGCTGGCTCATGGTCATCCTTCCATCCGCAAGGACCCCAGGTCCCTTTCCTCTTCACTATTCATCAGCAAGTCCCATGGCACACTAGAGGGTTGTGCTGCCATTCAGCAGGACTTAGGCAGGCTGGAGAGTTGGGCAAGTGTAGAGGCTTGCTTGTGAGAAAGAACAACCCCATGTATCAATATAGATTGGGAACTGACCTGCTGGAGAGCAGTGAAGATGAAAAGGACCTGGGGGTCTTAGTGGATGGAAGGTTCACCATGGGCAAAGAATGTGCTCTTGTGGCCAAGGTCAATGCCATCCTGGGATGTTTTATAAGGGGTGTAGCTAGTAGGTTGAGAGTGGTTCTCTTTCCTCTTTACTCTGCCCTGGTGAGTCCACATCTGGAATATAGTGTCCAGTTCTGGGTCCCTCTGTTCAAGGGAACTGCTTGAAACAGTCCAACACAGCCACACAAATTATTAAGGAAGTGGACATCTTTGTTATGAGGAGAGACTGAGGGAGCTGGGACTTTTCAGCTTGGAGAAGATGAGCTTAAGGGTGACCTCACTCATGTTCATAAATAAATGAAGGATGAGCACCAAGAGTCAGGGTCTTCTTCACAATACCCAATGACAGGACAAGGGGAAATAGGATGTTCCATGGAAAGATTAAAAAAAAAAAAATTTCACTGTGAGACTGGCATAACATTGGAATAGCCTGCCCAGTGGGGTTGTGGAGTCTTCCTCTCTGGAGATATTCAAAGCCCACCTGGACACATTCCTGTGTGATCTGGTAAAAGTGCCTCTGCTCTGGCAGGAGGGTCAGACTAGATGATCTTTCAAGGTCCCTTCCAACCCCTAACATTCTGTGATTTGTGATTCTGTGATTCTGTGTTTTATTTCACTTTGTTGCTCAGATATGTCTCAAAGCTGAGAATCATCTTGACAGCAATACAAAGAGGGTGTACTTAGGCTACATAATTATTACCTTTTTTAGATGTCACTCACTTAACCTAAGTTGCATGAGAAGAAAGATTTTATTTGTTTGTTTATTTATTTATTTATTTATTTATTTATTTATTAACATAAATGTAGCAAACACCTTCCAGTTACTGGCAAGCTGGGGCACTTATTAGTCTATGAATAGTGTGAATTCTCTCCTGTTGTGACATATATATACAGATATGACCATACCACTTTACTTCCCCTGAACTAAAGCAGATTTAAAGCAGATTTCTCCCCCCCACCATTAAACAAATTATTAGAACACTTGAATCATTAGTTTTTTTAGGTTTAATATATAAGGATAACTCTAAATAAAAATATAAATATAAAATAATAGAATTGTCTTGATTGGAAGAGACCTTCAAGATCATCTAGTTTAACACTCAACCTAAACCCACCATGACTATGAATGCATGTCCCAAAGTAGCATGCTCACATGTTTCTTGAACACCTACAGGGATGGTTATTTCACCACCTCCCTGGGCAACGTATTTCAATGCCTGATCACTCTTTCACTAAATAACTTTTTTCCTAATATTTAATCTAAACTTACCCTGGCACATTTCAGGCCAATTCCTAAAATTTTGTCAGTTGTTACTAGGGAGAAAAGATCAGCTTCCATCTCATTACAACCTTCTTTCATGTAGTAATAGAGAACAATGAAGTCTCCCCTCGGCCTCATCCAGACTAAATATTCGCGGTTCCCTTAGGTGATCCTCATATGCCCTCACCAGCTTTGTTGCCCATCCCTAGACATGCTGTAGATACTCAAAGTCTTTCACAGAATGACAGAATGTTAGGGGCTGGAAAGGACCTCAAAAAATCATCTAGTCCAACCCTCTTGCTAGAGCAGGAGCATTTATACCAGACACAGGAACTCATCCAGGTGGATCTTGAATATCTCCACAGAGGGAGACTCCACAACTCCTCTGGGCAGCCCATTCCAGTGTTCTGTCGCCTTCACAGTGAAATAATAATTCTTCCTGTTTCCATGAAACTTCCTATGCCTCAACTTCCACCCATTGCCCCTTGTCCTGTCATCAGGCATTGTCAAGAAGAGCCTGGCTCCATCCACTTGGCGCTCACTCTTCACATATTTATGAACATGAGTGAGGTCACCCCTGAGTCTCCTCTTCTCCAAGCTGAAGAGCCCCAGCTCCCTTAGTCTCTCCTCATAAGGAAGATGTTCCACTCTCTTAATCATTTTCATGGCTCTGCACTGGATTCTTTCAAGGATTTCCCTGTCCTTCATGAACTGAGGGGCCTAGAACTGAGCACAATATTCCAGATGTGGCCTCACCAGGGTAGATTAGAGAAAGAGGAGAACCTCTCTCAACCTGATGACTACACCCCTTCTAATACATCCCAAAATGGCATTGACCTTCTTGGCCACAACAGCACTTTGCTAGCTCACGGTCAGCCTTCCATCCAATAGGACCCCCAGGTCCTTTTCCCCTTCACTGCTCTCCTGCAGGTCAGTACCCAATGTATACTGAGACAAGGAGTTGTTCTTTCCCAGGAGCAAGACTCTACAATTATCATAGTATCATAGTATAAGTCAGGGTTGGAAGTGACCACAAGGATCATCTAGTTCCAGCCCCGCTGCCTGTGACCATTTGAGGTGGTGCCTTTAACAAAGGGACACCATGGCCGAATGTTTTATAAACAAAATACAGGTCTAAACTAATTTCATTGGTGGAGAGGCAGAGCACTGCCTTAAGTTTTGATTCCCAGTGAGACTAGTCTCAGTCTTGCACTTTCTCCTTTCACAGATTGCGACTTCTGGGCTTTCGGCCAGACTGACCGTGAGCAGATAAGGCCTCTACTAACATATTCTGCTTTAATTAACAATTGCTTTTTTTCTGTCTTTCTAACGCTTTTCAGGGAAAAAGGGGAGAAAAGGGGAGTTGGGGGGAACCCTCCTCAGTAGAGGAGGGAATCTCATTCCTGTGTCACTTTGTTGTATATTTCTGTGTATATATTGTAAATATTGTAAATTCTGTATATAAACCTGCATTTCCTAAACTGCTTGTAAATACAGCACATTTCCTTTGCTAATCCGGCTGTGTTTTTTTTCTCTCTCTTTCATTTTTCTTTCCCTTCACTTATGGGGGGGATGAAGAAGGCTTGAGGCCTACCCCTCAATCCTCGACATTTTTTTCTTGGCTTCCCAATGAGTGGCAGATAATTAGCTTGATTTATTGCTTTATTGGTTTATTGTTTTATAGCCGGATTAGCAAAACATGAAGGTGCTGTGGATATTACAGGGTTTATTTTTGTCAATATTTGGGGCTCTGGTTTACAGATATTATTTGGGTTTGATTCTGGATTACCTGGGTAAATATTTGGTGCGTACAATTTATTTGTGGTGTATGTACAGAGTCAGACTATGGTATGGAAAATGTGTGGATTTTTCTGGCCAGCAAGACACAAGAATGTGACCTCTAACACTCTCCCGATTGAGATAAAAGAGTTTAAGATCCCAGAAGAAGAAAGAGTAACTTTAAGTGATGGCTGGGATCCAAAGGTGATTTATTTGATGTGTGTAAATCTGCTGCTGGTGATGGTGATTGCATATCTTTGTATCGGGAGAGAAGGGTATCGAAAACGTGTTTTGTTATTAAAACTAGATCAAAGAGAAAACGGCGTGGCTCTGGGTCAGTCCCAGAGACGTCTACTGATGAGGAATGTGGAGAATATGTGTCAGTTAAAAAGAAAGCTAAAAAATTAATTGGAAAAGCTGCTCTGAATGGCTTTGCCGCTAATTCTGGCAAGCTGCCAGGGGCGGCGGCCAATATGGCATGTCCTTCTCCTCCTCCTCCTGTTTCTCCTTCGGCCATTAACGGGGCAACATCATTTCCGCCCACTCTCATGGTGGGACTGGAAGCCACTGCCCCAGCAGCTGATTTATCTCAGGACCTGTCAGCTTCTGTTAAGGTGGCTGTAAATTCAAACACAGCTCCAGTTAAGGTGGCTGTTTTCAAGACTAGAAGTGGAAAGACCAAAGATGATCCAGGAGCTAATGGAGGAGAAGAGCAGGACACTGATCCTACTGAGGGACATTCTACTAGAAAAGATACTGCTGATGAGGAAGAGAAGATTTGTTTTAAAGATCTAGCTGACTTAGTGACAGCGTAACAGGATAGAGATGCAGCTAGGAAAGGAGCTGGCAAAGGTGGTTCTCAGCTTAAAGAGATCCTTGAGAAAAGGGCAACAGGATTATTAGGACAACAAGTTGAGGGAGAGGAGGAGTCGGATGACATTTCGCACTGTTCCTCTCCAAGGGAAGAATTACAAAATGTCCGTAAAGATTACACCAGGGCAGATAAGGAGCCAGTTCTAGCTTCGCTTAGTAGGTGTTATGATACAGGTGCTCCAGCTCTAACAGTTGGAGACAAGTCAGCAGCTCAGTTAGGAACTCACTTGAGGGATAATGGAATAGATAGACATCTAGGCAAGGTTCTCGGTAAGGTTAATCTGTGGATATGCCTTTTAATGGCGGTTGCCCTGAGATACCCTTCCCGAGATGAGCTTCCATGGAATCCTAAACCCTGGACTACCATAGATGAGGGAATTAAGCGCTTGAGAGAATTTGCTGTTAGAGAGCTACTCTATGGTGAACATGAAACTCTGAATCCTGATGACATTCCTGTGGGTATTGGTCTTGCTAAAAAGATCATCAAACTTGCTCCTTCTAATTATGCAAACATTCTGGCAAGCAGAATTCTGTCAAGAAATTGTGCTAATTCAGTGATCAAATGAGACAATTGGAGGATAGCATGACACGTGTTTCTTTGGTTTCAGCCATTGAAACTCTGTCTGGAAAAATTGAGAGTTGCATGAGGGATCTGAAAGATTCCATATCCCAAATGCCACAGAGGGATAATTCGAATTCTCCCTCCAGGTGGATACAAGTTAAGGTGTGTGCAGGTGGATACAAGTTAAGGTGTGTGCATCTGGGTCGAGGCAATCCCAGGCACAAATACAGGCTGGGCAGTGACTGGCTGGAAAGTAGCCCTGAGGAGAGAGACTTGGGGGTGCTGGTGGACAAAAAGCTCAACATGAGCTCCCAATGTGCACTTGCAGCCCGCAAGGCCAATCAGATCCTGGGCTGCATCAGGAGAAGTGTGGCTAGCAGGTCGAGGGAGGTGATCCTCCCCCTCTACTCAGCCCTGGTGAGACCCCACCTGGAGTACTGTGTCCAGTTCTGGAGCCCCTATTACAAGAGGGATGTGGAGGTGCTGGAACGTGTCCAGAGAAGGGCCACAAGGATGATCAGAGGGCTGGAGCACCTCTCCTATGAGAGCAGACTGAGGGAGTTGGGGCTGTTCAGTCTGCAGAAGAGAAGGCTCCGAGGTGACCTCATTGTGGCCTTCCAGTATCTGAAGGGGGCCTACAGGAAGGCTGGGGAGGGACTTCTCAGGATGTCAGGTAGTGATAGGACTAGGGGGAATGGAATGAAGCTGGAGGTGGGGAGATTCAGGCTAGATGTGAGGAGGAGGTTCTTCACCATGAGAGTGGTGAGACCCTGGAATGGGTTGTCCAGGGAGGTGGTCGAGGCCCCGTCCCTGGGGGTGTTTAAGAGCAGGCTGGATGAGGCTCTGTCCAGCCTGATCTAGTGTGGGGTTTCCCTGCCCATGGCAGGGGGGTTGGAACTAGATGATCCTTGTGGTCCCTTCCAACCCTGAATGAAACTATGAAACTATGAAACTATAAGTTTCATCTGTCAGGAATACACGTCCTCCAAGGAGGTCATTCCAAAACAGATCAAATCAAAACAGACCACCAAGGCAGTCACGTGTGACTACTTGGAAAACTCTACCTGATAAGTTTGGTAAGAACATGAACCACTGGGATGGCCAACCAACTTCTAATCTTTTCAGGAGGCTGAGGGAATTGCAAAGTGACAGAACTCCAGGTAGCAATACCAGAAGCGTAGCTGTTACTTCCACAGTTCCCCAGAACAACTCTAGCAGCTCCAATAGTGGCTCCAGCTATAACACTGCACACTGTGCGCAATGCACGTGTGGGCATGTTCCCCATAACTAGGGGTGTCCTGCCTCCTGCCAGGGGGAGGACAGGAATAACAGAGATAATAGAATCTATTGGGATGTGTACATCCAGTGGCCTGGCACTTCACAATTTCGCAAGTACAGGGCCTTGGTTGACACAGGAGCTCAGTTCACCGTAATGCCATCAAATTATCAGGGATCAGAGTCTATAACTATTGTGGGAGTCACTGGTGGATCTCAAGAGTTAAGTAAGGTGGAGGTTAATATAAGTTTAACTGGTAAACAATGGAGGAAGCATACAGTTGTGACCCAACCTGATGAACCTTGTATTTTGGGAATTGATTTTCTGAGAGAAGGGCGTTTCAAAGACCCCAGAGGTTACAAATGGGCTTTTGGAGTAGCTACTGTAGAAATTGATGGTCAAAACTTGAAGCTGTCTGTTAGACCTGAGCTTTCTGATGAATCTGCAGTAGTGGGACAACACAAGATACAGGACATTAAATTGCCGGTTGCTTCTCAGACTGTGTATCACAGACAGTACAGAACCAACCGTGGCTCTTTGTTGCCATTCAGAATCTGATTCGTCATTTGGAGAGTCAGAAAGTTGTCAGCAAAACTCTTTCACCTTTCAACAATCCAGTGTGGCCTGTGAGAAAGCAGAATGGAGGCTGGTGTCTGACGGTCGACTACCGAGCCCTAAATGAAGTAACGCCACCTATGAGTGCAGCAGTACCAGACATGATGGAGCTCCAGTATGAGCTGGAATCCAAAGAGGCCAAATGGTATGCTACCATAGACATTGCTAATGCATTTTTGTCTATTCCCACAGCAGAGGAATGCAGGCCTCAGTTTGCTTTCACCTGGAGAGGAATCCAGCACACTTTCAACAGATTGCCAATGGGCTGGATCCAAAGCTCAAGCATCTGTCATGCAGTGATCCACAATGCTCTGGAGAAAGGTGGTGCTCCAGAACACATCCAGTTCATCGATGATATCATCGTCTGGGGTAAAACTGCTGAGGAAGTCTTTGAGAAAGGTAACAAAATCATTGACATTCTTCTGAATGCAGGTTTTACCATCAAACGAGACAAGGTGAAAAGACCTACCACAGAGATTCAGTTTCTGGGAGTGTGGTGGCAGGATGGACACCGACACATTCCAGTGGATGTGGTAAATAGAGTCTCTACCACGGCAAATCCCACAAACAAGCAAGAAACCCTACATTTCTTGGGGATAGTGGGATTTTGGAGACTGCACATTCCTGGATACAGTCAGACTGTGAAACCTCTGTATGATGTGACTCGAAAGAGAAACCATTTCCACTGGGGACCTGAACAACAAGCAGCCTTTGACCAGATAAAGCAAGAGGTAGTTCAAGCAGTGGGTCTGGGACCTGTCCGAGATGGTGCTGACATTGAGAACATTTTGTACACGGCTGCAAGTGACAATGGTCCAACCTGGTGCTTGTGGCAGAAAGCTCCATGTGAGACACGAGAACGACCTCTTGGTTTCTGGAGTCGAGGTTACAGAGGTTCAGAGGCTAATTATACTCCAACAGAGAAGGAAATTTTAGCTGCCTATGAAGGAGTAAAAGCATCTTCTCAAGTGATTGGAACTGAATCACAACTTCTCTTAGCTCCCAGATTACCAGTTTTGAATTGGATGTTCAAAGGCAAAGGCTCCACACCACATCATGCCAGATTCAACATGATCTAAGTGGATGGCTCTGATAACAAAGAGAGCTCGAATGGGAAATCTTGAAAGACCTGGTCTAGTAGAGATGATCTCAAGTTGGCCTGAAGGTACCAATTGTGGTAAACCTCCAGAGGAGAAAGTAACTCATCCTGAGGAAGCTCCTCCTTACAGTGACCTTTCTGATGATGGAAAAGAAATATGCTTTGTTCACAGACGGTTCCTGTCATCTTGTCGGAAACAAGCGAGGGTGGAAGTCTGCAGTGTGGAGTCCAACACACTGAGTTGCAGAGGCAAAGGATGAAGAAGGAGAATCCAGTCAGTTCGCAGAGGTAAAAGCTGTCCAGCTAGGTCTCGATGTAGCTGAATGTGAGAGATGGCCAAAGCTTTATCTCTACACTGACTTATGGATAGTAGCCAATGCTCTATGGGGTTGGCTAAAGAACTGGAAGAAGAATGGTTGGCAGAGAAGAGGAATACCCATTTGGGCAGCTGATCTGTGGCAGAACATTGCTGATTGAGTTGAGAGAATTCCAGTGAAAGTGAGACACATCGATGCTCACATTCCTAAGAGCAAAGCTACTGGGGAACAACAACACAACCATCAGGCAGATCTAGCTGCAAGAGTTTCTCAAGTAGACATGGACTCTAATCTTGATCTCGACAGGGAATACTGAGGTGAGATATTCTTAGCTTGGTGGGCTCATGATTCATCAGGACATCAAGGCAGAGATGCAACATACCAATGGGCTCGTGACAGATCCATAGAGATTTCCATGGATGCTATCACACAAGTCATCCATGACTGTGACATTTGTGCTGCTATTAAGCAGGCAAAACGACTTAAGCCCTTGTGGTATGGTGACACATGGTCCAAGTAGAAGTATGGTGAAGCTTGGCAGATTGACTACATCACTCTACCACGTTCTCGTTCTGGTAAGCAATACATGCTTACTATGGTAGAGGCAAACACTGGATGGTTGGAAACTTATCCAATTCCACATGCAGCTGCACGAAGCACCATTCTCGGTCTGGAGAGACAGATCCTGTGGAGACACAGAACTCCAGAGAGGATTGAGTCAGACAACAGAACTCATTTCAAGAACAACCTTGTAAAGAACTGGGCAAAAGAGCACAGTGTTGATTGGATATTCCACATTCCTTACTATACACCAGCTGCAGGGATGATTGAACGCTACAACGGTTTGTTGAAGACCACTCTTAA
Organism: Melanerpes aurifrons; assembly: GCA_011125475.1. Classification (NCBI taxonomy): domain Eukaryota; kingdom Metazoa; phylum Chordata; class Aves; order Piciformes; family Picidae; genus Melanerpes; species Melanerpes aurifrons. The sequence goes on along the minus strand of WWNC01000076.1, from coordinate 3,310,263 downwards.
AGCCGTGGAGGGTGGATCTTTGAAAAACTAGGAAAAACACTTAGCACAAGCAACCTGGCTGGTAAATAGTAGAGGTTCAGTGAACCGAGCTGGACCTGCACATTCAGATCTGCTACAGAAAGTAGAAGGTGATAGGATCCCTGTTGTTAGAGAAAAGAATCTGTTAGGCAAAAGTGTTTGGGTATTTTCTCCCTGAGGAGAGGCTAAACCTGTCCAAGGGGTGGTTTCAGCTGAAGGTCTGGGTCACACTTATTGGGTAATGCAAGAGAATGGTGAAATTCAGTATATTCCACAAAGAAATTTAGCTGAAAGAGTTTAATTTCAAACTGTTGTGCAGCTACGTTGCATCCAAAGGAAGAATCAACGAGGAATCTACAGTGCACAAACCCTGAGAACCCTGAGAGCCCTGAGTGTACCAAGAGATCCTGAGAATCCCTGTTTTCCTCTTCTTCGCTTCTTTGTCGAAGTGATAAACTTTTTTCCATTTTTCTCATTTCCTGATTTTCTTTTACTTGTGAATCACCTACATCTGAGTGTAGCCAGAATGGACTATGAACTTTTCTTACAAACTGTAAATATTGTTTTGAATTGGATGGACAGTATGAACATCCAATGAAATTGTTTAGAAGGGGTGGACTGTGGCCATTTGAGGCTGTGCCTTTAAGAAAGAGACAGTGCTGGGACGCTATGCTGAATGTTTTGGAATATTAATGAAAACAATCCTATATTCTAAACTAATTTCATTGGTGGATTGGTAGAATGCAGTTTTAAGTTTAGGTGCAGCTGGAACTTTCCTCAATTTGCTCCTTTCCTTTTCCCTTTCCAGCTCGTCTGCTTCTGGGCTCCCTGCCAGAGTGACCTTGAACAGATAAGCAACTAAGGCCTACTAATACTTTGCTTTATTTTTCTCTCTTTCTAACCCTCTTTGGGGAAAAAGGGGAGAGAAGGGGGTGCATGGGGGGAACCCTCCTCCGGAGGAGGGAATTTCTTTCCTGTATTATTGCTTTTTTTACTTTGCTGTATATTTCTGTATATATGTGGTAAATACTGTAAATTGTGTATATATTCTGCATTCCCCAAAATTACTTGTAAATATAGCATTTTCCCTTTGCTCCTCCCACTGGCTAGCTGTGTCTTTTTTCTTCCTCTGTGTGGGAGAGAGAAGGCTGGGCCCTTTTCTCTCAAATCCTCCACAGTAGTAATGAGGCATTTGTGAGTGGAGATCATGCATACTAGAGTAGCATTCTTCTCAGCTTTTACACAGCACAATTTGTGTAGTTTAACTGAAGACAGGTGGAATTTATAATGCTGGGTGTGAGATACGTGAAACCACACAGTACCTACTGTCTCAGCAGGTTTAATGTTTATAGAATTGTTCCTGTGCACTTAATAAAATATTTTTAAATTTTAAAAGAACATTATTTCACTTGTTACACAAGGCTAGAGTGGTGTAAATGCAAGCAATATGTGTTAATCAGGTTTTCATTTTAATCTCAGCCCATAAGAGATACGAGGCAGGTGCAATCACCTGCAATATTAAGACAATATTTCAGAGATAGGTGGAAAATGCTTCCTCTAAGAAAAACCTTCTTTTAAGCATTAATTCCCGCTCACCTGCCACAATTCTGCCATCAGATGAAAATGCCCTTTGAAAATATGGTTAATAATCCTAAGAAATAAAAATCTATTCCTTTCTTCCTCCACATCAGATAGTGCCATGTTTCTTGTTCTTCCACATGGATTTATTCTATATTGATTCTAGTGTGGGTGATAATGGTTACATTATTGAAGTCTATTTGAGTTCAGTACAGCCTGTGAAGGTGTATGCAATTAGAGCACAGCTTACTGGCTCCACATTTCTCTGTTAACTCAAGAATATTTGTTCAAACCAGAGAATTCAGTATCATAACTATCTCTGATTCAAAAGGCTCATAGATGTTAAGAGATTCCCTGACTTGTTCTAATTAAGGACTACTAAGTTCTGCATTTTAGCTGTTGATATATGTTCCTGTCAGGAGTAAAGGGAAAATTCTGTTTCATTCTATTTTATAGGAAATTGGTATAACTCCAGAACGGCCGTAGTTTTGAATCATTTGGATTTTGACTCAGATTTCAGGTCCTGTATCTGTGGTTTGAGGCTTTCAGCAGAATTAAAAAAAAAAAAAATCACCCTAAAGATGAGTCACAATTTGAATCTAAGATTTATCTTTGATTTCTGAAGAATTAGTCAAAGGCTGCAGGATGTAATGGAGTCACAAAGTTCATCCTTTGTGTACAATAGCACAGTAATGGAGCAGAAACAAGGCCAGGACCTCAGCTCCACTAACCGTAATGCTGCTATACTGATCCACAAAAGCTAAGACTCTCCTCTGGGTTGACTGCAGTGTATATGCAATTTTTTTAGGATTAACCATTTATAATATTCTGCTTACATACAAAAGCACAGAGTTACAGGGGTAGTATCTTGTGATTATGCTCTGCAAAATGTAGCAATTCAGTCTGAATAATGTCAGATTGCAATTGGATGTAATCCTGTAAGAAGAGTTAATTTGGTTCTGAATTATGATACATTATGCTGCAGAGACTCTTGAAACAGAGGGTTCAGTGTTTGAACAGGGAGATCTTTACGATTTATTAATAGGTGCAACTGATTTGTGGTATGCTTATTTTACCAGATACCTACTTGATACATGTCATTAGAGAAGAACTGGGACACTGCTGTGGAAGGATGATGCATATAAACTCACTAGTGACAGTGTCACTCGACTTAAATGTGATATAGCTGTGACTTGAATAATGCACTTGTCCTTACTGAACTTCACGAGGTTTGCCTTCACCCAGCTCTCCAGCCTTTCCAGATCTCATTGGATAGGTGCACAGCCTAATGGGAGTTGGCCATGCCTCCCCAGTTTTGTATCATCAATGAACTCAATATCTTCATCCGGGTGATTAATAAAGATATTGAACAAAACTGGACACAGTACTGATCCCTGGAAAACATCACTGGCCACAGGTCTCCAAGTCCACACTGTGCCATTGATTACAACCCCCTAAACTCTAAGAATAGCAGTGCTTATCTCCAGAATATCTATGTTCTGTTGTGTTAATTTTTTTTCCCAGAACATGACTTTTAATTTTTTTTTTTGAGTGTATGTGTGATTGAAATGATCATTTCCCTTCTTTGTGTCTTTTCTTCTACCTGGTTTGAGACTTTTTTTTTTTTTTTTCCCTCACCCTTAACTGTGTCATTGTTTGGAATTTAGACAGCCAAATAGTTCTGAATTTCTTGTGTTTCTATACCACTTATAGATATCTGTAGGGGCAGTTTTCACATACCAGCTGTGTCTTTAAACTATGAGTTGGGTGTTGGTATAATTGCAGCTAACAGCAAAACCCCTTCATATTTTTAACAGACAAGAACACAGATATTCTGAAGATAACCGTTGAGAGGTGTCAACAGAACCAACAGTTCTGTCACCTATTTAATCAAACAGAAACCCCTTGTTGTCATTTTGAACTCATATCCTAAGAATCGCAGGATGAGAATATTAGCATGTGAATTCTTACACTGATAGCAGGTGGTAACCTTATAATTTACAGTCCATGAAAGTATTAATGCAAGAAGTTAAATTCTTGGTAATCTTGAATTGGCTAGGAGACATTTCTAGCCAAAATAAAACTTAGGGTCAACATGAACTTAAAGTAAGGACACTTGTATTAAAATATTATAATACAGAATTAACCAGGTTGGAAAAGACCTTTGAGATCATCAAGTCCAACCTATCACCCAACACCACCTAATCAACTAAACCATGGCACTAAGCACCTCATCTCGTCTTATTTTATATACTTCCAGTGATGGTGACTCCATCATAGAATCATAGAATCAATAAGGTTGGAAAAGACCTCAAAGATCATCAAGTCCAACCTGTCACCCAACACCTCATGACTACTAACCCATGGCTTCAAGTACCATGTCCAATCCCTTTTGAAACTTCCATGGATGGTGACTCCACCACCTCCCTGGGCAGCCCATTCCAATGGCCACTGTCTACTGTCCATCAGTATTCCAAGGTCCCTTTCTGCCTGACCACTCTCCAGCCACTCTGACCCCGGTCTGTACCACTGCATGGGGTTGTTGTGGCCAATATGTGGAACCCAGCACTTAGATGTGTTATATCTCATGCTGTTGGACTATGCCCATCTGTCCAGCCTGTCAAGGTCACTCTGCAGAGCTCTCCTGCCCTCTAATAGATCAACACCTGCCCCCAGCTTGGTGTCATCTGTAAATTTACTAATGATGGACTCAATCCCCTTGTCTAGATCATCAATAAATATACTGAACAGGAAAAACAATCAAAGAGAATTCTTTCTTTCTGAGTTGTCTGGATGACGATTCAAAGAACCATGAATTCTCAGCTATGTCAATGTTACACTACCATGTGTTCACCTTCTCACCTGTTCTTCCAGATCTTTCTTATGACTTTTTGCTCTTCCCAATCAGAATAAAGCTGCACAAGGACCCTGCTTATTTCATAGAATCTTAGAATCAATAAGGTTGGAAAAGACCTCAAGGTTCATCAAGTCCAACCTGTAACCCAACACCTCATAACTACTAAACCATGGTACCAAGTGCCACATCCAATCCGCTCTTGAACACCTCCAGGGATAGTGAATCCACCTCCTCCCTGGGCAGCCCATTCCAATGGCCAATCACTCTTTCTGTGAAGAACTTCCTCCTAACCTCTAGTCTAAACTTCCCCTGGAGCAGCTTGAGACTATGTCCTCTTGTTCTGGTGCTGGTTGCCTGGGAGAAGAGACCAACCCCCTCCTGGCTACAACCTGCTTTCGGGTAGTTGTAGACAGCAATAAGGTATCCCCTGAGACTCCTCCAGGCTAAACAATCCCATCTCCCCTTACCTCTCCTCATAGGCCTCTGCTCAAGGCCTCTCACCAGCCTTGATGTCTTTCTCTGGACATCTTCAAGAGTCTCAATGTCTTTCTTAAATCCAAGTCATCGAAAAATTCAAGTACCTTATTTGAAGTAATATAAAATATTTTTGAAACAGTAAGAAAAAAAATCATGATTTTAAGTTTTTCTCCTCTAAAAATAAAGAATAGAGATATAACCCCCCCACAAATTCTGTAACCAGATTCTCCAACATTAATATACAATTGTGAAACCAGAATAAACCGCCATATACTTCAAGTATTTCAAATAAATAGTAAGTTTGCAAAGCTCTCCCTGCACAGCTCATTCATTTCCAAAGTGCAATGTTGGTTGATGGGTACTGACAATAAGGGTTAGATCAACTTTCCAATCTACTGGAGAGTGCTTAAAAGATTAGTATTGAAGGCTTAATACTATTGAGAATAGAATAGAATAGAATAGAATAGAATAGAATAGAATAGAATAGAATAGAATAGAATAGAATAGAATAGAATAGAATAGAATAGAATAGAATAGAATAGAATAGACCAGGTTGGATTAATTCACTTTGCCTGCTTAATAGTAACACAAATGTCACAGTCATGGATGACTTGTGTGGTAGCATCTACAGAAATGTCTATGGATCAGTCATGAACCCACTAGCAGGTTGCATCTCTGCCTTGATGTCCTGATGAATCGTGAGCCCACCGAGCTAAGAATATCTCATCTCAGTATTCCCAGTCAAGATCAAGATTACAGTCCATGTCTACTTGAGAAAATCTTGCAGCTAGATCTGCCTGATGGTTGTGTTGCTGTTCCTCAGTGGTTTTACTCTTAGGAATGTGAGCATCAATGTGTCTCACTTTCACTGGAATTCTCTCAATTCAATCAGCATTGTCCTGCCACAGATCAGCTGCCCAAATAGACTTTCCCTTCCTCTGCCAACCATTCTTCTTCCAGTTCTTTAGCCAACCCCATAGAGCATTGGCTACTATCCATGAGTCAGTGTAGAGATAAAGCTTTGGCCATCTCTCACATTCAGCTACATCGAGACCTAGCTGGACAGCTTTTACTTCTGCGAACTGACTGGATTCTCCTTCTCCATCCTTTGCCTCTGCAACTCGGCGTGTTGGACTCCACACTGCAGACTTCTACCTTCACTTGCTTCTGACGAGACAGGAACCGTCTGTGAACAAAGCATATTTCTTTTTCATCATCAGAAAGGTCACTGTAAGGAGAAGCTTCGTCAGCACAAGTCAATCTCTCCTCTGGAGGTTTAGTACAGTTGGTACCTTTAGGCCAACTTGAAATCACCTCCACCAGACCAGGTCTTTCAAGATTTCCCATTTGAGTTCTCTGTGTTATCAGAGCCATCCACTTGGACCATGTGGCATCTCTGGCATGATGTGGTGTGGAACTTTGCCTTTGAACACCCAATTCAAAACTGGTAACCTAGAAGCTAAGAAAAGTTGTTACTCACTTCCAATTACTTCAGAAGTAGCTTTTACTCTTTCATAGGCAACTAGAATCTCTTTCTCTGTTAGAGTATAATTAGCCTCTGAACCTCTGTAACTGCAACTCTAGAAACCAAGATGCCTTATTCATGTCTCACTTGGAGCTCTTTGCCACAAGCACCGGGTTGGACCATTGTCACTTGCAGCCATGTACAAGATGTTCTTAATGTCTGGACCATCTCGGACAGGTCCCAGACCCATTGCTTGAACTACCTCCTGTTTTATCTGGTCAAAGGCTGCTTGTTGTTCAGATCTCCACTGGAAACTGTTTCTCTTTCAAGTCACACACATCATACAGAGGTTTCACAATCTGACTGTATCCAGGAATGTGCAGTCTCCAAAATCCCACTATCCCCAAGAAATGTAGAGTTTCTTCTTGTTCTTGGGATTTGACATGGTAGAGACTCTATTTACCACATCCACTGGAATGTGTCGGTGTCCATCCTGCCACCACACTCCCAGAAACTGGATCTCTCTGGCAGGTCCTTTCACCTTGTATTGCTTAATGGCAAAACCTGCTTTCAAGAGAATGTCAGTGATTTTCTTACCTATAGAATATAGAATATAGAATATACCAGGTCCAACCCATCAACCAATCCAACCCACCTAAACAACTAAACCATGGCACCAAGAACCCCATCAAGTCTCCTCCTGGAAACCTCCAATGATGGTGATTCCACCACCTCCCCAGGCAGCCCATTCCAATGGACAATCACTCTTTCTGTATAGAATTTCTTCCTAACATCCAACCTAAACCTCCCCTGGCACAGCTTTAGACTTTGTCCTCTTGTTCTGGTACTGGCTCCCTGGGAGAAGAGACCAACATCTGCCTTTCCACCTTCGAGTCTTTCTCGAAGATTTCTTCAGCAGTTTTACCCCAGATGATGATATCATCGATGAACTGGATGTGTTCTGGAGCACCACCTTTCTCCAGAGCATCATGGATCACTACATGACAGATGTTTGAGCTGTGGATCCAATATTCCCATTGGCAATCTGTTGAAAGTGTACTGGATTCCTCTCCAGGTGAAAGCAAACTGAGGCCTGCATTCCTCTGCTATGGGAATAGAGAAAAATGCATTAGCAATGTCTATGGTAGCATACCATTTGGCCACTTTGGATTCCAGCTCATACTGGACTTTCATCATGTCTGATACTGCTGCGCTCATAGGTGGAGTAACTTTATTACTTTATTGCATCCACCACCCTGATAGTAAAAAAATTCTTTGTAATATGCAATATAAATCTACCCTGCTCTGGTTTAAAATTATTGACTCTTGTTCTAAGTACTACATGTCTTTGTAAATAGTCCCTCTCCAGCTTTCTTGTGGGCCTCTCTCAAGTACTTGAAGGTCTCTATAAGGTCTCCCTGAAGCCTTCTCTTCTTGACTATGGTATACCCAAGGATATCTAAGCTTTTAGAATAAAAAATTATAATTAAAGTGATGAGAAATTTGGTTTGTTTTCTTGATTCCCCATCTCTGTTATACACTATTAGACCAATCTTTTTAATGCACTCATAAGTGTCCCTTTCAGGAAATGAGACGTGGGTGAACAAAAAAAAGAAAAAAAAAAGAAAAAAAAGAAAAGAAAAAAAAAGAAAAAAAAAAAAAAAAAGAAAAAAAAACTAAAAGAAAAAAATAAAAAAAGGAAAAAAGGAAAAAAGGAAAAAAAAAAAAAAAAGGAAAAAAAAAGGAAAAAAAAAAAGAAAAAAAAAAGAAAATAAAAAAGAAGAAGAAGAGGAAGAAACAATGCCAAGAATGAGAAAAAGTAGCATCTCTTAGTAAAATAGTTTAGTAGCAACTTACTTCTCACTATTGGATATGAGTAAGACACATTTTGACTGCAGTTGTTTTCTTTATTTAATCATAATACGCATCAAGAAAATGCACACCTGAATCTGAGACAAATTTTGTAGCACTTTTGTCTTCAGTTGGGTTTATCATGATATAGAAAATTTTCAGAATCATGGTAAGTTAACAGAAGGGATAACTACAAATTAGTCATCTCAGTTATTAAAAAAAAATTAATAAATTCTTATAGCCCTTAAAACAGCCCTTCAAATAGCCCCCACAACTATGATTCTATTTTAGAGTAGTTCATCCTTGGGTGAACAGATTTAGGGCCATTTACTTAAATTATGTGATTCTTATGCTAATTAATGTATTTTGTCAAAGACATAAACCAAATTAATCAAAATGTTTATGATCTCTTCTGCTCAGTGTGGTACTAGCACATACCCTGACCTTCTACAACTGGGTCCTCTAATCAGATCCCCAGGCTTCTGTAAAGGCTAAATTGAAGCACAAGACCATCACTGTGAAATTTGTTGCCGTCCCATTTTGAGGTATCCATTTTTCACAAAAGTGGGACTTCAGGGGCAATATGAAGACAGATGGGGTAAACTTTAAAGACATGAGTTCAATGAGTATCATAGATGTCCTGGCAAGAGAGTAATGAACAAAGAGTATCTGTATAAAATGGGAAAACATATATGAAAAAGAAAGAAACTTATGTAAGATTTGTAAAATGACAGTAAGATGAACAAGAGAAGTGATAATCAAAATGTTCCTTTATTTACAAGTTAAATAGGACCCCTACTTAATGCTCATTTTAGTCTTGCTCCTTTCACTTGGAAAAATACTTTTACAAATTGAATTTCCAGGACCTACTTTTTAAAATTGCTTTCATAGGTTTTTAACTGTTGCTACCAAACAACAGTCACTCTATGCACAGAGGAAGAAATTTCCCCATGTTTTCATCTGTTTGTTAGTTTGCTTGGTAGATTTGTTAATTTGTTTTGGGTTGGGTGTTTTGGGTTTTTTTTTGTTTGCTTTTTTTGTGTGTGTTTTGTGGTGTGTGGTGTTTCGGGTTTTGTGTGTGTGTGTTTGGGGTGTTATTTGTTTGTTTTTCCTGGAATATACAAGTTGCCAGATCTTTGCCCAGCTTGGTCGTTGTTAATTTCTGTAATTCTTTTTTCTTCTTTTTTTTCTTTGCCATATTTTACTTCCTGTTGCTAAATAATGAGAACTAAAATACGCAGGTCTGTTCCAAAAGGGTTCCCCTTAACTCTATTTGAATCACTTCAAATGAACTACAAAATATTCATGGATGGCTTCATATGTTGAGAGAACCTGAGATATTTTTCTTGCTGCTCTGGAGGCATAATGCTGGTGATACACTATGTTTCATAGTGTATACACAGTACATAAATAATCCTTTCCTGCTGTTATTGGGGAACTTGGCAATAGTGACGCAATTAGTTGATGGCTTGACTGAAATGTGTTATGCACAGATGATACAGAGATAGCAATGAAGTATGTATCACACACCTAATACACACTAACCTAACTGATATCACAGAATTACAGAAATGTTTAGGTTAGAAAAGACCCTCCAGATCACCAAGTCCAACTGATAACCCTACTCTACAAAGTTCATTCATAAACCATATACCAAATCACCACATCCAAATGACCTTTAAACACATCCAGGTCAGTGATTCAACCACCACCCTGGGCAGCCCATTCCAAGCTTGACCATGCTTTCTGTGAATTTATTTTTTTCCTAATGCCCAGTATAAACCTACCCAGTCATAGCTTGAGGCCATTCTCTCCTGTTCTATCACTAAATACATGTGAGAAAAGACCAGCACCTGCTTCTACACAAGGTGCTTTCATGTGGTTGTAAAGAGCAATGAGGTCTCCCCTCAGCCTCCTTTTTTCCAAACTAAACAGCCCCAGTTCCCTCAGTTCCTCATAAGATTTATTTTCCATGTAGGTACAGATATGGAGTGCAAAGAATAGGCTTCCAAGAAAGTAAAGATCAGGTGCCAAAATCTCCAAAGTTAATCAATATTTAAACAAAAAAGTCTGAGCATGTATATTGTAAAAGTGATGTAATTTCATAAGCTTTTGAGGGATATGTTTAAAATAGTTCTCTTTCAAATATGAAAGTACTTGAAGAACTGAATCTTCAAAGACATAAAACAAATTTGGGTCAACATAATAGTGGCTACATTCTGTGACACAAGAAAGACAGGGACAGGTGTTACATGTCAATACGTCTTTTAGGACAAAAATAAATAATACAGGCAGAATCATAATCTAAGACAAAAAAATTAATCAACAGAGAAACTCAGACAACTAACACAGGGTCAGATGAATGACCTTTCAGAGATTCCTGTTTTGTCTTTTTTCTTGAAAGTGAGAACAGGATAGGCTTAGAGTGTTTAAACAGCTAGCATGAAATAGTCTGAGAAATTCAATATAAAGGGATCAGAGATGACAGGGTAAAATTTCCACGTATTCTTATTGTGATTCATCATCTCTTTTAGATAAGTGCACTGGACTTCCACTTCTTACTCATTCAGGTATGCTCCATTATTGTCTAGGGAGAGGAATAGTAATTTATCTGATATATTCTGAACATTTTCTTAAGGACAAAATGAATCATTACCTCCTTTCCCTCATTAGCTAGGGTGACAAGATAAAAAATACCTGGCTGCCTCACTGATGCCTACATTTAGTCAGATGAATCCCAGCCTCAATATCAAGTGGAACCTAGTATCTATTTGGAAATGCCCACATTATCTGAAATGTCTTGATGGAATAAAAGCAGCCTAGTGCTTAGATTTCCAAAACATTAACCACGTGACAGCTGGCCCCCTCAGGAAGAATGATAACATTTGATCGAAGATGGAGAATGAAAACCAGCACTTTTCAGTATGAGGCCCACTAGGTCATTTGTAAGGAAATCTAAAATTATATTCTTGAGCACAGATTGTAGAATAAGAATCCAGTCTTCAAAGTTTTTGTTGTTTTGCTTCATTTGGGATTTTTTTTTTTGACAAATATATTTTCATGGTGAGTAACTATTACTGAGTGACAGGAGGAAATTCACATTGAAATATTGTGGTGGGTGAAAGGGTAAGGCCGAGAAGCCTCTTCCCTTCCCCCTTGTAAGGTAAAAGGGAAAAAAAAATTGAAGGGAAAGGAAAAAAAAACTCACCAGCCGAATTAGCAAAGCAGTGGAGCTATATTTACAAAGCAGTGTAGGATTTTGCAGGGGAATATTTACAAATTTACAATATCTACAATATATACAAAGATATACAGCAGTGTAACACAGAAATGAGAGTAACCCCCCTCGGCCAAGGGGGATCCTCACCTCCACTCTCCCCTCTCTTCCCCCCTTTCCCCAGAATAGTTCGGAAAAGAAGGAGAAAGAAGAAAGAAAGAAGTTAAAAGCAGTTTGTGTTAATTAGAAGCAGTTACAGGCCTGGTTATCTTATCAAGTCTTCAAGGCCGGAGCCTTGGCAGAAAGCCCAGCACAGGGGAGCTGCTGCCTAAAGCAGATGCGGAAGCAAGAGTGACAGAGAAGTGCTGGGAATGCCCACTTCACTCTCAGGCCAGATAGTGCTTCCTCCCACTCAACCAATGAAAATTAGTTTAGAGTATTCCTTCCGTTTACCAACTTCCGTCCACCATATTCCCTTTCTTAAAGGGACACCGTCAACCGGGCACAATCCACCCCTTCTAAACAATTTTCATTGACTGTTTCTACTGTCCATCCAATCCAAGATGATATTTACAGTTCGTGAGTAAAGTTCATAGTCCATTCCGGCTATGCTCAGGTGTAGATGATTCAAAAGTCCAAGAAAATCAGAAAATGAGAAAAATGGAAAACAGTTCATTTCTTCGCCGGAGAAGCAAAGAAAAGGGAAACAGGGAAATCTCAGGGTCTCTTAGTTGACTCAGGGCTCTCAGGGATCTCAGGGTTCGTGCACCGTAGATTCCTCGTTGATTCTTCTTTTGGGCGCGATGTAGCTGTACAACAGTTCAAGTCAACCTCTTTCAGCTAAAGTTAAATTTCTTTGTGGTATACACTGAATTTCACCATTCTCTTGCATTACCCAATAAGTGTGACCCGGACCTTCAGCTGAAACCACCCCTCGGACAGGTTTAGCCTCTCCTGAGGGTGAAAATACCCAAACAGTTTTACCTAACAGATTCTTTTCTCTAACAACAGGAACTCTATCACCTTCTACTTTCCGTAGCAAATCTGAATATGCAGGTCCAGCGCGGTTCACTGAACCTCTACTATTTACCAGCCAGGTTGCTTGTGCTAAATGTTTTTCCCAGTTTTTCAAAGATCCACCTCCCATGGCTTTGAGAGTGGTCTTCAACAAACCGTTGTAGCGTTCTATCTTCCCTGAAGCTGGTGCATAGTAGGGAATGTGGAATATCCACTCAATACCGTGCTCTTTTGCCCAGTTCTTTACAAGGTTGTTCTTGAAATGAGTTCCATTGTCTGACTCGATCCTCTCTGGAGTTCCGTGTCTCCACAGGATTTGTCTCTCCAGACCGAGAATGGTGTTGCGTGCAGTTGCATGCAGAACTGGATAAGTTTCCAACCATCCAGTGTTTGCCTCTACCATAGTAAGCACGTATTGCTTACCAGAACGAGAACGTGGTAGAGTGATGTAGTCAATCTGCCAAGCTTCACCATACTTGTACTTGAACCATCTGTCACCATACCACAAGGGCTTAAGTCGTTTTGCCTGCTTAATAGCAGCACAAATGTCACAGTCATGGATGACTTGCGTGATAGCATCCATGGAAATGTCTATGGATCTGTCACGAGCCCATTGGTATGTTGCATCTCTGCCTTGATGTCCTGATGAATCGTGAGCCCACCGAGCTAAGAATATCTCACCTCGGTGTTTCCAGTCGAGATCAAGATTAGAGTCCATGTCTACTTGAGAAACTCTTGCAGCTAGATCTGCCTGATGGTTGTGTTGCTGTTCCTCAGTAGCTTTGCTCTTAGGAATGTGAGCATCGATGTGTCTCACTTTCACTGGAATTCTCTCGATTCGATCAGCAATGTCCTGCCACAGGTTGGCTGCCCAAATGGGTTTTCCTTTTCTCTGCCAACCACTCTTCTTCCAGTTCTTTAGCCAACCCCATAGAGCATTGGCTACCATCCATGAGTCGGTGTAGAGATAAAGCTTTGGCCATCTCTCACGTTCAGCTACGTCGAGAGCTAGCTGGACAGCTTTTACCTCTGCGAACTGACTGGATTCTCCCTCTCCATCTTTCGCCTCTGCAACTCGGCGTGTTGGACTCCACACTGCAGACTTCCACCTTCGCTTGTTTCCAACAAGACGACAGGAACCGTCTGTGAACAAAGCATATTTCTTTTCATCATCAGAAAGGTCATTGTAAGGAGGAGCTTCCTCAGCACGAGTTACTTTCTCCTCTGGAGGTTTAGCACAGTTGATACCTTCAGGCCAACTTGAGATCACCTCCACTAGACCAGGTCTTTCAAGATTTCCCATTCGAGCTCTCTGTGTTATCAGAGCCATCCACTTAGACCATGTGGAGTCTGTGGCATGATGTGGTGTGGAACCTTTGCCTTTGAACATCCAATTCAAAACTGGTAATCTGGGAGCTAAGAGAAGTTGTGATTCAGTTCCAATCACTTCAGAAGATGCTTTCACTCCTTCATAGGCAGCTAAGATTTCTTTCTCTGTTGGAGTATAATTAGCCTCTGAACCTCTGTAACCTCGACTCCAGAAACCGAGAGGTCGTCCACGTGTCTCACCCGGAGCTTTTTGCCACAAGCACCAGGTTGGACCATTGTCACTTGCAGCCGTGTACAAAATGTTCTTAATGTCTGGACCATCTCGGACAGGTCCCAGACCCATTGCTTGAACTACCTCTTGCTTTATCTGGTCAAAGGCTGCTTGTTGTTCAGGTCCCCAGTGGAAATGGTTTCTCTTTCGAGTCACATCATACAGAGGTTTCACAATCTGACTGTATCCAGGAATGTGCAGTCTCCAAAATCCCACTATCCCCAAGAAACGTAGGGTCTCTTGCTTGTTTGTGGGACTTGCCATGGTAGAGACTCTATTTACCACATCCACTGGAATGTGTCGGCGTCCATCCTGCCACCGCACTCCCAGAAACTGAATTTCTGTGGTAGGTCCTTTCACCTTGTCTCGCTTGATGGCAAAACCTGCATTCAGAAGAATGTCAATGATTTTGTTACCTTTCTCGAAGACTTCCTCAGCAGTTTTACCCCAGACAATGATATCATCAATGAACTGGATGTGTTCTGGAGCGCTGCCTTTCTCCAGAGCATCGTGGATTACTGCATGACAGATGCTTGAGCTGTGGATCCAGCCCATTGGCAATCTGTTGAAAGTGTACTGGATTCCTCTCCAGGTGAAAGCAAACTGAGGCCTGCATTCCTCTGCTATGGGAATAGAGAAAAATGCATTAGCAACGTCTATGGTAGCATACCATTTGGCCTCTTTGGATTCCAGCTCATACTGGAGCTCCATCATGTCTGGTACTGCTGCACTCATAGGTGGTGTCACTTCATTCAGGGCTCGGTAGTCTACTGTCAGACGCCAGTCTCCATTCTGCTTCCGCACAGGCCACACTGGACTGTTGAAAGGTGAATGAGTTTTGCTGATGACTTTCTGACTCTCCAACTGACGAATCAGATTCTGAATGGGCAACAAAGAGTCACGGTTGGTTCTGTATTGTCTGTGATGTACAGTCTGAGAAGCAACCGGCAATTTAATGTCCTGTATCTTATGTTGTCCCACAACTGCAGATTCATCAGAAAGTTCAGGTCTAGCAGACAGCTTCAATTTTTGTCCATCAATTTCTATTGAAGCTACTCCAAAAGCCCATTTGTAACCTCTAGGGTCTTTGAAACGCCCTTCTCTTAGAAAATCAATTCCCAGAATACAAGGTGCATCAGGTCGGGTCACAACTGTATGCTTCCTCCATTGTTTACCAGTTAAACTTATATTAACCTCTACCTTACTTAACTCTTGAGATCCACCAGTGACTCCCAGAATAGTTATAGACTCTGATGCCTGATAATTTGATGGTATTATGGTGCACTGAGCTCCTGTGTCAACCAAGGCCCTGTACTTCCGAAATTGTGAAGTGCCAGGCCACTGGATGTACACATCCCAATAGATTCTATTATCTCTGTGATCCCTCTCCTCCCCCTGGCGGGAGGCAGGGCACCCCTAGTTATGGGGAACATGCGCACATGTGCATTGCACATAGTTCACAGGGTTATAACTTTGCATGTTATAACCGGAGCCACTGTTGGAGCCATAAGAGTCGTTCTGGGGAACTGTGGAAGTAACAGCTACCCTTCTGGTATTGCTACCTCAGGTTCTGCCACTTTGCAATTCCCTCAGTCTCCTGAAAAGATTAGAAGTTGGTTGGCCATCCCAGCGGTTCATGTTCTCACCAAACTGATCACGCAGAGTTATCCAAATAGTTCTACGTGATTGCCTTGGTGGTCTGTTTTGGAATGACCTGTTCTGGAATGACCTGTTTTGGAATGACCTCCTTGGAGGACGTGTATTCCTCACAGATGAAACTTGTATCCACCTGGAGGAAGAATTGAAATTATCCTTTTGTGCCAATTGGTATATGGAATCTTTTAACTCTCTTATGCAATTCTGTATATCACCAGACATCGTTTTAATGGCTGAAACCAAAGAACCACGTGTCATGCTATCCTCCAATTGTCTCATTTGATCACTGAATTGGCCAACCGTGGGAGAAGCTCCACCATAACTTCTTGACACAATTCTGCTTGCCAGAATGTTTGCATAATTGGAAGGAGCAAGTTTGATGATCTTTTAGCAAGACCAATACCCACAGGAATGTCATCAGGATTCAGAGTTTCATGTTCACCATAGAGTAGCTCTCTAACAGCAAATTCTCTCAAGCGCTTAATTCCCTCATCTATGGTAGTCCAGGGTTTAGGATTCCATGGAAGATCATCTCGGGAAGGATATCTCAGGGCAACCGCCATTAAAAGGCGTATCCAGAGATTAACCTTACCGAGAGCTCTTCCTAGATGTCTATCTATTCCATTGTCTCTTGAGAGAGTTCCTAACTGAGCTGCTGACTTGTCTCCAACTGTTAGAGCCAGAGCACCTGTATCATAACACCTACTGAGCCAAGCTAGAACTGGCTCCTTATCCGCCCTGGTGAAATCTTTACGGACATAACGCAATTCCTCCGTGGGGGCGAAGAACATTCCAAAATATCATCTTCCTCTTCATCTCCCTGAATTTTTGTCCATATAATCCTGCTGTCATTCTCCTAAGGATCTCTTTAAGCTGAGAACTACCTTTGCCAGCTGCTTTCCTAGCTTCATCTGTATCCTGCTTTGATCTCACTAGGTTAACTAGATCTTTAAAACAAACCACCTCTTCCTCCTGAGCAGGATCTCTTAGTGTAGAGGGCCCCTCACCAGGATCAGTCTCCAGCTCCTCTTCTTCTCCATCTTTGGCCTTTGCACCTCTAGTCTTTAAAGGAGCCACCTTAACTGGAGCTGTGTTTGAATTTACAGCCACCTTAATGGAAGCTGACAGATCCTGAGATAAATCAGCTGCTGGGGCAGTGACTTCCGGTCCCACCGAGGGAGTAGGCGGAAGTGACGTTGCTCCGTTAACGGCCGATGGAGAAGAAGAAGAAGGAGAAGGAGTGGGAGAAGGAGTAGGTGCCATGTTGATACCAGCCGATGCCCTTGGCTGCTTGCTAGAATCAGCAAAGTCATTTAGAGCTGCTTTACCAATTAACTTTTTAGCCTTCTTTTTGACTGACACAGGTTCTCCACAGTCCTCATCACTAGATGACTCTGGAACTGATCCAGAGCCACGGCGTTTTCTTTTTGATCTAGTTTTAATAACAAAACACGCTCTGGACACCTTTCTCTCTCGCCACAAGGAAATCAGGAGATACACGATAATTATCACCAGCAGCAGAATTATAGACATGAAATAAATCACCTTTGGATCCCAGGCATCACCTAAAGTTACTCTCTCCTCAGGCGGAATCCTAAAACCCTTTATCTCAATTGGGAGAGTGGTGGAGGTAACATTCCTGTATCTCACTGGCCATAATAAATTAATACATTTTCCATACCATAATTTAACTCTATACATAACCCACATATAAATTGTCCGCACCAAATATTTACCCAGGTAATCCAAAAGCAAACCCAAACAATATCTGTAAACCAGAGCCCCAAAAATTGAAAAGAACAATCGCTCCACAAACCACAAGATCTTCATGTTTGCTAATTCAGCTGGAAAACTCTAAATCAATCAGGTAATAAATTAAACTAATTATCTGCCGCACGTTGGGTACGCCAATAAAAAAATGTGGTGGGTGAAAGGGTAAGGCCGAGAAGCCTCTTCCTTCCCCTTGTAAGGTAAAAGGGAAAAAAAAATTGAAGGGAAAGGAAAAAAACTCACCAGCCGAATTAGCAAAGCAGTGGAGCTATATTTACAAAGCAGTGTAGGATTTTGCAGGGGAATATTTACAAATTTACAATATCTACAATATATACAAAGATATACAGCAGTGTAACACAGAAATGAGAGTAACCCCCCTCGGCCGAGGGGGATCCTCACCTCCGCTCTCCCTCTCTTCCCCCCTTTCCCCAGAATAGTTCGGAAAAGAAGGAGAAAGAAGAAAGAAAGAAGTTAAAAGCAGTTTGTGTTAATTAGAAGCAGTTACAGGCCTGGTTATCTTATCAAGTCTTCAAGGCCGGAGCCTTGGCAGAAAGCCCAGCACAGGGGAGCTGCTGCCTAAAGCAGATGCGGAAGCAAGAGTGACAGAGAAGTGCTGGGAATGCCCACTTCACTCTCAGGCCAGATAGTGCTTCCTCCCACTCAACCAATGAAAATTAGTTTAGAGTATTCCTTCCGTTTACCAACTTCCGTCCACCATATTCCCTTTCTTAAAGGGACACCGTCAACCGGGCACAAATATGCAAAACATTTTTAAAATTAATTGATTTTTAAAGACCACTGAGTATATTGCACAATCAAAATTATGTTAACAGATTTATTACATTCCCATGATCCTGTTCAGGCCTTTCAAGCTGTATACATAAAAACCAAAAAAAACCTCCAAAATGATAGAAATACCAGTAGGTGTAACAATACCAAAATGAAACACTAATGAGTAATTGAAGCAGCTACTAGCACAATAAATAATAAAACCCTTTAAGAAATATCATTCTAGCTTCCTACCCATTTAATCCATTGTGGTGGTTTAGGCTGGGTGCTGGCCTGGATGCCACTGCACAGACCACACCTGGCAGGTCCCAAGGGGTGCGCCCAGCCCAGGGGGTGGTCACAGGATACCAGGTATTCCATTTCCCCCAATGCCCTGCTCCCCAATAAAATGTCCTTCCTCTTTCGTCCCCTGCTGCTGCCTAGGTAAAATGGCATGAGCTACCTCCCTTGGGTCTGCCCAGGCCCAAGGCTGGGTTGGGAGTGGAGAAAGAGCCCTGGGGGGTTTGCAACCCATTACATCCATTCATCTAACTTATATGACATGTGTAGAAGTAGACATACTTTCAACATGTTCTCACTAAATATGAGGAACTGTAGGGAAATTTATTGCTTTAGTGTAATACCCAAGAAATTTTATTCAGAGGTGTCTGGCATGCCTTTGCAGTAAAGTGGCAGATTAGGGATAACCAGCTTACCCAAATAAAAAAAAAAATCAGGGGTGTTTTTATCTCATGTGCTAAGTTGCTAGAAGAAGAAAAGAGAAAGCAAGGAAAAGAGGGTCATTAGGAGCAGTCAGTGTGTTTTTAACAAGGGGAAGTCATGTTTGACCAACACAATAGCCTTTTATGATGTCATAACCAGATGAATAGATGATGGCAGAGCAGTAGATGTGGCTCATCTTGATTTCAATAAAGCACAGGTGCTGCACGAGGCTACCGGGGTAAGGCTATGCTTGACCTCCTCTTTACTAATAGGGAAGGGCTGGTGGGTGATGAAGTGGACGGAGGGTGTTTAGGGGCCAGTGACCATGAGATAATTGAATTTTCAGTACTCAGTCAAGCTAAGAGGGGCAGCAAGAAGACCTCCACTCTCGACTTCCAGAGGGCCAACTTCAGGTTACTCAAGGAACTAATTCAGAAGGTTCCTTGGGAAACAGCCGTTAAAAACAAAGGGGTCCAGGAGAGCTGGACCTATTCCAAGGAAGAACTCTTGAAGGTGCAGGAACAGGCTGTGCCAATGTGCTGGAAGACGAGCCGCCAGGGCAGACGGCCAGCCTGGATGGGCAAAGAACTTCTAAAAGAAATACGGGAAAAAAAGAGCATGTACCATCATTGGAAGAAAGTTGAG
This sequence comes from Melanerpes aurifrons, assembly GCA_011125475.1. NCBI lineage: Eukaryota > Metazoa > Chordata > Aves > Piciformes > Picidae > Melanerpes > Melanerpes aurifrons. The sequence goes on along the minus strand of WWNC01000076.1, from coordinate 3,290,618 downwards.
GCAACCCATAGAATGTTTAAGGATGTTGCTAGGTCTTGTAGGAAGAAAATTAGGGAGGCAAAAGCACATTTGGAGCTTAAATTTGCCTCAGCTGTGAAGGACAACAAAATGTCCATCTATAAATACATTAATAGAAAGAGGAGGGGCAAGGACAACCTCCACTCCCTGGTGGACATGGAGGGGAATGTTGCAACAAAAGATGAGGAAAAGGCAGAGGTACTTAACATCTTCTTTGCCTCAATTTTTACTAGCAGGACAAAATGTCTTCCAGAGAGCTGGCCTGCAGAGCTGGCAGATGGAACCAGGGAGCTGCATAGTTTCCTTATGATCCAGAAGGAAGTACTTAGAGATTTCCTCAGCTGCTTGGATACCCACAAGTCCATGGGACCAGATGGGATACAACCTAGGGTGCTGAGAGAGCTGGCAGATGAGCTGGACAAGTCACTCTCCATCATTTTTCAACAGTCCTGGCTCACTGGAGAGGTCCCAGAAGACTGCAAGCTGGCCAACATGATGTCCATCCACAAGAGGGGCCAGTTGGATGAGCCAGGGAATTATAGGCTTGTCAGCCTCACCTCAGTGCCAGGAAAAATTATGTAACAGGTCATCTTCAGTGCAATCCCACAGCACTTACAGGATGGCCAAGGGATCAGGCCCAGCCAGCATGGATTTAGGAAGGGCAGGTCCTGCCTGACCAACCTGATCTCCTTCTATGATCAGGTGACCTGCCTGGTGGATGTGGGGAGGCCTGTGGATGTAGTCTACCTGGACTTCAGCAAGGCCTTTGACATTGTCCCCCACAGCAAACTCCTGGCCAAGCTGTCATCCCATGTCTTGGATGGGAGCACACTACGATGGGTTAGGAACTGGCTGGAGGGCCGAGCCCACAGAGTGGTGGTGAACAGTGCCACGTCCAGCTGGTGGCCAGTCACTAGTGGTGTGCCTCAGGGAGCTGTGCTGGGCCCCATCCTCTTTAACATCTTTATTGATGATCTGGATGAGTACATTGAGTTGATCATCAGTAAATTTGCTGACAACGCCAAACTGGGGGCAGGAGTTGATCTGCTGGAGGGTCAAGAGGCTCTGCAGAGGGACCTCAACAGGCTGGACAGATGGGCAGAGTCCAGCGGCGTAAGATTTAATACATCCAAGTGCTGGATTCTGCACATTGGCCACAACAACCCCATGCAGAGCTACAGGCTGGGGTCAGAGTGGCTGGAGAGCAGCCAGGCAGAGAGGGACCTGGGGGTACTGGTTGATGGTAGGTTGAATATGAGCCTGCTGTGTGCCCAGGCAGCCAAGTGGGCCAATCGCATCCTGGCCTGCATCAGAAATAGTGTGACCAGCAGGAACAAGGAGGTCATTCAGAGGGGTGGTATTAGGGAGTCACTCTCTGCCACAGAACTTGAGGTGGAAAATGAGGGAGTCGAGAGCCGGTGGGTTAAAATCAGAGGGCAGCCTAACAAATCTGACATCCTGCTTAGAATCTGTTACAGACCACCCAACCAGGATGAGGAGGCTGATGAATTGTTCTATAAGCAACTGGAGGCTGTCTCAAGATCATCAGATCTCGTCCTTATCAGCGACTTCAACCTGCCAGATATCTGCTGGGAACTTCATTCAGCAGAGAGAAGGCAGTCCAGAAGATTCCTGGAGCGAATGGAGGACTCCTTCCTTACACAGCTGTTAAGCGAGCCTACCAGGGGACAGGCTCTGCTTGACCTGCTGTTCTGCAATAGGGAAGGGTTGGTGGGAGGTGTGAAGGTGGGAGGCTGCCTAGGGTGCAGTGGCCGCGAGATAGTGAAGTTTTCAATATGCAGGGAGATAGGGAGGAGCACCAACAGAACCTTCACCTTGGATTTCCGGAGGGCAAACTTCAGCCTGTTTAAGAAACTTATTTGTAAAGTCCCCTGGGTACCAGCCCTCATGAACCCAGGGATTCAGGAGGGTTGGACCTACTTCAAACAGGAGCTCTTGAAGGCACAGGAACTGGCAGTTCCCATGTGCTGAAAGGTGAGCCAGCGAGGAAGGCGACCGGTCTGGATGAGCAAGCAGCTTCTGGAGGATCTAAGGGGGAAAAAGAGGCTGTATCACCATTGGAAGGCTTCTCGAGGTATGTTCAAGGAAGTTGTTAGATTATGTAGGAATAAAATTAGGGAGGCAAAGGCCCAGCTGGAACTCAAGCTGGCCACCTCTGTCAAAGATAATAAAAAGCATTTTCATACATATATTAACAATAAGAAGAAGGGCAGGAAGAAGCTGCACTCCTTATTGGACCTGGAGGGGAACACAGTGACTGAAGATGAGGAAAAGGCTGAGGTTCTGAACTCCTTCTTTGCCTCAATTTTTAACAGCAAGGCAGGAGTTCAGGACAAGTGGCCTCCTGAGCTGGGTGACGGGGTCAGGGAGCACTGTATTGGCCCGGTAATCCATGAGGAATTAGTTTGGGACCTGCTGAGCCACTTGGACACTCACAAGTCCATGGGACCGGATGGGATCCATCCTAGGGTGCTGAGAGAGCTGGCAGATGAGCTGGCCAAGCCACTCTCCATCATTTTCCTCCAGTCCTGGCTCACAGGTGAGGACCCAGATGACTGGAAACTGGCCAATGTGGTTGCAATCCACAAGAAGGGTTGGATGGAGGAACCTGGAAACTACAGGCCGGTCAGCCTGATCTCAGTTCCAGGGAAAGTGATGGAGCAGATTATCCTGGCGGCAATAACTGCACACCTGAAGGATGGCCAAGGGCTCAGGTCCAGCTAACATGGATTTAGGAAGGGCAGGCCCTGCCTCTCCAACCTGATCTCTTTCTATGATCAGGTGACCCGTCTGGTGGATGTGGGGAGGCCTGTGGATGTAGTCTACCTGGACTTCAGCAAGGCCTTTGACACCGTCCCCCACAGCAAACTCCTGGCCAAGCTGTCAGCTTGTGGCTTGGACCACTACACTTTGTGCTGGGTTAGGAACTGGCTGGAGGGCCGAGCCCAGATTGTGGTGGTGAATGGTGCCACATCCAGCTGGTGGCCAGTCACCAGTGGCGTCCCCCAGGGATCAGTGCTGGGCCCCATGCTCTTTAACATCTGCATTAATGATCTGGATGAGGGGGTCAAGTCTGTCATCAGCAAGTTTGCAGATGACACAAAGTTGGTGGCAGATGTTAGTCAGTTATAGGGTAGAAAGGCTCTGCAGAGGGACCTCAACTGACTGGAGAGATGGTCAGAATCCAATGGGATGGCATTCAACAAGTCCAAGTGCCGAGTGCTGCACTTTGGCTATGGCAATCCCATGCAGTGCTACAGGCTGGGGTCAGAGTGGCTGGAGAGCTCCCAAACAGAGAGGGACCTGGGGGTGCTGATTGACAGCTGCCTAAACATGACCCAGCAGTGTGTCCAGGTGGCCAAGAGGGCCAATGGCATCCTGGCCTCCATGAGGAATAGTGTGGCCAGCAGGAGCAGGGAAGTCATTGTGTCCCTGTACTCTGATGTGGTTAGGCCGCACCTTGAGTACTGTGTCCAGTTCTGGGCCCCTCAGTTTAAGAAGGACATCGAAACACTTGAGCGTGTCCAGAGAAGGGCAACAAGACTGGTGAGAGGCCTTGAGCACAAGCCGTATGAGGAGGGGCTGAGGGAGCTGGGATTGTTTAGCCTGGAGAAGACGAGGCTCAGGGGTGACCTCATTGCCCTCTACAACTACCTGAGGGGTGGTTGTAGCCAGGAAGCAGTTGGTCTCTTCTCCCAGGCAACCAGCACCAGAACAAGGGGACACAGTCTCAAGCTGCAATAGGGGAGGTTTAGACTTGAGGTGAGGAGAAAGTTCTTCACTGAGCGAGTCATTCGTCATTGGAATGGGCTACCTGGGGAGGTGGTTGAGTCACCGTCCCTCGTGTTGAGTCACCGTCCCTTGTGTTGAGTCACCGTCCCTGGAGGGCTTCAAGAGGATATTGGATGTGGCACTTTGTGCCATGGTCTTGTCATGGGGTCTGTGTTGAAAGGTTAGGCTCAATGATCCTCGAGGTCATTTCCAACGTTAGTTATACTGTGATACTGTGATACTGTGATAGGAAGGATGCTGACTTGCTGGAGTGTGTCCAGAGAAGGGCATCAAACTTGGTGAGGGGTTTGAAACACAAGCCCTATGTGGAGTGACTGAGGGAGCTGGGGTGGCTTAGCCAAGAGAAGAGGAGACTCAGGGGTGACCTTATTGCTCTCTATAACTACCTGAAGGGAGGTTGTAGACAGGTAGAGGTTGGTCTCTTCTCCCAGGCAACCAACACCAGTACAAGAGGACACACTCTCAGGCTGTGCCAGGGGAGGTTTAGGTTGGAGGTTAGGAAACAATTTGGCGGGAAGCTCTCTCAGGACGACACCGGCACCAGCAGCCTCCGTGGACCATCCACTGCTCTCCTTTCCAGGCTATGGGAACTGCCAGGACCACGGAGATTTGTACACATGCTGTAATGCTCAGAGCAGCCGTCTTTTCACAGTCCTGCAGCTCGTGATCCCAGCGTCAGCAGTGGCAAATTTTAAATGGGATTGCTGCTGTTCGCGGGGCTTCCATTCAGCGGGAAGCTTTCCTGTATTCTCTCGTATTTTGTCACGCTGTCACGCGCCGCCACAATTTTTCTAATATTTTTCTCCAGTAGGTGCTGTGGCCAGGGACAGGCATGGTTGTAACTTGCAAGAAAATCTCCTTAAAAATTCAATGTCGAATCAGACTGAGGTTGAACACAAGCAGGTAGCTGTCCAGGTATCTGGTTGTAGAGAGTGCTGGAGCCTGGCTCTTGAGATGCAGGGTAGTGGGGGCAACTCTTGCATAAGGTGTGAGCAGATTGACTATCTGCTTAATCTGGTGGCCAGAGTGAAGGATGAGGTTAGCAGCCTTAAAAATGTAAGGGAATGTAGGAAAGAGATGAACCAGAGGAGGAAAGAGATGAATCAGAGTAAACAGGCTCTGCAGGCTCCCCCAGCGGAGGCTGGTTCTCCAAAAAGCAGAGGGGAATGGAGGTAGGTTCCTCTCAAAAGACACAAAGTAAAACCTCCTTGCTTCCCCTCACCCTCCCCTCTGCTCTTGGAAAACAGGTATGGAGCACTGGAGATCGAGGGTGAGGTGATCTTCATGCCAGAGGACGCATCATCTGGGGCTTTTCCTGAGGTTAAACAGCCTAAGGCAAAGCAGACTAAGGTTAAACAGCCTTCCACTGGCATCAGAACATGCTCCCTCAAAAAAAAGAGAAGGGTAATTGTTATTGGTGATTCCCTTCTGAGGGGAACGGAGGGCCTCATATGTCGGCCTGACTCATCTCATAGGGTAGTTTGTTGTCTCCCAGTTGCCCGAGTTTGAGATGTTACCAGAAGGCTGCCTAGTCTGACGCAGCGCTTTGACTATTATCCCTCACTAGTTATGCAGTTACGGAATGATGATGTTGAACCAGAACTCCCAGGGCTATGAAAAATGACATCAGGGCTGTGGGAGATCTGGTTGAGGGGTCAGGTGCACAAATTTTTTCATCAATACCCTTAGCTGCAGGGGGGAATACCATAAGGAACAGGTCAGCAGCTATAGTGAACAAGTGGCTTAGAGGCTGGTGCAGTCAAAAGAATTTGGGGTTTTTTGATCTTGAAAAACTTTCTACTGCACCAGGCCAGCTGGCAACAGATGGAGTACATCTGTCCCAGAGGAGGGGAAAGGTCACAGTATACAAGAATGGCCTATCCCCCAAAGGGAAAAAGATTCTAGGAAGGGAATTGGCAGGTCTCATCAACAGGGCTTTAAAATATTTTCGAAGGGGGAAGGGGCTGAAACTAGACCCCTCAGGCAGGAGTCTGGGGGTGATAAGCTAGAGCCAGAGGTGAATCCAGCAGGCCAGCGGCAGTTCAAGTACACTAATGCACAAAGCATGGGTAACGAACAAGAGGAGCTGGAAGCCTTGTTGTAGCAGGAAAATGATGATGTAGTTGCCATCACAGAGACGTGGTGGGATGACTCACATGACTGGAGCACTGGAAGTGACGGCTACAGGCTCTTCAGGAGAGACAGGCAAGGAAGAAGGAGTGGAGGGGTGGCCCTGTACATCAGGGAGGCACTAGATGCCATTGAGATGGAGATTAGGGATGATCAGGTTGAGTGTTTGTTGGTAAGAATTAGAGGGAAGACCATCAGGGCAGACATCCTGGTTGGAGTCTGTTATAGACCACGCAACCAGGAGGAAGAGGTTGATGAAGCATTCTATAGGCAGTTTAAGGCTGTCTCAAGATTGCCTGACCTTGTTCTCATGGGCGACTTCAACCTGCCTGATATGTGCTGGGATCTCAACACAAGATAGAGGAGACAGTCTAGGAGGTTCACAGAGTGCATAGAGGACAGCTTCTTATCCCAGGTGCTGCAAGAGCCTACCAGGGGCAAGGCTATGCTTGACCTCCTCTTCACCAACAGGGAAGGGCTAGTGGGTGATGTGGTGGTTGGAGGGTGTTTATGGGCCAGTGACCACGAGATAATTGAATTTTCGGTATTTGGTCAAGCTAAGAGGGGTAGCAAGAAGACCTCCACTCTAGACTTCTGGAGGGCAGACTTCAGGTTACTCAAGGAACTAATTCAGAGGGTTCCTTGGGATAAAGCCCTTAAAAATAAAGGGGTCCAGGAGTGCTGGGCCTACTTCAATGAAGAATTGTTGAAGGCGCAGGGACAGGCTGTACCAATGCTCTGGAAGATGAGCCGCTGGGGCAGACGGCCAGCCTGGATTGGTAATGAACTTTTAATAGAACTAAGGGAAAAAATGAGGGTGTATCATCTTTGGAAGAAAGGTGAGGCAACCCATAGAATGTTGAAGGATGTTGCTAGGTCATGTAGGAAGAAAATTAGGGAGGCAAAAGCACATTTGGAGCTTAAACTGGCCTCTGCAGTGAAGGACAACAAAAAGTCAGATCATGGGCTGCATCAGGAGAAGTGTGGCCAGCAGGTCAAGGGAGGTGATTCTCCCCCTCTACTCAGCTCTGGTGAGACCCCACCTGGAGTACTGCATCCTGTTCTGGAGCCCCTATTACAAGAGGAATATGGAGGTGCTGGAACATGTCCAGAGAAGGGGCACGAGGATGATCAGAGGGCTGGAGCACCTCTCCTATGAGAGCAGACTGAAGGAATTGGGGCTGTTCAGTCTGCAGAAGAGAAGGCTCCAAGGTGACCTAATTGTGACCTTCCAGTATCTGAAGAGGGCCTACAGAAAAGCTGGGGAGGGGCTTCTCAGGATGTCAGGTAGTGATAGGACTAGGGGAAATGGAATGAAGCTGGAGGTGGGGAGATTCAGGCTAGATGTGAGAAGGAGGTTCTTCACCATAAGAGTGGTGAAGCCCTGGAATGGGTTGTCCAGGGAGATGGTCGAGGCCCCGTCCCTGGAGGTGTTTAAGAGCAGGCTGGATGAGGCTTTGGCCAGCCAGCTCTTGTGTGGGGTGTCCCTGTCCATGGCAGGGGGGTTAGAACTAGATGATCCTTGTGGTCCCTTCCAACCCTGACTGATACTATGATACTATGATACTAAGTCCTTCTATAGACACATTAATACCAAGAGGAAGGGCAAAGACAACCTCCACTCCTTGGTTGAGAAGCAGGGGAACATTGTAAAAAAGAATGATTAAAAGTCAGAGGTACTTAATACCTTCTTTCCCTCAATTTTTACTAGCAGGACAGAATGTCTTCCAGATAGCTGGCCTGAAGAGCTGGCAGATGGAGTCAGGGAGCAATATAGTTCCCTTGTGATCCAGAAGGAAGTAGTTAGAGACCTGCTCAGCCACTTGGATCCCTAAAAGTCTGTGGAATCATCCTAGGGTGCTGAGAGAGCTGGCAGATGAGCTGGACAAACAACTCTCCATCATTTTTCAACAGTCCTGGCTCACTGAAGAGGTCCTGGTAGAGTGGAAGCTGGCCAACATGGTGCCCACCCACAAAAGGGGCCAGTTGGATGAGCCAGGGAATTATAGGCCTGTCAGCCTCACCTCAGTGCCAGGAAAAATTATGTAACAGGTCATCTTCAGTACAATCCCACAGCACTTAGAGGATGGCCAAGGGATCAGGTTCAGCCAGCATGGATTTAGGAAGGGCAGGTCCTGCCTGACCAACCTGATCTCCTTCTATGATCAGGTGACCTGCCTGGTGGATGTGGGGAGGCCTGTGGATGTAGTCTACCTGGACTTCAGCAAGGCCTTTGATTCCATACCCCACAGCAAACTCCAGGCCATGCTGCCAGCCCACGGCTTGGATGGGAGCACACTGCAATGGGTTAGGAACTGGCTGGATGGCCGAGTCCAGAGAGCAGTGGTAAATGGTGCCACATCCAGCTGGTGGCCAGTCACTACTGGTGTGCCCCAAGGTCAATGCTGGGCCCCTTTAACATCTTTATTGATGATCTGGATGAGGACATTGAGTCCATCATCAGTAAATTTGCTGATGACACCAAGCTTGGGGCAGGAGTTGATCTGCTGGAGGGTGAAGGGGTACTGCAGAGGGACCTCAACAGGCTGGACAGGTGGGCAGAATCCAACGACATGAGATTTAACACATCCAAATGCCGGGTTCTGCACATTGGCCACAACAACCCCATGCAGTGCTACAGGCTGGGGTCAGAGGGGCTGGAGAGCAGCCAGGCAGAGAGGGACCTGGGGGTACTGGTTGATGGTAGGCTGAATATGAGCCTGCTGTGTGCCCAGGCAGCCAAGCGGGCCAATTGCATCCTGGCCTGAATCAAGAACAGTGTGACAAGCAGGAGCAGGGAGGTCATTCTGCCCCTGTACACTACACTGGTTAGGCCACACCTCGAGTACTGTGTTGAGTTCTGGGCCACTCAGTTTAGGAAGGATGTTGACTTGCTGGAGCGTGTCCAGAGAAGAACAACAAAGTTGATGAGGGGTTTGGAACACAAGCCCTCTGAGGAGAGGCTGAGGGAGCTGGGGTTGCTTAACCTGGAGAGGAGGAGACTCAGGGGAGACCTTATTGCTCTCTACGACTACCTGAAGGGAGGTTGTAGACAGGCAGAGGTTGGTCTCTTCTCCCAGGCAGCCTGTTTACCAGAGCAAGAGCACACAGTCTCAGGCTGCGCCAGGGGAGGTTTCGGTTGGATGTTAGGAGGAAGTTTTACACAGAGTGAGTGATTGCCCATTGGAATGGGCTGATGGAGGAGGTAGTGGAGTCGCCATTATTAGAGGCATTCAGGAGGAGACTTGATAGGGTGCTTGGTGCCATGGTTTCATTGTTTCCGTGAGTTGAATTGGTTGATGGGTTGGACGCAATGATCTTGAAGGTCTCTTCCAACCTGGTCTATTCTATTCTATTCTATTCTATTCTATTCTATTCTATTCTATTCTAAGAAATTCTAAGAAATTCTAAGAAATTCTAAGAAATTCTAAGAAATTCTACACAGAGAGAGTGATTGCCCATTGGAATGGGCTGCTCAAGGCGGTGGTGGACTCACCAACACTGGAGATGTTTAGGAGGAAACTTGATAGGCTGCTTGGTTGTATGGTTTAGTTGATTAGGTGTTGATGGATGCTACTTTGGACACAATGTTCTTGAAGGTCTCTTCCAACCTGGTTTATTCTATTTTTATTCTATTTTACACTGTCACCCACAGCATTTTTGCAGCTAAACTGGGAAAATGTAGTTGGGATGATCAGGTAGCGAGGTGGTTTCTGGACTGGTTGAAGGAAAGGAGAAGAGCATTGTGGTTAATGGGACAGAGTCCAGTTGGAGGCCTGCATCTAAGGCAGTTTCTCTGAGGTCAGTCCTTGGACCAATACTATTTGCTATATCTCTCAATGACCTGGTGTACTAGTTTGAGGCTTAACTGGAGTTTAAGAGTTCAGATGGTAGCAAGAAACTGAGAAATCTTCTCTCTCTCTCCCCCCCCCCATTCCCCAAAGAGACTGGAGGTAAATCTACCAAAAATAATCTGGAGTAGGTTTGGAAGGAAGTAAATTTTTTAACTATATATATATCTATAACAATAACTGGGAGGATTTTACAAGGTTAAAGAATAAGGATGAATAGGGAAATATATAAACCCAAATTTGGATGGCGTATCTCCCTCAGTGTATGTAGTTTTCAGTCCTGCAGAGAAACATGGATGTGGTAGGGAGATTAGGCCTGATCACATGGCAGAACCAGGAGGCCAGCATCAGCTCTTGGTCCTTTCAAACAGTTGAGGCAGGAGCAAAGAAAAAGATGGCTACCATGCCCTCCCCTTTATAGTCTTGCTGGACAGGGAAAGCAGAACAGACCAACTTAGACTCGAGGGACCCCTCCTCCCAGGAGGGAGAAACCAAGTCTACCTGGATCAGGTTTCTTTTGTCTCCTGGGGGAAGCAGGGCTCTCAGAACTCTTCCCCCCACCCCTCAATGGGTGTAACCCAGCACACCCGGACAAGGGCACCAAGGGCACTGTCAGCAAGTTTGGTGATGACACCAAACCGGGTGGGGTGGCTGACACAACAGAAGGTTGTGCTGCCATTCAGCAAGACTTAGATTGGAGAGTTGGGTAGGGAGAAACTGAATGAAATTCAACAAGGGCAACTGTAAAATCTTGCACCTGGGAAAGAACAATGTCAGTATAGGTTGCTGACTGCCCTGCTGGAGAGCAGGGAAATGGAAAAGGACCTGAGGGTCTTAGTGGATGGAATGTTGGACATGAGCTAGCATTTCAGTGTGCTCTGGTGGCCATGAAGGCCAATGCCATTCAGGGGTGTATTAGAAGGGGTGTGGCTAGTAGGTCAAGAATGGTTCTCCTTCTCTAGTCTGCCCTGATGAGGCCACATGTGGAATATTGTGTCCAGTTCTGGGCCCCTCAGTTCAAGGACAGGGAATTGTTTGAGAAAGTCCAGCACAGAGTCATAAAAATGATTAAGGGAGTGGAACATCTTCTTTATGAGGAGAGACTGAGGGAGTTGGGCATCTTTAATTTGGATAGGAGGTGATGACCTCATTAATGTTTATAAATATGTAAAGGGTGAGTGCCAAGAGGATGGAATCAGGTTCATCTTGGTGATGTCCAATGACAGGGGAAGGGGCAATGGGTGGAAGTTAAGGCAATTGAAGTTCGATGTAAACATGAGGAAAATTGTTTTTTGCTGTGAGAGTGATGGAACAGTGGAACAGGCTGCCCAGGAGGGTTGTGTAGTCTTCTTCTCTGGAGAGATTAAAAAGCCTGTCTGAATGTGTTCCTGTGTGATCTGGTACAGGTGCTTCTGCTCTGGCATGCAGGTTGGACTAGAAGGTCTTTCGAGGTCCCATTCTTAACATTCTGTGATTCTGTTATTGTTTTAACTTAAGATGCAAATTCCTCCATTCAAACAGAATGTGCATGTATGCTACTTATATGGTTAGTATTCCTTGAGAAACAATTATCAATAAAGGTGTAGTAACTGTTGCCAGTCTTCCAAAAGGTTTTCTTTGCACAAAAGAAGTGTAAATCTGTGTGAAGAAAAGAAACATTTATATACAAGCAAGGCAAATGAAAGAAAATAACCAAAAACCCAAAACACACAAACCCAGAAGATACCTGTATTTAGTTGAATAACAGATGAGGTAATGGAAGATAAAATGAAGAAAAGCATTGAAATTAATTACAAAAGAAAAAAGAAGGTGTGAAGTAGGTCAAGAAAGGACAAGAGGTGAAAAAGTGAGTGCATCAAACCATGGGAAGTGTGACCAGCTCATTGAATGTGTTCATACAACTATTTATTTGCAATTAATGTTACAATCTTACTACATTTGGCAGTTAAATTTCTTCAGATTTATTGTGCAAATAATAAGCTTCCACATCCTCATTTCAGCTTCTATTGTAAAGGACATATTTTTCAGATATTCTGAATACTGAAGATTTCTGACAGTGCAGAAATCTCAGCTATCCCTCCTCTCTGAAGTTTTGTCAAGATAGATGCAAACATCTATCGCCGGCACAGAGGAGATTCCTGCTACTGCAAGACTACGAGCCATCTTTTCACATGGTCAGACTTGTGATCCCAGTGGCAGGAGCGGCTTAATTTAAAAGGGTTTGATGTGGCTCGCGGGAGCTCTGTTCAGCGGGCAGCCCTCTCAGGACAGCACCAAGACCAGCAGCCACCGGGGACCAGCCACTGCTCTCCTTTTAGGGCTGCAGGAATCACCGGCACTGAGGAGATTCCTCCGGCTGCAGGGCTAGGAGGAGACATCTTTTCACATGGTAAGACTCATAATCCCAGCAGCAGGAGTGGCTTAATTTAAAAGGGTATGCTGTGGCTCGCGGGGGCTCTGTTCATCAGGCAGCCTGTATTCTCTTGTACTCTCTCATGCTCTCATGTGCTGCCGCAATTTTTCTATTTTTTTTTTTTTTCTTTATTTGTGCAGTAGGTGCTGTGGCTAGGGACAGTGTCGAATCAGACTGAGGTCAAACACAAGCAGGTAGCTGTCCAGGTATCTGGCTGTAGAGAGTGCTGGAGCCTGGCTCTTGAGATGCAGGGTAGTGGGGGCAACTCCTGCATAAGGTGTGAGCAGATTGACTATCTGCTTAATCTGGTGGCCAGAGTGAAGGATGAGGTTAGCAGCCTTAAAAATGTAAGGGAATGTAGGAAAGAGATGAACCAGAGGAGGAAAGAGATGAACCAAAGGAGGAAAGAGATGAACCAAAGGAGGAAAGAGTTGAATCAGAGTAAGTAGACTCTGCAGGCTCCCCCAGCAGAGGCTGGTTATCCAAAAAGATGAGGGGAAGGGGTGCAGGTTCCTCTCAAAAGACACAAAGTAAAACCTCCTTGCCCCCCCCCACCTTCCCCGCTGCTCTTAGAAAACAGGTATGGAGCACTGGAGATAGAGGGTGAGGTGAGCCTAATGCCGGAGGACACACCATCTGGGGCTTTCCCTGAGATTAAACAGCCTAAGGTTAAACAGCCTTCTACTGGCATCAGGACCTGTTCCCTCAAAAAAAAAAGAGAAGGGTAATTGTTATTGGTGATTCTCTTCTGAGGAGAACGGAGGGCCCCATATGTTGCCCTGACCCATCTCATAGGGAATTCTGTTGTCTGCCAGGAGCCCAAGTTAATGATGTTACCAGTAGGCTGCCTAGCCTGGTGTAGCCCTCTGACTACTATCCCTTAATAATTATGCAATTAGGGAATGATGATGTTGCAACCAGAATTACCAGGGCTATCAAAAATTACTTCAGGGCCCTGGGAGACCTGGTTGAGAGGTCAGGTGCACAAACAATTTTTTCATCAATACCCTTAGTTGCAGGAGCGAATACCGTAAGAAACAGGTCAGCAGCTATAGTCAACAAGTCGCTTAGAGGCTGGTGCAGTCAAAAGAATTTGGGGTTTTTTGATCTTGAAAAACTTTCTACTGCACCAGGCCAGCTGGCAACAGATGGAATACATCTGTCCCAGAGGAGGGGAAAGGTCACAGTATATGAGAACAGCCTGTCCCCCAAAGGTAAAAAGATCCTGGGAAGGGAATTGGCAGGTCTCATCAACAGGGCTTTAAAATATTTTCGAAGGGGGAAGGGGCTGAAACTAGTCTCCTCAGGCAAGAGTCTGGGGGTGATAAGCTAGAGCCAGAGGTGAATCCAGCAGGCCAGGGGCAGTTCAAGTACACTAATGCACAAAGCATGGGTAACAAACAAGAGGAGCTGGAAGCCTTGTTGTAGCAGGAAAGTTATGATGTAGTTACCATCACAGAGACGTGGTGGGACAACTCACATGATTGGAGCACTGGAAGTGACGGCTACAGGCTCTTCAGGAGAGACAGGCAAGGAAGAAGGAGTGGAGGGGTGGCCCTGTACAACAGGGAGGCACTAGATGCCATTGAGATGGAGATTAGGGATGATCAGGTTGAGTGTTTGTTGGTAAGAATCAGAGGGAAGACCATCAGGGCAGACATCCTGGTTGGAGTCTGTTATAGACCACGCAACCAGGAGGAAGAGGTTGATGAAGCATTCTATAGGCAGCTTAAGGCTGCCTCAACACCTCCTGACCTTGTTCTCATGGGCGACTTCAACCTGCCTGATATGTGCTGGGATCTCAACACAAGATAGAGGAGACAGTCTAGGAGGTTCACAGAGTGCATAGAGGACAGCTTCTTATCCCAGGTGCTGCAAGAGCCTACCAGGGGCAAGGCTATGCTTGACCTCCTCTTCACCAACAGGGAAGGGCTAGTGGGTGATGTGGTGGTTGGAGGGTGTTTATGGGCCAGTGACCACGAGATAATTGAATTTTCGGTATTTGGTCAAGCTAAGAGGGGTAGCAAGAAGACCTCCACTCTAGACTTCTGGAGGGCAGACTTCAGGTTACTCAAGGAACTAATTCAGAGGGTTCCTTGGGATAAAGCCCTTAAAAATAAAGGGGTCCAGGAGTGCTGGGCCTACTTCAATGAAGAATTGTTGAAGGCGCAGGGACAGGCTGTACCAATGCTCTGGAAGATGAGCCGCTGGGGCAGACGGCCAGCCTGGATTGGTAATGAACTTTTAATAGAACTAAGGGAAAAAATGAGGGTGTATCATCTTTGGAAGAAAGGTGAGGCAACCCATAGAATGTTGAAGGATGTTGCTAGGTCATGTAGGAAGAAAATTAGGGAGGCAAAAGCACATTTGGAGCTTAAACTGGCCTCTGCTGTGAAGGACAACAAAAAGTCCTTCTATAAATATATTAATAGCAAGAGAAAGGGCAAGGACAACCTCCACTCCTTGGTTGACATGGAGGGAAATGTTGTATCAAAGGATGAGGACAAGGCAGAGGTACTTAACACCTTCTTTGCCTCAATTTTTACTAGCACGACAGAACATGTTCCAGACAGCTGGCCTGCAGAGCTGGCAGAAGGAGCATGGGAGCTGCATAGTTTCCTCTGTTCCAGAATGTGGTAGTTTCCCTATGTTCCATGCGGAGGTTGTTGGAACTCTCCTCAGCAGCTTGGATCCCCACAAGTCCATGGGACCAGATGGGATAGAATAGAATAGAATAAACCAGGTTGGAAGAGACCTTCAAGATCATCGCGTCCAACCTATCACCCAACACCACCTAATCAACTAACCCATGTAACCGAGCACCCTGTCAAGTCTCCTCCTGAACACCTCCAGTGACGGCGACTCCACCACTTCCCCGGGCAGTCCATTCCAATGGGCAATCACTCTCTCTGTGTAAAACTTCCTCCTGACCTCCAGCCTGAACTTCCCCTGGTGCAGCCTGAGACTGTGTCCTCTTGTTCTGGTAAACAGGCTGCCTGGGAGAAGAGACCAACCTCTGCCTGTTTACAACCCCCCTTCAGGTAGTTGTAGACAGTAATGAGGTCACCCCTGAGTCCCCTCCTCTCCAGGCTAAGCAACCCCAGCTCCCTCAGTCTCTCCTCATAGGGCTTGTGTTCCAAGCCCCTCACTACCTTCGTTGCCCTTCTCTGGACTCATTCCAGCAAGTCAACATCCTTCCTAAACTGAGGGGCCCAGAACTGGACACAGGACTCGAGGTGTGGCCTAACCAGTGTAGTGTACAGGGGCAGAATGACCTCCCTGCTCCTGCTGGCCACACTGTTCTTAATGCAGGCCAGGATGCCATTGGCCCTCTTGGCTGCCTGGGCACACTGCAGGCTCATGTTCATCCTACCATCAACCAGCACTCCCAGGTCCCTCTCTGCCTGGCTGCTCTCCAGCCACTCTGACCCCAGCCTGTAGCACTGCATGGGGTTGTTGTGGCCAATGTGCAGAACCCGGCACTTGGATGAGTTAAATGTCATGCCGTTGGACTCTGCCCATCTGTCCAGCCTGTCGAGGTCTCTCTGAAAATCCTCTCCACCCTCCAGCAGATCAACACCTTGTCCCAGCTTGGTGTCATCAGCAAATTTACTGATGATGGACTCAATGACCTCATCCAGATCATCAACAAAGATGTTAAAGAGGATGGGGCCCAGCACTGATCCCTGGGGGACTCCACTACTGACTGGCCGCCAGCTGGATGTGACACCATTCACCACCACTCTCTGGGTTCGGCCATCCAGCCAGTTCCTAACCCAGCTCAGAGTGCTGCTCTCCAAGCCATGGGCTGACAGCTTGGCCAGCAGTTTGCTATGGGGGATGGTGTCAAAGGCCTTGCTGAGGTCCAGGTAAACTACATCCACAGGCCTCCCCACATCCACCAGGTGGGTCACCTGATCATAGGAGATCAGGTTGGTCAGGCAGGACCTGCCCTTCCTAAATCCATGTTAGCTGGGCCTGATCCCTTGGCCATCCTCTAAGTGCTGTGTTAATGCCCTCAGGATGACCTGTTCCATGATCTTGCCTGGCACTGAGGTCAGGCTGACAGGCCTGTAATTCCCTGGCTCATCCAACCGGCCCTTCTTGTGGATGGGCATCACGTTGGCCAGCTTTCAGTCCTCTGGGACATCTCCAGTGAGCTAGGACTGCTGAAGAATCATGGAGAGCGGCTTGGCCAGCTCCTCTGACAGCTCCCTCAGCACCCTAGGATGGATCCCATCTGGTCCCATGGACTTGTGGGGATCCAGGCGGCTGAGCAGATCACCAACTGCCCCATTCTGGAGCAGTGGAAAACTATGCTGCTCCGTGGCTCCTTCTGCCAGCTCTGGAGGCCAGCTGTCTGGAAGACATTCTGTCCTGCTAGTAAAAATTGAGGCAAAGAAGGTGTTAAGTATCTCTGC
The DNA here is from genome assembly GCA_011125475.1 of Melanerpes aurifrons. NCBI lineage: Eukaryota > Metazoa > Chordata > Aves > Piciformes > Picidae > Melanerpes > Melanerpes aurifrons. The sequence continues at coordinate 3,273,972 of WWNC01000076.1, read as the reverse complement.
CTTTTCCTCATCCCTTATCACAACGTTCCCCTCCGTGTCCACCAAGGAGTGGAGGTTGTCTCTGCCCTTCCTCTTGCTATTAATGTATTTATAGAAGGACTTTTTGTTGTCCTTCACAGCAGAGGCCAGACTAAGCTCCAAATGTGCTTTTGACTCCCTAATTTTCTTCCTACATGACCTAGCAACATACTTAAATTTTTCACGGGTTGCCTCCCCTCTCTTCCAAAGGTGATATACCCTCATTTTTTCCCTTATTTCCATTAAAAGTTCTTTAACCATCCAGGCTGGCCATCTGCCCCGGCGGCTCATCTTCTGGCACATTGGCACAGCCTGTCCCTGAGCCTTCAACAGTTCTTCCTTGAAGTAGGATCAGCTCTCCTAGACCCCTTTGTTTTTAAGGGCTTTATCCCAAGGAACCCTCTGAATTAGTTCCTTGAGTAGCCTGAAGTCTGCCCTCCGGAAATCCAGAGTGGAGGTCTTCTTGCTACCCCTCTTAGTTTGACTAAATACTGAGAATTCAATTATCTCGTGGTCACTGGCCCCTAAGCACCCTCCGACCACCACATCACCCACCAACCCTTCCCTATTGGTGAAGAGGAGGTCAAGCATAGCCTTGCCCCTGGTAGGCTCTCGCAGCACCTCGGATAAGAAGCTGTCCTCCATGCATTCTAAGAACCTCCTAGATTGCCACTTCTCTGCTATGTTAAGATCCCAGCACTTATCAGGCAAGTTGATGTCACCCATGAGAACAAGGTCAGGCAATCTTGAGACAGCCTTAAGCTGCCTATAGAATGACTCATCAACATCCTCCTCCTGGTTGGGTGGTCTATAACAGGCTCCAACCAGGATGTCAGCCCTGTTGGCCTTCCCTCTAATTCTTACCCACAAACACTCAACCTGATCATCCCTAATCTCCATCTCAATGGCATCTAGTGCCTCCCTGATGTACAGGGCCACCCCTCCACCCCTTCTTCCTTGCCTGTCTCTCCTGAAGAGCCTGTAGCCATCAATTGCAGCACTCCAGTCATGTGAGTTGTCCCACCACGTCTCTGTGATGGCAACTACATCATAACTTTCCTGCCGCAGCAAGGCTTCCATCTCCTCTTGTTTGTTGCCTATGCTTCGTGCATTAGTGTACATGCACTTCATCCGGGCTGCTGGTTTCACCTCTGGCTCTGGCTTATCACCCCCAGACCCCAGCCTGGGGGGACTGGTTTCAACCCCTTCCCCCTTTGAAACTAGTTTAAAGCCCTATCTACGAGACCTGTCAATTCCCTCCCCAGAATCTTTTTCCCTTTGAGGGATAGACCATTCTCGTACACTCTGATCTTACCCCTCCTTTGGGACAGATGTACTCCGTCTGTTGCCAGCTGGCCTGGAGCAGCAGAATGTTTTCAAAGATTGAAAAACCCAAAATTCTTTTGACTGCACCAGCCTCTAAGCCACTTGTTGACTTCAGCTGCTGACCTGTTCCTTATGGTATTCCCACCTGCAACTAAGGGTATAGACTAAAAAATTATTTGTGCCCCTGATCCCTCAACCAGGTCTCCCAGGGCCCTGAAGTCATCTTTGATAGCCCTGGGAGTTCTGGTTGCAACATCATCATTCCCTAACTGCATAACTATCAAGGGATAATAGTCAGAGGGCTGCACCATACCAGGCAGTCTTCTGGTAACATCTCCAACCGTGGCTCCTGGAAGGCAACAAACCTCCCTGTGAGTAGAGTCTGGCCAACATATGGGGCCCTCTGTTCCCCTCAGGAGGGAATTGCCAATAACAATTACCCTCCTCTTTTTTTTAAGGGAGCAGGTCCTGATGCCGGGGGAAGGCTGTTTAAGCTTAGGCTGTTTCACCTTAGGTTCTTTCACCTTAGGTTGTTTCACCTTAGGCTGTTTTGCCACAGGGAAAACCCCAGCTGGTGTGTCCTTCAATATCAGAATCACCTCACCCTCAACCTCCAATGTCCCGTACTTGTTTTCCAAGGGCAGTGGGGGGGGTTAGGGGGGGCAAAGAGGTTTAACCTTGCATCTTTTGATAGGAACCTGCATCCATTCTCCTCTGCTCTTTGGATAACTGGCCTCTGCTGGGGGGGCCTGCAGAGCCTGGTTACTCAGGTTCGTCACCCTTCTGCAGTTGCATACATCTCTAAATATAGCAACCTTGTCCTTCAGTCCGGCCACCAGGCTAAGCAGACAGTCAATCTGCTTACACCTGCAGCAGGAACTGTCCCCTCTACCCTGCATCTCAAGTGCCAGGCTCCAGCACTGTCTGCAGCTAGATGCCTGGACACCTACCACTTGCTTATGACATCTACCTATCTGCTTATATTCCCCCTCAGACTGAGTCGAGACTGACTTTTTAAAGGAGTTATTGCGGCGAGTTACCACCATGGCTAGCCTGCCCACAGGATCCATTCCTAGGATGCTGAGAGAGCTGGCAGATGAGCTGGCCAAGATACTCTCCATCATTTTTCAGCAGTCCTTGCTCACCGGAGAAGTCTGTGAGAGTCTAATGAGTTTGTCTGTCTTGATGTGAGTCAACAAAGATAAAGTGATAGCAGAGCCACTGGAAAGAAGGTGGAAAGAATCCTGTCTACCAATCCTGGATGCAAATCAGCTTGTGATTGCATCGTGATAACATGGGACTACAACAATGGACCCAAGGACCCAGCCATCACACCTTTAGGGCAAGATAATCTCCACCCATCAAGTACCCTGGTCAGGGTGACACAATGGGTTTTACCACCTATTTCCTGAGGTGTAAGGAATGTGGGGGGCCTTATCTGGATGGAAACAGGGGAGACAGAGATTCCCCCCCCCCATCCAAAATCTTGCCCAAACACACAGCAATACACAGAACCTAAGGATTATTTCCTGCCCCTGGAATTCCTGAGGGACAATATTTGAATCCATACCTAAGGACTAAAAACTGTATAAAAGACTAGAGCAACTACTGGGTTGTGGAGAGAAAGAGGAGAGAGAAACAGGAGAAAAACGGGGAGAAAAACGGAAATGAAGGAAAACACAGAAAACTTCTGCCGCTGAGAAGGGAAAGCCGGGACAATGCTGCTCCAGAGAAAAGAGGCTTCCCAGAGGACCGCAGCTCTTCTCCAGCCAAAGTATCAGCACCCTTTCCTACAGACCCAGGCTGCCCAGAGAAGCCTCAGCACCATTCCTGTATCAACCCAACATCTCCCCAGAGGACCACAGCTGTTCTCCAGCAAAAGCCTCAGCACCGTTTCTCTACAAACCTAACATCTCCTGCAGCACCTTTCCTCCACAGACTTTAACTGTCTTGAGGGGGATGAGGGGTGTGGTAATATAATTCCTTTCCTCTTCTCTCTCTCTTCTCTCTCTCCCTCTCTCTTTTCTCCCTTTTCCCTTCTTATGCCCACTTTATTTATGTAATAAATAGTCTAGCTGTTGATACTTTGGCCTCGTTTGTGCCTCTAATTTCACAACACGGGAATGTTTAAAAGAACTGTGTCTCCAGACATTTAATGTCTCTGGACCTTGACATTTAAATGGCATAGTGGGCAGGATTCCCGGGCAGTGAAAAGTATCACAAAAAGATTATTGCATTTCTGAAAACCCCAAAATGTGTGTGTGTGCCTGAGACGTACTCTCAGTACGAAGTGAGTGTGGAGTCCAGATTCGCGTTTTCATGCTCTCGAGAGGGACGTGGCCGGAGAAGGAAGAAGTGAAATTTTCAGAGAGACTGTGCGGGAGTTCTCAAAACTTTAAATGTGTGTGCTTTCTCGGGGAAGATTATCTGGGGTACAACTGTTGACTTTATATTGTGACCTCCCCGAGAATTCTCAGTACCCTCTTTTAGGAAACCCGGTTTTGGTGATATTTGTAAAGTGTATATCCTCTCGGGGAAAGCGTGGCTTTCCCGAGAAGCCCAGTATTGAAGCAAAAGTTGAGAAACTTCTGCCGGTGTGTGTTCTCTCAGGGAAACAGAGTGACTCTTCCCTAAGAATCACAGGGTTCTTGTCCTGGTGTAACAGAAAATTTGAGGAACAAAAGCTGAGAAGCTCTTCCAAGTGTGGGTTCTCTCAGGGAAATAGTGTGACTTCCTTGAGAAGCCCAGGTTGTTGCTGTTTTCTCTTGTGTGTGACCTCTCCTGAAAAATCTATTGTGCATTTTTCCTGGGGAAGATTCTCTTGGAGTAAGCTTTTTAAAAGTGTATGTTTTCCCAGGGAAGTTTTTGTTGGTACAAACAGTGTTTTGGTCTGAATTTGCTGTGAAATTTAGTGCTCCATTAAGAAATGCTTTGTGAAACAAAAGAGATGGCCAGGAGTGAGCGGCTTTTTAACCTTTTAGAAGCTTACGGTGCCCGCCCATCTGTACAGGTACTTGACTGGGCCCGTGAAAATTGGCATAATTTCCAGAGTGTGGCTGATAGAATTGTGGCCCTGCAGAAAGATGCAAGAGCAAAAGCCGGGAAAGGCAAAGGTTTTATTTGTGTGGTTTTAGGCGTCTGTTTAGCCGCCTCAGTGAAGGAGAAAGAGGAATGGCATGAGCAGGAGAATAAAACTATTTCCTCTTTGCAGGACTTAGTTTCGTCACTACAAAGCCATGTTGCCACTTTGACAGACGTAGTGGCAGATCTTAAAATTCAATCGGAAAAGGAGAGGAGGCAAAATACTTATTTGGACTCAAAAGTGGGTGTGAATTACTTGGAGTCTGCCCCTATGTACCCTCGGGCAGAATTGACAGCAACTAAGAAAGCTGCTGCGCATATCAGACCTCTCATTAAAACTGAAGTTTTATATGAGGATGGGGAGGTTACCCCCACTATCACAACCAAAGAAACGCCTTTCTCCTACACTGAATTGGCCAAAATTCGTGCAGAATTTGCACACTCTGCTGAGGAATCTGAGGTGGAATATGTCTGGCGAGTTTCAAAAACTGGAGGTGATCAGATTCTGTTAACAGAAGCTGAAGCCATGGGCTATTGGGGTGGTAATGTTTTTCTAACTACAAAAAACAGAAGTGGACCCTGGAGTCTTACTCAAAGGGCTGCCTATTGGGCAGGGGGGTTTGATCCAAAAGAGAGGGGTGAAGCTATAATTCTGCAGGGAGGGAGGAATCAGATAATGGAGAATGTGCAAAAGGCTGCATGCCTGCAAATGATTTATGAAAGGGAACTAAAACATAATTTTGAATCCCCCCTTTCTCTCCTGGTGGATGCAAACAGAATGACTCCTTTGATCAGGGGTCTCCCTGACTTGCTTAAAATAAGAGGTATCCAGCTTCAAAAAGAAATAGCTAATACCCCACTTTCTTCCAGGACATGGCAAGACGTGGGGAGGGAGTTATTAGATTATGCTAGGCAGTATAGTATACCTGAGGAAATTAAAAAACCTCAAACTAGAGGCTTGAGACATATGAAAATGACTCACTCACCAAGCCCCCAGGGCCAGATGTGCCGTATTCCTAGTAGGCACCTGGCTAGGGGCAGGGAACACTTGAATACCCGGCAATATTGGTGGGGGGTGGGTCAGAAGAAAGGTATTCCAAAAGAAGTGGTTGATGGGGTAGCCACGAGGCAATTACAAATGTCTCCAGACCTTGACAAGGTCCCAGAGGATTGGAAGCTGGCCAACATGGTGCACATCCACAAGAAGGGCCGGTTGGATGAGCCAGGGAATTATAGGCCTGTCAGCCTCACCTCAGTGCCAGGAAAAATTATGGAACAGGTCATCTTCAGTGCAATCACACAGCACTTAGAGGATGGCCAAGGGATCAGGCCCAGCCAGCATGGATTTAGGAAGGGCAGGTCCTGCCTGACCAACCTGATCTCCTTCTACGAGCAGGTGACCCACCTGGTGGATGTGGGAAGGCCTGTGGATGTAGTCTACCTAGACCTCAACAAGGCCTTTGACACCATCCCCCATGAGTCAGCAAACTCCTGACTAAGCTGTCAGCCCATGGTTTGGACGGGAGCACACTGCATTGGCTTAGGAACTGGCTGGATGACCGAGCCCAGAGAGTGGTGGTGGATGGTGCCACATTCAGTTGGCAGCCAGTCACTAGTGGTGTGCCCCAAGGGTCAGTGCTGGGCCCCTTTAACATCTTTAATATCCTTATTGATGATCTGGATGAGGGCATTGAGTCCATCATCAGTAAATTTGCTGATGACACCAAGCTTGGGGCAGGAGTTGATCTGCTGGAGGGTCAAGAGGCTCTGCAGAGGGACTTTGACAGGCTGGACAGATGGGCAGAATCCAACGACATGAGATTGAACACATCCAAATGCCGGGTTCTGCACATTGGCCACAACAACCCCATGCAGAGCTACAGGCTGGGGTCAGAGGGGCTGGAGAGTGGCCAGGTAGAGAGGGACCTGGGGGTACTGGTTGATGGTAGGGTGAACATGAGCCTGCAGTGTGCCCAGGAAGCCAGAAGGGCCAATTGCATCCTGGCCTGCATCAGGAACAGTGTGGACAGTAGGAGCAGGGAAGTCATTCTGCCCCTGTACACTGCACTGCTTAGGCTGCACCTTGAGTACTATGTCGAGTTCTGGGCCTCTCAGTTTAGGAAGGATGTTGGCTTGCTGGAGCGTGTCCAGAGAAGAGCAATAAAGTTGGTGAGGGGTTTGGAACACAAGTCCTATGAGGAGAGACTGAGGGAGCTGGGGTTGCTTAGCCTGGAGAAGGGGAGGTTTAGGGGTGACCTTATCACTCTCTACAACTACCTGAAGGGAGGTTGTAGTCAGGAGGATGATGGTCTCTTGTCCCAGGCACCCAGTACCAGAACAAGAGGACACAGTCTCAGGCTGCACCAGGGGAGGCTTATGTTGGATGTTAGGAAGAAGTTCTATACAGAAAGAGTGATTGCCCATTGGAATGGGCTGCCCAAAGAGGTGGTGGAGTCACTGTCATAGGAGGTTTTCAGGAGGAGACTTGATGGGGTGCTTGGTGCCATGGGTTAGTTGTTTAGGTGGCTTGGATTGGTTGATGGGTTAGACGCGATGATCTTGAAAGTCTCTTCCAACCTGGTTTGGTTTATTCTATTTTTTTTTATTTTTTTTTTATATATACCCAGGAGCTTCTGCCTTCCTAGAGCTTCTGCCTTCCTTTGTAGAAAATATTTGGAGAAGTTGATATAATGTTTTCTCCATCCAATGATATAATGTTTTGCAGAGGCAAATTAATTTCAAAAGGAAGTTAATTTCCTTGTGTGGCAGGTGTAATTTAAGACCACAGAAATGATTGAGTTCCTATCTTTATCTCAAGTCCCTACACACCCTCCAAACTTTAAAAGAAAATGAAAAAGTAACAGTTATTCCCCCTTCATTAAAGCCACTCTGATTTATGCTACAGAGAATATAAAATCAGTAAAACGGGAATCCACCCCCAAAAAAAGAGCTTCCTTCATAGCTTCTATCAATAATATCCAAGCAAATATTTCTATACGTGAACACAGCAAAGCCAAATCAAGTTAATCCAGTAACAAGAGCTGTCCAACATAATGCTTTTGTAAGAGGAACTAAGAGAATAATCTTACTTCCTTTTGTGATACTAAATCTTGGGCAACTAGAATAGCATCATGTTTCTCCCTTCTCGCAAATAATTTGAAAACAAAGTTGTCATGCAAGACACCAGGCCCCAAGCTATGAAAAGCAACAGAGAAAAAGTGAAGTATTTTGATGCATATTTGGTTTTCTGTGAAAATTAATCAATCTGAGACAGATATACAGTATGCAGCAAGATGCCTCCAAACTGAAAATAGAACAGCAATTAATATGCCAGAAAGTGATAAAGCAGCAGTAACACATGAAAGTTTTTCTATTTCACTTGAGGAAAAAAAAAAAAAAAGTAGTTATTGTGAATGAGTGTATGTTCTTGTGCCGTGTATTCCCTCCTTATTTTTTTTTTGTTTCATTTTCCTTGATTCCTGAAGAGAAAGTTGCCTGCAAAATGAGAGACTAATTAGAAGAATCACACAGCTGTAGTTAGCACCACCACTCTCTCTTTAAAAATGGAAATAACTTTATGAGGTCCCTTCCAAAGTCCTCATTATAATGTGGTGGTCTTTGAAAATCATTTACTTAATAACTAACAAAAATGTACTCAACAATGAACTGAGCCCACTAAACACAGGAGATAATTACACTGGTAGAAAGATACTCCACTGCCAGCTCCATTTTCAAGGTACATTTATTTGCCCTGTGTGTGGTGCTGAACAACGAAACACACATTAACATATCATGTAGGTGTGTGCTATCACTGTCTACATGATGGGGGAAGGGAAGAAATACAACACACTATTCTTGGCAGGTATGCAGCACCTGAATGGTATTTTTTGTTATCTCCTGCAAATGGGAACATTGTATTATTCCACCGGGAAGTCATAGCAAAGGGGATATAATTATGAGAAAAGTAACGGGGATAGTCCTGCTAATGGCCAGCTATTCAAATATCTCAATATAATCACCTTGCCCAATCTCTCCTCACTGACTACTCTTCTGGAGAAACTCATAATTTTTTTCCACTTACTCCAGCATAATGAATACATTCTGCATTTTCTTTGTGAGAAATTAAGAGGAATAACAATGTAATATGTTGACATTTGAAATGGCAGCATAAAAAAGTTTAGACTGGCAATTTAGTTTAATCACCTATGGACAGGGGGAGGCTATTTATTACATTAGTTCTTGGTGTGCAGGATACGCATTTCTCACTTGATCACTCTTATTTTATTTATTTATTTTTTGTTTTATTTCATTTGTCATTCAGTTCAGTGGAAACAAAGCAGAAAAGGAACACTTCTAATATTTTAATATATGTATCTCTTGCTATGTTCATTAATGTTGATGGAGGGGATGTGTGACAGGCAAAAGTATTTACATATGCAAAAGAAAACACACCTTGTGAAAAGCAGCAGAAGTTTCTCTTAAAAGCCCCTTCAAAAAAATGTCCACATAGAATAATACTAATCCTTGATTTCTATATAAACTCTCATGGTACTTTTCCAAACATACAGAATTTATCCTTTGCTTCCTGATAAAATTTCAACACTTTATTCCTCCTCACTGTTACTTGGAATTTTTAACAAATATAGAATTATTTAATCCCAATACCATTTACTTAAACATTACTCTGAGTGACAGAAAACTGTCATCTTATATTTTATTTTTGAAGTGAATATTGTCCTGGAAAAGGCATTAACAAACCAGATAAACCAGTTTGAACCACTGCCCTCTTTCTTCCCTCTCTGTTGCAGGGTCCAGTCTGAGGTTGAGGAACCAATATGCAGGCACCATTAAGGTTGCCTGGAGGGGGTGGAAGCTGGACACCGAGCCTCATGTTTCAGAGAGGCAACTGCATGTGTCAGAGACTATGAGAGAAGGCAAGTGTAGTTTTGATTGCCATACAACATTTTGAACTGATTGGAGGGATTTGAATAGCTAACGTTCCATTGGGCTGTCCAGTTTTCAAAAAGGGTGTTTATAGGCGAAGATTTCAAGAGCCTACATGCTTGTTGTTCATAGTTATTGTCTGTCTGTCATCTTCTTTCCCCCTGTTTGTTAACGGAATTCAAGCTGGCGACAAGCACCTATTTGCTCCTGCCTTCAGGGTAATTAGCTTCTTTTGTCCTAGCAGCATAGTGCCTATACCTTCACCACAGCAGCATGTCTCCCTGTCTCTCACTTCCTCTAATTTTGGATACTACTTTTGGATTATTTCTGCCCTTTGGCTTACAACTACTAACTCATAGCATCACTTCATCCTGCAAAGGTTTTGGTAGTTAATGCCTCAGTGGTTTGTGAGTAATTTACAGTGATTTACCTGGTGTGAGAAACTGGTTATAATATTTGGCTTTCACAAGGGGAATTCCTGGGGACCATGGGGCTAGATCGTTGGGCCTGGATCATTGGGCTGATGGTCTGTATTGTGTGGGGTATTGAGAGAGAAAGGGGAGGTGCCAACAGGTCTAAAGACTGGCCAGGTCAAAAGTGCAGGTTTTGTCTGTCCTGATGGAGAGGGGTGGGAGCATGCTGGGTGTGGCCGGTTGACGTTGCCCCCTTAAGAAAGGGAATATGGTGGATGGAATTTGGTAAACGGAAGGAATAGTCTAAACTAATTTCATTAGACGAGTGGGAGGAAGCACCTTCTGAACTGGGAGATATCCTGGGCACTCCGGGAACTTCTCGGTCAGTCTTGCTTCCGCCTTTCCTTTGGGCAGCAACTCTTTTCTGTGCTGGGCTTTCTGCCAAGACTTCGGCCTTGAAGATAAGATAACCAGGCCTGTATTAACTGCTTCCAATTAACACAAAACTGCTTTTAACTTCTTTCTTTCTCTTTCTCCCTCTTTTCCGAACTATTCTGGGAAAGGGGGGAAGAGAGGGGAGAGCGGAGGTGGGGATCCCCCTCGGCCGAGGGGGGTTACTCTCATTTCTGTGTTACTCTGTTGTATATCTTTGTATATATTGTAGATATTGTAAATTTGTAAATATTCCCCTGCAAAACCCTACACTGCTTTGTAAATATAGCTCCACTGCTTTGCTAATTCAGCTGGTGAGGTTTTTTTCCTTTCCCTTCAATTTTTCTTTCCCTTTTACCTTCCAGGGGGGAGGGAAGAGGCTTCTTGGCCTTTACCCCTTCCAACCCACCACATTTTTTTTTATTGGCGCCCAACGTGCGGCAGATAATTAGTTTAACTTATTACTTGATTGATTTAGTGTTTTCTAGCTGAATTAGCAAACATGAAGGTCTTGTGGTTTGTGGAGCGATTGTTCTTTTCAATTTTTGGGGCTCTGGTTTACAGATATTGTTTGGGTTTGATTTTGGATTACCTGGGCAAATATTTGGTGCGGACAATTTATATGTGGGTTATGTATAGAGTTAAATTATGGTATGGAAAATGTATTAATTTCTTATGGCCAGTGAGATACAGGAATGTTACCTCCACCACTCTCCCAATAGAGATAAAGGCTTTTAAGATTCCGCCTGAGGAGAGAGTAACTTTAGGTGATGCCTGGGACCCAAAGGTGATTTATATGATGTGTATAATTCTGCTGCTGGTGATAACTAATGTGTTTTCTCTGTATTCCTTGTGCCGAGAGAGAAAGGTGTCCAGAGCTTGTTTTGTCATTAAAACTAGATCAAAAAGAAAACGCCGTAGCTCGAGATCAGTCCCAGAGTCATCTAGTGATGAGGACTGTGGAGAACCCGTGTCAGTTAAAAAGAAGGCTAAAAAGTTAATTGGTAAAGCAGCTCTAAATGACTTTGCTAATTCCAGCAAGCTGCCAAAGGCGGCAGCTGGTATCAACATGGCTCCTACTCCTTCTCCTTCTTCTTCTTCTCCATCGGCCATTAACGGAGCAATGTCACTTCCGCCCAATCCCTCGGTGGGACCGGAAGTCACTGCCCCAGCAGCTGATTTATCTCAGGACCTGTCAGCTTCCATTAAGGTGGCTGTAAATTCAAACACAGCTCCAGTTAAGGTGGCTCCTTTAAAGACTAGAGGTGCAAAGGCCAAAGATGGAGAAGAAGAGGAGCTGGAGACTGATCCTGGTGAGGGGCCCTCTACTCTAAGAGATCCTGCTCAGGAGGAAGAGGTGGTTTGTTTTAAAGATCTAGCTAACCTAGTGAGATCAAAGCAGGATACAGATGAAGCTAGGAAAGCAGCTGGCAAAGGTGGTTCTCAGCTTAAAGAGATCCTTAGGAGAATGACAGCAGGATTATATGGGCAAAGAATTCAGGGAAACGAAGAGCAAGATGATATTTTGGAGTGTTCTTCTCCACGGGAGGAATTGTAAAATGTCTGTAAAGATTTCACCAGGGCAGATAAGGAGCCAGTTCTAGCTTGGCTTAGTAGGTGTTATGATACAGGTGCTCCGGCTCTAACAGTTGGAGACAAGTCAGCAGCTCAGTTAGGAACTCTCTCAAGGGATAATGGAATAGATAGACATCTAGGCAGGGCTCTCGGTAAGGTTAATCTCTGGATACGTCTTTTAATGGCGGTTGCCCTGAGATACCCTTCCCGAGATGATCTTCCCTGGAATCCTAAACCCTGGACTACCATAGATGAGGGAATTAAGCGCTTGAGAGAATTTGCTGTTAGAGAGCTACTCTATGGTGAACATGAAACTCTGAATCCTGATGACATTCCTGTGGGTATTGGTCTTGCTAAAAAGATCATCAAACTTGCTCCTTCTAATTATGCAAACATTCTGGCAAGCAGAATTGTGTCAAGAAGTTATGGTGGAGCTTCTCCTACGGTTGGCCAATTCAGTGATCAAATGAGACAACTGGAGGATAGCATGACACGTGGTTCTTTGGTTTCAGCCATTAAAACGATGTCTGGTGATATTCAGAATTGCATAAGAGAGTTAAAAGATTCCATATCCCAATTGGCACAAAGGGATAATTTCAATTCTTCCTCCAGGTGGATACAAGTTTCATCTGTGAGGAATACACGTCCTCCAAGGAGGTCATTCCAAAACAGGTCATTCCAGAACAGGTCATTCCAAAACAGACCACCAAGGCAATCACGTAGAACTATTTGGATAACTCTGCGTGATCAGTTTGGTGAGAACATGAACCGCTGGGATGGCCAACCAACTTCTAATCTTTTCAGGAGACTGAGGGAATTGCAAAGTGGCAGAACCCGAGGTAGCAATACCAGAAGGGTAGCTGTTACTTCCACAGTTCCCCAGAACGACTCTTATGGCTCCAACAGTGGCTCCAGTTATAACATGCAAAGTTATAACCCTGCAAACTATGTGCAATGCACATGTGGGCATGTTCCCCATAACTAGGGGTGCCCTGCCTCCCGCCAGGGGAGAGAGGGATAACAGAGATAACAGAATCTATTGGGATGTGTACATCCAGTGGCCTGGCACTTCACAATTTCGGAAGTACAGGGCCTTGGTTGACACAGGAGCTCAATGCACCATAATACCATCAAATTATCAGGGATCAGAGTCTATAACTATTCTGGGAGTCACTGGTGGATCTCAAGAGTTAAGTAAAGTAGAGGTTAATATAAGTTTAACTGGTAAACAATGGAGGAAGCATACAATTGTGACCGGACCTGATGCACCTTGTATTTTGGGAATTGATTTTCTGAGAGAAGGGCGTTTCAAAGACCCTAGAGGTTACAAATGGGCTTTTGGAGTAGCTTCAAAAGAAATTGATGGACAAAAATTGAAGCTGTCAGCCAGACCTGAGCTTTCTGATGAATCTGCAGTAGTGGGAGAACATAAGATACAGGACATTAAATTGCCGGTTGCTTCTCAGACTGTGCATCACAGACAATACAGAACCAACCGTGGCTCTTTGTTGCTCATTCAGAATCTGATTCGTCATTTGGAGAGTCAGAAAGGCATCAGCAAAAGTCATTCACCTTTCAACAGTCCAGTGTGGCCTGTGCGAAAGCAGAATGGAGACTTGCGTCTGACGATCAACTACCGAGCCCTGAATGAAGTAACTCCACCTATGAGTGCAGCAGTACCAGACATGATGGAACTTCAGTATGAGCTGGAATCCCAAGAGGCCAAATGGTATGCTACCATAGACGTTGCTAATGCATTTTTCTCTATTCCCATAGCAGAGGAATGTAGGCCTCAGTTTGCTTTCAACTGGAGAGGAACCCAGCACACTTTCAACAGATTGCCCATGGGCTGGATCCACAGCTCAAGCATCTGTCATGCAGTGATCCATGATGCTCTGGAGAAAGGCGGTGCTCCAGAACACATCCAGTTCATCGATGATATCATCGTCTGGGGTAAAACTGCTGAGGAAGTTTTCGAGAAAGGTAACAAAATCATTGACACTCTTCTGAATACAGGTTTTGCCATCAAGCGAGACAAAGTGAAGGACCTACCACAGAGATTCAGTTTCTGGGAGTGTGGTGGCAGGATGGACACCGACACATTCCAGGGGATGTGGTAAATGGAGTCTCTACCATGGTAAATCCCACAAACAAGCAAGAGACCCTACGTTTCTTGGGGATAGTGGGATTTTGGAGACTGCACATTCCTGGATACAGTCAGATTGTGAAACCTCTGTATGATGTGACTCGAAAGAGAAACCATTTCCACTGGGGACCTGAACAACAAGCAGCCTTTGACCAGATAAAGCAAGAGGTAGTTCAAGCAGTGGGTCTGGGACCTGTCCAAGATGGTGCTGACATTAAGAACATTTTGTACACGGCTGCAAGTGACAATGGTCCAACCTGGTGCTTGTGGCAAAAAGCTCCAGGTGAGACACGTGGACGACCTCTTGGTTTCTGGAGTCAAGGTTACAGAGGTTCAGAGGCTAACTATACTCCAACAGAGAAGGAAATTCTAGCTGCCTATGAAGGAGTGAAAGCATCTTCTGAAGTGATTGGAACTGAATCACAACTTCTCTTAGCTCCCAGATTACCAGTTTTGAATTGGATGTTCAAAGGCAAAGGCTCCACATCACACCATGCCACAGACTCAACATGGTCTAAGTGGATGGCTCTGATAACACAGAGAAATCAAATGGGAAATCTTGAAAGACCTGGTCTAGTGGAGGTGATCTCAAGTTGGCCTGAAGGTATCAACTGTGCTAAACCTCCAGAGGAGAAAGTAAGTCGTGCTGAGGAAGCTCCTCCTTACAATGACCTTTCTGATGACGAAAAGAAATATGCTTTGTTCACAGACGGTTCCTGTCATCTTGTCGGAAACAAGCGAGGGTGGAAGTCTGCAGTGTGGAGTCCAACATGCCGAGTTGCAGAGGCGAAGGATGGAGAAGGAGAATCCAGTCAGTTCGCAGAGGTAAAAGCTGTCCAGCTAGCTCTCGATGTAGCTGAATGTGAGAGATGGCCAAAGCTTTATCTGTACACCGACTCATGGATGGTAGCCAATGCTCTATGGGGTTGGCTAAAAAACTGGAAGAAGAATGGTTGGCAGAGAAAAGGAAAACCCATTTGGGCAGCCAACCTGTGGCAGGACATTGCTGATCGAATTGAGAGAATTCCAGTGAAAGTGAGACACATCGATGCTCACATTCCTAAGAGCAAAGCTACTGAGGAACAGTGACACAACCATCAGGCAGATCTAGCTGCAAGAGTTTCTCAAGTAGACATGGACTCTAATCTTGATCTCGACTGGAATCACCAAGGTGAGATATTCTTAGCTCGGTGGGCTCATGATTCGTCAGGACATCAAGGCAGAGATGCAACACACCAATGGGCTCGTGACAGATCCATAGACATTTCCATGGATGTTATCACACAAGTCATCCATGACTGTGACATTTGTGCTGCTATTAAGCAGGCAAAACGACTTAAGCCCTTGTGGTATGGTGACAGATGGTTCAAGTACAAGTATGGTGAAGCTTGGCAGATTGACTACATTACTCTACCACGTTCTCGTTCTGGTAAGCAATATGTACTTGCTATGGTAGAGGCAAACACTGGATGGTTGGAAACTTATCCAGTTCCACATGCAACTGCACGCAACACCATTCTCGGTCTGGAGAGACAGATCCTGTGGAGACACGGAACTCCAGAGAGGATTGAGTCAGACAACGGAACTCATTTCAAGAATAACCTTGTAAAGAACTGGGCAAAAGAGCATGGTATTGAGTGGATATTCCACATTCCCTACTATGCACCAGCTTCAGGGAAGATTGAACGCTACAACGGTTTGTTGAAGACCACTCTTAAAGCCGTGGAGGGTGGATCTTTGAAAAACTGGGAAAAACATTTAGCACAAGCAACCTGGCTGGTAAATAGTAGAGGTTCAGTGAACCGAGCTGGACCTGCACATTCAGATTTGCTACGGAAAGTAGAAGGTGATAGAGTTCCTGTTGTTAGAGAAAAGAATCTGTGAGGTAAAACTGTTTGGGTATTTTCACCCTCAGGAGAGGCTAAACCTGTCCGAGGGGTGGTTTCAGCTGAAGGTCCGGGTCACACATATTGGGTAATGCAAGAGAATGGTGAAATTCAGTGTATTCCACAAAGAAATTTGACTTTAGCTGAAAGAGGTTAACTTCAAACTGCTGTACAGCTACATCGCGCCCAAAAGAAGAATCAACGAGGAATCTACGGTGCACGAAACCTGAGATCCCTGAGAGCCCTGAGTCAACTAAGAGACCCTGAGAATCCCTGTTTCCCTTTTTCTTCGCTTCGTCGGTGAAGAAATAAACTGTTTTCCATTTTTCTCACTTTCTGATTTTCTTGGACTTTTGAATCATCTACATCTGAGCATAGCCGGAATGGACTATGAACTTTACTCACGAACTGTAAATATCGTTTTGGATTGGATGGACAGTGTGAACAGCCAATGAAATTGTTTAGAAGAGGTGGACTGTGGCCGGTTGACATTGCCCCCTTAAGAAAGGGAATATGGTGGACAGAAGTTGGTAAACGGAAGGAATAGTCTAAACTAATTTCATTAGACGAGTGGGAGGAAGCACCTTCTGAACTGGGAGATATCCTGGGCACTCCGGGAACTTCTCGGTCAGTCTTGCTTCCGCCTTTCCTTTGGGCAGCAACTCTTTTCTGTGCTGGGCTTTCTGCCAAGACTTCGGCCTTGAAGATAAGATAACCAGGCCTGTATTAACTGCTTCCAATTAACACAAAACTGCTTTTAACTTCTTTCTTTCTCTTTCTCCCTCTTTTCCGAACTATTCTGGGAAAGGGGGGCAAGAGAGGGGAGAGCGGAGGTGGGGATCCCCCTCGGCCGAGGGGGGTTACTCTCATTTCTGTGTTACTCTGTTGTATATCTTTGTATATATTGTAGATATTGTAAATTTGTAAATATTCCCCTGCAAAATCCTACACTGCTTTGTAAATATAGCTCCACTGCTTTGCTAATTCAGCTGGTGAGTTTTTTTTTTCCTTTCCCTTCAATTTTTCTTTCCCTTTTACCTTCCAGGGGGGAGGGAAGAGGCTTCTTGGCCTTTACCCCTTCCAACCCACCACACTGGGGAATGTATGTTTTAATATATTAATATGCATGTTTGCCGTCTATATAAATTCACCTCATGTTGTTAGGGTGCACCTCTAGCAAACTCGCTATGCGCCCAGCGCTGTGTTGCCTGTATTTTATAATAAACTGGTTATAAATTTTCAGCAGTGAGTTTGTTTCTCACAATTGGGTGACCCCGATGTGATATCCTGTCTGCAACAGCTTTCGGGTCCCTTCAGAGGGGGCGGCACCCCTGCTAATTTCGGCGGCCCAGAAGGAGGACCCTGGAAGCCTCTGAGAAGACGGGTAGATGATCCAGCCAATATTTTATAAGATAAAGGCAAGGGAAGGGACTCCCAGAACTAGCCTGTAATTCGAGTGCACAAAGACCCGGGCAAGAAAAGGACTGTAAGTATTGTCCGGTTGGGCGGGTATTGAGGTCAGTGAGAGTGTGTGCGTGCGTGAGACATGGGCTGGACAGTCCAGATCCATGAAGTGAGTGTGGAGTCCTTATAACTGTGCTTCCAGTGAAGGGACGAAGCGGTTGGTGATGGAAAGCGTGGACCTCGGGAAATGGGGCAAAGGTCAGGTGTAGACCAGCCCCAAGAAACATGGGAGCAACAAGGGTACCCAGGGATATATCCCCAGACAGTCCTCTGGGGTTGCGTGTTGGAGGCACAATACGCAGGATAAGGATAAGGCAAAAAAGGATGGAGGAAGGGCCTAGAGAGAAAAGAAGATTGTGGGAAGGTTGGGCATTTGAAACGAGAGTGGCCAAGGAGAAGAGAGATCTTAAGGGTTTTTTTTTAAGCTTAGTTGGATCGGCTCCGGGCTGGCCTGGAGCCGGGGCCGTTAGGGTAGGGGCTGCGCGTAGAGCAGCCGGAGCTACCAGGCCAGTGTCAGTGTTTGCACCAGCACCTGCGGTAGTGCAGTGGGTGGAGCAGGAGCTGTTGTGGGGAGAGTTGCAGTGGCTGAGCTGTGCCCACCAGGGACAGGTAAAGGATCAGGCCCAGGAGGTGGCCAGACTCAGGTTGGAGAAGGAGGTTTAGGGTTACTCGTGTTACCAAGACTCCTAGAGGGGGTGTGGAGAGCGAATTTTAGGGGCAAAAGGGGAAAGGTTTAAAGTCCCGGTAGCTAAGGATGTTAAATTGGAGATCGAAGCTAGAATTGGGCTAGGGTATATCTTAGTGTAGTACTAAGTGCAAGACGTAATTTACTAGGGAGAGATAGTTCATTTGGACAGAAGGGTAGTTCTGGAAGAGGCGCAGATGACGGTCAGAAGAAAATAGAGGGGCGTTAGGTGTAGATAACCTGTTGATCTCAGGAGAAGGGGCAATTGGGGTTGGAAGGAGGATTGTGTCTCTTCAAGCCCCAAGATAAGGATTGTTTGGATTGTGGCTAGTCGGTTTTTTTACTGAAGAATTGGTGGGTGTGATGTATGGCAATCAGGATGCATAGGATCCAGGCCGTTCGATGAGTTTTGCCTGGGTAGTGGTCCTGGCTATGGGGTCCCGGAATTTCACTGTGGGGGAGGATTCCAGGATTCTGGATGGTAGTCAGGTGGTCTTCACAGCCCTGGAGAATTCGGGCTGTGAAGGGGCAGCTTTGCTTCTATGGTCTAGGGGCTGTGCAGACTGGTCGTCCGTAGGGATCGGGCGACCAGCGCTGCGTCCCGGTTTTCGGCGTCCCGGTGGTGAGGGGCCCGGTTTCGGGGTTTTGGTATCTTGCAGTCCAGTTTCTGGAGGGGCCTGGGCCGTGGGGGCCCGCGTCGTGGTGGCAGTCGCAGGTTTGAAGTCCTGGTTTCCAGGGTTCCAGGAGTGGGCGACCAGGGTTCAGAAGTTTTTTGTATCCTGCGGTTGGTTCCTTAGAGGGACTTGAACTGTGGGGGCCCGTAGCGAGGTCACCTCGCGGGTCTGATGTCCCGGTTTCTAAGGGGGGACCTCGGTTTGAGGGACCTGCTTCGGGAAGTTTTTTTTTTCCCGTGGTTTCAGGTTTCTGCAGGAGAGCAGGGACCTGGGCTGCGGTGTGTGAGGGTTTTTTTTTTTTGCCGTTTGACTTTGCAGGGGATCGGCACAGTGAGGGGGGGTCAGTCGTTCGCAGGGAGCGGGCTAGTGGCTCGGAGCCGGCGCTTCAACTGCCGCTGCTCGATTTTGACCCCCGGGCAGTGATTAGTGATCAGGAGAATGGGACTAAAGCAAGTCATCAGAACTCCCTCCCATTCCCATCTCAGAGAGAGCCTTAGGGATTGTATTACAGTATTGGGATGATGAGTTGAGAAAAGGGAAATCAAAGAAAAAATGGTTTAAAATGAATGTGCTGCTGTTTGGATTAGGGCTTCACGCCCTACCCCTGTTCCCATATTTAAGAACAAAGACAAGGAAAAAGCAGACAGGCTGGCGTGAGAATATGGGAGAGGTAAAATCAGAGTGGGGGGGCCACCAAGAAATCAGAAGTGGCCTAATCAAGATCCTCAGTGGGACCATCAACAGCTTCAAGGGAGACAGAACATGGGAGGTAATACAAGGAATTGAAGAAACCGTGCCCAGAAATTTTGATAAAGCCTATAGTGAGCATCAGAGGAAACCTCCTATGGAGTGGATGGTAAGATTAAAGAGAAGTTTGCAGCTCTATTCTGGAATAGATCCCAGTTCTGCAGCTGGGGCGATACTTCTCAGGATGCAGTTTGTGGCAAAACCATGGGCAGATATTAGAAATTGGAAAAGCTCGAGGATTGGCAAAACAGAGATTTAGAGGAATTACTACTTGAAGCTCAGAAGGTGTTTGTAAAGAGGGATGAAGAGAAACACAAGGCAAAAGATAGAATGTTGGCAACTGCTGTAAGGGTACTGGTGATTATGGATAGAGAGGAAAAAAAAAAAAAAAGATAAAATTCTTATATGATAAATTAGCCCTCAATAGTAATATTAAATGGAGTCCAGAAGATGACATCTATATGGGGTGTTGACCCAGGACTGGACTGGAAGTAAAAATCCTGTAGGGTATTGTTCCAACTTATTAGATTCTGTAAGTAGGTGAGGGCCAATTTTCCTATCAGCAGCCTTTATTAGTAGAGGAGGCCCAGAAAGTGGCTTTTTGTTTTGTTCTGGTCTCAGATCCCACCTTTGGGATTCCTGATGTATATGGGATTGAAGCTGGAGGTAAAGTGTTAATAACAACTTGGATAGTCACTAATTTCCCCCTGGGAAGGATCTTTTCTTGGTTCTGTTAACAGATACAGCTGTCCGTACTGCAAAACAAGGGTGGACACATGCTTCGTGAGTAAAAGGACCACTTCAGGAATACCTCGGTCTGAAGGCTCTGGAGCTAGCGAGACAAACCCACCTTTTGAAACATCTGACATTGTGTGACATCGAATCTGCATTGCAAGAAAATGCCAAGGATTTCATTCTGTGTATAAAAGATCCTGGGACTTGATGTCATTGGGGATGGGTGAAGTGTAATAGTAATGGTAAACTGGTTATTTAGAAGTGATGGTAAATTTTTTCTGCTGCACTATAATTATGTGCGGAGAGTGTGTGTGGTTATAAATGTATGCTGTTGTAGTTATAATCTGAAGTGATTAGGACAGAGGATTCATCTGTGTTCTTTGTGTTAAAGTACCAAAAACTATGTTCGGCTAGTGGGACCAGAGACTGCAACACAGAAAGGACTGGTGGGATCCATCCACTGAATGGACTGTGGTACCCCAAATGGGGGACATAAAAATGGTCATGATTTGAGTTACAGTATCAGAATAGGAGTGATAATGGTCCTTGCCTGAAAACATCACAAACAAGAAACAGGTCAGGGTTCGAAATTGGTACAACCTTCCTGGACAAGGAAACGGTCCAAGCAGAGCATTTGTGGGGATTGAAGGAGGCAAGACCAGGTAGACCTCTGTAATTGTCATGAAGAAGATCTAGAACCATGGCTGTGGGCAGCAACCCCATAGGCCATGTGAGTGGAGTTGCAAGTCAAATCGGACTCCTAATTCCCAGGATTAACCACTCGGAGGGAGAAAGTTGTCACCCAGATATTGGTATATACCATAGCCACTCACTGTGTATGGTGCCTATTAAAGTAAAAGAGGAAATATTTTCAGGCATGGAACATCAGTTGTTAATATCCTTTTGCTTATCGTAGAATTGTTGCCAAGTTAGGTTATTATGGCTCAAGCCAAATGTAGTAGAAAGAAGGGGAGGGATTGTGAGAAACTGGTTATAATATATGGCTTTCACAAGGGGAATTCCTGGGGACCATGGGGCTAGATCGTTGGGCCTGGATCATTGGGCTGATGGTCTGTATTGTGTGGGGTATTGAGAGAGAAAAGGGATGTGCCAACAGGTCTAAAGACTGGCCAGGTCAAAAGTGCAGGTTTTGTCTGTCCTGATGGAGAGGGGTGGGAGCGTGCTGGGGAATATACGTTTTGATATATTAATATGTATGTTTGCTGTCTATATAAGTTCACCTCGTGTTGTTAGGGTGCGCCTCTAGCAAACTTGCTATGTGCCCAGCGCTGTGTTGCCTTTATTTTGTAATAAACTGGTTATAAATTTTCAGCAGTGAGTTTGTTTCTCGCACTGGTTATTCCTAAGGTTTTTAGCTTGTTTACCTGTTGGTTAGCTCTGTTGTGAACTCACGGTGGTCTGTCTTGATGTCCAAGGCATCATTGGCACTTGTTTTGCATATAAGTAATTCCCTGTTTGTTCATCTGTATTCCAAGTTCTGAATTTGTCTAGACTGTTATTCTACTGTTTATCAGCATCTTATTGTGTGTAATTAACTGATCTTTGACTGAGCAAACAAACCTGGATCAAATTGGTTTGGATTTTTTTTTTTCAATTTAATGAATTGTATTAATATTTTATTATATTTCCAACTTATAAATTTGATAAAAACTAAATCAGATATACTGTAGGTGCATTACATGAAAGCAATATATAAATGTAGGATATAAGATTGAGGGCTTCTGTGTTTGGGATGTCAGTGCAGCCCATAATTTCTACAAAGCAGTGGTGAAGGACAGATAATTCAGAAGTAGGGGACAGTGAAATAGTAATTATTTTTACCTCCACACAAAAACTTTTTGATAGCACACTAATTGACATAATTATTTATTGATATTTTCATAGTTGGGCAGTATTTTAGGTGCCTCGCAATAGTAAGAATGGATTTTGATCTACTTCAAGTAGGAAAAAATAAGTTTAATGTGATTTTTATTAAAGAAAACAAAACAAAACTCATTTTCATATGTCTTTTTCTCAATGAAAAGAAATTATGTTTTCAAAAAAGAATATATGCTTCTGATTAATGAGAAAATGTAGTTTACACCAAGAAAATGGCATCACTTCAAATTAGAAATACAAAAGAATAATCTCAGATGATATGGATTTATTGTGGGGAGAGGAATAAATTGTATTTTGAATCTTTTCATTAAGCATATTGACAAAAGAAAAATACTAAAGGGGAGAAGTCATCTTTTTGTAACTATTTTCCTCAAGAAAATAACAGAATTATCAGAAATTTATAGAGAAAATCATATTAATCATAATATGGACAAGGACTTCCATTAATTCATGTTGCATGCTGTTTTAAGGACAGTCACTATTTCAGAATCATCTTAGATGACAATCTGTAATAGTTTATTACAAGGACTAATCTGCCTGCTCTCCCAACACAAAAGCATGGGGAAAAGTAACAAACAAAACTCAGGGTTGAGATAAGTAGATAAGAGTTTAATATAGCATAAGATCTCATAATCACAATGCATAATTACCTTAGCTAATAATCTAATTAATCTAATAATACAATGTGTGACAAGCTTAGTTTATTTGCAGAAGAATCACAGTGCATTACAGGGAAGAAAAAAACAACATAAAACAGAAAACCAAATCCAGCAACTATCCAGCTCCTGCCCACTCCAACACTATGCCTGCAGAAGAGACTCACATCCAAGAACCTAGAACCTATAAACTGCAACCAGAACAGCAAACCTCCCACATTGCGCCTGATCTTCAAGCCCCATAATACTTTCTTCCAGTTAGAACTTTCATTTCATTCTGAAGCTGGCATTACTGCAGCACAGCATGGTATGAGTAACAGCAGCAAATTCAACTCAATCCTCAACACAACCTTAATGGCTGGCTGCTCATCTGAAATATATTTTCCTGAGTCAATGACAGACTAGGACTAATGGGTTTTTAACTTCAAAGAAATAGGGCAAATTCTTCTCACATCATGTTGTGTTACTCTGGTAGAACATTGGACTAGTTTTATCCGGAATTATATAGGTGAAAGTAAAGATTCAGATTCTGTGATTATATGAACTTCATCCTCTGTGAGTTTTGATTCTTGAACAATTAAGGTTGTATGCTGTCACTTACTGTCTTAAAAATCCTTGCAATTTTTGACAAGCATTACCCAGACATCAAAATAATCTGTATTGGAGTAAGATATCAAAGCAGATCCTTAAATATTCACTGCTCAGAGTAAAGCAGTTTTTGGCATGAAAAGTCCTGCAGTTTTCTCCTAGCATCAACAAGTTTGCTTTCCCCTTCTATCTCTTTATGTGTACTCTGGTATTTTTCTCTCTGTCTTGCAATTTTTATGTCTCTGAAATATGGGAAAATTTCCTTACTTTTTTTTTTTTTTTTCTGTTGTTTTTGCTTTGTTTTCCCCTCTCTAAGGAGCTTTATGAATATGCAGTCTGTTTACAGCTATTCCAACCTCCTATAGTTAGCCTATACAAAAGGGACGCACTTATTTTCACATCAGAGCCTACCAGTTTGAAAACTTGTTTTACATCATCAATTTCAGGAACCTTCCAATGTCTTTCAGTGGGAAATTAGCAGTCAAATGTGCTTAGTTTGTGAAAGTAGCAGCCATGTCACCAGCAAGAGCAACAACTCATGCAACTCTAAGTGGTTAAGAATAGAATTTCTTCAATTACAAATGCATACATTGTCAATGGTGAGTGAAAAGGAAAAACAAAAGGGAGACATGGAGGTGCAGAAAATAAGAGATGGAAAATGCCACAAGAGACTCAAAAACTTTCTGTACTAGTGAAAATCTGTCAGCATTCAGCCTGCATTTCTGAATGATGTTAAAAAAGCAGACTGGTTCATTTGTTCATCTCTCCCCAACCCACAAAAAAAAATAAAATAAAAAGACCTGGAGTTTTAAAGCTTAACTTTAAAGGAAGATCCTATTTAAAGTTTCATCAGAGTGGGGAACCTAATTACTGTATGTCATTTTTCTAAATGTAAATGAGAAATGTAAATGAAAAAGAAGTTAAAGAAAGGAAGAGAAAAAGAATTCATGTTCCTTGCTGCTGTGTTACATTTTTATCCCTCCTTCCTCAGTCCAATTATGTCCCAGACTGCAAAAAGCAGCCTTTCCCCACTGAGCACACATGGAGCCACTGTGAACATGATAAGGTGTCCTGGTGAACTGAAAATAAGGAGGCAGCAGGTCCTATGAAGATGGCAGTTGTATTGTGACATCTGCTAATCACTTCTGCTGGTGCCTTGGAATTAAAAAGAGTGACAAGGGAGACGCAAACCCACATCCCAGCAGCTGTTCAGGGTAATTTTTGCTGTTTTCTGGAAAAAAAAAAAAAAAAAAAAGCTCTAATATACTAGGATCCTGAGTCAGTAGTGTGGTGCCCAGTGGTTACTGCAATACAAATTCTAGTATTAGTGGAAGATGGCTAGTTAAGGCAACCTAAAGTCACCTGTGGGTGTAATGGGTTTGTGGAGTCAAAATTAGGTAACAGTGATAGCAGTGCTTGAGGCAGTGATGGAGAATGGACACTTACCTCTCATGGACCCCTTTGAAAATCTTCACACTATTTCCTACCGCTTTTTTCAGGATTTCTGTTTCACACCTAGGAACTGTTTCATATTTTCATCATTCTCTTTTCACATTCAGGGTCCTCTGGTCAATCTCCCACCTCCTTATCATCTTCATCATGCCTGCAGCTTTTTAAGGCTTACTTGTCATGTGTGCCAAATTAAGAAAGCCTCCATATTCTCATGGTTGTGACGTTAAAAAGAGAACCAAGGGAAAATTGTACTGAAAAGTTGCTCATTTGCAGAGCAGCTCCTAAGGTTGGCATGAAGATTTCCTTCTCAGCCTTAGCTGGCTGGTCCTTACCTCAAATTGTAATGGTGGTACACTAAGGCATCCCTCCCAGGTCAGGAGTTAGAGTTAGAGATATGAGGATAATGAGGAGCCATGGGCTACACTGTGTTTCAGGATGCTGTTGCCTTCTGTTTTTCTACATCTCCATTTCAGCAGGATGCAGAGCGTCACATCCCCTCTATGTTAGGCTGGTTTGCTGAATCAGGCCTAAAGCCCTGGCACAGCAGCAGCAGTGCTGCTAGAAGGAAGAATTGATCAAAAGATATAACTTGTCTGACTGCTTTATTTTGGTGGAGGTTTTTTGGTTTTGTTTTTTATGTCTGCATGTTTCTCTATGCTATTTATTATTTCATTTAGTAGCAGTAGTTACAATTTGATGAACTGGCCTGTAGGATGACCTGATCTTTTTTTATTTTTTTTTCCTATTTTTATCCTTCCCTCCCACCATTTGTTTGCATAGGTTGGCCCAGATCTATGCCTTATAACATCTGTTTTTACAAAACAGTCTGTCTCTTACACTGGGTATAGTTTGACTCAGAACCCGAATCCATTTACACCACACTGTTTTGGTAAGTCCTCATAAAGCCCTTCTTATCTTTCTACCAAAATGCCATTTCTCACAACTGGTCCCCTGTTCAAGAGAGAATAGAATAGAATAGAATAGAATAGAATAGAATAGAATAGAATAGAATAGAATAGAATAGAATAAACCAGGTTGGAAAAGACCTTCAAGATCATTGTGTCCAACCTATCAGCCACCCTATCAAGTCTCCTCCTGAACACCTCCAGTGATAGTGACTCCACCACCTCCTCAGGCAGCCCGTTCCAATGGGCAATCTCTCTCTCTCTGTAAAACTTCCTCCTAACCTCCAGCCCAAACCGCCCCTGGCACATCTTGGGACCGTGTCCTCTTGTTCTGGTGATGGTTGCCTGGGAGAGGAGACCAACAGCCACACTGTTCCTGATGCAGGCCAGGTTGCCATTGGCACTCTTGGCCACCTGGGCACACTGCAGGCTCATGTTCAGCCTACCATCAACCAGTATACCTAGGTCCCTCTCGGTCTGGTCACTCTCCAGTCACTCCAACCCCAGCGTGTAGCACTGCATGGGGTTGATGAGGCCAATGTGCAGAACATGGCACATGGATGTGTTAAATCTCATGCCGTTGGATTCTGCCCATCTGTCCAGCCTGTCAAGGTCCCTCTGCAAAGCCCCTTGACCTTCCAGCAGATTAAATCCTGCCCCCAGCTTGGTGTCGTCCACAAATTTACAGATGATGGACTCAATGCCCTCATCCAGATAATCAATAAAGATATCAAAGACCATGGGGACCAGCGTGGTGCCCATCCACCTGATCAACTAAACCATGCAACCAAGCACCCCATCAAGTCTCCTCCTGAACACCGCCAGTGATGGTGACTCCACCACCTCCTCAGGCAGCCCATTCTAATGGGCAATCACTCTCTCTGTGTAGAACCTCCTCCTAACCTTCAGCCTAAACCTCCCCTGACACAGCTTCAGACTGTGTCCTCTTGTTCTGGTAATGGTTGCCTGGGACAAGAGACCAACATCAGCCTGTCTACAACCTCCCTTCAGGTAGTTGTAGAGAGCAATAAGGTCTCCCCTGAGTCTCCTTTTCTCCAGGCTAAGCAACCCCAGTTCCCTCAGCCTTTTCTCATAGGGCTTATGTTCCAAACAACTTACCAACTTTGTTGCTCTTCTCTGGACACGCTCCAGCAACTCAACATCCTTCCTAAACTAGTGGGGCCCAGAACTGGACACAGTACTCAAGGTGCAGCCTAAGCAATGCAGTGTACAGGGGCAAAATTACCTCCCTGCACCTGCTGGCCATATTGTTCCTGATGCAGGCCAGGATGCCATTGGCCCTCCTGGCTGTTTGGGCACACTGCAGAATAGAATAGAATAGAATAGAATAGAATAGAATAGAATAGAATAGAATAGAATAGAATAGAATAGAATAGAATAGACCAGACTTTCAGGATCATTGTGTCCAACCTATTGTCCAACACCACAAAACCAAATAAACCATGCAACGAAGCAGGCTGTCAAGTCTCCTCCTGAACACCTCCAGCAATGGTGACTCCACCACCTCCTGGGGCAGACTATTCCAATGGGCAATCACACTCTCTATATAAAACTTCCTCCTAACCTCCAGCCTAAACCTTCCCTGGTGCAGTCTGAGACTGGGTCCTCTTGTTCTGGTACTGGTTGCCTGGGAGAAGAGACCAACCTCTGCTCGTCTACAACCCCCCTTGAGGTAGTTGTAGACAGCAATAAGGTCACCCCTGAGTCTCCTTTTCTGCAGGCTAAGCAGCCCCAGCTCCCTCAGCCTCTTCACAGGTCTTGTGTTCCAAGCCCCTCACCAACTCCCTGTTCCTGCTGACCTCCCTGTTCCTGCTGGCCATACTGTTCCTGATGCAGGCCAGGATGCCATTGGCCCTCTTGGATGCCTGGGCACCCTGCAGGCTCATGTTCAGCCTACCATCAACCAGCACCCCCAGGTCCCTCTCTTCCTGGCCTCTCTCCAGCCACTCTGACCCCAGCCTGTAGCACTGCACGGGGTTGTTGTGGCTAATGTGCAGAACCCAGCATTTGGATGTGTTCAATGTCATGCTGTTGGATTCTGCCCATCTGTCCAGCCTGTTAAGGTCCCTCTGCAAAGCCTCTCTACCCTCCAGCAGATCAGCTCCTGCCCCCATCTTGGTGTTGTCCACAAATTTACTGATGATGGACTCAATGCCCTCATCCAGATCATCAATAAAGATGTTAAAGAGCATGGGCTCCAGCATGGTGACCATCCCCAAGAAGGGCCAGTTGGATGAGCCAGAGAATTATAGGCCTGTCAGCCTGACCTCAGTGCCAGGCAAGATTGTGGAACAGGTCATCTTGAGTGCAATCCCACAGCACTTACAGGATGGCCAAGGGATCAGGCCCAGCCAGCCTGTATTTAGAAAGGGCGGGTCCTGCCTCACCGAACTGATCTCCTTTTATGATCAGGTGATTCGTCTGGTGGATGTGGGGAGGCCTGTGGATGTAGTCTACCTGGACTTCAGCAAGGCCTTTGACACTGTCCCCCACAGCAAACTCCAGGCCAAGCTGTCAGCCCATGGCTTGGATGGGAGCACACTGCATTGGGTTAGGAACTGGCTGGAGAGCCTAGCCCACAGAGTGATAGTGAATGGTGCCACATCCAGCTGGCGGCCAGTCACTAGTGGTGTGCCCCAAGGATCAGTTCTGGGCCCACAACTTCAGTGAGATCTCTCTCTGGACTAACCCTTGGATTGCACCCCCAGTGAGCTGAACGGGAGAAGTGAGCAAGCAACACATCCATCCCCTACACCGGCAGGACAGGTGCAGGGACTGCAGCCGGGGAAGAACATGGACCACAGAGCCAGCAGATCACAGCAGTTGTGCTACAATGTGTTTATGCAAATTATCAAACATCAAGGGTATAGACTAAGCTCTCAAAAACTTACCATTCTTTTGCTGTGGATCAACCATAATTGCTCCTGGTATCCTGAATCAGGGATGTTATAAATGTAATAGTGGTTTGTGATTTGTGTTAAAAGATATAATTTCAGGGTGTCCTAAGACCAAGGTTAAAGAGAAGCTTGTTTTGAGAACAAATGCTAAACTACACATTTGAATTGAGACTGTTTTGGTTGTCTGCCTAATAACTAGAGACAGCATCAAGGAAAAGCAGTTCCAAGGGAAGCTTGGTACAGAAAAGTACCAGTTTTCTCTGGACTATGAAATATGTTTACCTTAGATAAGGGAACCTGAACAACTGCACCTGTGTGAAAAGATGGGGTTATTCAGAGGACACATGAGGAAGACCTTCCCTGATTCATCCACGATCTCCAGGAAGACCCCTAAGACACAGAATGCACGTGAGCAAGGAATCTCCACCTATTCCAGGAATTTGCTGGAACTCATTATCATATCCCTGCCTTCAATTTAGCATAAGCATGCATATGTAGATGATGTAGCTATATAAAGAAAATATAGTAATTGTAAGGTTGCTGTTTCAAGTGCTGTGAAGAGACTGGAGGTATGCTGTGAGGTGAAGTCCTGTACACTCTGCAGCCCAGCGTGTCACTCTTGCTTGTCTGTATTTTTTGTAATAAAACAACTCTCACAAGAAACTTAGAAATTTTCCTGTGCAGCCTATTTATAACAAGGGACATACAAATTAATAGAATGGGACAGGGTTGAAGAGATCCTCTCAGAAGTACAAAAATCCAGGGATGATTTTTCACCAGATATTTTAATAATGTGGCACAGCCTATGGCTAACGCTGACCATGCTAATGAGTAAATTGAGCAGGGCATCACCCTCTGGGACACTAAACACTCCCTCAGAAGCAGGATGAGCTTCCTACAAACAACACAACACAGGCAGAAACAAGCGGCATAGACAAGGGCACATGGTGGGGAAGAAAGAATGGATGCTGATGACCTGCTAATGAAAGCACGGTCACTAAAGCTCCTAGTTCAACAGCAAAAGAGGCTGTTTGACCTGCCTGTTAAGAAGTCTAAGACATTGCCTGGTGCAGATGTAAAATATGCAGACAACAGCTCTGAGTCAGACACAGATCCAGATGATACTTTTGATCATGACTACAGGTACAGAAAAGGAGCCGGATTTATATCCACAGGTACCTCCACTTAAGGCAGCTGTAGCAGCTGCAGCAGCTGCAGAAGGAGCAAATCCACAAACGGAGCAGAAAGTAAGTGAGCAGAAGAACAAAGAAAACCAGATACAAAGTTAAAACCACCAACTCAAGTAACTGATGAAAAACAAATTATTTTGATTCTGACAACTCCATTACTCAAGAATCGCTCAAAAAAAAAAAAAATCAAAACAGCCGTTTTTACCACAGCACCAAGTTTATCTTCCTGTCTCTCTTTAAATACCACTACTGAAGTTGCTAACTCTGTTTCCTATCCTTTTTCTTTTCCAGCAGGTTTTTACCCTCAGCCTCAATCGGTTTCTCTACTCCAGCAGGAGGGGGCTTTATCTATCCCCACCCCCCGTGTCACCATATGGAGGTGTTTGTGTACCTTCTGCTGCTGCTATGAGTAATATGGGGGTGAGGCATAATGGGATGCTTTATCAAGGAGGGAATACACAGGATGGTGTTAAAATGTCTAATGGGTTGTTGAATAATGAATATGTTCCAAGTGTAGATACACTTTGGGGTCAGAGTGGCTGGAAAGCTCCCAAACAGAGAGGGACCTGGGGGTACTGATCGACAGCCGCCTGAATATGAGCCAGCAGTGTGCACAGGTGGCCAGGAAGATAATGGCATCCTGGCCTGCATTAAGAATAGTGTGTCCAGCAGAAGCAGGGAGGTCATTGTGCCCCTGTACTCTGCATTGGTTAGGCTACACCTTGAGTACTGTGTCCAGTTCTGGGCCCCTCAATTTAAGAAGGACATTGAGACACTTGAACGTGTCCAGAGAAGGGCAACAAGGCTGGTAAGAGGCCTTGAGCACAAGCCCTATGAGGGGAGGCTGATGGAGCTGAGATTGTTTAGCCTGGAGAAGAGGAGGCTCAGGGGTGACCTCATTGCCCTCTACAACTACCTGAAAGGTGGTTGTAGCCAGGAAGGGGTTGGCCTCTTCTCCCAGGCAACCAGCACCAGAACAAAGGGACACAGCCTCAAGCTGCACTAGGGGAGGTTTAGACTCGAGGTGAGGAGAAAGTTCTTCACTGAGAGAGTCATTCGTCATTGGAATGGGCTCCCCAGGTAGGTGGTGGAATCACCATCCCTGGAGGTGTCCAGGAGGAGATTGGACGTGGCACTTGGTGCCATGGTCTGGTCATGAAGTCTGTGGTGATAGGTTGGACTTGATGATCCTCGAGGTCTCTTCCAACCTTAGTTATACTGTGATACTGTGATACTGTATGATTGCAAATTTCAATTTCTCATATTTTAAAGGATAAAGATGATAAGGATTTTATAAATACAGAAATGTTACAGATGTGTGCAATGCCAGTAGTGGTGGAAAACAGACTGGGAGGTGGGACTTGTCCCATGTATCAGTCTCTGTCATGATATCTTAAGAGAACTAAAACATCATTTTGAATTCCCCCTTTGTCTCCTGGTGGGTCATAAGAAAAGTATTCCAAAAGAAGTGATAGAAGGACTAACCACAAGGCCATTGGAAGTTATTGTGAGATGCTGGCCTGAGCACAAGGGGAGGGCTTAGCCCATAGCTCCCCTCTTGGTGGGACCATTAGATGAGGGGAGAGGTGTGCCTCCCAGGGCAGCTAAGGGCTTGTCTCCTAAGTGGTGAGCTGGAGGTGAAACGTGATCCAGCAGCTCACCAAAAAATTGTAAAAGGACCTAGGTGGAATCGTTACGGACTCAAAAAAAAAAAAAAAAAAAAAAAAAAAGCAGTGTATGTGCACGGTGGAAACCTGGTTTGGGAAAAACTGTTTGTGTTTACCTTGACCTTGAGACAAGTTGTAACAATCAAGGGTACTTACAGGCCCATTCAAAGTAATTAAGCCACCTAGCCACCTCTTTCAGGGACATCACCTGAGAGGGTGGCTCAGAGAACCCCTCTGTGTGTGTGTGTGTGTGTGTGTGTGAAACCTGGAAATACCAGTTTTGTATGTTTTGAGGTTGTGCTTCTCATTTAAACTCTGATGTTGAAGATTCCTTGATGTATTGTCAAAAAGACTTGTCTTCTTACAATATAAAAGACCTCTTGAGTAATGGCATTTTAGTACAACATGTAGTGCATAGTTACTTTGCTACTGTTTGCTACCCACTCCTATGTATTAGGAATAGGTGTTGATTGTATAACCTATAACGAATCAAGCATTTATCATATTAGTTGTAGCAATATTACTGTTAAGACTTGTATTATTGATAAAGACATTGATCAGTGTAGCATGATTATTCCCTTTTGAAGAAGGGCAGAGGTATGGATTCCAGTGAATATGACAAGAGGATGGGAGAGTGAAAATGGATTGGATCATGTTATTAAGCTGTTAGACCAGGGACTAAAAGATTCTAGAAAAAGGGTAAAAAGATTTGTGGGATGGTTAATTTTTACTGTAATATCAGCTGTGATAATATTAGTGTCCATGGCTGCTTCAATTACAGCTTTAACAAAGGGTATACAAACCACAGAAACAGTGGAAATGTTATTAACTAATATGACAAATGATTTGCAGATGCAGGAAGCTATAGATGCAGAAATAATGGCAAGATTATACATGTTTGAGGCCAGTGTTGTTTGGTCAGGAGATCAACAACCTGCCATGCAGACCCATATGACGCTGCAGTGCAATTGGGAATATCATAAGAAGAACATGTGTGTAACGTCCTTGTCTTGGAATGATTCTTAGTATGATTGGAACTTGGTCAGGTCACATTTACAAGGGGCCTTCAATAGCTCCTTCAAATATGTCTGAACATTGAAGCATCAGCTGGAACTGCAACTAGCTAATAGACAACAGGTGTGGATTGATTCAACATGGGAAGCATTGAACAAGTATCTTAGCTGGTTGAATAAAAAAAATAAGTTCTGAGGTCTGAATCTATGAGTGTGGGTTATAGGTTATAGGAATCCTTGTAGCAATTGGTATTGTAATTGTAGTATTAATGATATTTGTAACAATAGCTTTTAGGAATACTAGGATAGTTAGGATGCAAGTAATGTCTGCTGTTTTAAACAATATAAAAATGGGGAATTTTAGGAAAGCAGAAAATATCTATGGAAGGTTTCAGGACAAGAAAGAGCAATAGGCTTCTGATACTGGAAGAATGGCCTGATAAAGAAGGGCTGACTTCAGTAAACAACCTGAAGTGGGAGACAGGAGAACGCTTGCCTCCATGCTTTAGAATGATGTTGCTTAATAATGAAAGCTTTGGGTTTAACACAGTTAGGCTCAAATTTTCATTACGTATACTTTCCATGTATACTTAGTGAATGCCTTGCCCATCATACCTTGTACAGACATTGAAAAGGTCTGTGAGGAATCATGAAATTCCTCATTTTTCAGGCAGGGAAAAATAAGCTAAGGTAGGATTATTTAATAGCAATTCAGGTCAGAGCTGTCTGGTTTACTGCCAAAATCTTGAATGAAACAGAAGTAGCAGAACTGATATTAATACCTACCACATCATTGTAGTCTCAATTAATTACAAAATAATCAAATGAGTGATGCATTCTGCATAGTGCTGATGACTTCATAAGGAAGTAATTTCTGTCTATAAAAGCACCAATGGTATAAATGCTTTGGAAATAGGACTTTTGAGTCAAACAAGATTCACAAAATTGTAGAGCTGAATTCAGAAAGAAACAGGGGTTGTTCCCAAAATTTTGCAGTGTGATAATTTGAATTGTTGGCAGCAGCACAATCCTTGGATTTTTATAGTAATACATGTGATTTTATGGATAAAGTGGATGACTGCAGACAGCATATATCCCCTTTTCTATTCCTTACTTCACTACTAAATTTGGTTTATGGTCATAAGCAAGTCAGTAGGATTGAACTTATCCAAAAATTATAGGTTGAAGGTAGTCTTAAAGCTGGGAATCCATGCAATGTAATGCTGTTTTCACTAGAGAATTGGTGTAAGGAAAAGTCAGTTTCTAGCAGATCTATCCCACCACACTTTTTTAAAAATTATTTTCCCTTTATTTTTTTACTTCAGTTTTAGTCCAAAATGGAAAGCTGAGACAGGAATTATGATAAGACAGCCTGTTCCACAGATTGATGCTGACAGTATTCTTGTGTCTGATGCAAGTTTTTCTTATTATATTCAGTGTATCTGAAATTAAGCTTCACTGGAGGTAACTAGCCTGTGGCAATGAGCAGAGAAAATAGCATTTTTGCTAAGCTAAAGAAAATTCATGTAAAAATATAAGCTGACATTATAAAGTTGGTAGTTGATGCAGTAGCAATACTGGAGCTTGCTTGTTTAGACTGTTGATGTGGTGGTGAGAGAAGGCCCAGCGTTCCCTCTCCCACAATGAAAGAAACCATGGCTGACTCAGTTGGAGAAGCAAAGGGCAGAGCTGTATTCACAAGCAAGATGAAATGCAGGTTATATATATACACAATATACAGTATTTACAATATATATATATTGTCCTTCTATAAATACATTAATAGCAAGAGGAAGGGCAGAGATAACCTCCACTCCTTGGTGGACATGGAAGGGAAAGTTGTGATAAGGGATGAGGAAAAGGCAGAGATACTTAACACCTTCTTTGCCTCAATTTTTACTAGCAGGACAGAATGTCTTCCAGACAGCTGGCCTCCAGAGCTGGCAGAAGGAGCCAGGGAGCAGCATAGTTTTCCACTGTTTGAAAATGGGGTAGTTGGTGATCTGCTCAGCCGCCTGGATCCCCACAAGTCCATGGGACCAGATGGGATCCATCCTAGGGTTCTGAGGGAACTGTCAGAGGAGCTGGCCAAGCCGCTCTCCATCATTTTTCAGCAGTCCTGGCTCACTGGCGAGGTCCCAGAGGACTGGAAGCTGGCCAACGTTGTGCCCATCCACAAGAAGGGCCGGTTGGATGAGCCAGGGAATTACAAGCCTGTCAGCCTGACCTCAGTGCCAGGCAAGATCATGGAACAGGTCATCTTGAGTGCATTAACACAGCACTTAGAGGATGGCCAAGGGATCAGGCTCAGCCAGCATGGATTTAGGAAGGGCAGGTCCTGCCTGACCAACCTGATCTCCTTCTATGATCAGGTGACCCGCCTGGTGGATGTGGGGAGGCCTGTGGATGTAGTTTACCTGGACCTCAGCAAGGCCTTTGACACCGTCCCCCATAGCAAACTCCTGGCCAAGCTGTCAGCCCATGGCTTGGACAGCAGCACTCTGAACTGGGTTAGGAACTGGCTGGATGGCCGAACCCAGAGAGTGGTGGTGAATGGTGTCACATCCGGCTGGCGGCCAGTCAGTAGCGGTGTCCCCCAGGGATCAGTGCTGGGCCCCATCCTCTTTAACATCTTTGTTGATGATCTGGATGAGGGCATTGAGTCTATCATCAGTAAATTTGCTGACGACACCAAGCTGGGGACAGGAGTTGATCTGCTAGAGGGTGGAGAGGCTTTGCAGAGAGACCTCGACAGGCTGGGCAGATGGGCAGAGTCCAACGGCATGAAATTTAATGCATCCAAGTGCCGGGTTCTGCACATTGGCCACAACAACCCCATGCAGTGCTCCAGGCTGGGGTCAGAGTGGCTGGAGAGCAGCCAGGCAGAGAGGGACCTGGGAGTGCTGGTTGATGGTAGGATGAACATGAGCCTGCAGTGTGCCCAGGCAGCCAAGAGGGCCAATGGCATCCTGGCCTGCATTAAGAACAGTGTGGCCAGCAGGAGCAGGGAGGTCATTCTGCCCCTGTACACTGCACTGGTTAGGCCACACCTCGAGTCCTGTGTCCAGTTCTGGGCCCCTCAGTTTAGGAAGGATGTTGACTTGCTGGAACGAGTCCAGAGAAGGGCAACAAAGTTAGTGAGGGGCTTGGAACACAAGCCCTATGAGGAGAGACTGAGGGAGCTGGGGCTGCTTAGCCTGGAGGGGAGGAGACTCAGGGGTGACCTCATTACTCTCTACAACTACCTGAAGGGGGGTTGTAAACAGGCAGAGGTTGGTCTCTTCTCCCAGGCAGCCAGCACCAGAACAAGAGGACACAGTCTCAGGCTGCGCCAGGGGAAGTTCAGGCTGGAGGTGAGGAGGAAGTTCTATACAGAGAGAGTGATTGCCCATTGGAACGGGCTGCCTGGGGAGGTGGTGGAGTCGCCGTCACTGGAGGTGTTCAGGAGGAGACTTGACAGGGTGCTTGGATAGATGGGTTAGTTGATTGGGTGGTGTTGGGTGATAGGTTGGACGTGATGATCTTGAAGGTCTCTTCCAACCTGGTTTATTCTATTCTATTCTATTCTATTCTATTCTATTCTATTCTATTCTATTCTATTCTATTCTATTCTATTCTATTCTATTCTATTCTATATACAGAAATACACATCAAAGAAAATAATCAGAACAAAACTCCCTCCTCTGGACAGAGGAAGGTTCCCCCTATGTACCTCCTCTCTCCCCTACTTCCCTTTTTCCCCAAAAAGGGCTAGAGAGAGAGAAAAAAGGTAATTAATAAGGATACAATTTTGTTAGGCCTCAAAGCGCATGCAGGGATTAGTCCTCTTATCTGTTATCCAAGGTCATTCCGGCTAGTTGCTCAGAAGCAGACAGGCTGGAAAGGCAGAACAGACTGGACTGAGAAAGATTTCAACTGAACTAAACCATAAAGTGGCATTCCACCAATCTACCAATGAAATTTCTTTAGAATATCTGAATGTTTTCAAAATATTCAGCCAGAGTGTTCCAGCAAATGTCCCTTTCTTAAAGGCACAGCCTAAAATGGTCACAGTTGGCTGTGGTCAGATTAAGCATGCAGGAAATTTGAATAAAACCACAACTTAAAAGATGACAAACAATTATATCCCACATTCACTTTTGTGCTAATGAGATCTGTGACATTTCATTCTGAGTAGCTTCTCAGGCAGTGTAAGGATGTAAAAAATTCTATTCCTCTTTGCTTGAAGTCAATTCTGTGTGAAGTTGAGGTTTTCTCTCACAAGTTCCCTGTGATGTGATAATTCAAGAAAAAGACTTTGCTACTGTGACCAACTCAACCATCTGTTATGTTGTTGCTTGCTGGATGTGCAGTGATTTTCAAACACTGTAGTTAATACCTCCTCAAAGGGGGTATGTGGTACAGTTCTCCTGTTCCACATGTGTAGACAAATAAAATGTCTGCAACTTTTACTAAAAAAAAATAAATAAATAGGGAAAAACTAAATTACCAAAAAATATAGATAAAACAAAACCTCAACTTCATCTCCTTTTATTTCTTGGAAAAAGGAAGAAAAAAAAATTAATATAACTTTCCAAAGAAAAAATGTATTCCAGCTTTTATCCAGACAAAGGCAGTCAGTGATTCCATGCCTCTTTAAACTCAAAAGTTACCTGTTTTTGGGTTTTAGAGGTGCTTTAACAGTTAGGTCCATAGCTATCATTCCTAGATATCACAAATTCAATATCTGGAAACAAAACAAAACAAAACCACCCCCCCAAAAAAAAAAACCAAAACAAACAAAAAAAACCCCAACAACAAAAAAACCAGTATTTTAGCTGTTGGTTACCCAACTTATTTTTGCCTTACAGATAGCTCTGAAAATAGCTAATGGACTTTTCTGTTTATGTGTATTATTCCAAATCTTTATTACTCCACAACACATCATCTCACTTTATATATATATTTAATATACATATATTATAATATATATAACGAAATTGTATAAAATATATAACAAGATTGTCCCTTGTGCTTCTTGTTCATTGGTTTTGGGGTGTGGATTTCTTTAGTATGAATTTCCAGTAGAAAAATTAAAGACAATCTGTATTCCATCATATAATAGTATCATTTTATATGAGGAAAAAAACCTCTCAAAATATGACTCAGAAATCATATGACTCAGAAGTGACATGTGGTATATTATACAGGCAACTGTTCAACTGACAATGAGAGCTGACATTACTATAATGGAAATGTTCAATGTATATTTATGGAACATTAATTTAACCTGTAGTATTGCAGCTGACAAAATCTAATATCATAGATTTTATTTCATATATTTTGCCTTGATTCCATGAAGTTTACTTTCAGGTTTTTAATTTAATTGGTTTTGTCTGGGTTCTTTTATTTCTTTGGGTTTTTAGGGGGCATTTTTTGGGTGGGGATAGGGGTGGTGGGTTTCTTTTTTGTTGTTGATTGGTTGGGGGTGTGTGTATCAGACCTTTAAAAGGAGATAATCTAAATGGCCCATTTGTACTCTTCTTTACCTTCTTTACATTCTTTGCCTCAGTGAGTCATGATGAGTGCCCCAGTCTTCTCAGAATGGACTTAATGAAAATACGGCCTGTTTAATGCAATAGACTTCTTCTAGCAAGAGAAATAGAATCATAGAATCAATAAGGTTGGAAAAGACATCAGAGATCATCAAATCCAACCTGTCAACCAAGTCCTCATGACTACTAAAACATGGCACCGAGTGCCATGTCCAATCCCTTTCTGAACACCTCCAGGGACGGTGACTCCACCACCTCCCTGGACAGCCCATTCCAAATATAGAATACAGAATACAGAATTAACCAGGTTGGAAAAGACCTTTGATGTCCTCAAGTCCAACCTATGACCCAGCACCATCTAATCAACTAAACCATGGCACTAAGTGTCTCATCCAGCCTCTTAAACACTTCCAGTGATGGTGACTCCACCACCTCCCCAGGCAGCACATTCCAATGGCCAATCTCTCTTTCTGTGAAGTATTTCTCCCTAACATCCAGCCTAAACCTCCCCTGGTACAGCTTGAGACTGTGTCCTCTTGTTCTGGTGCTGGTTGCCTGGGAGAAGAGACCAACGTCCACCTGGCTACAACCTCCCTTCAGGTAGTTGTAGACAGCAATAAGGTCTCCCCTGAGTCTCCTCGTCTCCAGGCTAAACACTCCCAGCTCCCTCAGCCTCTCCTCACAGGGCTGTACTCCAGACCCTTCACCAGCTTTGTTACCCTTCTCTGGACATCTTCCATCAAGTCAGCATCCTTCCAAAATTTAGGGGCCCAGAACTGGACACAGGACTCAAGGTGTGGCCTAACCAATTCTGAGTATAGGGGAGAATTACTTCCTTGCTCCTTCTGGCCACTCTAGTCCTGATGCATGGCAGGATGCCGTTGGTCTTCTTGGCCACCTGGGCACACTGCTGGCTCATGTTCAGCTGCAGTCAACCAGTACCCCCAGGTCCCTTTCTGCCTGGATACTCCCCAGCCACTTTGTCCCCAGCCTCTAGCGTTGCATGGGGTAGTTGTGATCAATGTGCAGAACCTGCCACTTGGTGCACTCTGGGCTTCCCAGCCACCACCAGGTACAGCCTACCTCAAAAAAATGTCCCAATGTCCTGGAGATTCCAACATTCAAACCCTGGCACTTCACAGTCATGTACCTATAAATGTTATGGGCTGAAGCCCACTTCATTTGAGGAGAGAGGAGATTTCAGCAAAGATCTGCTCTTGACAATAGGCAAGGCTTGCTTGAAACACTGCCAGCAATTGGATGTGTGATTCTTTTTGCAAAGCGCCTGCACCATGGCTGCCCTGTCATCCTCTGAAAAGCAAATGCCTCTGTCATCTATCAGAAAGAGTGCTGCCATTTTTGCTGCAGCAGGGGGAAGCCCATGCTGTTTCAGATAGGAGCCAGAGTTTAGCAGCAGATCTGTATGAGCTAGGAGTGAAATACATAAATAAATAAATACAAATCCCTAGGTGGAAATGTGCTGGAAGGAAAAGTTACACAGCACTGAGGAATAGAATAGAATAGAATAGAATAGAATAGAATAGAATAGAATAGAATAGAATAGACCAGGTGTCTCGGTCCAGAGAGGGAAAGAGACTCAGTTCTTTTAGAATATTCCCGTGATGTGAAATTAGAGGCACAAACGAGGCCAAAATATCAACAGCTAGACTATTTATTACATAAATAAAGTGGACATAAGAAGGGGAGAGGGAGAAATTAGAGAGGGAGAGAGAGAAGAGAGAGAGAGAAGAGGAAAAGGAATTATATTAGTATATCCCTCACACCCCCCAAGACAGTTTGAGTCTGTGGAGGAAAGGTGCTGCAGGAGATGCTGGGTTGCTACAGGAACAGTGCTGAGGCTCTGGCTGGAGAACAGCTGTGGTCCTCTGGGCAGCCTGGGTCTGTAGAGAAAGGGTGCTGAGGCTTTGGCTGGAGAAGAGCCTCTGGGCAGCCTCTTTTCTCCGGAGCAGCATTGTCCCGGGCTTTTCCTTCTCATCGACATGGTCCGTCTCCTGTGTTTTCCTTCATCTCTGTTTTACTCCTGCACTTTTCTTCTCTTAATCATCCAGTCCCGGGGACACAGTCCCCCACATTTTCCTTCTCTGTTTTTCTTCTACACGCCAGTCTTTTATACAGTTTTAGTCCTTAGACATGTGTCCAAGTATTGTCCCTCAGGAATTCAGGGGCCAGGAAATCATCCTTAGGTAAATGTCCAGATATCATTCCCCCGGAAATTTTTTCTGTGTATTTCTGTGCGTTTGGCCAGAGGTCTAGGTGGGAGGTGGAGGGGGCCTCTGCCTCCTCCGTCTCCATCCAGACAAGCCCCCACACTCACTACACATCAGGAAAACAGGTGGTGACTCCATTGTGTCACCCTTCCCAGGGTACTTGATGGGTGGAGATTATATTGTCTCATGCATATTCCCGAAGGTGGCCTCAGTCCATTGTTGTCAGGCCAGCTGTGGCCCAGTCAGCAATGTCTTTGCACCTTCCAAGAGTCTAGTTGCTCTGCCCACCACATATCAGCTATTGTCTGTGCAAGCAGCAAGTGATTTTATCTTTGTTGAGTCACACCAAGAGAGACAAACTTTTAGTCTCTCACACCAGGTTGGAAGAGACCTTCAAGACCATTGCATCCAACCTATCAACCAATCCAACCCACCTAAGCAACTAAGCCATGACCGAGCACTCCATCAAGTCTCTCCTGAGCACTTCCAGTGATGATGTCATGCCGCTGGATTCAGCCTGTCAAGCTCCAGCAGATCAACTCCTGCCCCCAGCTTGGTGTCGCCCACCAATGATGGACGTGATGATAGACCATTTTGGTTTGATAGCCAATTGGGACTGCTCGTTCGGGACCGCTCCGCTTGAACTGTGAGTTTCTCTTGGGGTTTTTTTTGCCTTCCTTTCGGGGTTTCGCGGGTCAGGAGGACTCCTGGTAGGGGCGAGCTGGCAGGATCGTGCTCACGCGAGCCTGCATGGGATAGGGAGCCTGACGTCAGCCGCGGCAGTTTTAAATACTGTCCGTGCTGTGTGTGCGGCACCATTTTGGTTCGCTAGCCTATCAACTGGTTGTAAAACAAAATAATATTTTTTTTTTCTTTTCTTTTCAACTCAAATGCTCCACCATGGTTGTCACTTGGATGAAGGGTAGAAAAGCAGCATCTGCCCAGACAGAGCTGTGTTACCAGCATGCTGGAGTCCAGGCTGCCAGCTGCAGAGAGTGCTTCAGCCTGGCACTTGTAATAGAAGAGGAGGGAGAGGACACCTGTGTCAGGTGTGACTAGGTGAATTTTCTCCTCAGCCTGGTGGCAGAGCTGAAGGACGAAATGGCCGAGCTGAAGGAGGAGGTAGCTAGGCTAAGGACAATAAGGGAAAGTGAAAGGGAGTTAGATTTGTGGGAGAAGGCTCTGCAGATCTCCCCTGCTGAGGGAAGGGTCCCTGGAAACGGAGAGGGATGGATACAGATCCCTGCCAGGGGTGGCAAGAGAAATGCACCCCAACCCTCTCCTCCTCCTCTGCTGCTCTTGCGTAATAAGTATGAGGCCCTGTAGGCTGAGGGCAGTAAGGATGAGAGGGCTGAAGCTGAGGAGCAGCCATCCAGAGGGGAACCTAAGCCCAAGCGGTCCCCACCAGC
The DNA here is from genome assembly GCA_011125475.1 of Melanerpes aurifrons. Lineage (NCBI taxonomy): Eukaryota > Metazoa > Chordata > Aves > Piciformes > Picidae > Melanerpes > Melanerpes aurifrons. Next base: position 3,232,387 of record WWNC01000076.1, on the reverse strand, counting down.
TATAACGACCAGCTCCGGGGAGGAGCCTAAGCCCAAGCAGTCCCCACCAGCTATAATGACCAGCTTCACAAAGGAAAGGAGAAGGGTTATAGTTGTTGGGGACTCTCTCCTGGGGGTACTGAGGGACCCATATGTCGTCTCAACCCATCCCACAGGGAGGTCTGCTCCCTGCCCGGGGCGAGGGTTAGGGACATTGCAAAGAGACTCCCTAAATTAATCCAGCGCTCTGACTATTACCCTCTGCTGGTAATACAGGCTGGGGGTGATGAGATTGACAAGAAGGGCACCAGGGCGATTAAGAAGGAGTTCAGGGCCCTTGGACAATTGATTGATGGGGCAGGAGCTCAAGTGGTGTTCTGCTCAGTTCCCTCAGTGGCAGGGGTGTACACTGAGAGGAATGGGAGAACCCACACCATCAACTATTGGCTCAGGGAATGGTGCCAGAGGCAGAACTTTGGGTTCTCTGATCATGGGAAAACTTTCACTGCACTCGACCTGCTGGGTCCTGATGGGGTGCATCTATCTAGAAGGGGTAAGAGAGTCCTGGCACTGGAGTTGGCAGGGCTCATTAGGAGGGCTTTAAACTAAGTCCTCTGCAGAGGAAAGAGTAGGGTATAAGGTAGGGTCAGTTGAGAAGTCAGGAACCCAGCTGCGATGCATGTACACCAATGCATGCAGCCTGGGCAACAAGCAAGAGCAGTTGGAGGTCCTGATCCATCAGGGCGACTATGATATAGTCGCCATCTCAGAAACTTGGTGCGATAGCACGCACGATTGGAGTGCTACACTGGGGGGCTACAGGCTCTTTAGGAGAGACAGGTGAGGGAGAAGAGGAGGAGGGTTGACTCTGTATATTAGAGAGTCACTCTCTGCCACACAACTTGAGGTGGAAGATGAGGGAATTGAGAGCCTGCAGGTTAAAATCAGAGGGCAGCCTAACAAATCTGACATCCTGGTTGGAGTCTGTTACAGACCACCCAACCAGGATGAGGAGGCTGATGAATTGTTCTATAAGCAACCGGAGACCGTCTCAAGACCATCTTATCCTTGTTGGCGACTTCAACCTCCCAGATATCTGCTGGGAACTTCATTCAGCAGAGAGGAGGCAGTCCAGAAGATTCCTGGAGCGAATGGAGGACTGCTTCCTGACACAGTTGTTAAGCGAGCCTACCAGGGGACAGGCTCTGCTTGACCTGCTGTTCCCTAATAGGGAAGCGTTGGTGGGAGACGTGATCATGGGAGGCTGAATAGAGTGCAGTGACCATGAGATAGTAAAGTTTTCAATATGCAGGGGGATAGGGAGGAGCACCAACAGAACCTTCACCTTGGACTTCCGGAGGGCAAACTTCAGCCTGTTTAAGAAACTTATTTGTAAAGTCCCCTGGGTACCAGCCCTCATGAACCCAGGGGTTCAGGAGGGTTGGACCTACTTCAAACAGGAGCTCTTGAAGGCATAAGATCTGGCAGTTCCCACGTGCCAAAAGGCGAGCCGGAGAGGAAGGCGACCGGTCTGGATGAGCAAGCAGCTCCTGGAGGATCTAAGGGGGAAAAAGAGGCTGTATCACCTTTGGAAGGAGGGAAAGGCTTCTCGAGGTATGTTCAAGGAAGCTGTTAGATTAAGTAGGAATAAAATTAGAGAGGCAAAGGCCCAGCTGGAAGCTGGCCTCCTCTGTCAAAGAATAAAAAGCATTTTTATAAATATATTAACAATAAGAAGAAGGGCAGGAAGAACCTGCACTCCTTATTGGACCTGGAAGTGAACACGGTGACTGAGGATGAGGAAAAGGCTGAGGTTCTGAACTCCTTCTTTGCCTCAATTTTTAACAGTAAGGCGGGAGGAGTTCAGGACAAGTGGCCTCCTGAGCTGGGTGACGGGGTCAGGGAGCACTGTATTGGCCCGGTAATCCATGAGGAATTAGTTTGGGACCTGCTGAGCCACTTGGACACTCACAAGTCCATGGGACCGGATGGGATCCATCCTAGGGTGCTGAGAGAGCTGGCAGATGAGCTGGCCAAGCCACTCCATCATTTTCCTCCAGTCCTGGCTCACAGGTGAGGTCCCAGATGACTGGAAACTGGCCAATGTGGTTGCAATCCACAAGAAGGGTTGGATGGAGGAACCTGGAAACTACAGGCTGGTCAGCCTGACCTCAGTGCCAGGGAAAGTGATGGAGCAGATTATCCTGGCGGCAATAACTGCACACCTGAAGGATGGCCAAGGGCTCAGGTCCAGCCAACATGGATTCAGGAAGTACAGGTCCTACTTCTCCAACCTGATTTCCTTCTATGATCAGGTGACCCGTCTGGTGGACGTCGGGAGGCCTGTGAATGTGGTCTACCTGGACTTAAGCAAGGCCTTTGACACCATCCCCCACAGCAAACTGCTATCTAAGCTGTCAGCTCATGGCTTGGACTGTACCACTCTGTGCTGGGTTAGGAACTGGCTGGAGGCCGAGCCCAGAGAGTGGTGGTGAATGGTGCCACATCCAGCTGGCTGCCAGTCACCAGTGGCGTCCCCCAGGACCCTGTCCTGTTTAACATCTTCATTGATGATCTGGATGAGGGCGTCGAGTCAGTCATCAGCAAGTTTGCAGATGACACCAAGTTAGGGGCAGATGTTAGTTAGTTATAGGGTAGAAAGACTCTGCAGAGGGACCTCGACCAACTGGACAGATGGGCAGAATCCAATGGGATGGCATTCAACAAGTCCAAGTGCCGAGTGCTGCACTTTGGCTATGGCAATCCCATGCAGAGTTACAGGCTGGGGTTAGAGTGGCTAGAAAGTTCCCAAATGGAGATGGACCTGGGGGTACTGATTGACAGCTGCCTGAATATGAGCCAGCAGTGTGCCCAGGTGGCCAAGAGGGCCAATGACATCCTGACCTGCATTAGGAATAGTGTGGCCAGCAGGAGCAGGGAAGTCATTGTGCCCCTGTTCTCCGCTTTGGTTAGGCCACACCTTGAGTACTGTGTCCGGTTCTGGGCCCTTCAGTTTAAGAAGGACATAGAAACACTTGAACGTGTCCAGAGAAGGGCAACAAGACTGGTGAGAGGCCTTGAGCACAAGCCCTATGAGGAGAGGCTGAGGGAGCTGGGATTGTTTAGCCTGGAGAAGAGGAGGCTCAGGGGTGACCTCATTGCCCTCTACAACTACCTGAGGGGTGGTTGTAGCCAGGAAGCAGTTGGCCTCTTCTCCCAGGCAACCAGCACCAGAACAAGGGGACACAGTCTCAAGCTGCACTAGGGGAGGTTAGGTGAGGAGAAGGTTCTTCACTGAGCGAGTCGTTCATCATTGAATGGGCTGCCTGGGGAGGTAGTTGAGTCACCGTCCCTGGAGGGCTTCAAGAGGATATTGTGTGTGGCACTTGGTGCCATGGTCTTGTCATGGGGTCTGTGTTGAAAGGTTGGGCTCGATGATCCTCGAGGTCATTTCCAACATTAGTTATACTGTGATACTGTGATACTGTGACTCAATGCCCTCATCCAGATCATCAATAAAGATGTTAAAGAGCATGGGGCCCAACACTGATCCTTAGGGCACACCATTAGTGACTGGCCGCCAGCTGGATGTGGCACCATTCACCACCACTTTCTGGGCTTGGCCCTCCAGCTCTCTCTCTAGGATGGATCCCATCTGGTCCCATGGACTTGTGGGGATCCAAGTGGCTGAGGAGAGCACCAACTCCCTGCTCCTGGAATGTAGGGAAACTATTCTGCTCCCTGGCTCTGTCTGCCAGCTGTGCAGGCCAGCTGTCTGGAAGACATTCTTTCATGCTAGTAAAAATTGAGGCAAAGAAGGTGTTATGTAACTGCCTTTTCCTCATCCTTTTTTACAGTGTTCCCCTCTATGTCCACCAAGGAGTGGAGGTTGTCCTTGACCTTCCTCTTGCTATTAATATATTTATAGAAGGATTTTTTTTTGTCCTTCACGGCAGAGGCCAGTCTGAGCTCCAAATTTGCTTTTGCCTCCCTAATTTTCTTCCTACATGACCTAGCAACATCCTTAAACATTGTATGAGTTTCCTCCCCTTTCTTCCAAAGATGATACACCCTCTTTTTTTCCCTTAGTTCTTTTAGAAGTTCATTGCCCATCCAAGCTGGCCATCTGCCCAGTGGCTTATCTTCCAGCACATTAGCACAGCCTGTTCTTGTGCCTTGAAGAGTTCTTTCTTAAAGCAGGTCCAGCTCTCCTGATCCCCTTTTTTTTAAAGTGCTGTTTCCCAAGGAACCTTCTGAGTTAGTTCCTTGAGTAACGTGCCCTCTCAAATTCCAGAGTGGAGGTCTTCTTGCTGCCCTTCTGCTGTGAAGACGTTATTAAATTTATTAATATGAAATATGAATTATATGAATATTATTTTAATTAATTATAAAATTATTAAGAACCCATGAATCACCAATTTTTATAAATGTTCTAGTGCACGATCGTGAAAATGCATTCCATAATTGGCTTAGTGCTATAATTAGAACTTAATTGAACTATTTCTACATTTATATAACAAAGTGTGCAGTTCCATCTCTTGGCCACTAGACGGCGACTCGGTGGGACGCGGGTGGCTTCTGGCTGTATATAGCAGTATTATAATATTTCTATATGTCAGTGATTACTCTGCTAGACAAGGATACTTTGAACTGAATGCTAGTGGATGGAAAGCACGTGGAAGATACTCTGTAGCTGTTGTTTGTAGCAAGGTGGGGGTCCAGTAGACTGCTGTCGCTGGACTGGTTCCTAGTCGAGTTGAATGGTGGTGTTGGGTAACTGTCTCCTCTCCACAGAAGTGGAGAGGGAATAATGGAACTTGGGCTTACCTCAGAAGCAGGTTCCCTTTAGGACTCAGTCGAATCTCTCCAGACAACAGGGATTGGTCCTGGTCGGGGTTGGCCTGTGGGGTCGGCCCTTGGAGTCAGCTTGCATGACAGGGCAGGGCAATGGTTGCCGGTAAGTGGGCTCGGAGGACACAGCAGCAGGCAAAGCTACGGGGTCAGCCCAGCTACAGCGATTCTTGGGCTGATGTAAACAGCCTTGGGGAAAGAATGTGGCTGCGTTATGTAGCTGATTCTCGTTTACTGAGCTTAAAGGAATAGCGGGATGCTCGGAGTGGTCCTGGGTTTGGTGCAGCACAGGCACAAACAGTGCTTTAGTCTTCCCTGAGGTTTACAGGGCTCAGAGTGGCACACATGGTGGCTCCTCTCCTGCTATGGCGGGGCTAGTCACAGTATCACACAGTATCACAGTATCACTTAGGTTGGAAAGGACCTCGGGGATCATCGAGTCCAACCTATCAACACAGACCCCATGCCTAGACCATGGCACCAAGTGCCACGTCCAATCTCCCCTTGAACGCCTCCAGGGTCGATGACTCAACCACCTCCCTGGGCAACCCGTTCCAATGCCGAATGACTCGCTCGGTGAAGAACTTCCTCCTCACCTCGAGTCTGAACTTCCCCTGGCGCAGCCTGAGACTGTGTCCCCTCGTTCTGGTGCTGGCTGCCTGGGAGAAGAGGCCAACCCCCTCCTGGCTACAACCACCCTTCAGGTAGCTGTAGAGGGCAATGAGGTCACCCCTGAGCCTCCTCTTCTCCAGGCTAAACAATCCCAGCTCCCTCAGCCTCTCCTCATAGGGCTTGTGTTCAAGGCCTCTCCCCAGCCTTGTTGCCCTTCTCTGGACACGCTCAAGTGTTTCGATGTCCTTCTTAAATTGAGGGGCCCAGAACTGGACACAGTACTCTAGGTGCGGCCTAACCAAAGCAGAGTACAGGGGCACTATGACCTCCCTGCTCCTGCTGGCCACACTATTCCTAATGCAGGCCAGGATGCCATTGGCTGTCCTGGCCACCTGGGCACACTGCTGGCTCATATTCAGGTGGCTGTCGATCAGCACACCCAGGTCCCTCTCTGTTTGGGAGCTCTCCAGCCACTCCGACCCCAGCCTATAGCTCTGCATGGGATTGCCATAGCCAAAGTGCAGCACCCGGCACTTGGACTTGTTGAATGCCATCCCATTGGACTCTGCCCATCTGTCCAGTCGGTCGAGGTCCCTCTGCAGAGCCTTTCTACCCTCTAACTGACTAACATCTGCCCCTAACTTTGTGTCATCTGCAAACTTGCTGATGACTGACTCTACTCCTTCATCCAGATCATCAATGAATATGTTGAAGAGGACAGGGCCCAGCACTGATCCCTGGAGGACTCCACTGGTGACTGGCCTCCAGCTGGATGTGGCACCGTTCACTACCACTCTCTGGGCCCGGCCCTCCAGCCAGTTCCTAACCCAGCACAGAGTGTAATGGTCCAATCCACGGGCTGACAGCTTAGTCAGCAGTTTGCTGTGGGGGACGGTGTCAAAGGCCTTGCTGAAGTCTAGGTAGACCACATCCACAGGCCTCCCCACATCCACCAGACGGGTCACCTGATCATAGAAAGAGATCAGGTTGAAGAGGCAGGATCTGCCTTTCCTGAATCCATGTTGGCTGGACCTGAGCCCTTGGCCATCCTTCAGGTGCGCAGTTATTGCCGCCAGGATAATCTGCTCCATCACTTTCCCTGGCACTGAGGTCAGGCTGACTGGCCTGTAGTTTCCAGGTTCCTCCATCCGACCCTTCTTGTGGATGGGGACCACGTTGGCCAGTTTCCAGTCATCTGGGACCTCACCGGTGAGCCAGGACTGGAGGAAAATGATGGAGAGTGGCCTAGCTAGCACATCTGCCAACTCTCTCAGCACCCTAGGATGGATCCCATCCGGTCCCATGGACTTGTGAATATCCAAGTGGCTCAGCAGGTCCCGAACTAACTCCTCATGGATTTCCGGGGCATTACACTGCTCGCCAACCCCATCGCCCAGCTCCGGAGGCCACTCGTCCTGAACTCCTGCCTTGCTGTTAAAAATTGAGGCAAAGAAGGTGTTCAGGACCTCAGCTTTCTCCTCATCCTCAGTCACATAGTCATATGTGGACTCAGTCTCGATCAAGTCCTTTCTTCCCGGCAACTGGGCAGATCTTACCCTCAGGGGCTGGTCCAGTCCTTTGGTGGCACGGTGGGCTCTCCCAGTCGATACGACTGGCTGTAGCGACGCTGGGCTTCTCGGGCTCAGTTAAGGTCCCCCCTCTGGAGATGATCCTCACAATTGCTTTTCACGATTCAGAGGCTTTCTTTATGTGTGCATGTATAACAGAAGCTAACAACAATAAGCTCAATGACAGAGGCTATGGCTCGAGAGTTGTTCTCTCAAGCAAGCACAGAGATGAAGTGAAAGAGGGGGAAACTTCTTTACAAGCTGGGGTGATATTTATAGATTCCTCGAGGCTGGATTTGACCAATGAGCACTCTCATAAACAACTAGCATCAGCCTATAGAGAGCGTGAAGCTATATTTATGCCCATACTTGGTATTTGCATGAGCACTGCATGTGCTGGTTGTGTGCTGGCCTGGCTAATGCCTTGGCTTTGGTGTTCCTCCTGAAGGAGGGGGAACTTGTCCACATGCTGGGACAGGATTCAATATTTGTGCATAATGTGCTTTCACCACACCCTCTTAGCTTGACTGAATACTGAAAATTCAATTATCTCGTGGTCACTGGCCCCTAAACACCCTCCGACCACGACATCATCCACTAGCCCTTCCCTATTGGTGAAGAGGAGGTCAAGCATAGCCTTACCCCTGATAGGCTTGCACAGCACCTGGGATAAGAAGCTGTCCTCCAAGCACTCTAAGAACCTCCTAGACTGTCTCCTCTCTGCTGTGTTGAGATCCCAGCACATATCAGGCAGGTTGAAGTCACCCATGAGAACAACGTCAGGCAATCTTAAGACAGCCTTAAGCTGCTTATAGAATAACTCATCAACATCTTCCTCCTGGTTGAGTGGTCTATAACAGACTCCAACCAGGATGTCTGCCCTGTTGGTCTTCCCTGTAATTCTCACCCACAAACACTCAACCTGATCATCCCTGATCTTCAACTCAATGGCATATAGTGCCTCCCTGATGTACAGGGCCACCCCTCCACTCCTTCTTCCTTGCCTGTCTCTCCTGAAGAGCCTGTAGCCATCAATTGCAGCACTCCAGTCATGTGAGTCGTCCCACCACATCTCTGTGATGGCAAGTGCATCACAACTTTCCTGCTGCAACAAGGCTTCCAGCTCCTCTTGTTTGTTACCGATACTTTGTGCATTAGTGTATATGCACTTCAGCTGGCCTGCTGATTTCACCTCTGGCTCCAGCTTACCACCCTCAGACTCCTGCCTGAGGGGACTGATTCCAGCCCCTTCCCCCTTCGAAAATAGTTTAAAGCACTGCCAATGAGACCTGCCAATTCCCTTTTTAGAATCATTTTCCCTTTGAGGGATAGGCCATTCTAGTACAGTCTGATCATTCCCCTCCTCTGGGACAGATGTATTCCATCTGTTGCCAGCTGACCTGTTGCAGTAGAAAGTTTTTCAAGATCGTAAAACCCAAAATTCTTTTGACTGCACCAACCTATAAGCCACTTGTTGACTATAGCAGCCAAACTGTTCCTTCTGGTACTCCCTCCTGCAACTAAGGGTATAGACAAAAGAATTATTTGTGCACCAGACCCCTCAACGAGATCTCCCAGGGCCTTAAAGTAATTTTTGATAGCCCTGGGAGTTCTGGTTGCAACGTCATAATTCCCTAACTGCATAACTATTAAGGGATAGTAGTCAGAGGGCTGCACCAGACTAGGCACCCTTCTGGTAACATTTCTAACCTTAGCTCCTGGGAGGCAACAAACTTCCTGTGAGAAGGGTCTGGCTGACATATGGGGCCTTTTGTTCCACTCTGGAGGGAAACACCAACAATAATTACCCTTCTCTTGTTTTTAAGGGAGCAAGTCCTGATGCCGGGGGAAGGCTGTTTAACCTTAGGCTGATTTGCCGTAGGCTGTTTTGCCTTAGGCTTTTTTTCCTCAGGGAAATCCCCAGATGGTATGTCCTCTGGTATCAGAATCACCTCACCCTCAAACTCCAGTGCCCCATACTTGTTTTCCAAGGGCAGTGTGGAAGGTGATGGGAGGCAAGGAAGTTTAACCTTGTGTCTTTTGAGAGGAACCTGCGTCTACTCCCCTCTGCTTTTCGGATAACCAGCCTCTGCTGGGGGAGCCTGCAGAGCCTAGTTACTCAAATTTGTCTCCCTTCTACAATCCCTTACATCTCTAAGTCTAGCAGTCTGGCCACCAGGTTAAGCAGATAGTTGATCTGCTCACACCTAATGCAGGAGTTGTCCCCACTACCCTGCATCTCAAGTGCCAGGCTCCAGCACTTTCTGCAGCCAGATGCTTGGACACCTACCTCTTGCTTATGACACCTACCTACTTGCTTATATTCCCCCTCAGTCTGAGTCGAGACTGATTTTTTAAATGAGTTATTGCGAAGAGTTACCACCATGCCTAGCCCTGCCCACCAGACCTATTGGACAAAGATTTAGAAAAAGTACCAATTATTTATCTGAATAACTTTCTCCTCACCTTAAGTGTAAACTTCCTGTCGCACAGCTTGAGAATGTGTCTTCTTATTCTGGTGCTGGTTGCCTCAGGGAAGACACCAACCTACCAGGTGGTTGTAGACAGCAATAAGGTCTCCCCTGATCCTCCTCTTCTCGAGGCTAAACATCCCCAGTTCCCTCAGCCTCTCCTCATATGGCTTGTGATCAAGACCTCTTACTAGCCTCGTTGCCCTTCTCTGGACACGTCAATGTCCTTCTTGAATTGAGGGGCCCAGAACTGGACACAGTACTCAAGGTTTGGTCTAACCAGTGCTGAGTACAGGGGCACAATGACTTCCCTGTTCCTGCTGGCCACACTATTTCTGTTGCAGGCCAGGATGCCATTGGTCTTCTTGACCACCTGGACACATTGCTGGCTCATATTCAGCCAGCTGTCAATCAGTACTCCCAGGTCTCTTTCTGTTTGGCTGCTTTCCAGTCACTCCAATCCGAGCTTGTAGCAATTCATGGGGTTGTTGTGGCCAATGTATAGAACCTGGCACTTGGATGTGTTAAATCTCATGCCGTTGGGCTCTGCCCATCTGTCCAGCCTGTCAAGGTCCCTCTGCAGAGCCCTCCTACCCTCTAAGAGATCAACACATGCTCCCAGCTTGGTGGTGTGTGCAAATTTACTGATGACTGACTCAATCCCCTCATCCAGATCAGCAATAAAGACATTAAACAGGATGGGGCCCAGCACTCATCCCTGGGGGACACCACTAGTGACTGGCTGCCACCTGGATGTGGCACCATTCACCATCACTCTCTGGGCATGACCCACTAGGCAGTTCCTAACACAGCTTAGTGCTGTTGTCCAAGCCATAGGCTGACAGCTTGGCCAGGAGTTTGATGTGGGGAGCCATGTCAAGGCTCTTGCTGATGTCCAGATAGACTACATCCACAGCTTTCCCCACATCCACCAGTTGGGTCACTGATCATAGAAGGAAATCAGGTTGCAAATAGGGCTGAGATAATACCACATAAACTATCAAAAAAATATTCCCAGAGGTGGAGAATGTTCACAGACTTTTCTGATCCCCTAGGGAGATATTTGAATAATGCAATGTTAAGGGGCTTGGCATTTTACCTCAGGACAGCTGTTCAAGTCCTGTGGAACAACATGGGAAAAACACAGAGGCAGACCATGATAGAAGGTGTTATCATACAAACAACACTTACCTCACTGCTATGGCAATGTACATTAAGGTGCAATGATGCAACAGATGGATAGTGAAAATCAGGAGGGAAAATCAAAGGTCATACACTGGAAATAAGGAAAATCGGGACAAGAAGGAAAGGAATGGGTGAATCATCACACTGCACATCCTGATCTTCAGTTGATCTTAGGAACTGTTTATCCTCTTGACTAACATGGTGAAGAAGATCAGGCAGGGATAGAAGGAGGTGGTCAGTTAGGTGCTACAGAAGTACAGACAAAATATTGAACACACTATGGTGAGTAAAGTGAAATCTTATGGTAGGGCAAGGAAGAAAGGCCTGAGAAAAGCAATAATCATGTTAGCCAAGTCAGCGATCACAAGTAACAGAAATTATCAGCTTCACAGATTAAGATTTAAGCACTTCTACTACAGGAATGCTTTATTATAATGTATTGACTTATAAGAAAAATGTAATACTGGAGGCTGATATTTTCTTAATGACTCTGTTATCAGTACTAGTTATTTATGGTGGAAAGAAAAAAACAAATGTATGACTGTCAGTCAGCATAAACTGGGAAAAGGACTTTTTCCTTAAAGCATTTTTATCAGTGAAGTCTCCAGAGATTGAATGACTTATTCTATCTTAACAAAAAAAAATAATCAACAAAAGAAAACAACCAAACCAAACCAAAACCAAAACCAAAACCAAAACCAAAACCAAAACCAAAACCAAAACCAAAAAACTCCACACCAAACCTGGGAGAGTAAGTTCTTTGTAAAAGAATAAAACTCCTATTGCATAAAAAATATTCAGAAACCATCAGTTTATGTGATGTGAAAAGTAATTAAATGCAACAACAGCATGACATCACCAGTGGATAATTTTCAGATTTTAAATGTCATTCCCTCCTTTTAAACTCACTGTTGTTTGAGGTTTTTGTCTCCATTTCACAAGATAGAGTACAAAACATTGTGACATGTTTAATGTTTTTTCCATCAAGCCATTCTGATTTCATTCTCACCCTTTAGAGAGTTGTTGATTTCAGCCTGCATTTGGCTGCCAAAAATACTATTGCACACACAGCACCAGGAACAAAGTGAAAATCAATTATGCATTGGGAAGGAAGTTACATTTGAGTAAAAAAAGACTTCAGCACCTCCAAATTACAATATAATTTAGGAGGGAATACATTTAAAGAGTTAGCAATGGACCAAAGCAAAAGAGGGACAGCTCCGTTGAGGCTTAATGTAATTTACAATAGCTTTCAATTATTTATTTTTAAGAAGCCACTGAGCACACTGGATCTTTTCAGTGGTAATACCAAAATATGGATATTGGGAAAAAGATATGAATAATAGTTACAGGTTGTTATGCATCAAAATGGTATATGCATGAAAATGGGGACACTTAAAACATACATCGCACAAAAGAGCAAAAAGCACACGTCATTTACTCTGAGAACACACGGAACTAAGCTTAGTGGCTCTTCTTCAGCACTATAAAAGCTTGTTGAACTTGTTTTTTTGTTTTGTCTTTCTTCTTTTATTTTTTTATTTACATTTTTTCACTTTGAAGCAATAGCCAGTGAATTCACAATTACTTCCCACAAAGTAAAATCTTCTAGAGATATTTGCATTGACTTAGATAAAGTAAAACCAAACCTTTTAAACTTTTCAATTCATGCGAGTAGCCATGGTATTACTTTTATTTAGCCATTTCATAACATCATATTTAATTGAAGTGTGTGACTTTTGGAGCCCTAGAATAAAGTTTGGAAGATCTGATTTCATTTCCTTGATAGGCTTCTTTCATAGGAGTGGGCAAATGACTCAGCACTGACTTAATTAAATGCTTTTAGATCCTTATTTAGCTTTCTATTTAATAATGTAAACATCAAAATTGTTGAAACTTTAGTTTCTGCCTTCAGATATATGCAAAATAAGGAGCTCCTATAGGTATTTACCTACGATCCCAGACTGCACCAAGGCTCCAGAAGGATTATGAAGCCAGGAGAACACAGGATGTTAGGGTTTGGAAGGGACCTCTAGAAACCTTCAAGCAGGATAGAATCTAGAATATAGAATCTAGTTCAGGTTGTAAAGGAATGCATCCAGACGGGTCTTGAATGTCTCTAGAGTAGGAGACTCCACAGCCTCTCTGGTGAGCCTGTTCCAGTGCTCTGTGACCATTACAGTAAAGGAGTTTTCCCTCTTGTTGAGGTGGAACTTCCTATGCTGTAGTTTGTCAATTGTCCCTTGTCCTATCACACAGTGCAGGTGAGAAGCGGATGTTCCTTCCTTCCTGACAGTCAGCCTTCATGTATTTACATACATTTATTAAATCCCCTCTCAGTTGTCATTTTTCCACACTCAAAAGACCCAGGGCTCTTAGCCTTTCCTCATAAGGCACATGCTCCAGTCCCCTAATGATCCTTGTAGCCCTCCATTGGACTGTCTCAAGCAGATCCCCCTCCCTCTTGAACTGAGGAGCCCAGAACTGAATGCAATACTCCAAGTGAGGTCTAGTGCAGAGCGGAGGGAGAGGACAACCTCCCTCAATTTAGTGGACACACTCCTCTTAATGAACCCCAGGACACCATTTGCCTTCTTGGCCATAAGGGCACATTGCTGACCCATGGGTAACTTGTTGTCCACCAGACTCCCAGGCCCTTCTTCATAGGGTTGATCTCTAGCAGATCACCTCCTAACTTGTACTGGTGTAGTTTAATTTTCCTTACCAAGTGCAGGACTCTTCACTAATCCTTGTTGGACCTTGTTAGGCTCCTCTATGCCCAGCTCTCCAGTATGTTCATGTCTGTGAATGGCTGCACAGCTTTCAGATGTATCAGCCAAGCCTCCCAGTTTAGTATCATCAGCAATCTTGCTGATCAGACACTGTTCTGTCATGACTGTCACTGACAATGTTGAACAGGACTGGACACAGCACTGATCCCTGGGGGACACCACTAGTTACAGATCTCCAGCTAGATTTGGCACCACTGATTATCACTCTTTGCATGCTATTGTGTAACCAGTTTCTAATCCATCTCACTGTTTCTCTATCCCACACAGAATCACAGAACCAAACAGGTTGGAAGAGACCTCCAAGATCATCAAGTTAACCCATCACCCAATCCTATCTAATCAACTAGACCATGGCACTAAGTGCCTCATCCAGTCTTTTCTAAACACCTCCAGGGACATCAAATTCACCATCTCACCAGGCAACCCATTCCAATGTGAAATCACTCATTCTGTGAAGAGTGATCTCATTCTAAGATCAACCCAAACTTACCCCTGGTGAGGCTTCAGACTGTGTCCTCTTGTTCTGGTGGTGGTTGCAGGGAGATGACCTTAACACCCACCTGGCTACAGCCTCCCTTCAGATACCTGTAGATGGCAATAAGGTCTCCCCTGAGTCTCCTCTTCTCCAGGTTAAGCAACCCCAGCTCCCTCAGCCTTTCCTCATAGGGCTTGTGTTCCAAACTCCTCACCAACTTTGTTGCCCTTCTCTGGACTCATTCCAGCAAGTCAACATCCTTCCTAAACTGAGGGACCCAGAACTGGAGACATTACTCAAGGTGTGGCCTAACCAGCACTGAGTACAGGGGCACAATGACTTCCCTGCTCCTGTTGGCCACACTATTTCTGATGCAGGCCAGAACACCATTGGCCTTCTTGGCCACCTGTGTACACTGCTGGCTCATGTTTAGCCTACTGTCCACCAGCCCCCCAGGCCCCTTTCTACCTGGTCACTCTCCAGCCAGTCTGTCTGTAGTCTGGGGTTATTGTGGCCAATGTGTAGAACCTGGCACTTAGATGTTGTGATAGACTAAAAGATTGTCTCTCTTGGTGTGACTCAACAAAGATAAAATCACTTGCTGCTTGCGCAGACAATAGCTGACAGAGGAACTGGAACTACTCTTGGAAGGTGCAAAGATAACATTGCTCACTGGGCCACAGCAGGCCTACAACAATGACCCAGCCATTCACGCCTTCAGGACAAGATAATCTCCACCCATCAAGTACCCTGGAAAGGGTAGACCTAAGGATTACTTCCTGCCCCTGGAATTCGGGAGAGACAATACTTGGATACATACCTAAGGACTAAAAACTGTATAAAAGACTGGAGCAACTACTGGCTAGTGGAAGAAGAAAAACACAGAAGGAAAATGTGGGGGACTGTGTCTCCCGGACTGGATGATTAAAGGAGGAGAAAAATGGAGATGAAGGAAAACACAGGAGATGGACCATGCTGCTCAGAAGGAAAAGCCAGGACAATGCTGCTCCAGAGAAAAGAGGCTGCCCAGAGGACCACAGCTCTTCTCCAGCCAGAGCCTCAGCACCCTTTCTCTACAGACCCAGGCTGCCCAGAGGACCACCGCTCTTCTCCAGCCAGAGCCTCAGCACCGTTTCTGTAGCAACCCAGCATCTCCTGCAGCACCTTTCCTCCACAGACTCAAACTGTCTTGGTGGGGGGATTGAGGGTGTGGTAATATAATTCCTTTCCTCTTCTCTCTCTCTCTCTATTTTCTCCCTCTCCCCTTCTTATGTCCACTTTATTTATGTAATAAATAGCCTAGCTGTTGATATTTTGGCCTTGTTTGTGCCTCTAATTTCACAACACGGGAATATTTAAAAGAACTGTGTCTCCGGACCAAGACAGATGTGTTCAATCTCATGGGCTGTGCCCATCTGTTCAGCTTGTCAAGGTCCCTCTGCAGAGCCCTCTTGCCCTCTAACAGATCAACATAAGGCTGGTGAGAGGCCTTGAGCACAAGCCCTATGAGGAGAGGCTGAGGGAGCTGGGATTGTTTAGCCTGGAGAAGAGGAGGCTCAGGGGAAACCTTATTGCTCTCTACAATTGCCTGAAGGGAGATAGTAGCAAGGAAGGGGTTGGTCTCTTCTCCCAGGAAACCAGCACCAGAATAAGGGGACACAGTCTCAAGCTGCGCCAGGGGAAGTTTAGGCTTGAAGTGAGGAGAAAGTTCTTCACCGAGAGTCTTTGGGCATTGGAATGGGCTACCCTGGAAAGTGATTGAGTCACCATCCCTGGAGGTGTTCAAGAGGAGATTTGATGTGGCACTTGGTGCCATGGTCTAGTCATGAGGTTTCAGAAAGCATGCACGGACTCCCTTGTTGGTGAAGCAGGAACCATTTATTGGTACAGAACAAGCAGCTTAAATAGGAAAAATCGAGCAGGGTAAGCAATTTCTTGACATTCTTGCACCACTGCTGCTAATTGAGTTTTCTCATTGATATGCAGCTGTCCATTGTTATCCTCATCAGGTTGATCTTCTCCAGCATGGAGGCAAGTGTCCTCCTGTCTGGCACTTCAGGTTGTTTACCAGGTCAGATCCTCTTTATCACAGTATCACAGTATCACTTAGGTTGGAAAGGACCTCGGGGATCATCGAGTCCAACCTATCAACACAGATCCCATGACTAGACCATGGCACCAAGTGCCACGTCCAATCTCCCCTTGAACGCCTCCAGGGTCGATGACTCAACCACCTCCCTGGGCAACCCCTTCCAATGCTGAATGACTCGCTCGGTGACGAACTTCCTCCTCACCTCGAGTCTGAACCTCCCCTGGCGCAGATTGAGACTGTGTCCCCTTGTTCTGGTGCTGGTTGCCTGGGAGAAGAGGCCAACCCCCTCCTGGCTACAACCACCCTTCAGGTAGTTGTAGAGGGCAATGAGGTCACCCCTGAGCCTCCTCTTCTCCGGGATAAACAATCCCAGCTCCCTCAGCCTCTCCTCATAGGGCTTGTGTTCAAGGCCTCTCCCCAGCCTTGTTGCCCTTCTCTGGACACGCTCAAGTGTTTCGATGTCCTTCTTAAACTGAGGGGCCCAGAACTGGACACAGTACTCAAGGTGCGGCCTAACCAATGCAGAGTACAGGGGCACAATGACCTCCCTGCTCCTGCTGGCCACACTATTCCTAATGCAGGTCAGGATGCCATTGGCCCTCCTGGCCACCTGGGCACACTGCTGGCTCATATTCAGGTGGTTGTCAATCAGCACACCTAGGTCCCTCTCTGGGAGCTCTCCAGCCACTCCGACCCCAGCCTATAGCTCTGCATGGGATTGCCGTAGCCAAAGTGCAGCACTCGGCACTTGGACTTGTTGAATGACATCCCATTGGACTCTGCCCATCTGTCCAGTCGGTCGAGGTCCCTCTGCAGAGCCTTTCTACCCTCGAACTGACTAACATCTGCCCCTAACTTTGTGTCATCTGCAAACTTGCTGATGACTGACTCTACCCCTTCATCCAGATCATCAATGAATATGTTGAAGAGGACAGGGCCCAGCACTGATCCCTGGAGGACTCCACTGGTGACTGGCCTCCAGCTGGATGTGGCACTGTTCACTACCACTCTCTGGGCCTGGCCCTCCAGCCACTTCCTAACCCAGCACAAAGTGTAGTGGTCCAAGCCACGGGCTGACAGCTTAGTTAGCAGTTTGCTGTGGGGGACGGTGTCAAAGGCCTTGCTGAAGTCTAGGTAGACCACATCCACAGGCCTCCCCACATCCACCAGACGGGTCACCTGATCATAGAAAGAGATCAGGTTGGAGAGGCAGGATCTGCCCTTCCTGAATCCATGTTGGCTGGACCTGAGCCCTTGGCCATCCTTCAGGTGCGCAGTTATTGCCGCCAGGATAATCTGCTCCATCACTTTCCCTGGCACTGAGGTCAGGCTGACCGGTCTGTAGTTTCCAGGTTCCTCCATCCGACCCTTCTTGTGGATGGGGACCACACTGGCCAGTTTCCAGTCATCTGGGACCTCACCTGTGAGCCAGGACTGGAGGAAAATGATGGAGAGTGGCCTAGCTAGCACATCTGCCAGCTCTCTCAGCACCCTAGGATGGATCCCATCCGGTCCCATGGACTTGTGAATATCCAAGTGGCTCAGCAGGTCCTGAACTAACTCCTCATGGATTTCCGGGGCATTACACTGCTCCCCGACCCCATCGCCCAGCTCAGGAGGCCACTCGTCCTGAACTCCTCCTGCCTTACTGTTAAAAATTGAGGCAAAGAAGGTGTTCAGGACCTCAGCTTTCTCCTCATCCTCAGTCACCGTGTTCCCCTCCAGGTCCACTAGGGAGTGCAGGTTCTTCCTGCCCCTCTTCTTATTGTTAATATATTTATAAAAAATGCTTTTTATTGTCTTTGACAGAGGTGGCCAGCTTCAGTTCCAACTGGGCCTTAGCCTCCCTAATTTTATTCCTACATAATCTAACAGCTTCCTTGAACATACCTCGAGAAGCCTTCCCCTCATTCCAAAGGTGGTACAGCCTCCTCTTCCCCCTTAAATCCTCCAGGACCTGCTTGCTCATCCAGGCCGGTCGCCTTCCCCGCCGGCTTGCCTTCCGGCACGTGGGAACCGCCAATTCCGGTGCCTTCAAGAGCTCCCGTTTGAAGTAGGTCCAACCCTCCTGAAGCCCTTGGTTCATGAGGGCTGGTACCCAGGGGACTTTACAAACAAGTTTCTTAAACAGGCTGAAGTTTGTACTCCAGAAGTCCAAGGTAAAGGTCCTGTTGGTGGTCCTCCCTATCTCCCTGAATATTGAAAACTTCACTATCTCGTGGTCACTGCACCCTAGGCAGCCTCCCACAATCACGTCTCCCACCAGCCCTTCCCTATTGCAGAACAGCAGGTCAAGCAGAGCCTGTCCCCTGGTAGGCTCGCTTAACAGCTGTGTCAGGAAGCAGTCCTCCATTCGCTCCAGGAATCTTCTGGACTGCCTCCTCTCTGCTGAATGAAGTTCCCAGCAGATATCTGGGAGGTTGAAGTCACCAACAAGGACAAGATCTGATGATCTTGAGACAGCCTCCAGTTGCTTGTAGAACAACTCATCAGCCGCCTCATCCTGGTTGGGTGGTCTGTAACAGATTCCAATCAGGATGTCAGACTTGTTAGGTTGTCCTCTGATTTTGACCCACAGGCTCTCAACTCCCTCATCTTCCACCTCAAGTTGTGTGGCAGAGATTGACTCTCTAATATACAGAGCCACCCCTCCTCCTCTTCTCCCTCACCTGTCTCTCCTAAAGAGCCTGTAACCCCCCAGTGTAGCACTCCAATCGTGGGTGCTGTCCCACCAAGTTTCTGAGATGGCGACTGCATCATAGTCGCACTGATGGATTAGGACCTCCAACTGCTCTTGCTTGTTGCCCAGGCTGCGTGCATTGGTGTACATGCATCGCAGCTGGGTTCCTGACTTCTCAACTGACCCTACCTTGCGCCCTACTCTTACCTCTGCGGAGGGGCCGATTGGCTCACCCACCCCCTTCAGACCTAGTTTAAAGCCCTCCTAATGAGCCCTGCCAACTCCAGTGCCAGGACTCTCTTACCCCTTCTAGATAGATTCACCCCATCAGGACCCAGCAGGTCACGTGCAGTGAAAGTTGCCCCATGGTCATAGAACCCAAAGTTCTGCCTCTGGCACCATCCCCTGAGCCAATTGTTGATGGTATGGGTTCTCCCATTCCTCTCAGTGTATACCCCTGCCACTGTGGGAACTGAGCAGAGCACCACTTGAGCTCCTGCCCCATCAATCAATTGTCCAAGGGCCCTGAATTCCTTCTTAATTGCCCTGGTACCCTTCCTGTCAATCTCATCACTCCCAGCCTGTATTACCAGCAGAGGGTAATAGTCAGTGGGCTGGATTAATTTAGGGATTCTCTCCGCAATGTCCCTAACCCCTGCCCCTGGTAGGGAGCAGACCTCCCTGTGGGATGGGTCGGGACGACATATGGGTCCCTCAGTACCCGCCAGGAGAGAGTCCCCTACAACTATAACCCTTCTCCTTTTCTTTGTGGAGCTGGTCATTATAGCTGGTGGGGACCGCTTGAGCTTAGGCTTCCCCCCAGAGCTGGTCGTTACAGCTGGTGGGGACCGCTTGGGCTTAGGTTCCCCTCTGGATGGCTGCTCCTCAGCCTCAGCCCTCTCTTCCTTACTGCCCTCAGCCTACAGGGCCTCATACTTATTATGCAAGTGCAGCGGAGGAGGAGGAGAGGGTCGGGGTGGATTTCTCTTGCCACCCCTGGCAGGGACCTGTATCCATCCCTCTCCTCCTCCAGGAACCCTTCCCTCAGCAGGGGAGATCTGCAGAGCCTTCTCCCACAAGTCTAACTCCCTCTCACTTTCCCTTATGGTCCTTAGCCTAGCTACCTCCTCCTTCAGCTCGGCCACTTCATCCTTCAGCTCTGCCACCATGCTGAGGAGAAAATTCACCTGCTCACACTGGACACAGGTGTCCTCTCCCTCCCCCTCTATTCCAAGTGCCAGGCTGAAGCACTCTCTGCAGCTGACAGCCTGGACTCCAGCATGTCGGTAAAACAGCTCTGTCTGGGCAGATGCTGCTTTTTTACCCCTCGTCCGAGTGACGACCATGATGCAACGTTTATGGTTTGGATTTTCTGTTTGGTCCCCCAGCTGCTAGACTAGCTACTGCAGGCTCTTGTGAGCACGATCCTGCCGGCTCCTCCCCCTACCAGCAGTCCTCCCGACCCACGAAGCCCCGAAAGGAAAGCAAAAGAAAAACCCCGAGAAACTCACAGCTTAAGCGGAGCGGTTCCGGATGAGCGGTCCCGATCAGCTACCGAGCCAAAATGACTCCTTCCAGTATCAGTGGCCTGTTGTTCTTTCTTGTCCTAAAGCCTTCCATAGATACTTTCTGCTTTCCTGCAATGAGGTCTGTAGTGACAGGTTGGATTCAATGATCCTCGAGGTCTCTTCCAACCTTAGCGATACTGTGATACTCTGATACTGTAACTGCAAATTTACTAATAATGGATATCAATCCCCTCATCCAGAACATCAATAAAGATACTGAACAGGATGGGGCCCAAAATTGATCCCTGGGGCACACCACTAGTGGCTGACTGCCAGCTGGATGTGGCACCATTCACTACCACTCCCTGGGCTCAGCCATACAGCCAGCTCCTAACCCGGTGCAGAGTGATCCTGTCCAAGCCATGGGCTGACAGCTTGGCCAGGAGTTTGCTGTGGGGGATGGTATCAAAGGCCCTGTTGAAGTTCAGGTAGATTACATCCACAGCCTTTCCCATAGACAGGCAGAGATTGGTCTCTTCTCCCAGGCCGTCAGCACCAGAACAAGAGGACACAGTCTCAGGCTGTGCCAGAGGAGGTTCAGGCTGGCGGTCAGGAGGATGTTTACACAGAGAGAGTGATTGCCCATTGGAATGGGCTGCTCAGGGAGGTGGTGGAGTCGCCATCGCTGGAGGTGTTCAGGAGGAGACTTGACAGGGTGCTTGGTTGCATGGTTTAGTTGGTTGGGTGCTGTTGGATGATAGGTTGGACGCGATGATCTTGAAGGTCTCTTCCAACCTGGTCTATTCTATTCTATTCTATTCTATTCTATTCTATTCTATTCTATTCTATTCTATTCTATTCTATTCTATTCTATTCTATTCTATTCTATTCTACTCTATTCTAAATATCCACCAGGCAGTTCATCTGATCATAGAAGGAGATCAGGTTGGTCAGGCAGGACCTGACCTTTGTAAATCTATGCTGGCTGGGCCTGATCCCTTGACCATCCTGTAAGTGCAGTGTGATTGTACTCAAGATGACCTGTTCCATAATTTTGCCTGGCACTGAGGTCAGGTTGACAGGGACTGTAATTTCCTGGCTCCTCTTTGTAGCCGTTCTTGTGGATGGGCACTACTCTGGCCAGCTTCCAGTCATGTGGTACCTCTCCAGTGAGCCAGGAATGTTGTCCTGGAAGAGGCATTTATAAGACAGTTAAATCTCTTTTGAGCCACTGCTCCTTTCTCCTCCCTCTCTGTTACAGGGTCCGGATTGAGGTCGAGTATCCTAACAGGCAAGCTCCTTTAAGGCTGCCTGGAGGGGGGTGGAAGCTATGCTCCGAGCTCACATTTCAGAAAGGCGACTGCACGTGTCAGACGCTATGAGAGAAGGCATGTGCAGTTTATTTGCCCCCTAAACATTTTTAATTGATTGGCGGGATTTGAATGGCTAATGTTCCATTGGGCTGTTCAGTTTTCAAAAAGAGAATTTATAGCTCATACCTCAATTCTCACTCCTCACACTCATAGCTTGCATCCTAGTAACTCTCTCATCTCTCTCTCTGTTCGTTAATGGGATTCAAAGTGGCGACACGCAACCTACTCACTCCTATCTCTGGAGCAATTAGTTTCTTTGTTTAGCGGTGTAGTGCTAAAGTTGGGTCTCCACTGCAGCAGCATGCTCCCTCTCCTTTTCTCTAAATCTGTGGATACTGCCCGGTGGTTCGTGAGTAAAATGTGCTAGTTTACCTGGTTATTTCTGAGGTTTATAGTTTGTTACCTCTTAGCTCCATTGTGAACTCGATGGTGGTTTGTCTATACCACCCGAGGCAGCAGTGCTGTTCAGTTTCACGTGTGCAGGGAGATTCTAGTTTGTTCTTCTGTATTCCAAGTTCTGATTGTTCTAGACTGTTATTCTACTGTTTATCAGCCTTCTACTGTGTGTAATTAATTTGTTATTGACCAGGCAAATGAATAAATTGGCATGGGAAAACAATTTTTGTTATTTAATAAATAATATTCATATTTTATCGTATTTCCATCCAATAAATCAATAAACTACAACAACTCTTGAAAAATTATGGAGAGTGGCTTGGCCAGCTCATTTGCCAGTTCTCTCATTATCCTAGGATGGATCTCATCCAGTCCCACAGACTTGTGGGGACCCAAGTGGCTCAGCAGGGCTCTTACTGCTTCCTCCTGGATTACAGAAGTATTATACTGCTCTCTGACTCCATCTCATAGAATCATAGGATGTTAGGGGTTGGAAGGGACCTTTGAAGATTATAAAGTCCAACCCACCTGCCAGAGCAGGTCTATAGAATCTAGCACAGGACCCACAGGAACACATCCTGATGTGTTTTGAAAATTTCCAGAGAAGGAGACTACACAATCTCCCTGGGCAGCCTGTTGTAGTGGTCTGTGACCCTCACAATGAACAAGTTTCTCCTCATGTTGAGGTGCTTCTGTGCTGTAGTTTATACCCATTACCCCTTGCCCTACCACACTGTGCAATCGAGAAGAGCCTGTTCCCTCCCTTTTGACACCCAGCCCTAAGATATCTATAAACATTTATTAAATCCCCTCTCAGTCTTTTCCAGGTTAAACAGCCACAGAGCTCCCAGCTTCTCCTCATAGGGCAGTGCTCCAGTCACTTAATCATCCTGGTTGCTCTTTGTTGGACACCCTCCAGTAGATCCCTGTGCCTCTTGAACTGGGCAGCCCAAAACTGAATGCAATATTCCATATGAAGTCTCACCAGGGCAGAGTAGAGGGGGAAGTGAACCTCCCTCAGTCTGCTGGACACACCCATCTTAACGCACCCCTTCTTGGCCACCAGGGAACATTGCTGTCCCATGGATAACTTGTCATCTACCAGGACTCCCAGGTCCTTCTCCACAGCTGCTCTCCAGGAGATCACCTCTTAACCTGTACTGGTGCAGTTTATTATTCCTTCCCAGATGCAGGACTCTGCACTTATCCTTGAACCTCCTTAGGTTCCTCTCTGCCCAGCTCTCCAGTCTGCCCATGTCTCAATGAACAGCCTCACAGATTTCAGGTGTATCAGCCAAGCCTCTCAGTTTGATATCATCAGCAAACTTGAGGAGCAGGCACTGTCCCCTCATCAACAACATTGACGAAGATGTTGAACAGGACTGGACCCAGCACTAATCTTTGGGGGACTCCACTAAGTATAGCTCTCCATCTGGTCTTGGCACCACTGACCAGTAGTCCTTGCACTCTGTTTTGTAACCAGTTCCTAATCCATCTCACTGTCTGTTCTTCTATCCCACACATCCTGAGCTTACTCACAAGGATGTTATGGGAGACAGTGCCAAAAACCTTTCTGAGGTCTTGGTAGAGTACATCCACTGGTCTCCCTGCATCTGTTCTGTTATGACATCATAGAAGGCTATCAGATTAGTCAAGCATGATTTGCCCCTTGGTAAATCTATGCTGTCTGTTCCTGGTCATCTTCTTCTCTTCTATGCACCTAGCTTTGATGACTGGAAACCATTCAATATGATCTTCTTCTATGATCAGGTGACCTGTCTGGTGGATATGGGAAAGGCTGTGGATGTAGTCTACCTGGACTTCAGCAAGGCTTTGGACACCATCCCCCATAGCAAATCCCTGGCCGAGCTATCAGCCCATGGCTTGGACATAAGCATTCTGTGCTGGGTTAGGAACTTGCTGGAGGGTCGAGCCCAGAGAGTGGTAGTGAATGGTGCCACATCCAGCTGGTAGCCAGTCACTAGTCATGTCCCCCAGGGATCAGTGCTGGATCCCATCCTGATCAATATCTTTATTGATGATCTGGATGAGGGGATTGAGTCTGTCATCAGTAAGTTTGAAGGTGACACCGAGCTGGAGGATGGTGTTGATCTGTTAGAGGGTTGGAGAGCTCTACAGAGGGACCTTGACAGGCTGGACACCTCTTAAGCATCCCAGGCTTGTTTCCAGTGAGCCTGTTTTCTCTCCTTTTCCTCTTCAAATCTAGTTTAAAGCTCAATTAATGAGCCCAGACAACCCCTGCAATATAAACCTTCTCCCACTTTGATACAGATGCACCCCATCTGCTGCCAGCATGTCTGGCATCATGTGAGGTGACCCATGGTCAATACCACCAAAATCCTGTTGAAGGCATCAGGCTTGAAGCCAAGAAATCATCTGGTGAGTCCTCCTCAGTCTTTCTGAGGTGGTCCCTGAAACTGGGAGAATAGAAGAGAACACTACCTGTGCTCCCACTCCCTTGACCAAATGGGCCAAGGTGCTGAAGTGTCTTTTTGATAGTCCTTAGCATCCTTGTTTTTCAAGGTCATCTTTTTTTGATGGAGGATGTTTGGATGCTAGGCCTTGGCTTCCTTGGTCTTGAGAACACTTCCAAACCAGATAGTTCATCTTTCTCATTGTCTGGCTGCACTTGCACAACATCATACCAGTTCTGCAAAAGCCCCTGGGGGACTGAAGGAATAACTGCAGCAGCACTCCTGCCACACTGAGCAGGAACATGTTGCCATTCCCCCCTGCTGAGGAGTTAGAGGGGAGGTGGGCAAGACAGGCATTTGTTTATTTTCTTGACTATGGACTTGTCTGCACTCCCTCCTTTCCCTTAGGTTGCTGCCTTGTGACTGGTGGGGTAAGGCTACAGTGGGTACTTGCCTGCCTTTCAGTACTTTTTGATAGGTGTTCCTGAGTCTTCTTCAGGGCAGTCAGAGTGTGGCTCCATCAGTCAATCTTGTTCTCAGCTTCCCTAATGCTCCTAAAGCTATCAACTTTTTCTTTCAATATATCAGCTTTGCTTTGAAGCTCTGTTGCATGGCTCAGTAGAAATTCTACCTGCTTGCAGCATGTACTGCTCCCCTCTACTAAGGAGACACTGAGGCATTCACTACAGCCAGCATCCTGAATATTCCACCCTCTTGTGGGTGCTCTGGAGATGGGTGCCCACCTCCATCTTGGCTGTCTTGAGAAGCACGATCTTCTTCTGATGGGTAGCAACCATTGTATTTAGACTGAGATGTGAAAAGTATTTTTTTTTTCAAATACGTAAATTCCACCTGACTGTTGACTACGCTTTATTCAGGCTACAAATGAGTCTTCTGCACTCTGTCACCTGACCCAACATGCACTGCTTTCTAAGATCCAGTGAGAGACCATTCTTGCCAAATGGTGATGTTGTGGCTTTTCCTGTTCTCTCCACAGTTAAATTTCCCCCTGTTGCCCCCTATCTACATCACCATCCCAAGCCTGCACACAAGAAGATGACCCTGCTGGTCCTGGCTGTCTGTTCAGGTCCTTCCCCCCCGGCAGAGTCCCAAAAAAGAAACCAAAATAAAGCACTGCTCATTAGAGTTCACCAGACATGCTCCCCAGTCGCTCTCTTGCCAACTGATGGTCTGCCAGCTCAGGAGGCCAGTTCTGAAGACAACTTATGCTCTGCCTTTTCCTCATCTTTTGTTACTATATTTCCCTGCATGTCCACTTAGGAGAGGAGGCTGTCCTTGCCACTCCTTTTGCCATATTTCCTTCAGAGATCCTTCACAGAAGTGGCCAGTCTAAGTTCTAAATGGGCATTTGCCTCTCCAATTTGTTTCCTACATGACCTAGTAACATCCTTAAAAATTCCCTGGGTTACCTCTGTTTTTTCCAAAGGTGATACACCCTCTTTTTTTTTTTCCCTTAATTGATTCAGCTCATTGCCCATTCAGGCCGGTCACCTACCCTGGCAGCTCATCTTCTGGCATGTTGGGATAGCCTGTTCCTGCACTTCCTGATGTTATGTGAGACAGTGTCAAAAAACTTGCTAAAGTCAAAGTAGACTACATCGACTGGTATGCCTGCACCTACCCATTCAGTTACGGCATCATAGAATAATATCAGATTAGTCAAGCAGGATTTCCCCTTGGTAAATCCATGTTGACTACTCCTGATAACCTTCTTCTCTATGTGACTAGATATGACCTCCAGAATGACCTGCTCCATCATTTTTCCAGGGATTGAGATGCTTCCATCTGCCAATCCAGACAGAAACAGACTACCTATAATTCATAGTATCATAGTATCATAGTATCATTCAGGGTTGGAAGGGACCACAAGGATCATCTAGTTCCAACCCCCCTGCCATGGGCAGGGAAACCCCACACTACATCAGGCTGGCCACAGCCTCATCCAGCCTGCTCTTAAACACCTCCAGGGACGGGGCCTCGACCACCTCCCTGGACAACCCATTCCAGGGCTTCAACACTCTCATGGTGAAGAACCTCCTCCTCACATCTAGCCTGAATCTCCCCACCTCCAGCTTCATTCCATTCCCCCTAGTCTTATCACTACCTGACATCCTGAGAAGTCCTTCCCCAGCCTTCATGTAGGCCCCCTTCAGATACTGGAAGGCCACAATGAGGTCACCTCGGAGCCTTCTCTTCTCCACACTGAACAGCCCCAACTCCCTCAGTCTGTCCTCATAGGAGAGGTGCTCCAGCCCTCTGATCATCCTCGTGGCCCTTCTCTGGACACGTTCCAGCACCTCCACATCCCTCTTGTAATAGGGGCACCAGAACTGGACACAGTACTCCAGGTGGGGTCTCACCAGGGCTGAGTAGAGGGGGAGGATCACCTCCCTCGACCTGCTAGCCACACTTCTCCTGATGCAGCCCAGGATCTGATTGGCTTTGTGGGCTGCAAGTGCACATTGAGAGCTCATGTTGAGCTTTTTGTCCACCAGCACCCTCAAGTCTCTCTCCTCAGGGCTGCTTTCCAGCCAGTCACTGCCCAGCCTGGATTTGTGCCTGGGATTGCCTTGACCCAGATGCAGGACCCTGCACTTGCTCTTATTGAACCTCCTGAGGTTGGCTTGTGCCCACTTCTCCAACCTGTCAAGGTCCCTCATCAGGCAGATCTTAGATGCCTTAAAATAGCCATTTAGACAACCTCATTTAGTCATCTGGGAAGTGGATAAATGTGCATTATCAATCTCCATTCAGGCCCTTCAGCTCAGCTTTTTCAGTGTTTGTTGGATCAGTCTTACACAGATGATTCCTGGGGACAATAGAGTCATGTTTCACAGACTAGGTGATTGCTCATACTCACATTGTGATTGCTTTAAAAACTAGTCTCTAAAATGAAAATAAACTTTATTCCCATTGCCTACCACCAGTATTTTATCTATTTCCTACCCCTATAGTAGAGAATACATTGTAGTAGAGTTTGAAGACCATTCATTTGAACTTAACAAATGACCACTTTATTTAGTCAATTCAGTTCTGAGATTTTGCATGAAAACTTATCTCCTGTGTGACCTGTCAGCCTCAGCAGGTAGTATAGGAGTATGTTTCCTGCACGTTCTACAGTAACCCAAGTAAAAGACATGGATTAAGATGCTTGAGCAGTCCAGAGAAGGACAAAGTGAGAACAAGTCTGAAGAGCAGGTCGTATGAACAACTGGTATTCTTTAGTATGGGAAAAAGAGGGGACACCATATGGCTACTTGAAAGGGGCTTGTAGCTGGGTGGGTGTCAGGCTTTTCTCTCTGGCTACAAATGATGAGTGGAAAGGGCCTCAAGCTGGACCAGGGAAAGTTTAGGCTGGGTGTTAGAAGAATCTTCTTTACTGAAAGGGTTCTCAAACAGTAGAATAGACACACCTCCACTAGACCAGGTTTTTCAAGATTTTTCCATTTGAGCTCTCTATGTTATCAGAGCCATCCACTTACACCAGGTGGAATCTGTGGCATGATGTGGTGTGGAACCTTTGCCTTTGAACATCCAATTCAAAACTGGTAATCTAGGAGCTAAGAGAAGTTGTGATTCGGTTCTAATTACTTCAGAAGATGCTTTTACTCCTTCATAGGCAGCTAGAATCTCTTTCTCTGTTGGAGTATAATTTGCCTCTGAACCTCTGTAACCTCGACTCCAGAAACCAAGAGGTCATCCACATGTCTCACCTGGAGCTTTTTGCCACAAGCACCAGGTTGGACCATTGTCACTTGCAGCCGTGTACAAAATATTCTTAATGTCTGGACCATCTCAGGCAGGTCCCAGATTTATTGCTTGAACTACCTCTTGCTTTATCCGCTCAAAGGCTGCTTGTTGTTCAGGTCCCCTGTCGAGGGTTGGAAGGGTAAGGCCAAAAAGCCTCCTCCCTCCCCCCCTGTAAAGTAAAGGGAGAGAAAGTTGAAAAGGGAAAAAAACTCACAGCTGAATTAGCAAAGAAGTGGGTGTTGTATATTTACAAAGCAATACAGGATATGCAGGGGAATACACAGAATTTACAATATTTACAATGTATACAGAAATATACAACAAAGCAGCACAGAAAATGAGAGTTCCCCCCTCTGCTGAGGGCGTTCCCCACCTCTGCTCCCCCCTTCTCCCCCTTTTCCCCAGAGAGGGTTAGAAAGAGAGAAAAGAGGAAAAAAATTAAAAGCAGTTATGTGTTAATTGGAAAGAGTTTAGTACAGGCCTTGCAGTTTGTCAGTTTCAAGGTCAAGCCTTGGCCAAAAGCCCAGAAACAGCGAGCTGCTGCCACCAAAGGAGGGGGAAGACAGACTGACCAGAAAAGTGCAGGAATGCCCAGGATACTTTGCTGCACTCCCAGTTCAGAAAGTGCTTCCTCCCAGTCTACAAACGAAATTAGTTTAGATCCATCTTTTGTTTACAAACGTCCGACTACAATATTCCCTTTCTGAAGGGGACATCCTCAAACAGTCACATCCCCAGTGGAAACTGTTCCTCTTTCGAGTCACATCATACAGAAGTTTCACAATCTGACTGTATCCAGGAATGTGCAGTCTCCAACATCCCACTATCCCCAAGAAACGTAGGGTCTCTTGCTTGTTTGTGGGATTTACCATGGTAGAGACTCCATTTACCACATCCCCTGGAATGTGTCGGTGTCCATCCTGCCACCACACTCCCAGAAACTGAATCTCTGTGGTAGGTCCTTCACTTTGTCTCGCTTGATGGCAAAACCTGTATTCAGAAGAGTGTCAATGATTTTGTTACCTTTCTCGAAAACTTCCTCAGCAGTTTTACCCCAGACGATGATATCATCGATGAACTGGATGTGTTCTGGAGCACCGCCTTTCTCCAGAGCATCATGGATCACTGCATGACAGATGCTTGAGCTGTGGATCCAGCCCATGGGCAATCTGTTGAAAGTGTGCTGGGTTCCTCTCCAGTTGAAAGCAAACTGAGGCCTACATTCCTCTGCTATGGGAATAGAGAAAAATGCATTAGCAACGTCTATGGTAGCATACCATTTGGCCTCTTGGGATTCCAGCTCATACTGAAGTTCCATCATGTCTGGTACTGCTGCACTCATAGGTGGAGTTACTTCATTCAGGGCTCGGTAGTTGATCGTCAGACGCAAGTCTCCATTCTGCTTTCGCACAGGCCACACTGGACTGTTGAAAGGTGAATGACTTTTGCTGATGCCTTTCTGACTCTCCAAATGACGAATCAGATTCTGAATGAGCAACAAAGAGTCACGGTTGGTTCTGTATTGTCTGTGATGCACAGTCTGAGAAGCAACTGGCAATTTAACGTCCTGTATCTTATGTTCTCCCACTACTGCAGATTCATCAGAAAGCTCAGGTCTGACAGACAGCTTCAGGTTTTGTCCATCAATTTCTACAGAAGCTACTCCAAAAGCCCATTTGTAATCTTTAGGGTGTTTGAAACGCCCTTCTCTCAGAAAATCAATTCCCAAAATACAAGGTGCATCAGGTCCGGTCACAACTGTATGCTTCCTCCACTGTTTGCCAATTAAACTTATATTAACCTCTCCCTTACTTAACTCTGATCCCTGATAATTTGATGGCATTATGGTGCACTGATCTCCTGTGTCAACCAAGGCCCTGTACTTGCGAAATTGTGAAGTGCCAGGCCACTGGGTGTACACATCTCAATAGATTTTGTTATCTCTATCATCACTTTCCTCCCCCTGGTGGGAAGCAGGGCACCCCTATTTATGGGGAACATGCCCACATGTGCATTGAACACAGTGTGCAGTGTTAGAACTGCAGCCACTGTTGAAGCTACTAGAGTTGTTTTGGGGAACTGTGGAAGTAACAGCTACCCTTCTGGTATTGTTACCTTGGGTTCTGCCACTTTGCAATTCCCTCAGTCTCCTGAAAAGATTAGAAGTTGGTTGACCATCTGTGAGAGACTAATATGTTTGTCTCTCTTGGTGTACTCAACAAAGATAAAAAATCACTTGCTGTTTGCCCAGACAATATGTATTGGGCAGAGCCACTAAGGACTCTTGGAAGGTGCAAAGGTAACTTTGCTCACTGGGCCACAGCTGGCCTACAACAATGACCCAGCCATTCATGCCTTCAGGGCAAGACAATCTCCACCCATCAAGTACCCTGGGCAGGGTGACACAATGGGTTTTACCACCTGTTTCCTGATGTGTAAGGAATGTGGTGGGCTTGTCTGAATGAAAACGGGGGAGACGGAGATTGCCCCCCCCGCCAAATCCAAAATCTTCCCCAAACACACAGCAATACAGAAAGATTTCCGGGGAAATGACCTAAGGATTATTTCCTGCCCCTGGAATTCCTGAGGGACAATATTTGAATACATACCTAAGGACTAAAAACTGTATAAAAGACTTGAGCAACTACTGGTTTGTAGAGAGAAACAGCGGAGAAAAATGGGGAGAAAAATGGAGATGAAGGAAAACACAGGAGACGAACCATGCCACTGAGAAGGAAAAGCTGGGACAATGCTGCTCCGGAGAAAAGAGGCTGCCCAGAGGACCACAGCTCCAGCCAAAGCCTCAGCACCCTTTCTCTACAAACCCAGGCTGTCCAGAGGAGCCTAAGCACCATTCCTGTACCAATCCAACATCTCCCCAGAGGACCACAGCTCTTCTCCAGCAAAAGCCTCAGCACCCTTTCTCTGCAGACCCAACATCTCCTGCAGCACCTTTTCTCCACAGATTTTAACTGTCTTGGGAAGGATGAGGGGTGTGGTAATCTAATTCCTTTCCTATTCTCTCTCTCTTCTCTTTCTCCCTCTCTATTTTCTCCCTCTCCCCTTCTTATGTCCATTTTATAATTCCTTTCCTCTTCTCTCTCTCTTCTCTCTCTCCCTCTCTATTTTCTCCCTCTCCCCTTCTTATGTCCACTTTATTTATGTAATAAATAGTCTAGCTGTTGATACTTTGGCCTCATTTGTGCCTCTAATTTCACAACACGAGAATATTCTAAAAGAACTTGAGTCTCTTTCCCTCTCCAGACCAAGACACCATCCCATCCGTTCATGTTCTCACCAAACTGATCACACAGAGTTATCCAAATAATCCTACGTGACTGCCTTGGTCATCTGCTTTGGTTTGATCTATTTTGGAATGACCTCCTTGGAGGACGTCTATTCCTCACAGATGAAACTTGTATCCACCTGGAGGAAGAATTGGAATTATCTTTTTGTGCCATTTGGGATATGGAGCCTTTCAGCTCTTTCATGCAATTCTCAATTTTTCCAGACAGAGTCTCAATGGCTGAAACCAAAGAAACATGTGTCATGCTATCCTCCAATTGTCTCATTTGATCACTGAATTGGCCAACTGTAGGAGAAGTTCCACCATAATTTCTTGCCACAATCCTGCTTGCTAGAATGTTTGCTTAATTAAAAGGAGCAAGTTTGTTGAGCTTTTTAGCAAGACCAATACCCACAGGAATGTCATCAGGATTCAGAGTTCCATGTTCACCATAGAGTATCTCTCTAACAGCAAATTCTCTCAGGCGCTTAATTCCCTCATCTGTGATAGTCCAGGGTTTAGGATTCCATGGAAGCTCATCTCGGGAAGGGTATCTCTGGAAAACTGCCATTACAGGACGTATCCACAGATTAATCTTTCTGGGAGCCTTGCCTAGATGTCTATCTATTACGTTATCTCGAGAGAGAGTTCCTAACTGAGCTGCTGACTTATCTCCAACTATCAGAGCTGGAGCACCTGTATCATAACAACTACTAAGCCAAGCAAGAAATGGCTCCTTATCTGCTCGGGTGTAATCTTTATGGATGTTTCTAAGTTCTTCGTGAGGTGAGGAACATTCAGAAATGTCATCTTCTTCCTCCTTTGCCTCCTCTTCCTCAACTTGTTGTCCAAATAATCCTGCTGTCACTCTCCTAAAGATCTCTTTAAGCTGAGAACCACCACTGCTAGCTGCTGTCCTAGCTGCATCTCCATCCTGTTTTGATCTCACTAACTCCGCTAGGTCTTGAAAACAAACCTTCTCTTGCTCCTCAGCAGGATCTTTTTTGGCAGAAGTTCCCTCACCAGGATCAGTCTCCTGCTCTTCTCCCCCATTAGCTCCTGGATCAGCTTTGGCCTTTCCACTTCTAGTCTTTAAAAATGCTACTTACTTACTTAATTGGAGCTGTGTTTGAATTTACAGCCTTAACAGAAGCTGATAGGTTTTGAGACAGATCAGATGCTTTGGAGGGCCCTTCCGGTCCTGCTGTGGAAGGAGGAGGAAATGACTTCGCCTCGTTAATGGCCGCTGCTGAAGCCGGGGGAGCTGTCATGTTGGGAGCTGCCATCACCCCTGGCTGCTTGGCAGAATCAGCAACAGAACCGTTCAAAGCAGCCTTTCCAATAGACTTTTTAACTTTAACTTTAACTGATATAGATTCTCCATTCTCCTCATCACAAGATGTCTCTGGGGCTGAGCCAGAAGTGTGCCGCCTCTTCTTTGATCTATGCTTAATAATGAAACAGGCTTTAGATATTTTTCTCTCCCGGTGCAAAGAATGTAATAAATACGCATTAGTTATCACCAGCAGCAGGATTACACACATCAAATAAATCACCTTTGGATCCCAGCCATCACTTAAAATTACTCTTTCACCTACTGGAATCTTAAACTCCCTTATTTCAATTGGGAGAGTGCTTGAAGTTATGTTTCTATATCTACTAAGCCGAAAAAAACCCAGACAGCAGTCATATAGAAGCTGGATTTTATACATAAACCATAAATAAATTATCTGCATTAAATATTTACCCAGGTGATTGACAAGGAGACCCAGACAATACTTGTAAATCAGAACCCCAAAAACTGAGAAGAACAGATGCTCTAAAATCCAAAGCACCTTCATATTTGCCAGTCCAACACGAGGAAGCAATAAATCAAGCTTTTTTCGAGCCACACGTTGAGATGACCAATTAAAAAAAATGTAGTGGGTTGAGAGAGAAGGCCTAGCTTTCTCTCCCCCACAAAGAGGAAAGAAAAATCGCAGCTAACTCAGCTGGAGAAGCAAAGAAAATGCTATATTTTACAAGCAATGTGGAAAGGCAGGTTAGATATACACAATATATACAATATTTACAATATATATACAGAAATATACAGTAAAGTGAAAAAAAACAAGAATACAGGAACAAAATTCCCTCCTCTGGACAGAGGAGGGTTCCCCCCCTGTACCCCCTTCTCTCCCCCTACCTCCCTTTTTTCCCGGAGAGGGTTAGAAAGAGAGAAAAAGGCAATTAATAAAGATGAAATGTTGTTAGGCCTCAAAAATCGCATGCAGTATTAGTGATTAGTGCTTGTCTGGTGTCCAAGGTCATTCTGGCTAGGAGCCCAGAAGCAGACAGGCTGGAAGGGAGAAGGAAAGGAGTGAAGTGAGAAAAAATTCCAGCTGCACTAAAACTGAAAACTGTGTTCTACCAATCTACCAATGAAATTCTTTTAGACTTGTCTTTTGTTTACAAAATATTCATCCAGAATGTCCCAGCACTGTCCCTTTCTTAAAGGCACAGCCTCAAACGGTCACAGGTGGGTTGAAAATTGTCTTGACAACAGAGTTCAAAGGGTTTTCATCAGTGGCATAGTCAACTTGGAGGCATGTGGCCGGTGGTGTTCCCCACTGATGTACTGAGTCCAGTTGTGTTCCATATCTTTATCAACAACCTGGATGAGGAGATTGAGAGCACCCTCAACAAGTTTGCTGATGAAAAAAAACTGGAGCGGTTGGCTGACACTTATCAGCCTGTGTTGCCATCCAACAAGATCTGGACAGGCTGGAGAGCTGAGTGTAGGCAAACGTGATGAAGTTCAATAAGAACAAGTGCAGGGTCCTGCAGCTGGAGAGGAATAACAGCAGACAACAATACAGGTCAGATATTTTCCATCTGGAGAGCAGCTCCACAATGAAAGACCTTGGAGTCCTAGTGAACAACAAGTTCTCCATGGAAAAGCAATGTGCCCTTGTGGCCAAGAGGGCCAATGGTATCATGGGATGCATCAAGAACAGTGTGTCCAGCAGGTATACGGAGGTTATTCTAGTCTGCCCTGGTGAGACCACACTTGGTGTATTGTGTCCACATTTGTGCTCGCCAATACAAGAGAGACAAGAAAGAGTCTAACAGGGAGCCACGAGGGTGATTAGGAACTTAAGCATCCCCTTTATGAAAGCAGACTGAGAGGCTTGAGGCCGTTTAGTCTTGAGAAGACTGTGAGGGGACCTGATCAATATGTATAAATATCTAAGGGGTGGGTGTCAAGAGGAAGGGGCCAATCTCTTTTTGGTGGTGAACCATAATAAGACAAGGAACAATGCATACAAACTTGAACATAGAAAGTTTGACCTCAATATGAGGAGAAACTTCTTTACAGTGATGAAGCACTGCAACAGGCTGCCTAGATGGGTTGTAGAGTCTCCTTCTCTGAAGACTTCCAAAACCCACCTGGATCCATTCCTGTGCAGATTACCCTAGGTGATCTTGCTTTTGACACAGGAGTTGGACTTAATGATCTCTGGAAGTCCTTTCCAAAAAAATTTCTGTTATTTTATTCTGTGAAATACAAGGCTCAAGGTTGAGAATTGCAACCAACTGGTAAGAGAACAACAGTTAAATAAGACCCATTTCTCCTTTTGATACATTGCTTTGTTGTTCCCTATGTGGGAAGGGAGTTGGCTGATGCCAAGCTCTTCATCTTCTTATAACACAGATGAACTACAGACACTCCCATTCATCACTAAGGGATGTTGCACATGTGAAAAGACTGGCCTAGAAAGCTGGGTCTGACTCATGACAGGAAGAATTGCCCAGTACAGTTTCTTATAAAGCAGGATATTTAAGTCCTGCAGCTTACACAATACTGAATTTTATAAGATTTGTAACAACTGGCCAATATGAACAGCATTTACTCTTTAACGGTACAAAACATGACTGTCTTTTACCAATGTCTGACCCTATGAGGTATCACCCTTAATGTGGCTTCTCTGAGACAAATTCCTCACAGATGAAGACCTTTGTGATGATATTCAATATTTATGGAATGGGCTGCCTGGGGAGGTGGTGGAGTCACTGTCATAGGAGGTTTTCAGGAGGAGATTTGATGGGGTTCTTGGTGCCATGGGTTAGTTGTTTAGGTGGGTTGGATTGGTTGATGGGTTGGATGCAATGATCTTGAAGGTCTCTTCCAACCTGATTTATTTTATATATTCTATTCTATTTAGAGGCACCAGCTGTAGCCTTATAGCCTTCCTTTGGAAGGTTGTTTTCCTCCGGAATCTTGCAAAACTCTTAAGGTTTAATGGTCTCTCACTCTCTCTTTCTTCAAGTGACTCTATCCTTCAGGAAGATTTATGCATAGCTGTCAAAACTTACTAGATTTCTCTCTCTCTCTTTCTCTCTCTATCTCTCTTCTTCCTGCTCCTTAATTTCAGAGCTGGTTGTCAACCTTTAACAGTTTATTTTTCATAAATATATAGTGAGCACCTCACCCTTTCCTCAACAGTGGATCACATTCTGCTTTCATATGAAAATCCTCTCAGTCAACAATGTATCAGGAATATGTTTAAACAAGAACAAAGACAGCTAATCAATGTAGTTTCCTAAAACTACTTATGCCTGAGTTGTTGATTTTGCTTTTGCTTAGTCTTTGCTCCAGTGTACCTCTTATAATTTTCTAGGAAAATATAGTTTGTGAAACAACTGAGAAAAATATAAGTAATAGTATTAGCATATATTAGTTTATTATTATAGCATTGATATCTCTGGAGTGGACTGTTATGGGTATAAACTTGTGTTGCAGTTTGAGCAGGGTGCCCCCTGCAATGTTTACTTCCTGTGTCCAGAAGTCCAGCCCAGAGGGGTGGACACAGGAAATTATGTATTTCCTACCACAATTCTTTGCACCACCATAAGATCCAGTGCGGAGTCTAGCACCTCCTCTTCTCTTCCTCCTCCATCAGCTGGTAACTGGGGGAGATGACTCCTGGCTAGGCCCAAGGCCACGGGGGAATGGGCAGTCTCAGACCTGGCCAGCTGAGACGAGCCTAGTAGTAGCGGGGGGGAAGAAGGAGCCCTGGGGGTTTTGGGTGTACCCTCAGGTGGGGATGGGATCTCTCTGGGTCTGTTTTCGGATCTTTCTCTGTCACTGCACTTTTGGTTTTCTGTAAATGTTCACTGCTTTCTATTTAAGCTTTCCATCACTTTTGCAATCTGTTTGTCTGAGTGTTTATTGTTGCCAGTGAAGTGGGCAGGGAGGCTGCCTCAACCCAGCACAACACTCTTCAGTCTTCTTACCAACATCCTTCTATTACCATTTTGTATTTTCTCCAAATCAGCTGCATGTTATTACTTGGTCTGTAAATCTAGGCAGCCTCATAGGATTACACAGGTATTCTAAGAGTACACAAATTAATGAGCACCTCAGATCTCTTTTCCCTTATCCCCATGTGACTTTGTTAAATTAAAAATTTTTTAATTTAAATACATTATGCATTGACTTGCTCATATTTTTTATTACAGGGTTTTCTCCAAATTAGCCAGTTATTTCTAAGACATACAGATATGTGTTCAGATACACAAATATTCATTTTTCAATCACTTATTAAAAAATGAGATATAAACCCCTCATTTGCTGCTGTGTAGTCTGCAATAGCTTTTAAAAAGGCCTATTGTGTCAAAGGACTTTCTTATGATTTTGTTCACCTGATGATTATTTTAAATTAATTTTTTAAATGTTTAGCATCCTCATCCTGTCCATGCATCAAAAATTCTTAGTGATTGCATTCCCATTCCACAAATACATTCAATAACCTTCATAATTTTAAAATTGTTTGTTCAATTTACATTAGCTGTCTGTGATACTTCTATAGTCAATGGGAAAAGACCTGGGTAACTTCAAAGAGCAATTCCTTATATCCCAAGATAATTGAATAGATTGAATGATCAACTCTTATGTAGCTAAAGGTGAGTACAATATATATCATGGATGTGAGGTAATCTCTCTTGAGTATTTTATGTAGACATAAATTACAATGTTCATTTAATGTTACTTTGATTTGGAATAAATTCTTCACATTATAGTGATAAAAGCTATCACCTTTTGGCTATTGGAAGGTTGCTGCAACATTTGGATCAGTTGCCCATTCAAATTTAATTTAATTTAATTTAATTGTGCAAACTTCTCCAGTAAGTAATTCTGTTTCTCCAGAATAAGATCTATGCCTTACAGAATTTTAGGGAACATGAGTATGAGACATATTAAAGGAAGATATTTCATTCTGGACTATTTTTTCAAAGTTGTTTTAGAATGTCATATGCTGTTGACAGGATATAATTGCCTTTTCATGATCCTCTTTGAAATCTTGCTTGTTGTTGACCAGTATATGACCTTCTCAAATTCATTCCATTTTCCTCTGGAATAAATAGGTCATCAAGTACTTTAAGATGTGATATTCATGTTATTTATAAACCTCGCATAGTAAAGAAATAGGTTTGGATTTTTTCAGCTTTGAAATATTCTCCTCTGACTTTAGGAGTGCTGTGATCTTCATTTGTTGCAATATTGAGATATTTGTAAACAAAGTAAATTAATTAAATATTTGAAATAAATAGGCTTGTACCGTAGGTTCAAAATATTTTAACTCTTTGACGAAGATGTTAGAACTATTCTATTATTGACAGAATTAATATTCCTCTCATCTTGTTACTCTGATTTTTGTTGCTTGTTGCAACTTATGTCTTTCTAAGAATAGACGTGAGTTGTATTTTTATCACAGAAAAACATTATTACATCTACATCAGTAACTTGGACAAAGGGATGGAATGTATATTCATCCGGTTTGCTGATGATACAAACCTGGGTGGAGAGGCTGACACACCAGGAAGCTGTGCTGCCATTTCCTGAGACCTTGACAGGCTGGAGAATTGGGTGGAGTTGAACATAATGAAGTTAGAAGGGCAAGTGTAGAGTCCTGTACCTGCGTAGGAATAGAATCATAGAATGGACTGGATGGGAAGGTACCTCTGAAGGTCATCTAGTCCAACACCCTCGGCAGTAAGCAAGGGCATCCTCAACTAGATCAGGCTGCCCAGACCCTTGTTTGAGCTTCACCTTGAATATCTCCAGGGAAAGGGCCCAACCACCACCCTGGGCAACCTGTTCCAATGTTTCACTACCCTCATAGCAAAGAACTTCTTCCTAACATCCAATATAAATCCACTCTTCTTTAGTTTTAAGCCATTGCCCCTCATCCTATCACTATAGGCCTTTATAAACAGACTCTCTTCATCATAGAATCATAGAATTGTTAGGGTTGGAAAGGACCTCAAGGATCATCCAGTTTCAACGCCCCTGCCATGGGCAGGGACCCCTCATACTAGGTCAGGCTGCTCAGAGCCACATCCAACCTGGCCTTAAAAAATTTGTAGTGTCGTAGTATTGGTCAGGGTTGGCAGGGACCACAAGGATCATCTAATTCCACCCCCCCTGCCATGGGCAGGGACACCCCACACTACATCAGGCTGGACAGAGCCTCATCCAGCCTGCTCTTAAACACCCCCAGGGACGGGGCCTCAACCACCCCCTTGGATAACCCATTCCAGGGCTTCAACACTCTCATGGGGAAGAACCTCCTCCCCACATCCAGCCTGAATCTCCACACCTCCAGCGTCATTCCATTTCCCCTAGTCTTATCACTACCTGACATCCTGAAAAGTCCCTCTTCAGCCTTCCTGTAGACCTCCTTCAGATACATACTGGAAGGCCACAATTAGGTCATCTCGGAGCCTTCTCTTCTCCACACTGAACAGCCCCAACTCCCTCAGTCTGTCCTCATAGGAGAGGAGCTCCAGCCCTCTGATCATCCTTGTGGCCCTTCTCTGGACACGTTCCAGCACCTCCACATCCCTCTTGTAATAGGGGCTCCAGAACTGGACACAGTACTCCAGGTGGGGTCTCACCAGGGCTGAGTAGAGGGGGAGGATCACCTCCCTTGACCTGCTAGCCACACTTCTCCTGATGCAGCCCAGGATCTGATTGGCTTTGCGGGCTGTAAGTGCACATTGAGAGCTCATGTTGAGCTTTTTGTCCACCAGCACCCCCAAGTCTCTCTCCTCAGGGCTACTTTCCAGCCAGTCACTGCCCAGCCTGGATTTGTGCCTGGGATTGCCTCCACCCAGATGCAGGACCCTGCACTTGGTCTTGTTGAACCTCCTGAGGTTGGCTTGTGCCCACTTCTCCAGCCTGTCAAGGTCCCTCTGGATGGCCTCCCTTCCCTCCAGTGTGTCTGCTGCACCACACAGCTTGGTGTCATCAGCAAACTTGCTGAGAGTGCACTCAATGCCACTGTCCATGTCACTGACAAAGATGTTGAACAAGACAGGTCCCAGGACTGACCCCTGAGGGACTCCGCTTGTCACTGGTCTCCACTGGGACATGGACCCATTGACAGTCACTCTGGGTGTGGCCATCAAGACAATTCTTTATCCATCTAGTGGTCCACCCAATTCCAGGGCTGGGACTTCTATAACCGACCTGGGCAAACTGCTCCAGTGTCTCACCACCTTCATGCTGAGCGACTTCTTCCTAACATCCAATCTGAATACACCCATTTCTAGTTTTGTTCCATTCCCCCTAGTCGTATCATTACCTGACACCCTAAAAAGTCCCTCCACAACTCTCTTGTAGGCTTCCTTCAGATACAGAAAGGCCACAATTAGGTGTCCTGGGAGCCTTCTCTTCTCCAGACTGAATAGTCCCCAGCTCCCTCAGTCTGTCCTCATAGGAGAGGTGTGCCAGACCTCCAAATATCCTCATGGCCCTTCTCTGGATACATTGCAGTACATCCTTGAAGACCACTATTAGTTCTCTCCAGAGCCTTCCCTTTTCCAGGCTGAACAACCACAGCTCCCTTAGCCTGTCCTCATAGCAGAGGTGCTTCGATCCCCTGGTCATGTTTGTGGCCCTCCTCTTGACCTACTCTGTGAGGTCCATGTCCTTTCTATATTGAGGGCTCCAGACCTTTATGCAGTATTCCAGGTGTGGTCTTACCAGATCTCAGAGTAAAGCGGCAGAATCGCCTCTCTAGATGGAATGGAATGGAATGGAATGGAATGGAATGGAATGGAATGGAATGGAATAGAATAGAATAGAATAGAATAGAATAGAATAGAATAGAATAGAAGAATAGATGTGACAGTTTTAGGCTGTGCCTTTAAGATAGGGACAGTTACTGGAACACTGGCTGAATGTTTTAGTATAACAATGTAAAACAAAGATAATTCTAAACAAATTTCATTGGTAGATTGATAGAATGCAACTTTAAATTTTTAAATTTAGTTCAGTGTGAATCTCAGTCAGTTCAGTCTATCTTTTTCAGTGTGTTTCAGTCTCTCTGAGAAGCAGCAGTGCTGGATGGAGTTGACCTTGAATTAATTGAGCTAACCAGATAAGAAACTAATTCTTGCATACACTTTGAACTAACAGAATTTCCTCCTTAATAATTACCTTTTCTCTCTCTAAGACATTTTGGGAAAAAAGGGAGGTAAAGGGAGAAGGGGGGTATGGTTGGGGGGGACCCTCCTGGCTGGAGGAGGGCAAGTTTTTTCTGTGTTATGTTCTTTGCTGTATATTTCTGTATATATTGTAAATACTCTATATTGAGTACATATTCACTGCATCTTATCCTGTTTGTAAATGTTGCTGTTATCCATTTACTGCTTCTCCGACTGAGTTTGCTGTGGTTTCTTTGTGTGTGTGGGAGAACTGAAATTTCTCTCACCACTACAATAGAATAGAATAGAATTAACTAGGTTGGAATAGACCTTTGAGATCACCGAGTCCAACCTATCATCCAATGCTATCCAATCAACTAAACCATGGCACCAAGTGCCCCATCCAATCTCTTCCTAATGGCCATGCATCTTGTGATGCAGCCAGGATGTGACTGGCCTTCTGGGCTGCAGGTGCTCATGTCCAGCTTCTCATCTCTCAGCACTCCCAAGTCCTTTTCTGTAGGACCGAGTTCTATCATGCTCTAGTCTGTATTGATAGTGAGGATTGTTCTGGCCCAGGTGCAGAACCCTGCACTTGCTCTTGTTGAGCCCCATGACTTTCATCTGAGCCTATCTCTCCAGCTTTTCCAGGTCCCTCTAGATGACATCCCTCTGCATAAGTACAAGATAGGAATAAACCTGGTGGGAAGTGGGAGTTCTGGTGGAAAACAAATTAACTACAAGCCAGTAGTGTCACCAAGATGGTTAATGCTGTTCTGGCAGCATTAGGAAGAATGTATCCACCAGTGTTCAGGGAGGTTCTTCTTCCTCTCTGTCAAGGGTTGAGGGAAAGGCCGGGCCTTCTCCCCCCCTGTAAGTAAAGGGAAGAAAATTGAAAGGAAATAAAAATGCACAGCCAGATTAGCAAAAGGAATGGGCTGTATTTACAAAGCAGTTTAGGGAATGTAGGGAAATATGTACAGAATTTACAGTATTTACAATATATACAGGAATACACAACAAAGTGACACAGTAATGAGATTTCTCTCCTCTGCTGAGGGGGGTTCCCCACCCCTGTATCCCCCTTCTCTTCCCTTTTCCCCAGAGAGGGTTAGAAAGAAAGAAAGAGAGTAAATGTTAATTAAAAGCAGTTAGGCGGTTATGTGTTAGAAGGGGCCTTATCTCTTCAGTCAGTCTGGCCGAAAGCCCAGAAAGCTGTGAGCTGCAAGCTACCGAAGGAGGGGAACAAAAACTGAGACTAGTCCCATTGGGAATCAAAATTTAAGGCAGTGATTCTGCCTCTCCACCAAAGAAATTAGTTTAGACCTGTCCTTTGTTTATAAACATTCAGCCATAGTGACGCTTTGTTAAAGGCACCGCCTCAAACGATCACAGTCCACCCCTTCTAAAAAATTTCATTGGCTGTTCATACTGTCCATCCAATTCAAGATGACATTTACAGTTCATGAGTAAAGTTCATAGTCCATTCCAGCTATGCTCAGATGTAGATGATTCAAAAGTCCAAGAAAATCAGAAAATGAGAAAAATGGAAAACAGTTTGTTGCTTCACCGACGAAGCGAAGAAAAGGGAAACAGGGATTCTTAGGGTCTCTGTGACCGGTTGACATTGCCCCCTTAAGAAAGGGAATATGGTGGACGGAAGTTGGTAAACGGAAAGAATAATCTAAACTATTTCATTGGTGAAGTGGGAGGAAGCACCTTCTGAACTGGGAGTGAAATGGGCATTTCCAGCACTTCTCTGTCACCCTTGCTTCCGCCTCTCTACGGTGCAGCAGCTCTGTCTGTGTTGGGCTTTCTGCCAAGGCTCCGGCCTTGAAAAACTGATAAGGTCTGTATTAACTCCTTTCCAATTAACACGAACTGCTTCTAACATTTTTTTTTCCTCTCTTTTCTTTCTCTTTCTATCCCATTCTGGGGAAAGGGGGGAAGAGAGGGGAGAGCGGAGGTGGGGAATCCCCTCGGCCGAGGGGGGTTACGCTCATTTCTGTGTTACTCTGTTGTATATCTTTGTATATATTGTAGATATTGTAAATTTGTAAATATTCCCCTGCATATCCTTCATTGCTTTGTAAATATAAAGCTCCACTACTTTGCTAATTCAGCTTGTGAGTTTTTTTTCCTTTCCCTTCAATTTCTTTTCCCTTTTACCTTACAAGGGGGAAGGGAGGAGGCTTCTCGGCCTTACCCTTCCACCCCACCACAGTCTCTTAGTTGACTCAGGGCTCTCAGGGTTCTCAGGGTTCGTGCACCATAGATTCCTCGTTGATTCTTCCTTTGGATGCAATGTAGCTGCACAACAGTTTGAAATTAAACTCTTTCGGCTAAAGTTAAATTTCTTTGTGGAATACACTGAATGTCACCATTCTCTTGCATTACCCAATAAGTGTGACCCGGACCCTCAGCTGAAACCACCCCTCGGACAGGTTTAGCCTCTCCTGAGGGTGAAAATACCCAAACAGTTTTACCTAACAGATTCTTTTCTCTAACAACAGGGACTCTATCACCTTCTATATTCTGTAGCAGTTCTGAATGTGCAGGTCCAGCTCGGTTCACTGAACCTCTACTACTTACCAGCCAGGTTGCTTGTGCTAAATGTTTTTCCCAGTTTTTCAAAGATCCACCCCCCATGGCTTTAAGAGTGGTCTTCAACAAACCATTGTAGCGTTCAATCTTCCCTGAGGCTGGTGCATAGTAGGGAATATGGAATATCCACTCAATACCGTGCTCTTTTGCCCAGTTCTTTACAAGGTTGTTTCTGAAATGAGTTCCGTTGTCTGACTCAATCCTCTCTGGAGTTCCGTGTCTCCACAGGATCTGTCTCTCCAGACCGAGAATGGTGTTGCGTGCAGTTGCATGTGGAACTGGATAAGTTTCCAACCATCCAGTGTTTGCCTCTACCATAGCAAGTACATATTGCTTACCAGAACGAGAACGTGGTAGAGTGATGTAGTCAATCTGCCAAGCTTCACCATACTTGTACTTGGACCATCTGTCACCATACCACAAGGTCGTAATTCGTTTTGCCTGCTTAATAGCAGCACAAATGTCACAGTCATGGATGACTTGTGTGATAACATCCATGGAAATGTCTATGGATCTGTCACGAGCCCATTGGTATGTTGCATCTCTGCCTTGATGTCCTGACGAATCATGAGCCCACCGAGCTAAGAATATCTCACCTTGGTGATTCCAGTCGAGATCAAGATTAGAGTCCATGTCTACTTGAGAAACTCTTGCAGCTAGATCTGCCTGATGGTTGTGTCACTGTTCCTCAGTAGCTTTGCTCTTAGGAATGTGAGCATCGATGTGTCTCACTTTCACTGGAATTCTCTCGATTCGATCAGCAATGTTCTGCCACAGGTTGGCTGCCCAAATGGCTTTTCCTTTCCTCTGCCAACCATTCTTCTTCCAGTTCTTTAGCCAACCCCACAGAACATTGGCTACCATCCATGAGTCGGTGTAGAGATAAAGCTTTGGCCATCTCTCACGTTCAGCTACATCAAGAGCTAGCTGGACAGCTTTTACCTCTGCGAACTGACTGGATTCTCCTTCTCCATCCTTCGCCTCT
The DNA here is from genome assembly GCA_011125475.1 of Melanerpes aurifrons. Classification (NCBI taxonomy): domain Eukaryota; kingdom Metazoa; phylum Chordata; class Aves; order Piciformes; family Picidae; genus Melanerpes; species Melanerpes aurifrons. The sequence goes on along the minus strand of WWNC01000076.1, from coordinate 3,187,850 downwards.
GCAACTTGGAGTGTTGGACTCCACACTTCAGACTTCCACCTTCGTTTGTTTCCGACAAGATGACAGGAATCGTCTGTGAACAAAGCATATTTCTTTTCATCATCAGAAAGGTCATTGTAAGGAGGAGCTTCCTCAGCACAAGTTACTTTCTCCTCTGGAGGTTTAGCACGGTTGGTACCTTCAGGCCAACTTGAGGTCACCTCCACTACACTAGGTCTTTCAAGATTTCCCATTTGATCTCTCTGTGTTATCAGAGCCATCCACTTAGACCATGATGAGTCTGTGGCATGGTGTGATGTGGAGCCTTTGCCTTTGAACATCCAATTCAAAACTGGTAATCTGGGAGCTAAGAGAAGTTGTGATTCAGTTCCAATTACTTCAGAAGATGCTTTTACTCCATAGGCAGCTAGAATCCCTTTTTCTTTTGGAGTATAATTTGCTTCTGAACCTCTGTAACCTCGACTCCATAAACCAAGAGGTCATCCACGTGTCTCACGTGGAGCTTTTTGCCACAAGCACCAGGTTGGACCATTGTCACTTGCAGCCGTGTACCAAAAGTTCTTAATGTCTGGACCATCTTGGACAGGTCCCAGATTTATTGCTTGAACTACCTCTTGCTTTATCTGGTCAAAAGCTGCTTGTTGTTCAGGTCCCCAGTAGAAATTGTTTCTCTTTCGAGTCACATCATACAGAAGTTTCACAATCTGACTGTATCCAGGAATGTGCAGTCTCCAAAATCCCACTATCCCCAAGAAATGTAGGGTTTCTTGCTTGTTTGTGGGATTTGCCATGGTAGAGACTCCATTTACCACATCCACTGGAATGTGTCAGCATCCATCCTGCCACCGCACTCCCAGAAACTGAATCTCTGTGGTAGATCCTTTCACCTTGTCTCGTTTGATGGTAAAACCTGCATTCAGAAGAATGTCAATGATTTTGTTACCTTTCTCGAAGACTTCCTCAGCAGTTTTACCCCAGACGATGATATCATCGATGAACAATATGTGTTCTAGAGCTGTGACCATTTGAGGTGGTGCCTTTAAGAAAGGGAACATTGTGGCTGAATGTTTATAAACAAAACTGGCTTGATGGCCGCACCCAAAGAGTGGCTGTCAATGGGTCCATGTCCCAGTGGAGACCAGTGACAAGCGGAGTCCCTCAGGGATCAGTCCTGGGACCCGTCTTGTTCAACATCTTTGTGGGGGACATGGACAGTGGCATTGAGTGCACCCTCAGCAAGTTTGCTGATGACACCAAGCTGTGTGGTGCAGCAGACACGCTGGAGGGAAGGGAGGCCATCCAGAGGGACCTTGACAGGCTGGAGAAGTGGGCACAAGCCAACCCCATGAAGTTCAAGAAGAGCAAGTGCAGGGTCCTGCATCTGGGTGGAGGCAATCCCAGGCACAAATACAGGCTGGGCAGTGACTGGCTGGAAAGTAGCCCTGAGGAGAGAGCCTTGGGGGTACTGGTGGACAAAAAGCTCAACATGAGCTCTCAATGTGCACTTGCAGCCCGCAAGGCCAATCAGATCCTGGGCTGCATCAGGAGAAGTGTGGCTAGCAGGTCGAGGGAGGTGATCCTCCCCCTCTACTCAGCCCTGGTGAGACCCCACCTGGAGTACTGTGTCCAGTTCTGGAGCCCCTATTACAAGAGGGATGTGGAGGTGCTGGAACGTGTCCAGAGAAGGGCCACAAGGATGATCAGAGGGCTGGAGCACCTCTCCTATGAGGACAGACTGAAGGAGTTGGGGCTGTTCAGTGTGGAGAAGAGAAGGCTTCGAGGTGACCTCATTGTGGCCTTCCATTATCTGAAGGGGGCCTACAGGAAGGCTGGGGAAGGACTTCTCAGGATGTCAGGTAGTGCTAGGACTAGGGGGAATGGAATGAAGCTGGAGGTGGGGAGATTCAGGCTGGATGTGAGGAGGAGGTTCTTCACCATGAGAGTGGTGAGACCCTGGAATGGGTTGTCCAGGGAGGTGGTCGAGGCCCCGTCCCTGGGGGTGTTTAAGAGCAGGCTGGATGAGGCTGTGGCCAGCCTGATGTAGTGTGGGGTTTCCCTGCCCATGGCAGGGGGGTTGGAACTAGATGATCCTTGTGGTCCCTTCCAACCCTGAATGAAACTATGAAACTATGAAAAGACAGATCTAAACTAATTTCCTTGGTAGTTTGGTAGAAAGCACCTTTGAACTTGAGAGTACAGACTCCTGGGCAGTCCTCCACTTCATTTTCTTCCTTGCGGCAGCTTTCAGCTTTCTGGGCTTTCGGCTATACTGACCTTGAAACTGATAAACTGCAAGGCCTCTATTATCTGCTTTCCAATTAACAACTGCTCCTTTTTTTTCTCTCTCTATCTAACCCTCTCTGGGGAAAAGGGGAGAGAAGGGGGATACAGGGGTGGGGATTCCTCCTCAGCAGAGGAGGAAAATCTCATTTCTGTGTCACTCTGTTGTATATTTCTGTATATATTGTAAATACTGTAAATTCTGTATATATTTCCCTGTGTTCCCTAAACTGCTTTGTAAATATAGCACATTCCTCTTGCTAATCCGGCTGTGGTTTTTTTCCCTTTCAATTTTCTTCCCTTTACTTACAGGGAGGGGAGAAGGCCCGGCCTTTCCCTCAACCCTCGGCAGGAGCACCGCCTTCCTCCAGAGCATCATGGATTACTGCATGACAGATGCTTGAGCTGTGGATCCAGCTCATGGGCAATCTGTTGAAAGTGTACTGGGTTCCTGTCCAGGTGAAAGCAAACTGAGGCCTGCATTCCTCTGCTGTGGGAATAGACAAAAATGCATTAGCAAAGTCTATGGTAGCATACCATTTGGCCTCTTGGGATTCCAGCTCATACTGTAGCTCCATCATGTCTGGTACTGCTGCACTCATAGGTGGCGTTACTTCATTCAGGGCTCGGTAGTTGACAGTTAGACGCCAGTCTCCATTCTGCTTTCGCACAGGCCACACTGAACTGTTGAAAGGTGAATGACTTTTGCTGATGCCTTTCTGACTCTCCAAATGACGAATCAGATTCTGAATGAGCAACAAAGAGTCACGGTTGGTTCTGTATTGTCTGTGATGCACAGTCTGAGAAGCAACTGGCAATTTAATGTCCTGTATCTTATGTTCTCCCACTACTGCAGATTCATCAGAAAGCTCAGGTCTAGCAGAAAGCTTCAATTTTTGTCCATCAATTTCTACAGAAGCTACTCCAAAAGCCCATTTGTAATCTTTAGGGTGTTTGAAACGCCCTTCTCTCAGAAAATCAATTCCCAAAATACAAGGTGCATCAGGTCCGGTCACAACTGTGTGCTTCCTCCATTGTTTACCAGTTAAACTTATATTAACCTCCACCTTACTTAACTCTTGAGATCCACCAGTGACTCCCAGAATAGTTATAGACTCCAATCCCTGATAATTTGATGGCATTATGGTGCACTGATCTCCTGTGTCAACCAAGGCCCTGTACTTGCGAAATTGTGAAGTGCCAGGCCACTGGATGTACACATCCCAATAGATTCTGTTATCTCTGTTATCCCTCTCCTCCCCCTGGAGGGAGGCAGGGCACCCCTGGTTATGGGGAACATACCCACATGTGCATTGAGCACAGTGTGCAGTGTTATAGCTTTGCATGTTATAACTGCAGCCATTGTTGGAGCTACTAGAGTTGTTCTGGGGAACTCTGGAAGTAACAGCTACCCTTCTGGTATTGCTACCTCGGGTTTTGCCACTTTGCAATTCCCTCAGTCTCCTGAAAAGATTAGAAGTTGGTTGGCCATCCCACCGGTTCATGTTCTCACCAAACTGATCATGCAGAGTTATCCAAATAGTTCTACGTGATTGCCTTGGTGGTCTGTTTTGGAATGGCCTGTTTTGGAATGACCTCCTTGTAGGATGTGTATTCCTCACAGATGAAACTTGTATTCACCCAGAGGAAGAATTGGAATTATCCTTCTGTGCCAATTGGGATATGGAATTTCTAAATTTATCCTTTAACTCTCTTATGTAATTCTGTATGTCATCAGACATAGTTTTAATGGCCGAAACCAAAGAAACACGTCATGCTATCCTCCAATTGTCTCATTTGATCACTGAATTGGCCAACCGTAGGAGAAGCTCCACCATAATTTCTTGACACAATTCTGCTTGCCAGAATGTTTGCATAATTAGAAGGAGCAAGTTTGATGAGCTTTTTAGCAAGACCAATACCCACAGGAATGTCATCAGGATTCAGAGTTTCATGTTCACCATAGAGTAGCTCTCTAACAGCAAATTCTTTCAGGTGCTTAATTCCCTCATCTATGCTAGTCTAGGGTTTAGGATTCCATGGAAGATCATCTCGGGAAGGGTATCTCAGGGCAACCGCCATTAAAAGGCATATCCACAGATTAACCTTACTGAGAGCCCTGTCTAGATGTCTATCTATTCCATTATCTCTCAAGAGAGTTCCTAACTGAGCTGCTGACTTGTCTCCAACTGTTAGAGCTGGAGCACCTGTATCATAACAACTACTAAGCCACGCTAGAACTGGCTTCTTATCTGCCCTGGTGTAATCTTTACGGACATTTTATAACTCTTCCCAGGGTGACGAACAGTCAGTAATGTCATCTGATTCCTCCTTTTCCTCAACTTCTTGTCCTAATAATCCTGCTGCCATTTTCTCAAGGATCTCTTTAAGTTGAGAACCACCTTTGCCAGCTCCTGTCCTAGCTGCATCGCTATCCTGCTTTACTCTCACTAAGTCAGCTAGATCTTTAAAACAAATCTTCTCTTCCTCATCAGCAGGATTTTTCCTAGTAGAGGGCCCCTCAGCAGGATCAGTCTCCTGCTCTTCTTCTCCATCAGCTCCTGGATCAGCTTTGGTCTTTCCACTTCTGGTCTTGAAAACAGCCACCTTAACTGGAGCTGTGTTTGAATTTACAGCCACCTTAACAGAAGCTGACAGGGCTTGAGATAAATCAGCTGCTGGGGCAGTGACTTCCAGTCCCACTGTGAGAGTGGGTGGAGCTGACATTGCTCTGTTAATGGCCAACGGAGAAGAAGGAGGAGGAGAAGGAGTAGGCGCCATGTTGATACCTGCCACCATCCCTGGCAGCTTGCCAGAATCAGTAGCGAAACCATTCAGCGCTGCTTTTCCAATTAACTTTTTGTCTAGTTTTTTTACTGACACAGATTCTCCACATTCCTCATCACTAGATATCTCTGGGACTGACCCAGAGCCACGCCATCTCCTCCTTGATCTATTTTTAATAGTAAAACACGCTCTCAATATCGTCCTCTCCCGATGCAAGGAAAACAGTAAATATGCAATCACCATCACCAGCAGCAGATTTATACACATCACATAAATCACCTTTGGATCCCAGCCATCACTTAAAGTTATTCTTTCCTCCGCTGGTATCTTAAAGCCTTTTATCTCAATTGAGAGAGTGCTAGAGGTTACATTTCTGTATCTCGCCAGCCATAAGAAAATCAACACATTTTCCATACCATAATCTAACTCTATACATAAACCACAGATAAATTGTCCGCACCAAATATTTACCCAGGTAATCCAGAATCAAACCCAAATAATATCTGTAAACCAGAGCCCCCAAAATTGAAAAAAATAAGTGTTCTATAAACCACAGTATCTACATGTTTGCTAATCTGGCTATAAAACACTAAAGCAATACAGCAATAAATCAAGCTAATTATCGGTCGCACGTTGGGAAGCTAAGAAAAATGTTGAGGGTTGGGGGAAAGGCCGGGCCTTCTCCCCCCCTGTAAGTAAAGGGAAGAAAATGGAAAAGAAAAAAAAATGCACAGCCAGATTAGCAAAAGGAATGGGCTGTATTAATAAAGCATTTTAAGGAAGGCAGGGAAATATGTACAGAATTTACAGTATTTACAATATATACAGAAATATACAACAAAGTGATACAGAAATGAGATTTCCTTCCTCTGCTGAGGGGAGTTCCCCACCCCTGTATCCCCCTTCTCTCCCCTTTTCCCCAGAGAGGGTTAGAAAGAGAGAAAGAGAGCAAATGTTAATTAAAAGCAGTTAGGCGGTTATGTGTTAGAAGAGGCCTTATCTCTTCGGCCAGTCTGGCCAAAAGCCCAGAAAGCTGTGAGCTGCAAGCCACCGAAGAAGGGGAACAAAAACTGAGACTAGTCTTATTGGGAGTCAAAATTTAAGGCAGCGATTCTGCCTCTCCACCAATGAAATTAGTTTAGACCTGTCCTTTGTTTATAAACATTCAGCCATAGTGTCACTTTGTTAAAGGCACCGCCTCAAACGGTCACACCCTCTATCTGGCCTAGTGTGAATACATCTGGAGTACTGTGTCTATTTCCGGCCTCAGTTTAAGAGAGACTAGGAGCTACTGGAGAGATTCCATCATAGGACTAGAAAAATGATAAGGAGACTGCAACATATCTTCTAATGAGGAAAGGTGGAAAGACTTGGGGCTGTTTAGCCAGAAGGAGAGAAGATTGTGAGGGATCTTATCAATGTTTATTTATATCTAACTGTGGTGGTTTAGGCTGGGTGGTGGCCCAGATGCCACTGCACAGAACACACCTGGGAGGTCCCAAGGGGTGGGCCCAGCCCAGGGGGTGGTCACAGGCAGGTATTCCATTTCCCATAATGCCCTGCTCCCCTATAAAATGCCCATGCGGGGTCTTCACTTCCTCTTTCGTCCCCAGCTGCAGCCTAGGTAAAATGGCATGAGCCGCCTCCCTTGGGCCTGCCAAGGCCCAAGGCTGGGTTGGGAGGGGGAGGAAAGAGCCCTGGGGGGGTTTGGGTGTACCCCCAGGTGGGGATGGGATGTTCTTGGGTATGTTCTGGGATCTCTCTCTTTGTCACAGTGCTTGTGGTTCTCTGTAAAGCTTTCATTGGTGTTTGTTTTTAAATTGTTTTTCTATTTAAACCTTCCATCACTTTTGCAATCCCTTTGTCTGAGTTGTTGTTTCTGCCCTGTGGTGAGGAGGAGGTTTGCCCCAACCCATTACACTAACAGACAAGTGGAGAGGTGGAAAGTGGTAGGATAAGGAGTTAGGGGCACAAATTAGAGCACAGGAAGTTCTGCCTAAACATCTTTCCATTGCTGGTGGTGGAGCACTGAAAAGGCTGTCCAAACAGGATGTGGAGTCTCCTTCTCTGGAGACTTCAAAAGCTACCTGGACACATTTCTGTGCAACCTGATCTAGATGAATCTGCTTTCCCAGAGAGATTTATTTTCCTGGGGGTTTATCGGTGTCTGCACTGGAGTTTTACAAGTTTGGATATACATGCTGTACAAACCTAACTGCAGCTCCTTTTAAAATATACTCTTATCCTGTCCCATAACAATATTCTTGGAGTGAATTGCATTCTGTGGTCACAAAGGATCTTGATGATTTTTCTCAGACATACATTCATCCAATTGCATACATTATTCTCTTAGGCATTTAGAAATTGATGGTAAAATGATGAAGCCTAAGACTGCTAAGGCTACTAGATATAAATGTCTACTAGAGAATGTTTAAAACCACTGAAGTCTTTATTGAGCATAGAGATCAGAAAAACAGGTTTCTAACATTTGCAAGTATAACAAAGGACTAGTTTCTCTCTCTCTCTCAATGTTGGATACTGAGAACAGGGATGAAAAAATATCTATTGCTCCACTATTTTTCCATTTACTGACAGTCTAGAATTCTTTCTGAGATATTTTATATCCTATTTTAAAATATTCTCACTGAGGATGAAAAGATTATCTAACAGTGTTAATACTAAATATACTTTGCATGAAGTGCACTAGAGCAGAAAACTTAGTTTAAGAAGTATCAATATTACACACTAAAGAACTTGTACTAAACTAGATGGATTAATTTCAAAAATACTGAGAACATATGCACATGTTCCATACTATATTTTTTTTTAAAGTATTGCCGGATTCTGCAGATATTCCTCAAATGACACTGTATCAGAAGCATCATGATTCCTGGCCTCTACAAGCCCTGGCTGGGTCAGAGAATCACAAAATATTAAGGGTTGAAAGGGACCTCAAAAGATCATCTAGTCCAATGCCCTTTCCAGAGCAGGATCACCTATACCAGATCACACAGGAATGTATCCAGGCAGGTTTTGAACATTTCTGTAGTGGATCTTCAGCTTCTGTTTGGGAGATGAACAAAGTGATGTGTCCAGGATTAAATAATGATCCTGAAATTCTCCTTACTCATTGGCAAATGTGATTAGGTAACAAAATTCTTGGACACAAAGGCTCAAAAGCATAGTGGAATAACAGGAATTTTGCATTTACAGTCAAAACAAACGCTTTTCCAAAGCAAGTAAAAAAATTTCCCATCTACCACTGATCACAGCAGCACCCTTGTGTGTCCTTAAGGATTCAGAGACGGTATCTCATAACTGTGAGCAGTTACCATTGAACCAATCCTATTGTTATCAGTAGAGATGCTGGGGAAGTAGCAGTTCCCTGTTATGAATAAGCAGGGCACAGCTGGTTCTACATCTCCTCAGTATGCAATAAAATAGAAATCAAAATCTGTGGATGTGAAGACCTTGTGTTCTGCTCACTCCAGCAATAAACAAGGAAATTTTACAGTGACATGCTGAATGGGTTTTTCATCACTGCATTTGTTCTAAGAGACTGGGTTGGATTCAGTTCAGGTAGCAGACCCATTTTACTGAAACAATGCTTTGGGGCTCACATTAGAAGGCAAAATAAAACATAATGCTTCCTATCTCCAGCTTCAGAATCAACTCTTGCTGTGTTTTTCAACATCCTTTTGAGGTTTCTTTTGGCAGAACATTAGTCACTTTATTTCTACAGCACCACTCTCCATAGCTCTAAAAGTATTTCACAAAAGGCAGTAACATCCCAATTTTAAGCATCAGCTGACAAATTAAATGTTCTGAAAACATGCTTCAGTTCTTTGTTTCAAAACATAGTTGATCTAGTTTAGCTTAAAATACGTGTGTGTATGTTTTTGTTAAGTTGGTTTTTGTTTTTATAAGTCCTTGTAGGTTGCATGGTTAATTTACATGCAATATTCATATAGCAGTAAATAGCATTACACACACAAATATGCTCTCGCTTTTTTGTTGTCCTTCATACAAACACACGATAAATCTGAATATTTTTACAGTACATGCCCACTCCGAAACACACACTTAGATATTAAAATCAAGAGCTGAAAACACTGAATATGAGATACAGCTTCTTATTGATTTTTCTTTGCACAGTTTTCCTTAATAATCTGTTAGCAGAAATTTCTTTTTCAAAATAAGTGGTATAATTCATAGTTCAAAGTACTATACAGTACAAATTGACTTGTAACTCTAAAAAAAAACTTATTACTTTTTTTTTTTTCTGTTGATATTGTTGTTTGTCCATTTGTTTTTTTCCTTGGGATGGTCTGTTTCTTAATTAAGAAAGCTCCAGCGGAAGTCACTGGTTTCATATCTGAACCAGGATATTCCTCTTAGTTTAGTTTTCTAACCAATCATTCTGAATTTGTCACAGTGCTATGGACACCTTCTTTACAATCAGAAGAAAAAACATGCGCCTTCCAAAAGTGATTCAGGAGAACTAAGTGCCAGTGACAATACAAATAACTTATATGTCTCCATGGGATTGACAGATAAGATAGGAGGATGCTTAAAGCTAAGATAAATATAGGCGAAACAGAAAGACATACATAACATACATGTCCAAGTGGAACAGAGAATATTTCTCTCCAATTTAATGCAACAGTTGTTTTAGAGCAGACTGAGAAAGAATTAGGTCTCCTTTCTAAATCTTCCTGATCATGAAGATACTTCCTTGAGAAAGGTGGAGAAACATTTTCAAAGAGCTTCATCAGAATGCATTTGAGAAGTCTGAGTTTCCACATCCTAATTAAACTTCATTAACCTTTGTCTGAACAGAAGTGTTTCCCTGGTTTATGTATTGCAGATAAATTATTTAACCTACTAAAAAGTGTCTATGTCATCTTAGATTTAAACAAAAATGGAAAAGTTAATATTATGGAGGAGTCCTCTTGGATTTTAAAGGGATTTATGTTTTTTATGGAAGAGTATCCCTTAGTAGCGAGCAATTAAATCCAGATTATGCTTGATTATTCTGCCTCTGTCTTACTATTTTATTTTACTTTACTGCATAGTGACTCAGATTTAGCAACCATGATAATGGAATATGCACTGGCTGTTGGCTGTTTGGTAGCATGGCTGGTAAAGCACACTTTTGGAAGTCACATCTGATGAAAGAGTTGAACTGAGTTTTAGCATACCCTAGGATAGCATACAAGCTGTGGACCAGTGGTGAAAAACCATAGCTTTGAACCACTAATAAAGATTATTCCTTGGCAGGGGAGCTCTATATGATTGGCTACAAAGACTGGGGAGTAAAAGACATCACAGTGGGGTAGTAAGTATAGTTGATGTGATGGGCTGCAGTCTCATGCCTTGTCTACTGGACCCACAACAACTTCTCATGCCTTTGATGCTGACAATTATAATAAGCTATCTGAATTTCATCCTTCACTGTACTAACTAGACCCTCTTTCTTCTGTCAATATTGAATTATTTCAAAAGAAATTTTCTATTCCTTTTAACAAACTAACTTAAAAGAAGAAAAGTAAAAAACTAATTGAAGGCATAAAATTAGTAAGTGTAGCATGCAAGGAGTAGTTTGTCACATCAGATATATCCCTATCTGCACTTCTGCTGTTATTAACATACGCACTTAGAAACATGAAATAAACCTTAAAGCTATATTTTTCCAGAGACCTAAAGCTGATTAAATCAAATGCAGATGTGGAGCTGGTGCAAAACAGATGCTGAAAAGCAAAGTCAATATCCTCAAGGAATCTATTCCCTATCAGAAAGAAACTTAATTTTTACTATAAAGCATTTGATTATGCATTGTTATACCAAATGTGATTAATGTTTTGTGGTGATTAATCAACTGCAAAATGTATAATTATGCCATCTGTATTTGTGCGTCTTCTTGTCACTTATGAATTCCACTGAGGTGTGGGAGGTGGAATAATGAGTACTGGTGGCATCTATAATGCTTAAAATTGTGCTTTGAATGCCTGGAGAATCTAGCAACAAAAAGAACTGACATTAATTCTAATGTCAAATACTCTAAGCATCTGAAGTAAGAACCCAGAAGACCCATTATCTTGATACATACTTATGTGGAAGACCCAGTTATGGAGTTCAAACAACCTGGGACTTATGAGGGCTTGCCCCAGTTCAAAGGTAACCCATCAAGACCCCATGGGAGCACTCAGAATTTGGCATTTGAACCACGTCCTGCTGGTTGATTCATGAAGCAGCCCTCACACTGATGCAAGGATCATCGAGTATCTCATGGTTGCAGGCAAAGTGAGATATATTTGAAGCAAGCAGTTGAGAGTAAAGAAAAAGATTAACTACTTTCATATCAAGAAAAAAAATACAACAAAAAAACAACAACCCATAACGCAACAAAAAACACCCCACATTTTTCTTTTTATAGTTTTCACCAAAGAACTGGGTTGAGGTACACATCAGAAGTAAGACACCTGGCCCATTTATCAGACTGAAGAGAAACTTTTTCTAAGTACCACACAAAAAAAATAGTTAAAAAACAAAACCAGTAAAAGTTATTTAGGCAAGTTGATTCCAAATACACCACATATGAGTGATCTGATCAGTCTTCTATGTACTTTCAAATTAAAATACATAATTTAAGAGATTTGTCCTTCATCTTCTTGGTGTTTTCATATGGAAAAAATGTGAAGAATGCATCCAGAGTCTTAATGACTCCCACATGTTTGTAGGAAAACTATTCTGGTAATATTTTTGCACTCTATTTCCAACAATTGCTTATTTTTTGTTCTGGTGGTGTGGTTCAATTTTTTGGGTTGTTTTGTTTTGTTTGTTTGTTTCATTATATAAAGATCATGTTAAACATGGTGTAGCAATTCTTTGCCTTTTCCTCCGTTTTATTTGACATTGGAAATTAACATGCTGGAATATTCCATGTTCTTTACTGTTAGAACAATTTTGAAAACTGTGGAAATCAATTTTCAATTTGCTACACTCTCACAGAATATGGTTTTGGTTAAATATGTTATGTATGGGAAAATTCATTCACGTAGTGAGCAGAGGCATTTCCAGACTCAGTACAAAAAGAGATGCATAGCCCTATGGTGGGTACAAAGGCTCTCTGTAGATTCAAGAAGGAATTAGATACCTACAAAGAAAAAGAAGAGAGTTGCTAGCCCCCATGCAATGAATCTGGATTGTAGCGTAACTTTGAATAAAAGATTCATGGGTTCACATGCAAGCTAAATACTTTAATCTGTGAGATGGTTAGTCTGCTTATTTTACTCTACCTAGGACATGTTTTTTGGGAAGAAAAAGATAGGGTTTTATAAGCTTTGCGAGAATACAGAAGTCTATTTGAATGTCTAAAAGAGGAGCAATACACATCACAGTATCACAGTATCACTAAGGTTGGAAGAGACCTCAAAGATCATCAAGTCCAACCTGTCACCACAGACCTCATGACAAGACCATGGCACCAAGTGCCATGTCCAATCCCCTCTTGAACACCTCCAGGGATGGTGACTCCACCACTTCCCTGGGCAGCCCATTCCAATGACAAATGACTCGCTCGGTGAAGAACTTTCTCCTCACCACCAGCCTAAACCTCCCCAGCGCAGCTTGAGACTGTGTCACCTTGTTCTGGTGCTGGTTGCCTGGGAGAAGAGACCAACCCCCTCCTGCTACAACCACCTTTCAGGTAGTTGTAGAGAGCAATGAGGTCTCCCCTGAGCCTCCTCTTTTCCTGGCTAAACAATCCCAGCTCCCTCAGCCTCTCCTCATAGGGCTTGTGATCAAGGCTTCTCACCAGCCTTGTTGCTCTTCTCTGGACACATTCAAGCATCTCAATGTCCTTCTTAAACTGAGGGGCCCAGAACTGGACACAGGACTCAATGTGTTGCCTAACCAATGCAGAGTACAGGGGCACAATGACCTCCCTGCTCCTGCTGGCCACACTATTCCTAATGCAGGCCGGAATGCCGTTGGCCTTCCTGGCCACCTAGACACCCTGCTGGCTCATGTTTAGACGGCTGTCAATCAGCACCCCTAGGTCCCGCTCTGTTTGGAAGCTCTCCAGCCACTCTGACCCCAGCCTATAGCTCTGCATTGGGTTGCCATGGCTAAAGTGCAGCACCCAGCACTTGGACTTGTTGAATGCCATCCAACTGGACACCACCCATCTGTCCAGTTGGTAGAGGTCCCTCTGCAGAGCCCTTCAACACTCCAACTGACCAACATCTGCTCCCAATATGGTGTCATCTGAAATTTGCTGATAACTGACTCAATCCCCTCATCCAGATCATCAATGAAAGTTTTAAAGAGGATGGGGCCCAGCACTGACCCCTGGGGGACACCACTGGTGACTGGCCTCCAGCTGGATGTGGCACCATTCACCACCATTCTCTGGGCTAGGCCTCCAGCCAGTGCCTAACCCAGCACAGAGTGCTACAGTCCAAGCCATAAGATGACAGCTTAGACAGCAGTTTGCTGTGGGGGATGGTGTCAAAGGCCTTGATGAAGTCCAGTTAGACCACATCCACAGGCCTCCCGACGTCCACCAGACGGGTCACCTGATCATAGAAGGAGATCAGGTTGGCGAGGCAGGACATGCCCTTCCTAAATCCATGTTGGCTGGACCTGAGCCCTTGGCCATCCTTCAGGTGTGCAGTTATTGCCACCAAGATAATCTGCTCCATCATTTTCCCTAGAATTGAGATCAGGCTGACTGGCCTGTAGTTTCCAGGTTCCTCCATCTGACCCTTCTTGTGGATGGCGACCACACTGGCCAGTTTCCAGTCATCTGGGAAATCACCGGTGAGCCAGGACTGGAGGAAAATGATGGAGAGCGGCTTGGCCAGCTCATCTGCCAGCTCTCTCAGCACCCTAGGATGGATCCCATCCGGTCCCATGGACTTGTGAGTGTCCAAGTGGCTCAGCAGGTCCCAAACTAATCCCTCATGGATTTCCGGGGCATTACACCGCTCCCTGACACCATCACCCAGCTCAGGAGGCCACTCATCCTGAACTCCTGCCTTACTGTTAAGAATTGAGGCAAAAGAGGTGTTCAGAACCTCAGTCTTTTCCTCATCTTCAGTCACCGTGTTCCCCTCCAGGTCCAATAAGGAGTGCAGCTTCTTCCTGCCCTTCTTTTTAGTGTTAATATATTTGTAAAAATTATTTTTATTGTCTTTGACTGAGGTGGCCAGCTTAAGTTCCAACTGGGCCTTTGCCTCTCTAAATTTTTTCCTACATAATCTAACAACTTTCTTAAACATACCTTGAGAAGCCTTCCCCTCCTTCCAAAGGTGATACAGCCTCTTTTTCCCCCTTAGATCCTCCAGGAGCTGCTTGCTCATCCAGGCCGGTCACCTTCCCCACCAGCTCATCTTTTGGCACATGGGAACTGCCAGTTCCTGTGCCTTCAAGAGCTCCTGTTTGAAGTAGGTCCAACCAGCCTGGACCCCTTGGTTCTTGAGGGTTGATACCCAGGGAACTTTCAAAATAAGTTTCTTATACAGGCTGAAGTTTGCCCTTCGGAAGTCTAAGGTGAAGGGTTCTGTTGGTACTCCTCCCTATCTCCCTGCATATTGAAAACTTCACTATCTTGTGGTCACTGCACCCTAGGCAGCCTCCCACCTTCACATCTCCCACCAGCCCTTCTCTATTGGAGAACAGCAGGTCAAACAGAGCCTGATCCCTGATAGGCTCACTTAACAGCTGCATCAGGAAGCTGTGCTCAATGCACTCCAGGACTGCCTCCTCCCTGCTGAATTAAGTTCCCAGCAGATATCTGGGAGGTTGAAGTCACCCACAAGGTCAAGACCTGATGATCTTGAGACAGCCACCAATTGCTTATAGAATAATTCTTCAGCCTCCTCATGCTGGTTGGGTGGTCTATAACAGACTCCAACCAGGATGTCAGATTTGTTAGGCTGCCCTCTGATTTTAACCCACAGGCTCTCAACTCTCTCATCTTCCACCTCAAATTCTGTGGCATAAAGTGACTCCCTAATATACAGAGCCACCCCTCTTCCTATTCTCTCTGCCTGTCTCTCCTAAAGGGCCTGTAACCCTCCAGTGTAGCACTCTAATCATGTGTATTATCCCACCAAGTTTCTGAGATGGCGACTATATTGTAGTCACCCTGGTGGACCTGGACTTCCAGCTCCTCCTGCTTATTGCCCACGCTGTGTGTGCATTGGTCTACATGCACTTCAGCTGGGCTTCCAACTTCTCAATTGCCCCTAATTTGTGCCCTACTCTTTCCTCTGCAGAGAGAGTGGTTGCCTCACCCGCCCCCTTCCGACCTAGTTTAAAGCCCTCCTAATGAGCCCTGCCAACTCTAGTGCTAGGACTGTCTTACCCTTTCTAGATAATTGCACCCCATCAGGACCCAGCAGGTCCGGTGCAGCAAAAGTTGCTCCATGATTGAAGAAACCAAAATTCCGCTGCTGGCACCATCCCTTGAGCCAATTGTTGATGGTATGTGTTCTCCCGTTCCTCTCAGTGTACATCCCTTCCACTGAGGGAACAGAGCAGAACACCTCTTGAGCTCCTGCCCCATCAATTAATTTCCCAAGGGCATTGAACTCCTTTTTAATTGCCCTGGTGCACTTCTTGTCAATTTTGTCACATCCAGCTTGTATTACCAGCAGAGGGTAATAGTCAGAGGGCTGGATTAACTTTGGGAGTCTCCTTGCACCCTGGTTAGTGAGCAGACCTCTCTGTGGGATTGGTTGGGACAACATATGGGTCTCTCAGTACCCCCCAGGTGAGAGTCCCCAACAACTATAACCCTTCTTTTCTTTGTGGAGCTGGTCGTTATAGTTGGTGGGGACCACTTGGCCTTAGGCTCCTTTCCAGCTGGCTGCTCCTCGACCCTCTCATCCCCACCGCCCTCGGCCTGCAGGGCCCCATACTTATTATGCAAGGGCAGCAGAAGAGGAGGAGAGGGCCGGGATGGATTTCTCTTGCCACCCCTGGCAGGGACCCGTCTGCATCCCTCCCCATTTCCAGGGATCCTTCCCTAAGCAGGGGAGATCTGCAGAGCCTTCTCCCACAAATCTAACTCCCTTTCGCTTTCCCTTATTGACCTCAGCCTAGATACCTCCTCCTTCAGCTCGGCCACTTCATCCTTCAGCTCCGTCACCAGACTGAGGAGAAAGTTCACCTGATCACACCTGACACAGGTGTTCTCTCCTTCCCCCTCTATTCCAAGTGTCAGGCTCAAGCACTCTTTGCAGCTTGCAGCTTGAACTCCAGCATGCTGATGCAGCAACTCTGTCTGGGTAGATGCTGTTTTTCTACCTTCTGTCTGAGTGACAACCATGGTTCAAGGTTTGATTGGGATTTTGTTTTTATTTCCCCCTGAGTGGGATGTAAACCTCCCACAGCTGATGTCACACCCCCGATCCCATGTAGGCTCATGAGAGCATGATCCTGCCGGACCCCCCTGCAAACCAGGAGTCCTCCCGATCTGCAAAACACTGAAAAGAAAGCGAAAAGCCAAGCAGAAAGCTCACGATTCAAGTGGAGTGGTCCCAAAATGCTGGTTTGGGTCAGCTCTCAAACCAAAATCCCACATACAGGTGCCTACTGGCATTTTAGAGACCCACCAACTGCTGTTAGAGTTCATCTGTAACTTTAGAAGGTCATGGAAAATGCTGAGATATGTCAGGCTTACCAGCTCCTCAACCAGACTGTGAATAACTTTGAATTTTCCGTGTAAAGGTACATATTTGTCTCTTTTTTGTGTGTTCTGTCTCTTCCTCATGCTTATAATTTGTAACAAAGAAATGTATACAAGTGTTATCCTTCCTGATATGCTGAGGGAATGGCCTTGATTGGTTCAGACCTTTTGCATCCTACATGATTAAAAATATAGGGATGCTACTAAAGTCAGTCTCTGGAATAACTCATGAATCAGCAAAGGGGTAGTGGCTGGAAAAGCAAAAAAAAGAGTCTGCTTACACGAACATATTTTGGTAATGAGCAATAACAAAGGAAAAATAAACTATCATAAAAGGTACATGACAGTTTGAGTTTGGGTGATAGATACTTGGTTTTAAATTTGCCTCAGTGTGTCAGTGTTTTATTCATAGCTGGAAGCTACTGTGAATTCAGCAGAAGCTAGAAATGGCATGAAATATCATTGCAATTATATTTTAGGGTCAAGTACCTTTTTAACATCCTTCCTGGTTTAAAATTAAGAGGATGGGAAAAAAACACAACAAAACAAAACAAACAACCAAACAAAAAGACCCAACCCAACCCAACCCAAATCAAAACAAAATAAACCAAACAAATTGAAAAAGCAAAATAGAAGGGGAGAATGACAAATTGTATTTCTTTAAAAACAAAAAAAAAAGTAATGAAAAGACAAAAATATTTGGAATAGTACAACTCTGCCCAGTAGCAGACAACCAGGCAGTTGCAGTACTGCATTTTGTGTCCCTCCCTGCCACTCCTTCATTTTAAGGGTCCTTCAAGTTACAAACCTCTTGAGTAATAGCAGAAGTAGCTGGTATCACCATATCACCTTCATCCCTTTTTACTCATTCCTTCTTAAGTACTTAGGACTTTATAGTCACAATGATTGATCTCATGTTGTTCTTAGTACAGTTTGAATGAAATATATTCATTATGTGTGTGTGTGAGTGAGGTATTACCAACATCATGTGTGTGAATTATCAGTGTAAATATTGGAAATCAACACAATAATAGTAAACTTAAGCTATGAAAGTAGTTACTGAGGGATTCCTTTATCATCAAAGAAAAGTACACAACAAAAGGATCATTCAGACCACTGCTGATTTTGCCTGGAATTTACACATTAATTTTCACCTTAATAGAAACAAGGAACAATTGCATTGATTTCAGTGGTGATGAGATTTTTGATTTACTACTGTGGAAGTGAGAAGAAAACTTGGTTCCAGAATGCTTTCTGTATTACAGACATTATTTTAAAATGAAATGCTCAAAATGTACAATACTACAAAATGTACTGCAGAGAAACCTGCAGAGAACCTACACACTTCTATGGATGGGAATGAAAGGAAAAAACCAAACCAAACCTAACAACAACAAAAGCCAGATGACCCAACAGGTCATCCCCATTCCTAATTCTTATGATTTTCTGTCAGGTTTTTTCTGGCAGTCTTGATTAAATATTCAGAAAAAAATATTTACTTATACATAAACATTTAATGTAGTTTTAAAAGAACCTGATCTAGGAGAACAGAGAGGGACTTGATTTCCCCCTCCCAGGAGGAGGGGTCCCCTGGTTCAAAAATGGTCTATTCCACTCCCCCTTCCTGTCTAGCAAGCCTATAAAAGGGAAGACACTAGAGCTTTCTGCTCTCTTTCATCCTGCCTTGCCTGTTCAAAAGGATCAATAGCTGCTGATAACCTCCTGTTTCTGCTGTGTGGTGGGGCCTGGTTTTCTCCCTGCTGCATCCACACTTTCTCTAAAGGACTGAAATCCACATACCTCAAGGGAGATACACGGCCATACAAATTCGGTTCTGTGTATTTTCCTATTCATCCTTATTCCATACCCTTGTAAATCTTCCCTGTTACTGCTATATATATATTCTGTTAAAAAAATGTACTTCTCCTACTTCCAAACTGACTCCAGATTATTTTTTTGGTAGATTTACCTCCTTCTCTTTTCCCCTTCCCTTTTTTTCTTTTTTTTCCTTTTCCCTCCTTTTCCTTATCAGGGAAAAGGAGGGGGGAGCAAGGGAGGAATTCTCGGTTTGCTACCATCTGAGCTCTTAAACTCCAGTTAAGGCTCAAAACCACTACACCACATAATTGAGGAAATATATTGAAATGAAATTTACATCCACAGGATGGATTTTGTTGCCAGATAATAAGAATCACCTAATTGATTTTTCTTTTCATTCTATTATGACTATTATCACAGTATGAGTTCATTATTTCATATAAAATATAGTAAAATATTACTGAATTTTGAAAGAAAAAATAAATTATAAAGTCAATTTACCAAATTATGAATTCAAATTTACAACTTAAAACAAATGTGAAAACTATATGGTGCAAAGGATTGTTTTCTTTCAAATGCATACATATATGTTTCAAGACTGTTAACTCCTAATGTCAGCAGCTGGATACACTTCTCTTAATCATATTGCATTGAGAACCTCAGTGATCTCAAGTCTCCTCATGCTGCCTTAGGGATGATCCACTATGCATTTTCTCTATCTTCTTCAGAGAGACAAATTCAGATAATTTCTTCAATCCTTAATTGCAATCTAATCAATGCTTCTAGTCTGGCGCTAGCTGTGAGATTAATAGTAGCCTTTAAAATGTCATTCCAACATAAAAATGCTGGTTTAAAGCTTATTAATCTGCCTCTGCCTTGATTTCAACTAGATCCAGCTCTTACCCCATTTGCAAGCTCCTAGCTCTCCGAATAGGAAGTTGTTGCTCTAATCGAACTAAATTTTCAAAATCCACATTTGCCACTGTGATGTCTCAGTGCTGGGTGTATTAAGTTCCAATAATTTCCATCAAAAATGTGCTCTAGTCAACTTTTCAGTCCATCTTTTTTTTTTCTTTCTATCATGATTCAGAAGTTCCAGCTTCCTCTCCACCCTGCTTGTACATTTATGAGTTCAACCCCAGAACTACATCCCCAAGCACTACATCCAAATGACCTTTAAATGCATCTAGGGTTGGTGACTCAACCACCTTCCTGGGTAGTTCATTCCAATGCCTGACTACTCTTTTCATGATTTTTTTTTTCACTAATGTCCAGTCTAAACCTACCCAATCACAGCTTAGGGACATTCCCTCTTGTTCTGTCACTAGTTAACTGTGAGAAGAGACCAGCACCAGCATCTCCACAACGTCCTTTTGGGTATTTGTAGACAGCAATGAGGTCTCCCCTCAGCTTCCTCTTTTTCAAACTAAACAGCTCCAGCTTCTTCAGTCACTATTCATAAGATTTATTTTCCAGGCCCTTCATCAGGTTTGTTGCTCTCCCCTCCACTCACTCCAGAACCTCCATATCTCTCTTGTATTGAGGTGCCCAAAACTGAACACAATACTCAAGGTGTGACATTACCAGTGCTGAGTACAAGGGGACAATCTACTCCCGACTTCTGCTGGACACAGCATTTCTGACACAAGCCAGGAGGCCATTGGCTTTCTTGGCCACTGGGAAGGCTTCTTGCTCATATTCAGTTGCTTGCCAGATAGAACTTCCAGGTCCCTTTCTGGCAGACAGCTTTCCAGCCACACTTCCCAAACCCTGTATCATTGCATGGGATTGTTGTGACCCAAGTGCAGGAACTGGCATTCGGCCTTGTTGAAGCTCATTCCATTAACATTGGTCCATTGATCCAATCCATCCAAGTCTCTCTGTAGAGACTCCCTACCCTCATGCAGATCAACACTCCCACCTAACTCGATGTCATCTGCAAACTCACTAATGACATACTCTATATCTTCATCAAGATCATCAATAAAGATGTTGAACAGAAGAGGTTCCCAACACTGAGCCCTGAGGAACACCCCTTATGACCAGCTGCCAGATGGATTTAACTCCATGAGCACCACTCTTTGGGCTGTTTGCACAGCCAGTGCTTTATCCAGCAGAGTGTGTGCTCATTCAAACCACAAGCAGCCAGCTTGTCCATGAGAATTATCTGGGAAACAGTGTCAAAGTCTTCTTGAAAGTCTAGGTAGACAATATTCACAGCTTTTCATAGTTTCATAGTTTCATTCAGGGTTGGGAGGGACCACAAGGATCAGCTAGTTCCAATCCCCCTGCCATGGGCAGGGACACCCCACACTACATCAGGCTGGACAGAGCCTCATCCAGCCTGCTCTTAAACACCCCCAGGGATGGGGCCTCGACCACCTCCCTGGACAACCCATTCCAGGGCTTCAACACTCTCATGGTGAAGAACCTCCTCCTCACATCTAGCCTGAATCTCCCCACCTCCAGCTTCATTCCATTCCCCCTAGTCCTAGCACTACCTGAGATACTCAGAAGTCCTTCCCCAGCCTTCATGTAGGCCCCCTTCAGATACTGGAAGGCCACAATGAGGTCACCTCGGAGCCTTCTCTTCTCCACACTGAACAGCCCCAACTCCTTCAGTCTGTCCTCATAGGAGAGGTGCTCCAGCCCTCTGATCATCCTTGTGGCCCTTCTCTGGACACGTTCCAGCACCTCCACATCCCTCTTGTAATAGGGGCTCCAGAACTGGACACAGTACTCCAGGTGGGGTCTCACCAGGGCTGAGTAGAGGGGGAGGATCACCTCCCTCGACCTGCTAGCCACACTTCTCCTGATGCAGCCCAGGATCTGATTGGCTTTGCGGGCTGCAAGTGCACATTGAGAGCTCATGTTGAGCTTTTTGTCCACCAGTACCCCCAAGGCTCTCTCCTCAGGGCTGCTTTCCAGCCAGTCACTGCCCAGCCTGGATTTGTGCCTGGCATTGCCTCCACCCAGATGCAGGACCCTCCACTTGCTCTTACTGAACTTCATGAGGTTGGCTTGTGCCCACCTCTCCAGCCTGTCAAGGTCCCTCTGGATGGCCTCCCTTCCCTCCAGCCTGTCTGCTGCACCACACAGCTTGGTGTCATCAGCAAACTTGCGGAGGGTGCACTCAATGCCACTGTCCATGTCCCCCACAAAGATGTTGAACAAGACAGGTCCCAGGACTGATCCCCGAGGGACTCCGCTTGTCCCTGGCCTCCACTGGGACACGGAGCCATTGACAGCCACTCTTTGGGTGCGGCCATCAAGCCAGTTTCTTATCCATCTAGTGGTCCACCCATCAAACCCATGTGTCACCAGTTTGGAGACCAGGATGTGGTGTGGGACAGCACCCTCATGTAATAGTAATCTTGTCATAGATGGAGATCAGATTTCTCAGGCAGGACCTGTCCTTCGTATACCCATACTGACTGGGTCTGATACCCTTACTGTCCTTTGTATGGCTTGTAATGGTGCTTGAGATGATCTGCTCCATGACCTTTCCTGGTACCGAGGTCAGACTGACAGGTCTAGAGTTTCCCAGATCCTACTTTCTGCCTTTCTTGTAGATGGGTGTTACTTTTGCTACTTTCCAGTCCATTGAGACCTCTCCAGTTAGACAGAATTTCATGAAAGTGACCTGGCCAGCATATCTGCCAACTCCTTCCACACACCGGGGTGTAGCCCATCTGAACCCATAGTGGCATAGCAGAACACTGACCACTTCCTCATTTAACGTGATGACCTCATTCTGATTCCTCTTTGTGACTCTTAGTTCATGAGGCTGGGTGTCCAGGGGCCTGTTAGATCCAGTGCTAAAGACAAGGCAAAGTATGCATTGAGTACCTCAGCTTTCTCTTCATCCTTAGTCACATCCTTACTCATGATGTTTCCCTCTTTATCCAACAAAGGATGGAGATTTTCCCTAGTCCTCCTTTTGTTGTTAATTTATAGAAACATTTTTTATTATTCTTAATGGCTGTAGCTAGGTTGAGCTCTAGCTGTGCTTTGGCTCTCCTAATTTTCTCTCTGCATAGCTTCTCTACATCTTTATAGTCCTGATGAGAGACTTGTCCCCTCTTTCATAGTCTATATACTCTCCTTTTGGTCTTGAGGTCCAGTCAAAGGTCCCTGTTCAGCCAGGCTGGACACTTTCCCTGCCAACTTGTTTTTTCAGCACACAGGGACAGCCTACACCTGATCCTTTAAGACTTCCCTCTTGAAGTATGCCCAGCCTTCTGGGAATCCTATATCCTTCAGGGTGGCCTCCCAAAGGACTTTGTCAATCAGGCTCTTGAACAGGCCAAAATTTGCTAAGCCCTCTCCTTGTTTTCCCAAGGATGGAAAACTCAATCATCTCATGATTCTTGAGGCATAGATGGTCTCCAGTTGTGTCAGAAAGTTATCCTCCATGCACTCCAGGAACCTTCAGGACTGTTCTCTCCCTGCTGCATTGTTTTTCCAGCAGATATCTGGGAAGTTGAAGTCTCTCATGAGAACAAAGGGTAGTCATTGTGAAACGTCTCTCAACTGCTTATAAATAATTTCATCTACCTCTTCATCCTGGTTGGGTGGTCTGTAGCAGATTCCCACCATGATACCACTCTTGCTGGCCTTACTCCTGATCCTCACCCATAAGGATTCAGTTCTACCACCAGCTTCATTAATTTTCATCTCCTCCTGTTTATTCACCATACTGTGTGTGTTGCTCCATAAACATTTCAGGGAGTGAGTGGAGTACATAGTTTTCAACCTTTAGGAGTGGTAGACTTTCAGGTTATCTAAGATGCTAACACAGAACTTCACAAGTGCTGGTCTTCTATGCCCAGAGTTCTCAGTGGCAAGGCCAGCTACATCCTCATCCTCCTCTAAAACTAGTCTAAAGCCTTATCAATGAGCCCAGTCAACTCATATGCAATGATGCTTGTCCCTTTATGAGACAAACTCCATCTGTCACCAGTAGACCCGGTACCAAGAAAATTACCCCATGGTCAAGCAAACTGTGGTAGTTTTAGGCTGTGCTCAAGAAATTTTCCATAGATCCTGAACAGAAAGTGATAGAATGTAAATAAATCACCATTAAATGTAAAAGGGACAATAATGATAAGGTCTAAATAATCCCATTGTTCTGCCTACTGACAGGATAAACTAACTTGCTTTCTTTTTAGCTTCTTTGCTGTGGTTTCTCCTGGCTTTGCTGACCTTGACTGAATTGCTTTGTTGTGGCTAAGTATTAACTAACAGCTCTTTCTGCTTTTCTCCTTTCTTCTATTGTCCTGTGTACAGGGGGAAAGAGAGCAGGGAGGGGGAAGCTGTTGGTAGCCCCCTGGTTTTGTCCAGGGGGGTTCTTTTGTTGTAAATATATGTAAATATTGTCTATTTTGTACATATTCCTTTCATTCTATATTTTTATATTGTAGTTTCACTTGTAAATACAGCTTCATTTATTTTCTAACTGAGCTGGTCTCACAATTTTATGTTGGGGGTAATTTCAACGCATCATACAAACCAAAGTGCTGTTGGTGGCACCAACCTCTAAGCCATGTGTTAATCACATGGATTGTTTTCTTTCCTTTGATATCTTTTCCTGTCACTAAAAGAACTGAGAAAAACACCATTTGTGCTACCGAGCCTTCAAGCAATCTCCCCAAAGCACTGAAGTCTTTGAAAACACAAATTGCTTCCAGTCTCTATTTCGTTGACTTCTGGATTTGCTTTGTTTATTTGTGGTTTGTTTTTTTTTTTAATTGGTTGGTTGTTTTTCTTTTTTTTTTTTTTAATTTGTGTGGGGTTTTCTTGTTTATTTGTTTTGGGTTGGTTTGGGATTTTGCGGTTTTGTTTTTGTTGGTTTGGTTTTTTTTTGTTTCTTTCAAGGAAGCCAATTAAAGTTTGAACATGAGAATATTAAGCAGTCTCTTTATTTTGTTGTAGTTCTGACTCCTGTATTTGCAGAAGATTTATTCCCACTGTGTGTTTTTTAGCAAAGCATTCAATACAATGTGAATTAATTAGCTTGTAATCTAGTATAGGTCAATAAGAGACATGTAAAAAGATATTCTTAAATTGTTGGGTTTTCCTTTTTGGTTGTGTGATGTTCGTTCACACCAAGCTGCCTTACCTGAACATTGACAAGAAAAATACCTAATTTAAGTCTGCAAACTCAAAACCAATGGTTGCTTTTCATTAGTCCTCAGTAGAGTTAAACCCAGAGGGAAGGATTTACAGTACTAGGATTTTCTTTTGTATATATCGTAGATGTCTTGAAAGTCATTTCAGACAATTCATTAAATATTGATTGACTGCTCTATAGTTTCGGTGATGTAGGTCAGCTTTTTCCTTTTCTGAAGGTCTTGTAATAGACACTTGATATCTAAAAAAACCAAACCAAAATAAAAGAATAATTGCAAAGGGCATTGCAACTGGAGCGACACATGACATACCTTGTGAATAATATAGGAATTGCCCGCTAATATTTACATAGAAGAAAGGAAGCTACCTGTTGCAAGTGTCAGAATCTGTGAGATATGTAATCCAACGAACTTCATAAACAAACCCCTCCCTCGAAAAAACAACCAATTAACTGATTCTTCCTGACTTGCAACAGTACAAACAATAGTTGCTCTAACGAGCTGGTACAATAAGAAGACTTGTCTAAGTGAACACAGTGAACTATCTTGCTCCAGTGATCACAGCTCACTTTATCACAGACTCCCAACATTCACATCCAGCTTGGCATTATAATGTGCTGGAGATAGGCAAACATTTAAAATAGAGTTTTATCATGAAAGATGATGCTTTAGTCAGGAGTTGCAGCACTATATACAAAGTTGACACACAAATCTTTTTATCTTCCCTCTGCTTTGTCTGCCTTTTTTATTTTAATCTTTTCCTCCTTTTCTTTTTTTTGTGTAATTTTTGTTTGTTTTTCTTTCCATTTATTTTTAAGAGAATGTTTATTTACATTGCTTATCTTAAGAGCTTTATGTGGTTTTTGGGTGTTTGTCTTTTGTTGCCATTGTTGTTGTTTGGTTGGTTTTTTTACATAACCATGCAAAAAAGCTCAGAATTAAGAAGTAAGATTATGAGATATGTCCTTGGGGTGAAAGTACCTTTTTGTAAAAAAAATAAAACAAATACCCTCACAGAAAATGGTCATAAAGTAGTATATAATATATTTTAAATAACTTATTCAGCAATAGTGTAAAATATGTAGTTAAGAACTTACAAAAATTTCAACAATCAGCAAATACATAATTCTCTGTTTGAATTCTTGCAGCCACTACTCTGAGGACAGCTGCTGGACAGGTACAGAGTACATGTTTCCTTAGCTGACTATTTCCTTTGTCCCAGACCCATTGCTTGAACTACCTCTCGCTTTATCTGGTCAAATGCTGCTTGTTGTTCAGGTCCCCGGTGGAAATGGTTTCTCTTTCAAGTCACATCATACAGAGGTTTCACAATCTGACTGTATCCAGGAATGTGCAGTCTCCAAAATCCCACTATCCCCAAGAAACATAGCGTTTCTTGCTTGTTCATGGGATTTACAATGGTAGAGACTCTATTTACCACGGTAGAGACTCTATTTACCACATCCACTGGAATGTGCCGGCGTCCATCCTGCCACCACACTCCCAGAAACTGAATCTCTGTGGTAAGTCCTTTCACGTAGTCTTGTTTGACATCAAAACCTGCTCTCAGAAGAATCTCAATGATTTTGTTACGTTTCTTGAAGAATTTTTCTGAAGTTTTACCCCAGACAATGATATCATCAATGAACTGGATGTGTTCTGAAGCACCACCTTCCTCCAGAGCATTGTGGGTTACTGCATGACAGATGCTTGAGCTGTGGATCCAGCCCATGGGCAATCTGTTGAAAGTGTGCTGGATTCCTCTCCAGGTGAAAGCAAACTGAGGCCTGCATTCCTCTGCTGTGGGAATAGACAAAAATGCATTAGCAAAGTCTATGGTAGCATACCATTTGGCCTCTTGGGATTCCAGCTCATATTGGAGTTCCGTCAAGTCTGGTACTGCTGCACTCATAGGTGGTGTTACTTCATTCAGGGCTCGGTAGTCCACTGTCAGATGCCAGTCTCCATTCTGCTTTCACACAGGCCACACTGGATTGTTGAAAGGTGAATGACTTTTGCTGATGCCTTTCTGACTCTCCAACTGATGAATCAGATTCTGAATGGGCAACAAAGAGTCACGGTTGGTTCTGTATTGTCTGTGATGCACAGTCTGAAAAGCAACCGGCAATTTAATGTCCTGTATCTTGTGTTGTCCCACAATTGCAGATTCATCAGAAAACTCAGGTCTGACAGACAGCTTCAATTTTTGTCCACCAGTTTCTACAGAAGCTACTCCAAAAGCCCGTTTATAACCTTTAGGGTCTTTGAAACGCCCGTCTCCCAGAAAATCAATTCCCAAAATATGAGGTCTGTATGCTTCTTCCACTGTTTACCAATTAAACTTATATCAACCTCTACCTAGTTAATTCTTGAGATTCGCCAGTGACTCCCAGAATAGTTATAGACTCCAATCCCTGATAGTTTGATAGCATTATGGTGAACTGAGCTCCTGTGTCAACCAAGGCCCTGTACTTGCGAAATTGTGAAGTGCCAGGCCGCTAGATGTACACATCCCAATAGATTCTGTTATCTCTATTATCCCTTTCCTCCCCCTGGCGGGAGGCAGGGCACCCCTGATTATGGGGAACATGCCCACATGTGCAATGAGTACACTGTTGAGTGTGAGAACTGTTGGAGCTACTAGAGTTGTTCTGGGGAACTGTGGAAGTAACAGCTACCGTTCTGGTATTGCTACCTCAGGTTCTGCCACTTTGCAGTTCCCTCAGTCTCCATTAAAGATTAGAAGTTGGTTGTCCAAATAGTCCCACGTGATTGCCTTGGTGGTCTGTTTTGGTTTGATCTGTTTTGGAATGACCTCCTTGGAGGATGTCTATTCCTCACAGATGAAACTTGTATATCCCTGGAGGAAGAATTGGAATTATCTCTTTGTGCCAATTGGGATATGGTGTTTTTAAATTAATCCTTCAACTCTTTCATGCAATTCTCAATTTTTTCAGACAGAGTTTCAATGGCTGAAACCAAAGAAACACGTGTCATTCTATCCTCCAATTGTCTCATTTGATCAGTGAATTGGCCAACTGTAGGAGGAACTCCACCATAATTTCTTGACACAATTCTTCTTGCCAGAATGTTTGCATAATTAGAAGGAGCAAGCTGATGAGCTTTTAAGCAAGACCAGTTCATACAGGAATTTCATCAGTATTCAGAGTTTCATGTTCACCATAGAGTATCTCTCTAACAGCAAATTCTCTCAGGTGCTTAATTCCCTCATCTATTGTAGTCCAGGGCTTAGGATTCCATGAAAGATATCTCGGGAAGAGTATCTCAGGAAAACTGCCAATAAAAGGCGTATACACAGATTAACCTTACCGAGAGCCTTGCCTAGATGTCTATCTATTCCATTATCCTTCGAGAGAGTTCCTAGCTGAGCTGCTGACTTGTCTCCAACCATTAGAACTCGTGCACCTGTATCATAACATCTACTAAGCCAAGCTAGAACTGGCTCCTTATCTGCTCTGATGTACTCCTTACACATGTTTTGAACATCTTCATGGGGTGATGAAGGCTGGGGAAGGACTTCTGAGGATCTCAGGTAGTGATAGGACTAGGGGGAATGGAGTGATGATGGAGGTGGGGAGATTCAGGCTAGATGTGAGGAGGAGGTTCTTCACCATGAGAGTGGTGAGACCCTGGAATGGGTTGTCCAGGGAGGTGGTCGAGGCCCCGTCCCTGGAGGTGTTTAAGAGCAGGCTGGATGAGGCTCTGTCCAGCCTGATGTAGTGTGGGGTGTCCCTGCCCATGGCAGGGGGGTTGGAACTAGATGATCCTTGTGGTCCCTTCCAACCCTGAATGAAACTATGAAACTATGAAACATCCCTGAAGGTCATCTTCTTCCTCCTTTTCCTCCTCTTCCTCAACTTACTGTCCCAATAATCTTTCTGTCACTCTCTCAAGGATCTCTTCAATCTGAGAAGCACCACCACTAGCTGCTGTCCTACCAAGAGCTGCACCTCAGTCTTCTGATGATCTCAATAACTCAGCTATATCGTTAAGAAAAATCTTTTCTTCCTCCCCAGCAGAAGTACCTTGCTGTCTTTCACCATCAGCTCCTGGATCAGCTTTGGCCTTTCCACTCCTTGTTGTTAAAACTGCTACTTGCTTAATTGGAGCCGTGTTTGAATTTACAGCTGCCTTAACAGAAGCTGATAGACCTTGAGATGGACCAGCTGCTGTGGAGGACACTTCTGGTCCTGACGTGGAAGCAGGAGGAAATGGCTTTGCCTCGTTAATGGCTGCTGAAGACAGGGCAGCCAACATGTTGGGAGCTGCCGCCACCCCTGGCTGCTTGCCTGACTCACCAACAGTACCGTTCAAAGCAGCCTTTCTGATAGACTTTTTAGCTCTATCCTTAACTGATACAGATTCTCCACTCTCCTCATTACTAGAAGTCTCTGGAATAGAGCCAGAGCTATGCTTCCTTCTTTTTGATCTACACTTAATAATGAAGCAGGCCTTAGATACTTTTTTTCTCCTGGCACAGAGCACATAACAAATACACAATAATTATCAACGATGGCAGGATTACACACACCAAATAAATCACATGACCTCCTTGGAGGACGTCTATTCCTCACGGATGAAACCTATATCCACCTGGAGGATAGAAAGAAACTACGGCTGACTCACTCAGAGAAGCATAGATGAATTAAAGCTATATTTACAAGCAAGATGAAATGCAGTGAATGTATACACAATATATACAGTATTTACAATATATACAGAAATATACAGCAAGGAAAGTAATACAGAACTAAATTCCCTCCTCCTCTGGAGGAAGGTTCCCCCCTGTGCCCCCTCTCTCCCCCTGTCTCCCTTTTTTTCCCAAAAAAGGGGTTGGAGGGAGAAAACATGATTATTAAGGAATAAATTCTGTTAGGCTCCAAGCGCATGCAGGGATTAGTTCTTATCTGTTATTCAAGGTCAGCTCCAGCTAGTTGCTCAGAAGCAGACAGGCTAGAAAGGCAGAACAGACTGGAACTGAGAAAGATTCCAACTGAACTAAAACTTAAAGTTGCATTCTCCTGTCTACCAATGAAATTAGTTTGGAATATCTGAATGTTTTAATTCTACACCAAAACATACAGCCAGAGTGTTCCAGCACTGTCCTTTTCTTAAAGGCACAGCCTAAAACAGTCACACTAAACTGAAGGGCCCAGAATGGGACACAGTATTCAAGGTATGGCCTAACCAGTGCTGAGTACAGGGGCACAACGACCTTCCTGCTCCTGCTGGTCACACTGTTCCTGATACAGGCCAGGATGCATTTTCCTTTCTTGGCCACCTGGGCACACTGCTGGCTCATGTTCAGTCTACTAACAAACAGTACCCCCAGGTCCCTTTTTGCCTGGCCACTCTTCAGCCACTCTGACCCTAGCCTGTAGATCTGCATTGGGTTGCCATGGCCAAAGTGCAGCACCCGGCACTTGGATTTGCTGAATGCCATCCCATTGGACTCCACCCATCTGTCCAGCCTGTCAAGGTTCCTCTGCAGAGCTTTCCTACCCTCTAACTGTTGAACACCTGCTCTCAGCTAGGTGCCATCTGAAAACTTACTGATGATGGATTCAATCCCCTCATCCAGATCATCAATAAAGATATTAAAGAACATGGGCCCCAACACTGATCCCTGGGGGACACCACTAGTGACTGGCTGCCAGCTGGCAGTGGCACCCTTCACCACCACTCTCTGGACATGGCCCTCCAGCCAGTTCCTAACCCAGCTCAGAGTGCTCCTGTCCAAGCCACAGGCTGAAATCATGACCAGGATTTTGCTGTGGGGAATTGTACCAAAGACCTTGCTGAAGTCCAAGTAGGCTACATCCACAGCCTTCCCCACATCCACCAGGTGGGTCACCCGATCATAGAAAGGGATCAGGTGTGTCAGGCAGGACCTGCCCTTCGTAAATCCATGCTGGCTGGGCCTGATCCCTCGGCCATCCTGTAAGTGTTGTGAGATTGCACTCAAGATGACCTGTTCCATAATCTTGCCTGGCACTGAGGTCAGGCTGAAAGCAGAATGCAGAATTAATTTAATATCTAGACTGTCAGAAAAGCAACTCAGGAAAATGCTCCTTATCATACAGTCTGTATCTGAATCACAAGAGCAGTTTTATAGAGATATCTTTTATGAGTCCTTCCCTAAGTTTGTCCAGGTGTTTGTTTAAGATATCATTATGTTCCTGAAGAGCTGGAAATAACTGTGAGGGGTGAGAAATGAAGAGTCAAGCAAGTGTTAAAGAAACAATTAGAAATGCATCGTAAGACTCAGCATCAAGCTGTAGGAATGTAGGATCATGGATGCCATCCTGAAGGGGATTTTTAAAGGCACATGGATAGCAGGACAAACTGAAAAAACATTTCTCTGTGATTAGTGTATGCTAAATTCAAGTCACTTCGAGTCTGCTGCTTATACAGATACTTTATTTTCTTGTGCAATATGAGGTATTGAATATTTTTGAGACACAGATTGTATTATTTGTTGTTGAACTTTTTATAAATCAAGTTATCTATCCTCTATACTGGAATTACTTCAGGTCCAGTTATCCAACCTGCTGAGGATCAGTCTGTTATTAACATAATGTTAATAAGGCACATGTGTGTGCACAATGTCACATGCTTCAAGTGTTTTCTATATTAGGGTTTTACCCTGCTTTAAAGATATATACCATTTATCTCAGGATGCTTTAGTTCATTCTATGAATGCTAGTTCTTAAGAAAGAGAGTTGCATGGGGCTTGATTTATTAATATAAATTAATTAATTGTAGAACAATTAATCTGAAAGCGAGAACTTGGTGATTCTTTTTGCAGCTATCTCTTCCTAGGCAAATTATTATGAGGTAATTTAGAATACAGTCTGATAATCTTACCTTTATTTTGCATTTACTGCAGAGTATTTGTATGCATACGGACAGCTATGAAAGAGTAATCCTACAAAAACTCTAGCTGGTATGGACATCTGGTAAATGATTGAAAGTGGCTTGGTGAGCATTTCAACCAGCTTCATCAGAAGCCTTGATCATATGCCATTCTGCCCCATAGATTTCTGTGTGTTTAAGTGGTGCAACAGGTTGCTAACCATCTCCTTTTGGCTTATTTGGGCTTCATTCTTCTTCCCATCCTTATCTTCCAGCTCAGGGGGATGGGTATCCAGCAAACAGCTGGTCTTACTATTAAAGTCTGAGGCAAAGAAGGTATTGAGTATCTTGGCCTTTTCCTCCTCCTTGATCACTGTGTTACCCCATGCATCCAACAAACGTCAGATAATCCTCTTACACCTCCTTTTGTTGCTGATATATTTTATAAGCATTTCTTGTTGTCTTTAACAGCTGAAAACATTTTAATTTCTAGTTAGGTTTTGACCCTTATAATTTTCTCTCTGAATAGCTGCACAACAACTTTGTAGTCCCCATGAGTGGCCTGTCTCATTTTCCAACAACCATAAACTCCCCTTTTCTGCCTAAGCTGCAACCAAATCTCTCTATTCAACCTGGACAGCCTTCTTCACTGCCAACTTGTCTTTTGGCACATGGGTATGGCCTGTTCCTGTAACTTTAAGACTTCTTTCTTGGAGAATGTCCAGTCTTCCTGGACTCCTTGGCCCTTCAGGACTGCCTCCCAAAGTACTCTGCTGACCAGTCATCAAAACAGGCTGAAGTCTGCCCTCTGGAATTTCAAGGTGCAATTCTGCTGACCTTTCCTTTTACATTTCCAACAATTGAGAACTCTCTCATTTCATGACTGCTGTGCTCAAGGCACCCCCAAGTTGTTATGTCACCTATAAGTCTCTTACTGTTTGCAAACAGAAGTTCCAGCAAGTCCAAACAAAGGATTTGAAATACATCTATTGCTCTAATTGTGATACTGAGTAAAAAAATCTGCAGAAATCCAAGTCTCTTTGAACATAAATTCATGAGCCCAAGACGGGGAAACTCTTCAACAGATTAGTCTTGGTGAATACCTAAATTTATAACTATCTGGAAGTGAGGAACTGAGTATGATGTCTTCTTTAACCTGTTCTGAAAAATTTGCTGTGTTGTTTCCTTTTTAATCAGCAGCTTTTTTACAGGCAAGAAATCTCCCATTTTAAATAATATACAATAATGCAATGTGCTGTGGCCATAGTTCTGTAAGTAATACCCTATTAATATCATAAGTGAACCTTAGAGCTGCTTCAGCTGGAGCAAGTGCACAGGAGGGCAATGAAGCTGCTGAAGGGCCTGGAGAATAAATCTTATGAAGACTGATTCAAGGAGATGGGGCTGTTTAGTTTGGAAAAGAGGAGGCTGAGAGGAGACTTCATTGCTTTCTACAAATACTTGAATGTTGTGGAGAGGCTGGTGCTGGTCTCTTCTCACAGGTAATTAGTGATAGAACAAGAAGAAATGTCTTCAAGCTGTGACTGGCTAGGTTTAGACTGGACATTAGGAAAAAAAAAAATCATGGAAAGAGTGGTCAGGCATTGGAATGTGCTGCCCGGGGAGGTGGTTGAGTCACCAACCCTGGATGCGTTTAAAGGTCATTTGGATGCGATGCTTGTGGATATGGAGTCAACTGTGTAGAATAGGATTATTGGTTGGACTTGGTGACCCCAAGGGTCTTTTCCAGCTTGAATGTTTCTGTGATTCTGCGATTCTGTGATTATGAACATGAGACTGAATACAGTTTAAGATGAGCTACAAAGTTCAGCACATTTTCATAAACAAGGTTATTGTGAAGAATTGTTCAATATTGTCAAAAGACAAGAGAATCTGCTCTAAAAATGAACAGATTCTTCAGTTACTTCTTTTTTATATATCCATACAGGCAGGTAAAGTTAACTATATCTGCAGGAACTAAACTGAATTAGTGTCAGTCCAGCTAGCTATAGGTCTAGAAAAGGTCTCAAATTTATTTAAATTTAGCTGTTAGGGGTGGGGGTGGGTGGGGTATTTTTGTGTGTGGATTTTGGTGGTGTTTTTTTTTTTTGTTTGTTTGTTTGTTTTTTTTAATGTGAACACAGTTCAATATTAGAAAAAGCTGTTTGGAAAAAGTCTCACAGTATCTTGCATTACAGCTGGGAGTATTGGAGAAGTTATTTAACCCATAATCCAGTGGCCACAAACTCTGTTTCTTCACACAACAATTAAATATATTAGACAGAATTGTAGACCTACAAATCATAAACAAATTGGACAGGTTTGTTTGACAATATTTTGAGTTTTTGAATAGGATCAAAATCTGCCACATCAGTATTCATCCTTTATGCCTCAGGTTAAAAGTGGAAGTTAAAAAACAAAAAACCCAAACACACACAAAAGTAAAAAAGGGGTGGGAAAAAGAAAAAAAGAAAGGGTATCAAAGGGCTATCCTGAAAGATGGAAAAAGTGTTTTCCAAATGCACTGAAGTTTTTCTTCTGTTAAACTAACCCTAAGAATAGCAGCCACCATATTGTGTGAGTGTAGTATAATGTTTTTCCTTAATGTATATATATATAAAATAAATAAAATAAAAATAAAATTAATAAAAAATAAAAAGATTTAAAATAAAAAAAAAATAAAAATAAAATAGATAAAAATCATGGTTTTTGCTTAGTACCAGTGCCTGACTTTGTTGAAAAAGTCAGCATTTTAAATCAAAAGAAGTGAAAAGAGAAAGTTATAAACTCAGATAATTTAGAAAATGTGCATTTCTTGGAAGAATACAGTAGTGATCTATGACTGAAGTGCTTTAGGGGTGTCACCACCCTGGCATGGGTAACCCATGGACTGTAGTCCCTTGCCCAGTGTGCCTGTGTGACTTTGAAAAGATTCTGTTCTAGATCTTAAAAAGAGAGCATAAGGCCAAATCACATATTTGTTAAAAGGTGAAGAGATTTTTAATCATTTGGACTGAAAGATATTTCAGGAATGTGGTTGTTGAAGAATCAGTGGTGCAGGGTTTGTAAGGAAGATTAAAGAATGTTAGGGGTTAGAAGGGATTGCAAAAGTTCATCTAGTCCAACCCCTCTGACAGAGTAGGATCACCTATACCAGATCTCACAGGAACACATCCAGAAGGGTCTTGAATATCTCCAAAGAGGGAAACTCCACAACCCCCCTGGGCAGTCTGTTCCACTGTTTTGTCACACTCAGAGTGAAATATTTTTTCCTCATGTTTCCATGGATCTTTCTATAGATCAACTTCCACCTGTTGCCCCTTGTCCTGTCACTGGGCATCACTGAATGGCATTGGCCTTCTTGGCCACTAGATACATTGCTGGCTCATGGTCATCCTTCCATCCACTAGGACACCCAGGTCCTCTTCCCCTTCACTGCTCTCCAACAGGTCAGTCTGCAACCTACAATAATATATGGGGTTGTTCTTTCCCTGGTACAAGACTCTGCACTTGACCTTGTTGAATTTCATTCAATTTCTCCCTGCCAAACTCACCAGCCTGTATAAGTCCTACTAAATGGCAGCACAACCCTCTGATGTGTCAGCCATTCCACCTAGCTTTGTGTCATCAACAAACTTGCTGACAGTGCAAGGTGAAGCATAAGAAACCAGAAGAAGGTTTAGGTGAAGACTGGGAACAATCAAAGAAGATATCAGTGAACACACTTCTTTGGGCAATGTTGCTCTTTAAATAAGTTAACTTCTTGAAGTGTAAGAAAAGGCAAAAGCTGAGCAACACAGGAGTTCATAGGAATAACAAAGTAATAATTTTGAGCCCACAGTTGGATTCTCTTTATTCTTACTTGTGATGACCAGTGTTAAACACAGAGATGAAATGAAATCAGTTATTGCACAACTTACTTTGTACTTAACAGCTTGATCTGAGCTGTGAACTTTAGAGCTTCCTTGTCTGTAGTCTCTTTTGGTCACTATCTAGATGGCCTGGCCTGACTGAGGCAAGTAATGTTTTTTCTTATCATAAGTATCTAGGTCTTGTTCATTGACTCTAGCATTGAATACAAGAAGATCTTTTCTAACAATTTCAGTCTTTCCTCCTTCCTACCAGTATTGATGTCTTCAGCTTTCAGGTTAAGTTAAAAAATTACCACTGACATTTGTGAATGATAGTAATTGTACAAGGTGACATTACTTGTATTCTTAGAATAAGTGTAGGGGAAAAGAAAAATTGCTACAGTCATTTGCTCTATAGGAATAAAAATTGTTCGTTTACAGTTTTATTTTTATGGTCTATGAGTTGTAAAGACCGTTTGAGGTCAACTCTTCATATTCCATTAAGTAAACATTTAGGAAGTAAATACTTTTGTCCAACTTTGCTTCAAGCAAAGAAATAGACCATGAAAACTCAAGAGAATGGACCTGATATTTTCATGCTATTGCTTTTACTGAGCTAAAACTACAATATTGGAGTTATTTAGAGCCTCATATTTAATGTGCAAGCTTTAAAACATTACCAAAATAAAACTGCATTGATACAGCTATTAAAAAATATTAATAGTAATACAAAAAATGAATCATTTTATTATCTAAGGATTACATGTTCTGTCATTGTAGTTCCAGAATAATTTTTGTTCTCACTAAAATTTATGTCAGGGAGAACTGGAAATCACTGTCTGAAATCTAACCACAGTGCGTCCTCTGACTTCCTATCTCACTGTACACAATTTTTTTGTCTGAAAATTCCATAATTTTTTCCTTTGTTTTTTTATCAATATCCCAACTCCAAACTGGATTTTAGAACAAACTCCAAAATTGCTTTGCAGTAACATGAATCACCTGAGGGATCCCTAAGCACTTGCATAATGATTGGAATATTGCTTAGAATTCAATAATAGGAAACACTTACTATGATATATGTGAATTTAAGCACTTCTGCCCATGTAGGAACTAGTACTAAACTGATCAGAGTTCTCTAATTCAAACAGTGCAGGACAGTAGGGTTCAATTTTTGTAATGCATGTTCGTCATTAAAAGACCTACTGAGCTACTCTCTCCTAACATTGACAGTATTTCTCTCTCACAAAGCTGTCTTGTTGAAAGTAGACTACTGTTAAGACTTGAAAGTAGACTACTGTTAAGACAAGAAAGTAGGAACTGTAGCATAGAAGAACATGATGCAGCTTGGGGCTAGAGACTGATGGCTGGAAAGGGTGTTTGTTCCCCAGTTTCTTCTTCAAAATGCTAAGGAATTTTGTGTTAGATAGACATTAGAAATACTCTGCACTTTTAGCACACATACACATTTTTCTGCTTATTTATATTTACACAAAGACAGGGAGATATTTGAGGAGTATTTTTTAGCACATACCTCCTCTTCCTAACTGTATGATCAAACATTTGACAATGGAAAACACATTCTCCCAACACTGGACTCATGACTTCATTTCTTATCTGAAGAGCAGCTCAAACTCAAGTTAGAAGGTGTTCTGTCCCATTCCTGTATCTCTGGCCACTGTACCCTATGGTTTGCTGGGTAAGTGTTATGGTTTGAAGGTGGAACTTTTGCCGAGTTCCTAACTGCAAAAACAAGAATAGGAACTTTCTGGACATTTTTGAGTAAAATATGAATAAATTATCACTGGACACAGAACAACAACATAGATAGGTATGTATCATTCCATTTGTTTGCTAATGTAGATAAAAAGCAGTTGCATAAACTATTCTGTCTCTTCACCTCTTCACTATAGCCGATATGCAGTGTGTGACTGAGGGGAGAGGAGGCAATGGCAGTGAGCTCAGCAGTGGGACCTTGCTTTTGGCTTTGCTTTCCTTGCTTTTCAGGTGATAAGGGGCTGATGGTTCAGGACCTCCTGAAGATGGAAGAAGGGGCAGCAGGCTCGGGTTGCCTATGTGCCTGAGAGCAGTGACGTAGCAGGGCCAGGGGTTGCCACGGAAACCGCATGCCAAACAAAGAGAACCCAGCACATGGTTGAGGAGGGAGAGGGCAGCGGCAAGGAGCTCAGCAAAGCCTTCTCACTGACAGGGAAAAAAAAATAATAAATTGTTGGGTGGAGAGGGTGGTTACTGCAAGATGGTTACTACTAGAACAAAGGTGGTAGAAGAACAGTGGGCACCCAAATAGACACCACACAGAAGCATGCAGATGTTCAGCTAGGTGGTTGCAGTGAGTGGTGGAACCTAGCACTTGATATAGAGGATGGAAGGAATAACTCCTGTGTTGGGTGTGAGCAGATCAGTGATCTGATGAGCATGGTGGCCAAACTAAAAGAGGAGGTGGAAAGGCTAAAAGCTATAAGAGAAAGCAAAAGGAAAATTGACTATTTCCATAATCTAACATCTACAAAACCAGAGCAGGGGGTAACTCTTAGTGGAACACGGAGTTTGATACCTTCCCATCAGCAAGCCTCTCAGCCTCCCTGTAGTAACCCACATGAGCAGGACCAATGGGAGCAGGTCTCTGTCCAAAATAAGAAATGCAAACGAAGCAAGCGTGCTACTTTGAGCAGCATGCTGCCTACAGTGCACTTACAGAATAGGTATGAGACTCTGCAGGAGGAACAGGTCATCAGTAAGAATAAGGACTCAAGTAGGTCAGAAGCTGCACCAATGACAGGTTGCCTCAGGTCAGCCATCAAAACTAATCCGGAAAAGAAACCTCGTAGGGTCAGTGTTATAGGAGACTCCCTATGGAAGTGAGCAGAGGGCCCAATATGCAGACCAGACCCATTTCATAGAGAGGTCAGCTGCCTCCATGATGCCCAAGTAAAGGACATTGTAGGTAAAATTCCCAAACTCGTGTGTCCTTCAGACTACTACCCACTTCTGGTCTTTCAGGTGGATAGTGATGATGCAACAATGAAAGGCTCACAATTAATTAAAAGAGATTTCAGAACCTTAGGGCAACTGCTAAAGGGATCAGGGGCTCAAGTTGTGTTGTCTGATATCCCTCTAACATCAGCAATGGATGAGGGAACATTGAGGAAGGGCTGACAGGTCAATTCATGGCTCAGGATCTGGTGCCATCAACAGGGCTTTGGGTTCTACAATCATGGCTTAGTTTACAAAGCACCAGAGCTGCAAGCAACTTACGGGGTGCACTTGTCCTAGAGGGGGAAAAGGATCCTGGGCAGGAATTGGCAGGGCTCATTGATAGGGCTTTAAACTAGATTTGAAGGGGGAAGGGGTTAATAGTCTCCTGATGGGCAGTGACAAACAGAGGGGCAGCTCACCAGAGGCAGGGGTATGGAGAGCTGGTAAGGGCTCTGAACTTGCTGCTCTGAGTCAAGCCACGAATGATGCACCAGGACATTCGGTGGAAACCAAGGGGAATTGGCACAAGAGGATGACAGGGCCAGCCCAGCTGAAGGGCTTCTATGCAAATGCACGCAGCTTGGGCAACAAACAGGAAGAATTAAGGGCCACTGTGCTGCTGGGATGCCATGACATAGTGGCTATTAATGAAACTTGGTGGGATGATTCCCGTGACTGGGATGTAGGGATAGACGGGAATAAGTTCTTCAGGAAGGATAGGCAGGGAAGGAGAGGAGGAGGTGTTGCCCTCTATGTCAATAGACAGTTGGAATCAGTGGAGCTCCACCTGGGGAGGGATGATGAGCTGGTAGAGAGTGTATGGCTTAAAATTAGAGGCAAGACAGGGGAAGGAGATATTACTGTGGGGGTCTCCTACAGGCCACCTGACCAGCAGAACCAAGCACATGAGGCCCTCCACAGGCAAATAGAAGTGGCTTCCAGAACACAAGCCCTGGTCTTCATGGGTGATTTCAACCACCCGGACATCTGCTGGACGGACAACACAACAAGGCACCAGCAATCCAGGATGTTCCTGGACTGCATAGAAGACAACTTCCTCCTCCAAATGGTAGAGGAACCAACAAGAAATGGTGCTATGCTGGACCTTGTTCTCACCAACAGGGAAGGGCTGGTAAGCAATGTGAGGCTCGGAGACAGCCTTGGCTGCAGTGACCATGAAGCAGTTGAATTTAATATCCTCAGGGCAATCAGGAGGATGTATTCTAAGCTTACAACCTTAGACTTTAGGTGTGC
This sequence comes from Melanerpes aurifrons, assembly GCA_011125475.1. Lineage (NCBI taxonomy): Eukaryota > Metazoa > Chordata > Aves > Piciformes > Picidae > Melanerpes > Melanerpes aurifrons. Next base: position 3,148,158 of record WWNC01000076.1, on the reverse strand, counting down.
AGACTTTGATTGCTTCAGGGATCTGATAGCCAAAGTGTCATGGGATGAAGGCCTGGAGGGAAGAGGGACCCAGGACAGCTGGTCAGTATTCAAGGACCACCTCCTCTGTGTCCAGGAGCTCTGTATACCAACAAAGAGAAAAGCAGGTAAAAATGCTAGGAGGCCTGCCTGGATGAGCAAGGAGCTACTGGACACACTATTACTTAAAAAGAAGCTCTACAGGAAGTGGAGTGAAGGACAGCCAGAGCAGGGGATATATAAGGAAGCTGCCCAAGCAGCAAGAGACCTTATTAGGAAAGCCAAAGCAGAGTTCAAATTGAATCTAACCAGGGAGGTTAAAGGGAACACTAAGAATTTCTAACAGGTATATTAATGGGAAGAAGAAGACTAGGGAAGGTGTGGGCCCCTTCAGAAAGGAAACTGGTGAAATGGTCACAAGTGATGAGAAAAAGGCTGAGGTACTCAATAACGTTCCCTCAGTCTTCACTGCAAGGGCCTCTAGCCACACTCCTGATGTTATGGAAGACGATGCCAGGGACCGGGAGGAAGAATTGCCCATTGTAAGTGAAGATCAGGTTCGTGATTACCTGAAGAACCTGAAAGTGTTCAAGTCCATGGGACCTGACAGAATACACCCATGGGTGCTGAGAGAACTGGCAGATGAGGTTGCTAAACCCCTCTCTATTATATTCCAATATTATAAAATATTATAAAATCAAATTATTATCAAATATTATAAAAGCCAAGGCAGTCTGGGGAAGTCCCCACAGACTGGAAAAGGGGAAACATTACTCCCATTTTTAAAAAGGGTAAGAAGGAGGAACCAGGGAAATACATGCCAGTCAGTCTCACCTCTGTGCCTGGAAAGATCATGGAGCAGATCCTCCTGGAGCCACTACTGGCTCAGAAGAATAGTGAAGAGGTGATTTGGAAAGGTCAGCATGGCTTCACCAAGGGCAAATCCTGCCTGACCAACCTGGTGGCCTTCTATGAGCAGGTGACAAAATTAATAGATGAGGGGAGAGCAACTGATGTCATTTACCTGGACCTGAGCAAAGCCTTCAACAGTGTCCTGCATCACATCCTGGTCTCCAAACTGGGTTTGATGGGTAGACCACCTGTGGTGGGTTAACGCCTTTTTCTGAAAACAAAAGAACAAAGCAGGGTGGAGGGCTTGCAGGTACTTTACCCTCCCTGCAGGGTGTTTCCCCTGGGAAAGCTGAGTCTGTTCCACTCCTTCCTCCCTGCCCAGCTAGGGTATAAAAAAGCAGGACATCATAGCTGTTGGATCTCCTTTTTGGCTCCTGCCTCTGCTGGATGAGAGCTACTGCAGCGACCCTCCTGCTCCTCAGCCATGTGGCAGGACCTGATCCTTTTCCTTGTTGCCTCTGCACCTCCTCAGAGAAAGACTGGTTTTGTATTATTCTTTTTTCTGTCCCACTCCCATCCATTCTTGTTCCTTGCCCTTGTGAACCTTTTTTTTTTCCTTGTTATTGCCATATATATAATTTGAAGAAAAAATATTCACCTCTCTACTTCCAAGCTGACTCCAGATTGTTGTTTAGTGGATTTTCTCCTTACCCATTTTTTTTTTCCCTCTCCCTGTTTCGAGGGAGAGGGGGGAGGGGGAGTAGGGAAGAGATTCTCAGCCTTTTCCCCATTTGAGCTTTTAACTCTCAGTTAAGGCTCAAACTACTACACCACCAGATATATAAAGAACTGTCTTGATGGCTGCACCCAAAGGGTGACTGTCAATGGGTCCATGTCCCAGTGGAGGCCAGCCACAAAAGGAGTCCCTCAGGGATCAGTCCTGGGACCCGTCTTGTTCAACATCTTTGTTGATGACATGGACAGTGGCATTGAGTGCACTCTCAGGAAGTTTGCTGATGACACCAAGTTGTGTGGTGAAGCAGACAGGCTGGAGGGAAGGGAGACCATCCAGAGGGACCTTGACAGGCTGGAGAGGTGGGCACAAGCCAACCCCATGAAGTTCAACAAGACCAGGTACAGGGTCCTGCATCTGGGTGGAGGCAATGCCAGGCACAAATCCAGGCTGGGCAGTGACTGGCTGGAAAGTAGCCCTGAGGAGAGAGACTTGGGGGTGCTGGTGGACAAAAAGCTCAACATGAGCTCTCAATGTGCACTTGCAGCCCGCAAAGCCAATCAGATCCTGGGCTGCATCAGGAGAAGTGTGGCTAGCAGGTCGAGGGAGGTGATCCTCCCCCTCTACTCAGCCCTGGTGAGACCCCACCTGGAGTACTGCCTCCAGTTCTGGAGCCCCTATTACAAGAGGGATGTGGAAGGGCTGGAACGTGTCCAGAGAAGGGCCACAAGGATGATCAGAGGGCTGGAGCACCTCTCCTATGAGGACAGACTGAAGGAGTTGGGGCTGTTCAGTGTGGAGAAGAGAAGGCTCCGAGGTGACCTCATTGTGGCCTTCCAGTATCTGAAGGGGGCCTACATGAAGGCTGGGGAAGGACTTCTGAGGATCTCAGGTAGTGCTAGGACTAGGGGGAATGGAATGAAGCTGGAGGTGGGGAGATTCAGGCTAGATGTGAGGAGGAGGTTCTTCACCATGAGAGTGTTGAAGCCCTGGAATGGGTTGTCCAGGGAGGTGGTCGAGGCCCCATCCCTGGGGGTGTTTAAGAGCAGGCTGGATGAGGCTCTGTCCAGCCTGATGTAGTGTGGGGTGTCCCTGCCCATGGCAGGGGGATTGGAACTAGATGATCCTTGTGGTCCCTTCCAACCCTGAATGAAACTATGAAACTATGAAAATGAAAAAGTTGGGGAAAATTAAAGACTGTCATCTGAGTCAGGTAATGAGAATAATACAAGGTTATTATTTGTTCTACATCTCTAAAATTTCCTGTCAAACATTATAGTGATTATTTACCATTTTCATTATATTAATGGTATAGGATATGACTAAACTAAAAATATTTTAGGCTGAATACATTTGAGCACACAGGTCATATTAATTTATCTTAGTTTTGGAAGTCTGAAGTCATCCTGACCTGTTTTAGCAAGCCATTTTAGGATGAAATTAACAGCCCTGAGGAATGAGAAGAAGTGCTTATATCTGTCGTTTGCCTATCAAAGGTGTTTGGAATGAACAGTACATGCAAAAATGTCTAACTTAGATGCCTTAACCTAAGTGAGATGAATTATTGCCATTCTTTCACCTATCTTTTTCACTCTGAGAAATAGGCACCTCATCTAAGCTAGCTGCCTGGATTCTCTCTTAGAACATGTAGGAAAAAAATTAGAGAGGCTAAAGCCCAGGTGGAACTTAAGCTGGCCACTTTTGTGAAAGATAGTAAAAAGGATTCTTATAAACACATTAATGTTAAAAAGAGAGGCAAGAAGAACTTCCACTCCTTATTGGACCTGGAGGGTAACATTGTAACTAAAAATGAGGAAAAGGCTGAGGTTCTAAGCACTTTCTTTACCTCAAATTTCAACAATGAGGCAGGAGGATTCCAGGATCACTGGCCTCCTGAACTGGTAGATGGGTTCAGGGAACAGGGTAGTACCCCTGAAATCCACAATGAATTAGTTTGGGACTTGATGAGCCACTTGGACACACACAGGTCCATTGGACTGGATGGGATCCATCCTAGGGCGCAGAGAGAGTTGGCAGATGAGCAGGCCAAGCCATTCTCCATCATTTTCCACCAGTTGTGGCTCACTGGAGGGGTCCCAGACGACTGGAAACTGGGTCAGATGGAGGGACCTGGAAACTACAGGCCTGTCACCCTGACCTCAGTGCCAGGGGAAATTATGGAGCAGATCATCTTGGGGGCAATCAATGAACACCTAAAGGATGGCTAAGGGATAGGGTCAAGCCAACATGGGTTCAAGAAAGGCAGATCCTGCCTCTCCAACTGTGCTGTGTTGAGGCAGCCCCCTTCCCCACTTCACTGGCAACAATAAACACTCAGACAAACGGATTGCAAAAGTGATGAAAAGTTTAAATAGAAAGCAGTGAACATTTATAGAAAGCCAAAAGCGCAGTGACAAAGAAAAATAAAAAAAAATACCCAGAGAGCTCCCATCCCCACCTGAGGGTACACCCAAAACCCCCAGGGCTCCTTCTTCCCCCTCCCACTAGGCTAGTCTCAGCTGTCCAAGTCTGAGACTGCCCATCTCCCCGTGTCCTTGGGCCTAGCCAGGCCCAAAGCCAGGAGTCTTCTCCCCCAGTTACTGGCTGACAGAGGAGGAAGAGAAGAGGAAGTGCTAGACTCCGCACTGGATCTTATAGTGGTGCAAAGGATTGTGGTAGGAAATACTACATAATTTCCTGTGTCCATCCCTCTGGGCTGGACTTCTGGACACAGGAAGTAAACATTGCAGGGGGCACCCAGCTCAAACTGAAACACCAACCTGATCTCTTTCTATGATCAGGTGACCCACCTGGTAGATGTGGGGAGGCCTGTGGATGTAGTTTACCTGGACCTCAGCAAGACCTTTGACACTGTCCCCCACTGCAAACTCCTGGCCAAGCTATCAGCCCATGGCTTGGACGGGAGCACACTGCGATGGGTTAGGAACTGGCTGGAGGGCCGAGCCCAGAGAGTGGTGGTGAATGTTGCCACATCCAGCTGGCAACCAGTCACTACTGGTGCCCCCCAGGGATCAGTGCTGGGCCTCGTGCTCTTTAACATCTTTATTGATCATCTGGATGAGGGCATTGAGTCTATCATCAGTAAATCTGTAGATGACCCCAAGCTGGGGGCAGGTGTTGATCTGCTAGAGGGTTGAGGGGCTTTGCAGGGGGACCTCGACAGGACTGACAGGTGGACAGAGTCCAACGGCATGATATTTAACACATCCAAGTGCCAGGTGCTGCACATTGACCAGTGCAACCCCATGCAGTGCTACAGGCTGGGGTCAGAGTGGCTGGAGAGCAGCCAGGCAGAGAGAGACCTGGGGGTGCTGGTTGATGGTAGGCTGGACATGAGCCTGCAGTGTGTCCAGGTGTTCAAGAGGGCCAATGGCATCCTGGCCTGCATCACGAACAGTGTGGCCATCAGGAGCAGGGAGGTCATTCTGCCCCTGTACACTGCACTGGTTAGGCCATACCTTGAGTACTGTGTCCAGTTCTGCGCCCCACAGTTTAGGAAGGATGTTGACTTGCTGGAACTTGTCCAGAGAATGCCAACTAAGTTGCTGAGGGGTTTTATAACACAAGCCCTATGAGGAGAGGCAGAGTGACCTTTGGTTGTTTAGCCTGGAGAAGAGGAGACTCAGAGGAGACCTTACTGCTGTCTATATCTACCTGATCGGAGGTTGTAGCCCGGTAGGGTTTGGTGTCTTCTCCCAGGCAACCTCCAACAGAATAAGAGGATATAATCTCAAGCTGCACCAGGGGAGGTTCAGACTGGATGTTAGGAAGAAATTCTACACAGAGATAGTGATTGCCCATTGGAATGGGCTGCCCAGGGAGGTGGTAGAGTCACCATCACTGGAGGAGACTTGATGCTTGGTTGCATGGTTTATTTTATTAGGTGGTGTTGGATGATAGGTTGGATGCGATGATCTTGATGGTCTCTTCTAACCTTGTTTTTCTATTCTATTCCATTCTATTCTATTTATAATTGTATTATGCACAGTAAAATGGAGATACAACAAAGTTTAATTCAGAAAACTAAGACAAAATATAAAACTCAACAATGGGACTCAGCAATTCTGGAAGAACTGCAAGGTGGAAAGAACTCCATCTTGTGACAGTTGCAACACCTACTAACTATTCCTTGGTTAGTTTCTTCTTTACTTCATCTGAAAGATACATCCCTGTGTAAATTCACTGGTCATGCTCTGAAAAATGCTTAATTTTAAAAATATTTGCGGGGAAAAAAAATACGAAGAAAATTACAAGAGGAACAGGATTTCTGGATGACAGAGATCAGCAAACGTATATTTTTAGTTCACCTTTCCAAAATCCCCCATTAAATCTAATGTCACTGCGATTCATCTTTTATTTAACTCAAATTGTGGTATTATCTTTTTCTCTTTTCTTTTTTTTTTCTTTGTTTTTTTTTTCTCTTTTTTTTCTCTTTTTCTTTTTTTTTAAATTCGGGTAGAATTGGGTTGGTTTTGTGGGTTGGTTTTGACTATGAAAATGGGACTATTTTCTATTTATTTGTTTATTTATTTATTTTCCCTTGATTTTACCTCCAATGAACCATTGCAGCAAGTTGTTTACTAAAATCCAAACAAAATAGCTGTTACTTCCTTCTCAGGTTTAAATAGTGTAGTTGTGGTTGTTTAGGTTTAGTTGTTTTTTTTTTTTTAATTAAATATTGAAATAGGTTGATAAACATGGTTCTGTCCTTCATTCTGCTACAGTATGAAAGAGAGAAGTGTGCTACAGTTTCTGACACACATGTGTATTAGCTACCACTTTTGTGTCTTTTTATTTAAAATTCAAAGAAGTGCAGGTTTTAGAGGAAGATCTGAAGCCAGCAAGACTCATCCCTCAGGAATTTTAGGCATTGTAATAGAAATGAAAAGATAATCTGATTAATGACAGCTTCACACAGGAATCTTGCATCCAGCATCTATATGTGTGCATGTGAATATGCACACATATTTCTATAAGAGTTCACCTTCTCAGGATAAAAGCCCTTGACACAGCTTTATTTTTTGTGTCTTCTGCATTAGAAGTCTGCTGAAATAAATTACAATGTAACACTTCAGAATATCTGACATTCTTACCATTAAATTTGGGCCTTTACTTGATAATTCTCCTATAAAAAGTAGCTATGCCCCTAAAAAAATCTCTAATCTTTTATCCCTTTGTCTTTCATTATTCCTTGGATATTACTTAGGGATGTGCATTTTTTTTCTATGTGGTTTGGGGGATTTTAGTAATTCTCATCATAATAATTGAAGATTTCTTTATATTATGATACTTCATTCAATCAACAAAATATGTATTTTGTTTCCTATAATCATTTTTCTCCAAGGGCAAGATAGAAATACTAACAGGAACAAATAAACAAGCAAATAAACAAAACAGAACAAAAAACAACACCAACAAATGCCAAAAAAAACACCCCAAAAACCGGAAAAAAACCAATCAACCAAAACAACAACAACATCCTCCTGGACATGAGGAGGAAGTTCTTCACCACGAGAGTGGTGAGGTCCTGGAATGGGTTGTCCAGGGAGGTGGTTGAAGCCCCGTCCCTGGAGGTATTTAAGACCAGGCTGCATGAGACTCTGGCCAGCCTGATGTAGTGTGGGGTATCCCTGCCCATGGCAGGGGGGTTGGAACTAGATGATCCTTGTGGTCCCTTCCAACCCTGACTGGTACTATGATACTATGAAACAATGCCAAGCCCTATTACCCTTCTAAGTATTGCAATCTTGAAATAAAATGAAGGCAGATGTAATGAGATTCTAAACAATTTCAATTCAATGTTTGCCTAGAGAAGATGGTAAAGTCAACTATGTCGATTTCTTGGAATAGATCTCTGTGCTGGGTTGAGGCAGCCACCTTCCTGACCCCTGGCAACAATAAACACTCAGACAAACGGATTGCAAAAGTGATGGAAAGTTTAAATAGAAAGCAGTGAACTTTTACAGAAAACCAAAAGTGCAGTGACAGAGAAAGATCCGAAAACAGACCCAGAGAGATCCCATCCCCACCTGAGGGTACACCCAAAATCCACAGGGCTCCTTCTTCCCCCTCCCACTGCTAGGCTAGTCTCAGCTGGCCAGATCTGAGACTGCCCATCCCCCCATGGCCTTGGGCCTAGCCAGGCCCAAAGCCAGGAGACATCTCCCCCAGTTACCGGCTGACGAGGAGGAAGAAAAGAGAGCGTGCTTGACTCCACACTGGATCTTATAGTGGTGCAAAGGATTGTCGTAGGAAATACTACATAATTTCCTGTGTCCATCCCTCTGGGCTGGACTTCTGGGTACAGGAAGTAAACATTGCAGGGGGGCACCCAGCTTAAACTGCAACATGCCACCCCTTATTTCATACCACAATCTTTGCACCCAAACACATCATTAAATCAGAAATCTTCTGATGACATGTGCGGCGAAGTCCATATCTTCATCTGGGCGTCCACCCAAACAGTCTCTCATTCAGGCTCAAGTGTCAGTCCATTCCAGTTCTTCTTCCCTCATCAAATGGAACCTCTCAGTGATGCAGAGTTCACTCTTCTGCGGTACAAGCTCTTCCTGGATCCGTTGGACGTCCTGGTCACCTGGAAAGAACCTCACAACTTCTCAACCAAACGTTTATTCCTGTCTCTATTTACTCAGTGGCATATTTCCACCCCTGGGGCAAGCCAGTCAGAACAATCAGGCTCTAGCTGCTTCTCCACCCCTCCAGGAAAACAGCATACTGAGCCTTTCACAACCTTGCATGGACCTATCCCAAGCCCAGTGCTGACTGCTTCCAGCCGCGGCCCGAGGCTATACAGATTCATGTCACAGTACACCGCCTTCCCACTAGGTGTTCGCGTACCAAGACGTGACAGCATCCAACAACATAACCCTCCCCTGGCAGAGGAAGGGGCTGCACCACAACCTACTGAGAAGAAGAGAGGTGGAGCCAGGTGCTCGGCGCCATTTTCAGAACTCGTCCAAAAAAGTCGGGGAAGAGACTAGGGCCTGCCCTGCCACAGCCCGAGCGCACAGCCAGGACTGCTGTCGCTGCTCCGAACGCACGGTCGGACCCGCCGCTGCTGCGGCTCAAGTGGACAGCCGAGGACCGCTGTCACTACTCTGAGCGGACGGCCGGACCCGCCACCGCCGCAGCCCAAATGGACGGCCAGGGGCCACCGGCGCTGCTCCAAGTGCACAGCCAGGCCCGCCACTGCCTGAGCATACAGGAGGGCTCTGGCCAACTCTGTCACCGTGGTACAGAATCAAAATGGCTTCCACCCCTCGGGCATTCAAACGCCTCCTCCAGCAAAAGCCATAAGCATGTCCTCAGGACCCTTGAGAACAGCTTTCCAGCTGGAGTCTCCGTTCGCCCATAGGGAGTTGAGCTCGCCCGCTCACCGCGGCTGACCCTACTCTGCAGCGAAAACGGACCTGACTTTGATCTGCTCGCCGCTGCCCCCTCCCCCACTTCACTCCCTGCCTCTTCTGCCGCTCCGCAGAGAATAAAGATGAAGGAAGGGCAGGTCCCGCATTCTCAAGCGGTGCCCCAATTCCAATGGTTAAGAGCCACCCCTGCTTGAAATAACAAGAGGGACTCTGTGCCACTGGCCACGCACCAGGTGTCCCCCTACAATCCACAAGAACTTAACACAATTGTCCCAACAACAACACATGAGCCCCCAACTGCCAAAAAAACAAAACGACGCCCAGAACTAAATTTAAACTCTCTTATCTTTTGCAATCCAATCTGCAGAGTAACCACAATAACAAACTCCTACTCCTACCTGGCTCGCCAAGAATGTAAAGGGGTTGGGGCAGACCCCCTGCCCACTGAAACCATCCTCTGCTACCAAGAATGTTCTGGGTTGAGGCAACCCCTTCCCCACCCCCTGGCAACAATAAACACTCAGACAAACAGATTGCAAAAGTGCTGGAAAGTTCAAATAGAAAGCAGTGAACTTTTACAGAAAGCCAAAAGCACAGTGACAAAGAAAAAAATCCCAAAGCAGACCCAGAGAGATCCCATCCCCACCTGAGGGTACACCCAAGACTCCCAGGGCTCCTTCTTCCCCCTCCCACTGCTAGGCTAGTCTCAGCTGGCCAGATCTGAGACTGCCCATCCCCCCATGGCCTTGGGCCTAGCCAGGCCCAAAGCCAGGAGACATCTCCCCCAGTTACCGGCTGACGAGGAGGAAGAAAAGAGAGCGTGCTTGACTCCACACTGGATCTTATAGTGGTGCAAAGGATTGTCGTAGGAAATACTACATAATTTCCTGTGTCCATCCCTCTGGGCTGGACTTCTGGGTACAGGAAGTAAACATTGCAGGGGGGCACCCAGCTCAAATTGCAACGATCTCCCATCAGCATAAAGTAACAAAGCTCCACTAAGTGGATGAACACTTCTTCCTTCTTTATTTTGATTTTTTTTTCCTTGCCTATAGGACCTGGTGATGAAAACAGCAGTATTGCTTATAGAGCTTTTTATATAGTATCAACTCAATGCCAAGTCCCTTCAAAGGACTGAAAGAACAGCACACTATTACAAGTCATTTCTTTTTGTATCGGCAATAAATTCCAACCACACAATTCTCTGTTGTGCAAACAGAATAAGGAAAGAGCAATTTTAATTTCTTTACTGTATAGGTGATATTCCTAAGACCAGGCCACCAGAAGTTGTTTGGAAAAAGAAAAGAAAATTCTTTCAAGTCTTTCCAAAAATCAACACTGAGCTAGGTTATAATGCAGACTGATAAAGCCAAATGCTTCCTCGAACGACTCTCTAACATGAGTAATTGCGTGTTTAAAGAAATTTTCAGTGAATATTTTTTCTTTACTTTTTCCTTACCTCTGATAAATATACATTTGTTTTATTTTACAATTAGTGTTGTGACCTGCTTCCCCCTTTTCCCTTTCACATTCCCCTTCTGATTTATCTTATCAGTTCTGCTTTCACTTTCCTCTTTTTTCTCCTTTTGCTTTTTTCTACTTCCCATCTTAAAATAAAAATCTTGGTTTATGAGCAAAAGAGAAACACAATTTATATAAGATGCAACGTACTCTTAGGTTAGCTGAAATTTTACCAGTCTAATCCAAGAATTATCATTAGTCGACATTGTATTATTAAAAAAAAGAAAAGAAAAGAAAAGAAAAAAGAAAAAAAAAGATTGAAACTCTAATATAGACATTTCCTAGTTTCTAGCCCTCAACCTGGTATCATGTTTATCCTTTCCTCACTGTTCTGCTTCCCAAGGTTGTTGGTAGTAATGGTGCCAGGGGGTAATAGCAGGTTGTCAGTATCTGGAGTCCATGGCTAGAAAAAATGTCATGCTGATGTCATTGGTTACTTTCTCTCCTTTCTAGTATCCACTTGTGGTCATTGATACATGTTCTTGAACACGCTTTCGAACCTTGCTCTTTATTACACACAAATGCATGATAGATTTTTCCTTTTTATGAATATTAGATACTATTTCTCTTTTACTACTGAAACTGGTCTCCATCCAGTTCCAGGTCTGTGCTTCTTTAACTGACCATGATGGACAAGCTGCTAATAGATGTGGGATCTCTAGTGACTCACTTAGTATCACCCCACACCTGTACTTCTCTATGCAGCATTCCATGCTTGCATTTCTCAAGGCATCTGCTACAATACCAAGTCTGTATTTCTCTAACACTATTTCATTGTGTTAGAGTCATAAATATCTCCTTCTATACATCATAACTTATTGTTACCATCTTTATATAGCTGTGCTTATACCACACAGATAAACAAACAAAAAAATTTTCTACCTTTCTTAAAACCTGAATGAGGAAAGCTACCAAATAGTCCCCTTTAAACAAAACCAAGTTTACTTCCACTTCTGAAAATTTTTAATTAAGTCTTCCATTGATGTTTCGAGTGATTTTTTTTTGTTGTTGTTTTGTTATGTATAGAAGTAAATTAAGAAATATAAGAAGCCATAGGGTCAGTACTCAGCCTTTACCTTCCTGTTACCACCAGATTAAGAATTCTATTAGTCAATGTAACAAAAAAGTCTTTTTTAAGGGACTCAAATGTCAGAAAATGCGTGTTATAATATTTTCAGTGTATATTCCACATGCAATTCTTCCCAATTATACAGGCATGTTGCTTTCTATTGTGACTCCTGAGTAAACCAAGCAGTGACAGTTAATTCACCCTCAAAATTGGACATCTACACACCTGAGTAAATACAATGTTTTGCAATAGACTTATTTTTAATGGAGTTATATGCCTAGTCTATGACTCACAAAGTTCTTAACCACTCATAGTTTTAAAGAAACTGTTCATAAGTTTTTCAGAGCAGGAAAAATCACCTTACCTGGTGTCCCTAGTTAGAGTGCAGTTTGATTATTATTATTTTACCTTTGTTTTTGCCAGATACCAAATGTCTTTTTTCAGATTTTATATAGATTTCCAAATTACTGTTTCTATATTAAATTTCAGGAAAATAAGTTTACAACATCAGAATAATGTAGTTTTATTCCAATTATATAAGAAAGATTGTTAAGAGATACTCCTTCTCCCTACAAAAAGTCACTATTTTATATAATCAGGCCAGGTCTGATGTAGAAGCATCATGATGATCATCACATCCTTCAATACTGCTTCACCTCAACATTCTCCTTCACACCCCATCTGCAGCATTCTTCCATACTCTGAAACATTCACTTAATTTATGCTCAGGGACTGTGGGCTGAAGTGGTCCCCACTTATGCCTGTGCTTATATATGCTAAGCACAGATATGATCCTTTTGTTTTTAATTTTTAATGTATGGATGAAAAAAAAATAGAAGGGAAGGTTTGGGAAGGGAAGGTTTGGGAAGGGAAGGTTTGGGAAGGTTTGGGAAGGTTTGGGAAGGTTTGGGAAGGTTTGGGAAGGTTTGGGAAGGGAAGGGAAGGGAAGGGAAGGGAAGGGAAGGGAAGGGAAGGGAAGGGAAGGGAAGGGAAGGAAAGGGAAGGGAAGGGAAGGAAAGGGAAGGGAAGGAAGGTTTGGGAAGGGAAGGTTTGGGAAGGGAAGGTTTGGGAAGGGAAGGTTTGGGAAGGTTTGGGAAGAGAAGAGGAGAGGAGAGGAGAGGAGAGGAGAGGAGAGGAGAGGAGAGGAGAGGAGAGGAGAGGAGAGGAGAGGAGAGGAGAGGGAGAGGAGAGGGAGAGGAGAGGAGAGGAGAGGAGAGGAGAGGAGAGGGAGGGAGGGAGGAGAGGAGAGGAGAGGAGAGGAGAGGAGAGGAGAGGAGAGGGAGAGGGGAGAGGAGAGGGAGAGGAGAGGAGAGGAGAGGAGAGGAGAGGAGAGGAGAGGGAGAGGAGAGGAGAGGGAGGAGAGGAGAGGAGAGGAGAGGAGAGGAGAGGAGAGGAGAGGAGAGGAGAGGAGAGGAGAGGAGAGGAGGAGAGGGAGAGAAGAGAGAGAAGAGAAGAGAAGAGAAGAGAAGAGAAGAGAAGAGAAGAGAGAGAAGAGAGAGAAGAGAAGAGAAGAGAAGAGAAGAGAAGAGAAGAGAAATCAACCAAGTTGGAAGAGACCTTCAATATTTAACACATCCAAGTGCTGGGTTCTGCACATTGGCCACAACAACCCCATGCAGTGCTCCAGGCTAGGGTCAGAGTGGCTGGAGAGCAGCCAGGCAGAAAGGGACCTGGGGGTGCTGGTTGATGGCAGGCTGAACATGAGCCTGCAGTGTGCCCAGGCAGCCAGGAGGGCCAATGGTATCCTGGACTGCATCAGGAACAGTGTGGCCATCAGGAGCAGGGAGGTCATTCTGCCCCTGTACACTGCACTGCTTAGGCCACACGTCCAGTACTGTGTCCAGTTCTGGACCCCTCAGTTTAGGAAGGCAGAGGGAACTGAGTTTGCTCAGCCTGGAGAAGAGGAGACTCAGGGGTGACCTTATTGCTCTCTACAACTACTTGAAGGGAGGTTGTAGACAGGTAGAGGTTAGTCTCTTCTCCCAGGCAGCCAGCACCAGAACAAGATTACACAGTCTCAAGCGGAGCCAGGGGAGGTTCAGGCTGGAGGTGTTTCTCTCTACAAAGCAGTAGTTGCTCCAGTCTTTTATACAGTTTTTAGTCCTTAGGTATGTAGTCAAATATTGACCCTCAGGAATTCCCGTGGCAGGAAATCTGTGTGTGTTGGGCAAGAACCTGGCTGGAGGGGGGGGGAAATCTGTCTACCCCGTCTCCATCCAGACAAAGCTTCAGGAAACAGGTGGAGATTATCTTGCCCTAAAGGTGTGATGGCTGGGTCCTTGGGTCCATTGTTGTAGTCCCATGTTATCACGATGCAATCACAAGCTGATTTGCATCCAGGATTGGTGGACGGGAATCCTGCCGACTACGCCAATTAAATGTCAAGGTCCGGAGACATTAGATGTCTTGATCCGGAGACACAGTTCTTTTAAATATTCCCGTGTTGTGAAATTAAAGGCACAAACGAGGCCAAAGTATCAACAGCTAGACTATTTATTAGATAAATAAAGTGGACATGAGAAGGGAGAGGGAGAAAAGAGAGAGAGAAACAGAGGAGAGAAACAGAGGAGAGAAACAGAGGAGAAAAACGGGGAGAAAAATGGAGATGTAGGAAAACACAAGAGATGGGCCAGGCCGCTGAGAAGCCGGGACAATGCTGCTCCGGAGAAAAGAAGCTGCCCGGAGGACCACAGCTCCAGCCAAATCCTCAGCACCCTTTCTCTACAGACCCAGGCTGCCCAGAGGAGCCTCAGCACCGTTCCTGTATCAACTCAACATCTCCCCAGAGGACCACAGGTGTTCTCCAGCAAAAGCCTCACCACGGTTTCTCTACAAACCCAACATCTCCTGCAGCACCTTTCCTCCACAGACTTTAACTGTCTTGGGGGGGATGAGGGGTGTGGTAATATAATTCCTTTCCTCTTCTATCTCTCGTCTCTCTCTCTCTCTCTCTTTTCTCCTTCTCCCTCCTTGTGTCCACTTTATTTATGTAATAAATAGTCTAGCTGTTGATACTTTGGCCTCGTTTGTGCCTTTAATTTCACAACACGGGAATATTTAAAAGAACTGTGTCTCCGGACCGAGACATCTAATGTCTCCGGACCTTGACATTTGCCCAGAATGGTATTTTCTTATGTATCGGGTATGACATTAGCATGATATTGAATATTCATCACCTGATTTGGGAGGCCATGGTGACTGGTCCCTCCCAGCTGAAACCAGGACACACTCTCACTAAGTTTGCAGATGATACCAAATAGGGTGGGAGTACTGATATGCTTGAGGGTAGAGAGTGCCTGAAGAGGGACCTAGAGAGGCTTCAAGGATGAGCTGGGGTCATTTGTGTGAGGTTTAACAAGGCCAAGCACCAGGTCCTGCACTTTGATCACAACAAATCCATGCAACACTACAGGACTGGACAAGACTGGCTGGAAAGCTGCCAGCAGAAAAGGAGCTGATGGTGCTGGTAGACAGCTCACTGAACAGTGTGCTCAGGTGGACAGGAAGGACAACAGCATCCTGGCCTGTATCAGAAATAGTGTGAATATCAGGAATAGTAAAGTGATCAGTACAGGACTAGTGAGTTGTTTCAGTGGGTCCAGAGAGGACAACCAATCTGGTAAGGGGCCTGGAGAACAGGACTTATGAGGAGCAGGTAAGGAGGGCAGCAACAAAACCTCCATTCTGAACTTCTGGAGGGCAGACTTCAGGTTACTCAAGGAACTAACTCAGAAAGTTCCTTGGGAAACAGCCCTTAAAAACAAAGGGGTCTGGGAGGGCTGGACCTACTTCAAGAAAGAATTCTTGAAGGTGCAAGAACAGGCTGTACCAATGTGCCAGAAGATGAGTTGCTGGGGCAGATGGCCAGCCTGGAGGGGCAATGAACTTCTGGGTGACTTAAGGGAAAAAAAGAGTGTGTATCATCTTCGGAAGAAAGGTGAGGTAACCCATGGAATATTTAAGGATGTTGCTAGGTCATGTAGGAGAAAAATAAAAGAGCAAAAGCCCGTTTAGAGGTTAGATTGGCCACTGCTATGAAGGACAATAAAAAATCCCTCTATAAATATATTAATAGCAAGAGGAGGAGCAAGGACAACCTCCACTCCTTAGTGGACATGGAGGGAAACAAAGTAAAAAAGATGAGGAAAAGGCAGAGGTACTTAACACCTTCTTTGCCTCAAATTTTAATAGCAGGGTAGGTTGTCTTCTGGACAACTGGTCTCCTGAGCTGACAGATGGAGCCAGAGAGCACTACAGTACCGCTGTGATCCAGGAAGAAGTAGTTAGAGACCTTCTGAGCTGCTTGGATATTCACAAGTCCAAGGGACCAGATGACATCCAATCTAGGGTGCTGAGAGAACTGGCAGATGAGCTGGCCAAGTCACTCTCCACCATTTTTCAGCAGTCCTGGCTCACTGGAGATATCCCAGGTGACTGGAAGCTGGCCAGTGTGGTGCTGTGACCGGTTGACGTTGCCCCCTTAAGAAAGGGAATATGGTGGACGGAAGTTGGTAAACGGAAAGAATAATCTAAACTAATTTCATTGGAAGAGTGGGAGGAAGCACCTTCTGAACTGGGAGTGAACTGGGAGTGAACTGGGCACTCCGGGAACTTCTCGGTCAGTCTTGCTTCCACCTCTTCTTCATGCAGCAGCTCTCTCTATGCTGGGCTTTCTGCCAAGGCTTCGGCCTTGAAGACCAGATAAAGGCCGGTATTAACTCCCTTCCAATTAACACAAAACTGCTTTTAACTTCTTTCTTTCTCTCTCTCTCTCTTCTAACCTATTCTGGGGAAAGGGGGGAGAGAGGAGGTGGGGAACCCCCTCGGCAAGGGAGGCTACTCTCATTTCTGTGTTACTTTATTGTATATCTTTATATATTGTAGATATTGTAAATTTGTAAATATTCCCCTGCATATCCTACATTGCTTTATAAATATAAAGCTCCACTGCTTTGCTAATTCAGCTTGTGAGTTTTTTTTTTCCCTTTCCCTTCAATTTTCTTTCCCTTTACCTTACAAGGGGGAAGGGAAGAGGCTTCTTGGCCTTACCCTTCCAACCCACCACAGGTGCCCATCCACAAGAAGGGCCGGAAGGAGGAACCAGGGAATTCCAGACCCGTCAGCCTGACCTCAATGCCAGGCAAGATTATGGAGCAGGTCATCTTGCGTGCAATCCCACAACACTTACAGGATGGCCAAGGGATCAGGCCCAGCCAGCATGGATTCAGGAAGGACAAACCTGATCCCTTTCTATGAGCAGGTGACCTGCCTGGTGGATGTGGGGAAGGCTGTGCATGTAGTCTACCTGGACTTCAGCAAGGCCTTTGGCACCATCCCCCACAGCAAACTCCTGGCCAAGCTGGCAGCTCGTGGCTTGGACAGAAGCACTCTGCACTGGGTTAGGAACTGGCTGGAGGGCTGAGCCCAGAGAGTGAAGGTAAATGGTGCCACATCCAGCTGCCAGCCAGTCACTAGTGGAGTCCCCCAGGGATCAGTGCTGGACCCCATGCTATTCAGTATCTTTATCTATGATCTGGATGAGGGGATTGAGTCTGTCATCAGTAAGTTTGCAGCTGACACCAAGCCGGAGGATGGGGTTGATCTGTTAGAGAGTAAGAGAGCTCTACAGATGGACCTTGACAGGCTGGACAGATGGGCAGAATCCAACAGCATGAGATTCAACACATCTAAGTGCCAGGTTCAGCACATGGGCCACCACAACCCCATCAGTGGTACAGGCTGGGGTCAGAGTGGCTGGAGAGTGGCCAGGGACCTGGGGCAAGTGGTTAATAGCAGGCTGAACATGAACATGCAGTGTGCACAGGTGGCCAAGAAGACAAATGGCATCCTGGTCTGTATGAGGAATAGTGTGGCCATCAGAAGCAGGGAGGTCATTCTGCCCCTGTACTGGGGCACTGGTTAGGCCATGCCTTGATTACAGTGTCCAGTTCTGGGACCCTCAGTTCAGGAAAGATGTTGAGTTGCTGGAATGTGTCCAGAGAAGGGCAACAAACCTGGGGAAGGGTTTGCAGCACAAACCCTATGAGGAGAGGCTGAGGGAGCTGGGGTTGTTTAGCCTGGTGAAGAGGAGGCTCAGGGGAGACTTCATTGATGTCTACATCTACCAAATGGGAGGTTGTAGCCTGTTTGGGTTTGGTCTCTTCTCCCAGGTAACCACCAACAGAACAAGAGGACACAGTCTCAAGCTACACCAGAGGAGGTTTATGCTGGACGTTAGGAAGGAGTTCTTCATAGAAAGAGTGATTTGCCCTTGGAATGGGCTGCCCAGGGAGCTGATGGAGTAACCATCATTGGAGGTGTTTAGGAAGAGACTTGATGGGGTGCTTGGTGCCATGGTTTAGTTGATTAGATGGTGTTGGATGATAGGTTGGACTTGATGATCTTGAAGGTGTTTTCCAACCTGATTAATCTTCTCTCTTCTCTTCTCTTCTCTTCTCTTCTCTTCTCTTCTCTCTCTCCTCTCCTCTCCTCTCCTCTCCTCTCCTCTCCTCTCCTCTCCTCTCCTCTCCTCTCCTCTCCTCTCCTCTCTCCTCTCCTCCTCCTCTCCTCTCTCCCTCTCCCTCTCCTCTCCTCCCTCTCCTCTCCTCTCCTCTCCTCTCCTCTCCTCTCCCTCTCCCTCTCCTCTCTCCTCTCTCCTCTCCTCTCCTCTCCTCCCTCCTCTCTCCTCTCCTCTCCTCTCCTCTCCTCTCCTCTCCTCTCCCTCTCCCTCTCCTCCTCTCCTCTCCTCTCTCTCTTCTCTTCTCTTTTCTCTTCATCTTATCTAGCTTATCTAGCCAGTATGGATTTAGGAAGGGCAGGTGCTGCCTGGACCAACCTAATCTTTTTCTATGATCAGGTGACCCACCTGGTGGATGTGGAGGC
Organism: Melanerpes aurifrons; assembly: GCA_011125475.1. Taxonomy (NCBI): domain Eukaryota; kingdom Metazoa; phylum Chordata; class Aves; order Piciformes; family Picidae; genus Melanerpes; species Melanerpes aurifrons. The sequence goes on along the minus strand of WWNC01000076.1, from coordinate 3,129,677 downwards.
CTGTGGATGTAGTCTACCTGGACTTCAGCAAGGCCATTGACACCATCCCCCACCACATACTCCTGGCCAAGCTGTCAGCCCATGGCTTGGATGGGAGCACACTGTGATGGGTTAGGAACTGGCTGGAGGGCCAAGCCCAGAGAGTGGTGGTGAACAGTGCCACATCCAGCTGGCAGCCAGTCACTACTGGTGTGCCCCAAGGATCAGTGCTGGGCCCTGTGCTCTTTAATATCTTTATTGATGATCTGGATGAGGGCATTGAGTTGATCATCAGTAAACTTGCAGTTGACACCAAGCTGGGGACAGGAGTTGATCTGCTGGAGGGTAGAGGGGCTTTGTAGAGGGACCTCGACAGGCTGGACAGATAGGCAGAGTCCAACGGCATGATATTGAACACATCCAAGTGCCAGGTTCTGCACATTGGCCACAACAACCCTATGCAGTGCTACATGGTGGGGTGAGAGTGGCTGGAGAGTAGCCAGGCAGAAATGGACCTGGGGGTGCTGGTTGATGGCAGGCTGAACATGAGCCTGCAGTGTGCCCAGGCAGCCAGGAGGGCCAATGGTATCCTGGACTGCATCAGGAACAGTATAGCCATCAGGAGCAGGGAGGTCATTCTGCCCCTGTACACTGCACTGCTTAGGCCACACCTCGAGTCCTGTGTCCAGTTCTGGACCCCTCAGTTTAGGAAGGATGTTGACTTGCTGGAGCATGTCCAGAGAAGTGCAACAAAGTTGCTGAGGGGCTTGGAATACAAGTCCTATGAGGAGAGGCTGAGGGAGCTGGGTTTGCTCAGCCTGGAGAAGAGGAGACTCAGGGGTGACCTTATTGCTCTCTACAACTACCTGAAGGGGGGTTGTAAACAGGTAGAGGTTGGTCTCTTCTCCCAGGCAGCCAGCACCAGAACAAGATTACACAGTCTCAGGCTGTGCCAATGGAGGTCTAGGCTGGATGTTAGGAGGAAGTTTTACACAGAGAGAGTGATTGCCCATTGGAATGGGCTGCCCGAGGAGGTGGTGGAGTCACCATCACTGGAGGTGCTCAGGAGGAGACTTGATAGGGTGCTCGGTCACATGGTTTAGTTGATTAGGTTGGATGATAGGTTGGACGTGATGATCTTGAAGGTCTCTTCCAGCCTGGTCTGGTCTATTCTAGTATTCTATTCTATTCTATTCTATTCTATTCTATTCTATTCTATTCTATTCTATTCTATTCTATTCTATACAGATACATTGTTCTTTTCTATATCTACCTGGACGGAGACTGTAGTAAGGGTGGTCTTGGTCTCTTCTCCCTGGTACCAAGTGGGAGAGCAGCCCCATGGAGAAGGACTTAGGAGTCCTGGTGGATAATAACTTATCCATGGAATAGCAATGGGATCCTGGGGTGCATTAAGAGTGTGTCTAGCAGAGTGAGGGAGGTTCTTCTCCCTCTTTACTCTGCCCCAGTGAGACCTCACCTGGAATATTTTGTCCAGTCCTGGGTTCCCCAGTTCAAGAGGGACGGAGATCTACTTGAGAGTCGAACAGAGGGCTGCAAGGATGATGAAGGGAGTGGAACATGTGCCTTCTAAGGAAAGCCTGAGAGCCCTGGGGCTTTTTAGTCTGGAGCAGGGAAGACTGGGAGGTGATTTAATAAGTGTTTATAAATACATGAGGGCTCAGTGTCAAGAAGGAAGGGACAGCCTCTTCTCACCTGTGCACTGTGATAGGACAAGGGACAATGAATGTAAACTACAGCACAGGAAGTTCCACCTCAACATGAGGGAGGGAGGGTCCAGATTGAGGTCAAGGAGCCTAATAAGCAGGTTTGTTAAGGCTGCCTGGAGTGGGGTGGAAGCTGAACCCCATCCCCAAGCCTCACGTTTCAGAGAGACGACTGCATGTGCCAGACACCATGAGGGAAGGCATGTGCAGTTTACTCGCCACATAAATATTTTGAATTGATTGACAGGATTTGAATGGCTAATGTGCCATTGGGCTGTTCAGTTTTCAAAAAGGGAATTTATAGGGGAAGACCTTGTATGCTCATTGCTCATTACAATCTTTCCTCGCATGCTCGTTATTCTCTTATCTCTCTCCCCCATTCTTTAATGATATTCAAGGCAGTGACAAGCACCCTACTTGCTCCTGTCTTCAGGGCAATTAGCTTCTTTTTTTTTTAGCGGCATAGTGCTCGAGTTGGCCTCCACTACAGCAGCATGCTCTCTCACTTCCTCTAATTTTTGGATACTGTCCTTTGGACTATGACTATGAACTTAAAACCTCTCTCCATTCAACAAAATTTTGGTAGTTAGCAGCTCGGCGGTTCATGAGTAAATTATGCTACTTTACCTGTTTATTTCTGAGGTTTATAGCTTGTTACCCATCGTTTAGGTCCATTGTGAACTTGAGGTGGTTTGTCTACGCCACCTGAGGCAGCATTGTTGTTTGGTTTCACGTGCATAGGGAGATTCCAGTTTGTTCCTCTGTATTCCAAGTTTGGATTGTTCTAGACTGTTTTTCTACTGTTTATCAGCCTTCTATTGTGTGTAATCAACCTATCGTCAACTGGGCAAATGAACCTGAATCAAATTGTCTAGGGAAAATAATTTTTGATATTTAATAAACCATATTAATATTTTATCTTATTTCTGGCCAATAAATCTATCTAAACTAAACAGGCATAGAGGAAGGGTACTGAATCATAGAATCATAGAATCACAGAATCATAGAATGGTCCAGGCCGGAAGGAACCCTCAAAAGTCATCTAGTCCGACCTCCCTGCAGTCAACAGAGACATCTTCAACTAGGCCAGGTGTGAGAGGCTAATAAGTTTGTCTCTCTTGGTGTACTCAACAAAGATAAAATCACTTGCTGTTTGCCCAGACAATATGTATTGGGCAGAGTCACTAAGGACTCTTGGAAGGTGCAAAGATAACATTGCTCACTGGGCCACAGCTGGCCTACAACAATGACCCAGCCATTCACGCCTTCAGGGCAAGAAAATCTCCACCCATCAAGTACCCTGGGCAGGGTGAAGGAATGTGGGGGGATTGTCTGAATGGAGACGGGGGAGATGGAGATTCCCCCCCCTCCATCCAAAATCTTGCCCAAACACACAGCAATGCATAGAACCTAAGGATTATTTCCTGCCCCTGGATTTCCTGAGGGACAATATTTGAATATATACCTAAGGACTAAAAACTGTATAAAAGACTGGAGCAACTACTGGGTTGTTGAGAGAAATGGAGAGAGAAACAGAGGAGAAAAATGGGGAGAAAAGTGGAGATGAAGGAAAACACAGGAGATGAACCATGCCACTGAGAAGGGAAAGCCGGGACAATGCTGCTCCGGAGAAAAGAGGCTGCCCGGAGGACCACAGCTCCAGCCAAAGCCTCAGCACCCTTTCTCTACAAACCCAGGCTGCCCAGAGAAGCCTCAGCATTGTTTCTCTACAAACCCAACATCTCTTGCAGCACCTTTCCTCCACAGACTCAAACTGCCTTGGGGGGGATGAGGGGTGTGATAATATAATTCCTTTCCTCTTCTCTCTCTCTTCTCTCTCTCCCTCTCTCTTTTCTCCCTCTCCCTTTTCTCCCTCTCCCCTTCTTATGTCCACTTTATTTATGTAATAAATAGTCTAGCTGTTGATACTTTGGCCTCGTTTGTGCATCTAATTTCACAACACGGGAATATTTAAAAGAACTGTGTCTCCGGACCAAGACATTTAATGTCTCCAGACCTTGACACCAGGTTGCCCAGGGCCTTGGAGAGCCTTACCCTGTATAGTTCCAGGGAAGGGCCCTCAACCACCTCCCAGGTCAACCTGTTCCAGTGTTCCACCACTCTCATAGTGAAGAACTTCCTCCTGATATCCAGTCTAAATCTGCCTTTCTCTAGTTTGAAGCCATTGACTCTTGTCCTGCAGGTCTTTGTAAACAGTCTCTCCCCATCCTTACTGTAGGTCCCCTTCAGGTACTGGAAGGCTGCTATTAGGTCTCCGTGGAGCCTCCTCATCACCAGGCTGAACTCAGTCTGTCCTTGTAGCAGAGGTGCTGCCCTGGACCCTCTCCATCAGGTCCATGTCCTTTCTATATTAAGGGCCCCAGACCTGTACACAGTGCTCCAGGTCAGGTCTCATCAGAGCAAAGTGGCTGAATCACCTTTCTGGATCTGCTGGCAATGCATCTTTTGATGCAGCCCAGGATGCAAATGGCTTTCTGGGCTGCAAGCTCACACTGCCTGCTCATGTCCAGCTTCTCATCTATCAGCACCCCCAAATCCTTTTCCACAGGGCTGCTTTCTAACACCTTATCCCCCAATCTGTATTGATAGAGAGGATTGTTCTGGTCCAGGTGCAGCATTTGCTCTTGTTGACCTTCATGAGATTCACCTGGGCCCATCTCTCCAGCTTGTCCAGGTTTCTCTGCCAGCTCTGCCAGATATGAGCAGAGAGAACTAATATCCACTCTGCAGAAAGCCACGACTTCCCTAAGGTCTGCATCCATCAAAATTGACACAGCTTCCCAAACAAAAATCCAGTGGGAACATGCAGCCATTCAAGTCTCAGGCTGCAGTTTGCACCCTGCTCTTACACCTGTACAGGACAAAATCAGCCAGCACTTGCGTGGGAGGTGGACTCAGGAGAAGAAACTACTCCACTTACTGACAGAGCTTCAGGAGGACATTAGTTGGTTGAAGATTATCATAGAATGCAAGAGAGGGACAGACTACTGGTAACATAGCCTATGTTCTCTGTCACATGCCCAGCAAGCAGATGGTATGCATGGTACAGGAGATTCCCTATCATCTTCCTGCTTAGCTGAATATAGTGATCCAAGGGGCAGAGTACAAGGGCAATCAGTTCCTGTTCAGAGCATCAGGTATGTACTCTCTGTCACTACTCCACCTTCTCAGGTGCCCTTGCATAACAGTTACAAGACACTGCAAGTGGAACTGAAGACTAATGAGAACTGTGGTTCATCTAGCTTGGAGGTATGGCTGAAAATAATTTGGCCTATAGAATAGAATTGAATAAACCAGGTTGGAAGAGACCTTCAAGATCATTGCATCCAACCCATCAACCAATCCAACCCACCTAAACAACTAAACCATGGCACCAAGCACCCTATCAAGTCTCCTCCTGAACACCTCCAGTGATGGTGACTCCACCACCTCCCCAGGCAGCCCATTCCAATGGGCAATCACTCTCTCTGTATAGAACTTCTTCCTAACATCCAGCCTAAACCTCCCCTGGTGCAGCCTGAGACTGTCCTCTTGTATACACTGCATCAAAACTGCTTTTATTAAAAAAAAAAAAAAAAAAAAAAGTTGCACCATTGTCATAGAAGATTCTGCTACAAAGGGAAGAGAACTCTCAGTATGGAGACAGGGTTTACTTCTTAAGCATGCCTGATGTCTCCACAGGGTCTAGGTTAAAGACATGAAGATAAAACTTCCTACCCTGATACAACACTCAGATTACTATCTGATATTGATTTTTCAAGTAGGCAGTGATAATGTTGAAACAAGAAATCTGGGAGCAATTAAGAGACACTTCAGAGCCTTGGTGAAGGGATCAGGAACACAAGTAGTGCTCTCCCCTATCCTTTCAGGTGCCATCAGTGTTGCTGAAAATAGCAACAGGAAGAAACAGCTGATCACTTTCTGGCTCCAATCCTGATGTCACAGGTGGTATTTTGTGATTTTTGATCATCTGTTGCAGGCCTGATTATGACAGACATAGTACATCTTCCACAAAAGGGAAAAAGGATCTTTGTACAGGAGTTAGGAGGGCTCATCAAAAAAGCTTTAAACTAGATTTGAAAGGGAAAAGGAATAAAACCAGGCTCACTGGAAGTATGCCTCAGGGTGTCACACCAATGTTTGAGGAGCAGTGTTCAAGACAAGTCCTTTGGTCTGCTGTCTTGGTAGAAGTAGGGGATGGAGATCCATGCGGCAGCAAAGACACAGGGGTTATTTATGTGCTAAAAATGAGAATGGTCACATAGAAATCAAGCCTCTTTCCTCCAGATAAGCGTCAGGAACTATAGCTCAGCCGTTGTGCATCTGCATCAATACACACAACATGGACAACTGGAAGCCATTGAGTGTCAGGTAAACTGTGATGTAGCTGCCACTAGAGAGACATAGTGGGATGACTTAACATAACTGGAGTACTATAACAGATGGCTATAATCGCTTCAGAAGTGATAGGTATGGAAAGAAAGGCAGTGGGGTAGCCTTGTATGTTAGGGAGTGTTTTAATTATCTAAAGCTAAATGAAAATTCACCAGTCTGTTTATTCATCTGTGTTTTGAACATTTGTTGTAGTAAGTAAATTGAATATACAGTTAAGTCACACAACACTTATTCAAAAGATTTAGCACTTCTGTGGGTGGTATGGACAAAATTCTGGCCTACTACAAGAACAAATCAATCACGTTTATAAAGGCAAAAGATATTTGCTTGAAAAGTCAGTATATAACCTGCAGCATTGGAAACTGCTGGAAATGGGTAACTCAGAGTAAATGGAAGTAGCAGAGTTTTCACAACATGTTGAGTAATAAATTGAAAATTGAACATAATCATACAAATAATGAAACAATCTACATAACAGCTAAAAAGACAAACAATTTGACTGAACTTAACCTTTCTTCAAACAAATAACAACACTCCTCTAGACAAGTTCTAAAACCATATCTGGTTATAAAACTGGACTGATGTCAGCATGTTATCAAATATTCACCAGCAGATTCAACAGGCTATCTGGTCCCTCCCAGCTGAAACCAGATCAATGTACTACAGGCTTCAGTTTTCTGACTTTGCCTTACCTTATGTCTATGTTCTCTGGTTTATCAATGACTGCAAGATATTAGATGTTGTTTTTACCAGCTATCTACATCTTATATGTTGGGGCAATACTTGATATACAGGGATGATGAAATTGAGAGCAGTCCTGTAGGAAAGGACTTGGGGGTACTGGTATATGAGAAGCTGGACATGAGCCAACATGTACTTGCAGCCCAGAAGGCAAATCACACCCTGTGACACACCAAAGCAAGCATGGCCAGCAGATAGAAAGAGGTGATTCCACCACTCTGCTCTGGTGAGACCTCATTTGAAGTACTGAGTGCAGCTCTGGGGCACCCAGACCCAAGAGCTTAAACCTGATGGAGCGGGTCCAGAGGAGGGCCACAAAGATAGCCAGAGGGATGGAGTGCCTTTCCTGTGAAGACAGAGGGGGTTCAGCTTGGAGAGAAAACTCCAGGGAGACCTTATAGTTGTGCTTCAATATCTGAAAGGGACCAACAAGAAAGCTGGGGAAGGACTGTTTAGAAGGCTTTGTAGAGATAGGATGAGGGAAAAAGGTTTTAAACTAGAGGAGGGTAGAATTAGGTTAGACATGAGGAGGAAGTTCTTTAAAGTGAGAGCACTGAAATATTGGAACAGGTTGCCCAGGGATGTGGATGAGGCCTTATCCCTGGAAATATTCAAGATGAGATTTGATGTGGCCCTGAGTAGCCTCATCTAGCTGGAGGAGCCCCTGCTTACTACAGGGGGGTGGGACAAGAGGACCTTTGAGAGTCCTGATACAATCTATGAATCTTAATACTGCCTCAGAGTGATATTAATATTTGCAAACTTTGATCGCATTGTTCTGATCTAATCTGACTACTTACCTACATTACTAGGATTACATAGCAGGTGACTGTAGTCTATGAATATACAAATTCATAGTGCTGCCGTTATGTCTGACAGCTTCTTTGTAACTTCTGTGAGGTTGTGGATGTGATAACTCCAGGTACCTTCCTCTTTTATGGTGTCTTTGTCACTTCGTGTTCTGTTTTTGGTTTTGGTGTCTTTTTTTTTTTCTCTTTTTTTTTTTTTTCTCTGTTTGTGTGTGTGTGTTTGTTTTAACAAATCATAGAATACATGTGGTTGGAAGAGACCTCAAAGATCAACTAGTTCAATCCTTAACTCAGCACTATAGGGTCAACACTAAAACATGTTCCTAAGTGCTACATCCAAAGGCTGCTTAAACATCTCCAGCAATGATGACTCCACCACTGACCCAGGTAATTTCAATGTTTGATAATCCTTACATAAAATGGTTACCTTATGAAAGCAGTGATTTGCAATTATGATTCCTTTATGTACATGATTTGTAATGCCCCTTCCCCCCCCCAATATTCCTACCAAAGTATTTTTAAATGCTCGCCACTTCAAAGAATATTTGATAGGAAAAGCTAGGCCCAAAAAATAATTCATAGAATTTCACAGAAAATAAATATCTGAAGAGAAAACACACACACACAAAATTATTAAAGTGCCACTGAATATGACCACACATCTTTATAAACAGTAGAAAACCCATAGAAAAGAAATCTCTATAAATCCCATAGTCCTGGCAAAGATATCTCTCTGGCATATTGACTCCTAATAAATAAGATTGTCCATACGAGATACTTTGCAGTACATTGCAGTACATTGACACTGTAGTTTCAGTCTGCTCTTCTTTGCAACCCTTGGAATGAAACATAGGTATCATCTCGTGTCAGGTGAGGCTGCTACTGTCCATCTGTGTCTGGCATATTATGGTGATAGACCAGTAGGAAAGTTCTAATGCTATGCTGAAAATTAGTGAAATATATATGTCTATATAGGAGTGAAAGAGAGTGAGACAGGAGGCAGGTATGTAAGTCTCAATTCTCTGAAGGCAAGACAGGATTTATCTTCTTTATGGTATGTATGTATGTATGCCTTTTCTGCAGGCTCTTCACCAAGATTCAAACTATTTCTTTCCACACACCATCTTTGAAATAGCTAACTTATATTGAAGAAATAACATAGTTTATAATGTTTAAAATACTTCATGAGTTACTTGTACATACCTGAATTGTAAGCTCTGGATGATACTGTTTTTTTGGGTTTTTTTTGGCCTTCATATTTGTTAGTTCAAATTTAAAATAGTAACAGAAGCAAATAGGTGCTATGAACTTATTTGACTGGGAAAAAAAGTATTCATCAAACTCCATCAGCAAAGGTTGTACTGTTTTTACCAGTGCTGAAAGTGTATTCAATTTCTAAAACTTCCTCCCTCTAGACAAGGTCATATAGGCAATTCTATACCCAGCCTGAAATCTCATTTCCATGTTTATGTATAACTTCATTGAGATTAAATAGTGAAGGTAAAGATCCTGAGGGAAATGAGTAAAGCAAGTAACAGAATAATGAATGACTCTTGGCTTCAGGAGAGAAGACTTGTTCAGGGAACTGGTTGTAAGATCTCATGGGATGATACCCTGAAGGGCATAAGGGTGTGGGATAGCTTGTCAAGTTCAAAATTTAACAAAAAATAAATCTATTCCAACATGAAGGATGGTGAACATCTCTGGCTGCTGACTTGGCTGACTGAACAAAAAAAAAAAAAAAAAGGAGCTAGAACATGAAAACTACTATGGGCCACCAGAAGGAATACAGAAATATCACCTAAGTATGCAGTGACAAAATCAGGGAATTGAAAATTCACTTGAAACTGAAATTGCTAATAGATATTAAAAGCTTAAATATTCCCTTTTTCCCAAGAGTAAGTCTTCCTTGCTCCAGACTACTTTTATCATCTTTCCTCCTATGCTATTTTTTTCTGTATCTACATGATGTTGTTTGTGTATTAATTGTATTCCTGTCCTTCTGTGGTTCTCACTAGATTCAACCATACCTTCTGGAATGTTATGATTTTCTGATTAAATGAGATCACTTTTTTATTTTTTTTCTCTTGTGTTAGTTTGTTTTGTATTAATACACGGAAGTTTTCTTGCTAGCATTCCAAGCAAATATGTGCTCAGCTACTGAGGTTATAATTTTCCCTCTAGATACTATGGTATGCAGTTGGGACTTTCTAGTTTGCAGGTACTTTCATCCCATTTCTTATCTTATAAATCTACATTTACTTTCAGTTGCACATACACCAGTGGGTTTAGAGGGAGAGGCATGGAGACCTACTTTATTTAATGAAGACTGTATGAGATGTTTTCTTATGGGGAGTCTTATTATATGTAAGATGGAATTTGGGCTAGTCTCTCATGTCATCTCTTTCTCTTTAAGTAAAACCTACCATGAAATTTTAAGTCCCTAGAGTGTCCAAAACTAGAGTAATATGAGTTTACTGTCATAAGCATTTGGAGAGAAAGTCCATTTAAAAGGAGTATCCACAAAAAACATATTCTGAATGCATAATTGGGAGAAATGTCACAACATTTTTTACAGTTGCATTCACTAATTAGAGAAAATACAAAATGCTATGTGATTTATGTGTTTTGTCACAACAGAACTAGGATTTCTGATATTATGTATTCGCAAATAATTTTGCTTGTGTTTGGTATACAGATCATGCTTCAATTGTAGAAATTGCACACTGAATCATCAGGATGGAACAGACGCAAGAAAGTTGTGATCTTCTTAATGATAAACAATTAAAAAAAGAAAGAAAAGATAAAGGCACTGGATCAATTATTCGCTGTAAATTGCACACATAGCTACCATGACCGTTATAACCCCTTCAAATCCCATTATTCTATACTCCATTATTTCTGCTTACCCCTACAGAGCCTTCCTTTTTACCTTCCTGACACTTCCCCCTTTTTTAGCTGTCAAACAATGTGTTTCATTCCTCCTTTAAAGAATTTCTTATTTTTCTTTTGAGCCCAGCCTATATCCTTCAATCTTCTATATACCCTCCTTGCAGCTCCATCAGAGAAGTTATTTTCATGCCTAAAATTGGGGGGGAGATGCTGATTTAAAGACCATCTGGCTTCTATTCACAGAGACACTATTGAAAATCAAACTGGTTTCTTAAAACTCCTATTAAAGTATAGAAAATAATTCTTTTCCACCCCACCCACCTCCTTTAAAAGTGAGGTATTTCTCATATTTTTTCCAAAGTTTTCATATTGGTTCCTGAAACCTCTGCTGACAAACAGGAGCCCTGTGTGGCTTCTGTAATGAATAGCACTAAATAATTTTCAATAAATTCTTCTCTTTATAAACAGAGCTCAACACAAGGAAAAATTATGGACTGTGAATTTGACATAGAGGACACAAAATTACTGTCTTTTGGGATAGGTATAATGTTGCTGGGGTTTATTAATGATATTCTTCAATTTACCATTCAGCTCTCTCATATGCCTTTGCCACTCTTACAGTAAAATATCCAAGTATCATATTTTCTTTCACTTTGAGGTGGGGTATGTTCAGTCTTTCCATTGAAAATGTGATCCATAAATCCAAGTGACTTGGCCAAAATTGGGAAGAAGGAAAGGGAAAATAAACAATGAAGTATTTTGCAAATCTATGCCAGCACTTTAAGTCCTACATTACTTGACTTCTTTAAACACAGAAAAGCTTGCCCTGCTGCAGTACTCATAATGCCTCTAGCTGCTCTATGCTCTTAATGAACAAATTTACTTTTTAAGAATTATTTGGTTGGTGGTGGGCTGAACATGAGCATGCAGTGTGCCCAGGCAGCCAAGAGGGCCAATGACATCCTGGCCTGCGTCAGGAACAGTGAGGCCAGCAAGAGCAGGGAGGTCATTCTGACCCTGTACACTGTATTGGTTAGGCCACACAATGAGTACTGTGTCCAGTTCTGGGCCCCTCAGTTTAGGAAGGATGTTGACTTGCTGGAGCATGTCCAGAGAAGGGCAACAAAGTTGGTGAGGGGTTTGGAACACAAGCCCTATGAGGAGAGACTGAGGGAGCTGGGTTTGCTTAGCCTGGAGAAGAGGAGACTCAGGGGTGACCTTATTGCTCTCCACAACTACCTGAAGGGGGGTTGTAGACAGGCGGATGTTGATCTCTTCTCCCAGGCAGCCAGTATCAGAACAAGATGACCCAGTCTCAGACTACACCGGGGAGGTTTAGGCTGGAGATTAGGAGGAAGTTTTACACAGAGAGAGTGATTGCCCACTGGAATGGGCTGCCCAGGGAGGTGGTGGAGTCACCATCATTGGAGGTGTTCAGGAGGAGACTTGAATAGGGTACTTGGTTGCATGGTTTAGTTGATTAAATGGGTTGGATTAGTTGATGGGTTGGATTAGTTGATAGGTTGGACACGATGATCTTGAAGGTCTCTTCCAACCTGGACTATTCTTATTCTATTCTATTCTATTCTATTCTATTCTATTCTATTCTATTCTATTCTATTCTATTCTATTCTATTCTATTCTATTCTATTCTATTCTCACTCGGGATGAAGGAAGTCTGTGTTCTATATAATCTATCTTAAATGCAGATTTGGATGATATATATATAAGGTCTTCCATATAGCGTGGTAGAGCCTGAAACAGATATCATTTTGGGGCATCAAACTGGTGTAAAATCCAGTTCCACCTCAAAAACCATGCAGCTTCTTTTTATATTCAGATCAGATAGACATAGAATAAACCAAGTGTGATTTTATGATTCCTTCACCCAGTGATCACCTTGGGAAACTTAAAGGTATTTAAGACAGATACTGAAAGGATACATTTTATGGTACTCTGATATTGTATATCAGCTTGAAGCTTTCATGGTCTTTATTTATCCTGCCTTTCCAGCCTGGGTTCTCAGATTTGTAAAATGCTCCACATTTTCCAGGAAAAAAAAAAAAAATCCAAAGAAAAAAAAAACAAGAGGATAAATTCAGTAGGACTACCCAGAAACTTTCTTCTGAAGCTGTCATCCCATGTGGAAAAAAGGCAAACACTAAATATGACATTTTGTAGACATCTCTAGAGTGTGAACCACAACCATGAAGATCATCTAATGCAGAGACAGTAGTAAGGCTTCTTTACTCCATAGAAAAAAATATTCAGATATTTCAAAGGACAGAATAGCCAGCCCTCTAGAGACAAGCAAAAAAACATATTGGATAAGCTCCTCATTGATCTCCAAATCCTACTGCACTGCAAACACCAAAGGAAAAAAAAAAAAAAAGAAAGAGAAGGAAGAGTTAGCTTCACTGAAAATACACCCACCACTGACACAGCAAGCCAAGCATCACACCAACAATGAAACATTCTGGGCCAGCTGGGGAAAATCCAAACACATATTAAACATTTCAGAGAAGGACTTATTTTGTAGAGTCCAAGAAAACAAAACTGAATACAATAAACACTTTTCATCTCCAAGGATATTTTGTTTATTAAATAAGCAGACAGATGTTAATATCTCATTTGCAAAATCCTCTCCTTATAATTCTGATTCCACTTTAGGAAGGCAGTCGTGCAAAGATATATGTAAATCATTTCTTAATGGGACTAATTTACCCTTTTTAACATCTGAAAAACAGAGCCACTTAAGGGTTAAATGTCTGCTGTAAATAACACACAAGGTGAAATCCAAACGGCAGAAGTTTTCTTTGTCCTGCATATATGAACCAATCCCCGTGATGATAGTTTAAAAAGATCTTCAGTTAGACGTCAGCCATTCCATCTGGGGATGAATACATCGATGAGAGCAGGAGGACTAAATGTTTTCATCTCCTCTCTAATCATCAGGTCACGGACACTAATTTGCATGTACATGTGATGGTTTGAGGCAGACGCCCTCCCCACCATGGGCAAAAATAATATCTCAGACAAATGGATTGCAAAAGTGATGGAAAGTTTAAATGAGAAGCAGTGAATGTTTACAGAAAGAGCCAGAAGTGCAGTGACAAAAGAAATCCCAAAACACAAACAAAAATATCCCATCCCCACCAGAGGGTGCACCCAAGACCCCCAGGGCTCCTTCTTCCCCCCCCCACTCCACTGCTAGGCTAGTCTCAGCTGGCCAGATCTGCGATTGCCCATTCCCCCGGCCTTGGCGGATGGTGGAGAGGGAATAAAGAGAAAGTGCCAGACCCCATGATGGATCTTATAGTGGTGCAGAGAATTATGGCAGGAAATACCTGGTTTCCTGTGTCCACCCACTGGGCTGGACTTCTGGACACAGGAAGCACCCCTTCATATAAACACAGCAGAGGGCACCCAGCCCAAACTGCTGCAGTACAGAAGTACCTGCATCACTTTCTTATTAATGTTTAATCATGCAAGTCTTAAATCTGATGGAATGACAGCTTAATACTGATTTATGAAACCATAGTTAAAAGCTAGCAGATGGAGGAGAGAAGGTCTATTCTTTAAGTATGTATATTCCTTATTCTATTCAATGCTTTTATAAAATTCATGTATTTGCTACACTTTTATTGGCTAAACTGCATTGAGTGTTGCAACACATCAGGGTTTTATGTATAAAACAGATCACTCCACCATTAGCTCAAATTAGTATCTTTTTCCCTTGAAACATAGAGACAGTGATGGAGGGGGAAAGCATCTGGACACATACTTTATATCAGTTGTCTGTTGATGGTGACAGGTGCATTTGTCAGGGCCCAGGGAGCAACACTGATAGATTCACTTTATTAATTGTGTAGATTACATGTTTTAGGAGATTCATCCCTCCTTCTTCCACTCTCTCCATTTTTATTGACATTGTATGTTTAAGCTAAGGAAAGGGAAAATACACTTGTTTTTGTCTTTATCTCGTTGTGATTAAATATTGAAGGGTGGGGAAGGATCTAAGAGTAATACAGAGGGTACATAACACTGACAGAGTCAGTTATCTCCTGGTAAGTTTCTCTATTGAAAATACTAGTAATATAAATAATACTACTTGAATGTGGGTTTGATGAGTTTTAATTCCTGTTTTAATGTTTTCTTCCATATGATGCAGACAGAAAGGTAGATCAAAGTTAGAGTGATTGAATAGCCTCTAGCTCTATAAAATTTCCTACTATTTTGAGCTTCCTTAGAGTTAGATGAGTCAGGGAATTATAGGCCTGTCAGCCTCACCTCAGTGCCAGGCAAGATCATGGAACAGGTCGTCCTGAGGGCATTAACACAGCACTTAGAGGATGGCCAAGGGATCAGGCTCAGCCAACATGGATTTAGGAAGGACAGGTCCTGCCTGACCAACCTGATCTCCTTCTATGATCAGGTGACCCATCTGGTGGATGTGGGGAGGCCTGTGGATGTAGTTTACCTGGACCTCAGCAAGGCCTTTGACACTGTCCCCCATAGCAAACTGCTGGCCAAGCTGTCAGCCCATGGCTTGGACAGCAGCACTCTGAGCTGGGTTAGGAACTGGCTGGATGGCCGAGCCCAGAGAATGGTGGTGAATGGTGTCACATCCAGCTGGCGGCCAGTCAGTAGTGGAGTCCCCCAGGGATCAGTGCGGAGCCCCATCCTCTTTAACATCTTTATTGATGATCTGGATGAGGGCATTGAGTCTATCATCAGTAAATTTGCTGATGACACCAAGCTGGGGACAGAAGTTGATCTGCTGGAGGGTGGAGAGGCTTTGCAGAGAGACCTTGACAGACTGGACAGATGGGCAGAGTCCAACGGCATGAGATTTAACTCATCCAAGTGCTGGGTTCTGCACATTGGCCACAACAACCCCATGCAGTGCTCCAGGCTGGGGTCAGAGTGGCTGGAGAGCAGCCAGGCAGAGAGGGACCTGGGGGTGCTGGTTGATGGTAGGATGAACATGAGCCTGCAGTGTGCCCAGGCAGCCAAGAGGGCCAATGGCATCCTGGCCTGCATTAAGAACAGTGTGACCAGCAGGAGCAGGGAGGTCATTCTGTCCCTGTACACTGCACTGGTTAGGCCACACCTCGAGTCCTGTGTCCAGTTCTGGGCCCCTCAGTTTAGGAAGGAGGTTGGCTTGCTGGAACGAGTCCAGAGAAGGGCAACGAAGTTAGGGAGGGGCTTGGAACACAAGCCCTATGAGGAGAGAGTGAGGGAGCTGGGGCTGCTTAGCCTGGAGAGAAGGAGACTCAGGGGTGACCTTATTACTCTCTACAACTACCTGAAGGGGGGTTGTAAACAGGCAGAGGTTGGTCTCTTCTCCCAGGCAGCCAGCACCAGAACAAGAGGACACAGTCTCAGGCTGTGCCAGGGGAAGTTCAGGCTGGAGGTCAGGAGGAAGTTTTACACAGAGAGAGTGATTGCCCATTGGAATGGGCTGCCCGAGGAGGTGGTGGAGTCGCCGTCACTGGAGGTGTTCAGGAGGAGACTTGACAGGGTGCTTGGTTACATGGGTTAGTTGATTAGGTGGTGTTGGGTGATAGGTTGGACGTGATGATCTTGAAGGTCTCTTCCAACCTGGTTTATTCTATTCTATTTTCTATTCTATTCTATTCTATTCTATTCTATTCTATTCTATTCTATTCTATTCTATTCTATTCTATTCTATTCTATTCTATTTGATGCGTATCAAGTTATCTAGGATGAAGACAGAAGCGAACATAAAAAAGAACGTGGGGAAAACTGAATTCCCTAGAATTTTGGATGCTTTCTGTTTTAAAGTGAATTCAACATTTTTCCCCAATAGCAGCAGAGCAACAGAAGGGTTTCAGGGTCAAATATTCCAAAACTTGGCAGAAGTATAGATATGTATGTTGCGATGTGGTATTTTACTCTATTTAGCAGCAAATATAATTTAAAAGCTTCTTCTGCTTCTATCTGTACTATGCTTCCACATTCACAGTCTATTGATATGGATAATTAGTGCTTCCTTGAAGCTGTTTTCTTCAGTTTTTACCATAGAGCCCTGTGAGTTTAATAAGTGATGTGGAATTTGATTTTTTTCCTGGAAAAACCCATGCTTTCCAAATGGTCTAGCTTGGTGGTTTTTTTACTGAGGTAGAATCACAGGTACCAACCACTCCTAAATAGTCAAAAGCCATTATATGTAGCGTTTGCTCCAAAGAAACTGAATAAATGATATAGATAGTTAGATTACACAATACTACAGACATGCGTTTTCCTTGGAAAATTCATGTAGTTACACATGACTTTGTGAATAGAATAGAATAGAATAGAATAGAATAGAATAGAATAGAATAGAATAGAATAGAATAGAATAGAATAGAATAGAATAGACTTAACCAGGTTGGAAAAGACCTTTGAGATCATCGAGTACAACCTCTCATCCAACACTATCTAATCAACTAAACCATGGCACCAAGCACCCCATCCAGTTTCTTCCTAAACACCTCCAGTGATGGTGACTCCATCACCTCCACACACACAGGGTAAAAACAAACACACAACCCTCACACTATAAATAAATAAAAACATTAATAAATAAAAACAAAAAAACCCAACCCAACCCTATTTAATTCTATAAAATGTGCTCACAAGCAGAGGCAAGATTCATAAGGCATTTTATGCACAATGCAGTGCAAATATTGACTAGTAGAAATAGTATTTACTGATGAAGAGATAGGGTATTCATTAGTGATATGACAAAACTGTAAACTGGCCTCCTCCAGAGGCACAGAACTTAGCTGCAATGAAAACGATGTCTGAGAAGGACGATGCCATCTGTAAATTTACACACTGGGTGACTTAGGGGTAAAAATAAAGGCATAGAATTATTCCGAAACCTTTATGAAAAAGTTACTAAGAAGGAGGAGCAAACACTTGGGAAATAGATGATATATAATCAGAAAATGCTTTGTTTTCCTTGATAAACAATGACAGACAACAACAAAAAAACTTTCTGTGGTTGTTCTTTTTGCTTATGGTTTTAGTTTTAAAACTGGCTTTTTATTTCCCCTGAAAATTGTTATATCTGGGCCATTTTCCCCCTAACCCCTGTGAATTAACAAGCGTGACATAGTGAGTGACAGCAGTCTAGGGATAGAATATTAATATTCAAAGCCTGCAAATCGTGTTCAATAAAAATACATCAAGGGGGATGAAAGCTTTACAATTCACAAGCCCATTTTACTCTACAATTTTCAAAAGAAAAGTAGCAGGGGTCTCAATAGAAGCACATTGAAATGTTCAATCAAACACATCTCTTCTAAAAGTATCCTGACAGTGCCTGCTTCCATTTCTCATCTTCTCACTTAAATGGGTAACACATGTGTAAAAGATGTTTATTTTATTGTAAATAGTGTTGTCTCTGCCTTTTAATGTCATGGCTCTGTGCTTGTACCCTTGGTGTCTCCTTTAACTGTTAATGCAGTCTTGTCCAATACTCATTTATTAAAGCTGAAATGGAGGCCTCCAGCTAGTTACCCTATACCCCTACACAGTGGCAGGATTGTTTTCAGAGATGTGACCATTTTAGGCTGTGCCTTTAAGAAAGGGACAGTGCTGGAACACTCTGGCTGAATGTTTTGGAATAATAATGAAACAATCAGATATTCTAAACGAACTTAATTGGTAGATTGGTAGAATGCAACTTTAAGTTTTTGTTCAGTTGGAATTTTTTGTCAGTTTCTCTCTGTCCTGCTTTTCCAGCTTGTCTGCTTCTGAGCAGCCAGAGTTGACCTTGGATACCAGATAAACACTAATCCTGCAAGCACTTTGAGGCCTAACAAAATTTCATCCTTATTAATTATATTTTCTCTCTCTCTAGCCCTTTTTGGGAAAAATGAGAGGTGGGGGGAGAGAGGGGGTACAGAGGGGGAACCCTCCTCTGTCCGGGGGAGGGAGTTTTGTTCCTGTATTTTTTCTTTGCTGTATATTTCTGTATATATATTGTAAATATTGTATATTGTGTATATATATAACCTGCATTTCATTTTTGCTTGTAAATGTAGCATTCCTTTTGCTTATCTGACAGAGCTAGCTGTGCTTTGTTTTTTTTTTCTTTGTGGGGGAGGGAGAGCTAGGCGTTCTCTCAACCCACCTGTTACAGTTTGAGCTGGGTGCCCCCTGCTGTGTTTACTTCCTGTGTCCAGAGGTCCAGCCCAGAGGGGTGGACACAGGAAATTATGTAGTATTTCATACCACAATCCTTTGCACCACTATAAGATCCAGTGCGGAGTCTAGCACTATCTTTTTTCTTCCTCCTCCGTCAGCCGGTAACTGGGGGAGATGTCTCCTGGCTTTGGGCCTGGCTAGGCCCAAGGCCACGGGGGGATGGGCAGTCTCAGATCTGGCCAGCTGAGACTAGCCTAGCAGTGGGAGGGGGAAGAAGGAGCCCTGGGGGTCTCGGGTGTACCCTCAGGTGGGGATGGGATCTCTCTGGGTCTGCTTTGGGATCTTTCTTTGTCACTGCGCTTTTGCTTTTCTATAAAAGTTCACTGCTTTCTATTTAAACTTTCCATCACTTTTGCAATCCATTTGCCTGAGTGTTTATTGTTGCCAGGGGTGGGGAAGGGGGCTGCCTCAACCCAGCACACCACCACATATATTATTTTTCCACCCAACTCGGGGCTTGGGGATAAATAGCTTGATTTATTGCCTGCTTGAGTCGAATTAGAAAACATGAAGGTGTTTTAGATTTTAGAGTGTCTGTTCTTTTCAATTTTTGGGGTCCTGATCTACAAATATTGTTTAGGTTTACTTCTCGATCAAATAGGGAAGTATCTAATGCATAAATTTTATTTATGGTTTAAGTATAAAATTCAGCTTCTTTATGATTGCTGTCTGGCATTCTTTTGGCTTACAAGACACAGAAATGTGACATCTAGCACTCTCCCAATTGAGATAAGGGAGTCTAAGATTCCAGTAGGTGAAAGAGTAATTTTAAATGATGGCTGGGATCCAAAGCTGATTTTTTCGATGTGTGTAATCCTGCTGCTGGTGATAATTAATGTGTATTTGTTATATGCTTTGCGCTGGCAGGAGAAGTTATCTACGGCCTGTTTCATTATTAAGCGTAGATCAAAAAGAAGGAAGCACACCTCTGGCTCTACTCCAGAGACTTCTAGTGATGAGGAGAGTGGAGAATCTGTATCAGTTAAAGATAAAGATAAAAAGTCTATTGGAAAGGCTGCTTTGAATGGTGTTGTTGCTGATTCTGGCAAGCAGCCAGGGGCGGAGGCAGCTCCTAACATGTTGGCTCCCACATCCTCAGCAGCCACCATTAATGAGGCAAAGCCATTTCCTCTTTCTCCTATGGCAGGACCAGAAGCGCCCTCCAAAGCAGCTGATCTGTCTCAAAACCTGTCAGCTTCTGTTAAGGCAGCTGTAAATTCAAACACAGCTCAAATTAAGCAAGTAGCAGTTTTAACAACCAGGAGTGGAAAAGCCAAAGCTGATCCAGAAGCTGATGGGGGAGGACAGCAAGGTACTTCTGCTGTGGAGGAAGAGAAAATTTGTCTTAAAAATATAGCTGAGTTATGGAGATCATCAGAGGATCGAGATGCAGCTTTTGGTAGGACAGCAGCAAGTGGTGGTGCTTCTCAGATTAAAGAGATCCTGGAGAGAGTGACAGATTATTTGGACAACAAATTGAGGAAGAGGAGGCAAAGGAGGAAGGAGATGACCTTCAGGGATGTTCTTCCCTTCGTGAAGAGCTTAGAAATGTGTGCAAGGGTTACACCAGAGCATATAAGGAGCCAGTTCTAGCTTGGCTTAGTACGTGTTATGATACAGGTGCTCCAGCTCTAATGGTTGGAGACAAGTCAGCAGCTCTGCTAGGAACTCTCTCAAAGGATATATTGGAAGAGATAGACATCTAGGCAAGGCTCTCAGTAAGGTCTGGAGGAGGGAATTTTGTTCCTGTATTCTTTTTATTTCCTTGCTGTATATTTCTGTATATGTATTGCAAATACTGTATATATTGTGTATATCTAACCTGCCTTTCCACATTGCTTGTAAAATATAGCATCCCTTCCACTTCTCCGGCTGAGTTAGCTGTTTTTTTTTTTTTCCCTCTTTGTGGGGGAGAGAAAGCTAGGCCTTCTCTCTCAACCCACTACACCTGGCCTTGAAAACATCCAGGGATGGGGCTTCCAGCAACTTACTAGCATTTCAGATCACACTCACATAAGCACACACATACTAAAAAAAAAAAACCAACCCCCCCCAAAAAAAAAAAAAAACACAACGAAAAACAAGGCAACTTACTCTGGAGTTTAAGAAAGCCATAAAAGCAGAAAAACTGACACAGAAGGTTTAAATGCCGCTGGATGCTGGGAAAAGAGGTTTCAAAAACAGTGAAAAAGAATGATTTAGAGAAGAGAAGGATTGAGAAAAATATTTTTAAAAGAAAACTTGCTTGTTTTAGGATCATAGAATCATAGATTCAGAAAGGTTGGAAAAGACCTCAGAGATCAAGTCCAACCTATCATCCAACACCTCATGACTAACTAAACTGTGGCTTCAAGAGTCACATCCAATCCTTTTGTGAACACCTTCAGGGATGGTGACTTTACCACCTCCCTGGGCAGCACACTCCAAGGGCCAATCACTCTTTCTGTGAAGAGTTTTCTCCTCACCTTGAGCCTAAAGTTCCCCTGGTGGAACTTGAGACTGCACCCTCTTGTTCTGGTGCTGGTTGCCTAAGAGAAGAGACCAACCCCTTCCTGACTACAACCACCTTTCAAGTAGTTGTGGAGAGCAGTAAGGTTTCCCCTGACCCTCCCCTTCTCCAGGCTAAGCAACCCCAAGCTCCCTCAACCTCTCCTCGTAGGGCTTGTGCTTGAGACCTCTCACCAGCCTCGTTGCCCTTCTCTGGACATGTTCAAGTATCTTAATGTCCTTCTTAAACTGAGGAGCCCAGAACTGGCCACAGTACTCAAAGTGTGCCCTAACCAGTGTTGAGTACAGGGGAAGGATAATCTCCCTTTTTCTCCTGGCCACACTATTCCTGATGCACGCGAGGATGCCATTGGCCTTCTTGGCCACCTGGGCACACTGCTGGTGTTATTTCTCCTATTAAAAAAATATAATAATATATAAGACAAGGATTATTATCCTACTCTTTTCATCATGTTTTGTGGAACACTGTATAAAAATGAGTTACTGTTATTATCAAGATAAATAAAGGATATGTCTGAACAATACAAATTTTAGTAGTTTTATAGGTATTGAAAAGTCTTTAAACTAGGTTTGATGGGGAGAGGGTTAAAAATACATGCACTAGAGAGGAGCCTAAGGATAACCTTCAGTCTGCATTTTCACTTGAGGTGCAAGATGATGACAATAATGAAATTATCTGTGGTGAGTGGCAGGATGACACATCAGGTTTGGAAGGATGGGGTGATAGTAAGGGCCTCTAAATTGTTGCACTGCAGCCAGGTCTTACAGAGCTGGAACAAGGACCTCTGAGGTAATAGGAGAAAGGAGGGTAGGTGCCACAAAGCATCTTAGGGGAACAGTGGAGTGCCTCTCTAAGAAGGTGACAACATGGCTGGCAGGCAGCTGAAGTGTCTCTACACCAATGCACACAGCACAGACAACAAACAGGACAAGTTGGAAGCTGTCCTGCTACTGAAAAGCTATGACATGATGGCAATTACAGAAACTTGGTGGGATTAATCCTATGACTGAAGTGTAGCTATCAACGGCTACAAGCCTCTTCAGAAGAGACAGGAGAGGAAGAAGGGTTGGAGGTGTTGCCCTCTATGTAAAGAAGTGGACAGAGTGCAAAGAGTTGTCACTGAAGAATAGCCATGAGCAAGTTGAAAGCTTATGAGTAGGTATTAGGGATAGGGACAACAAAGGGAGCCTTGTGGTAGGAGTCTAGTACAGGCTGCCTGACCAAGAGGAGCCTGTTAATGAAGTCTTCTTACTCCAGCTTGAGAAGGCATTATGATCACAGACTCTTATCCTGATGGGGGATTTTAACCACTCTAATATCTGCTGGAAAAGCAACATGGATAGTTGCAGGCAATCCAGGAGGCTCCTAGAGTACCTATATGAGGAGACGTGTTGTTGAACCTGTTGGTCACAAATGCAAGTGAAGTTATCAGGGATGTCAAAGTCAAAGGCAGCCTGGGTTTCAGTGATCATGTGCTAGTGCAGTTCACTGTTCTAAGGGGTATGAAGCCCATAAGAAGTGCAATTAGTCCCCCAAATTTTAGGAAACTTCTAGCTCTTCAAGGAGTGAGTAAATAGGACCTGGGAAGTGGCCCTTGGGGACAAGGGATCAGAACAGAGCTGGCAGGTCTTTAAGGATGCTTTCTATAGAGCACAAGAGACCTCAATCCCGTCATGTAGGAAATAGGGCAAGGAGGGCAACTGACCACCATGGTTGAGCCATGACCTGCTGGACAAATTAAAGGGAAAGTTTGGGCTACA
The DNA here is from genome assembly GCA_011125475.1 of Melanerpes aurifrons. Classification (NCBI taxonomy): domain Eukaryota; kingdom Metazoa; phylum Chordata; class Aves; order Piciformes; family Picidae; genus Melanerpes; species Melanerpes aurifrons. The sequence continues at coordinate 3,106,624 of WWNC01000076.1, read as the reverse complement.
CAGGAAATGGAAGGAGGGACAGGCATCCTGGGAAGAGTATTGGGAAGTTTCCTGGCTGTGTAGGGATGAGGTCAGCAAGGCCTCACAGCTACATTAACCAGAAAAGGTGGGTTAAACAAAAGAGTACTCCATGATGAACGACAGTGGGGAACTTGTATCAACTGACAAGGAGAAGGCTGAGATTCTCAACAAATTTTTCACCTCATTCTTCACTGGCAAACCCTCTTCTATGGATGTGGTCTATCTGGACTTCTGCAAGGCATTTGACATGGTTCTTCACAACCTCCTGCTCACCAGGTTGGAGAGATGTGGATTTTGGACTGTTCACTGGCTAACAAATTGTCTAGATGGTCACAACCAGAGAGCAGTGACAAGTGTCCAGCAGAGGTCCCTACTGGGACTTGTATTGTTCAATATTTTTATCAATGACATAGACAGTGGCATTGAATGCACCATCAGCAAGTTTGCAAATGACACCAAGAGAGGGACAAGACATCATCTGGAGGGACCTGGACAAGCTGGAGAGATGGGCCCAGGTGAATTTCATGAAGGTCAACAAGAGCAAGTGCAAGGTTCTGCACCTGGACAGGAACAATCCTTACTGTCAATACAGACTGGGAGATGTGGTGTTGGAAAGCAGCCCTGTGCCAGCAGATCCAGAGAGGTGATTCTGCCACTTTGCTCTGGTGTGACCTCATGTAGAGCACTATGTACATGTCTGGGGCCCTCAATATAGAAAGGACATGGGCCTGAAAAAGTGGTTGGGAGGAGGGCCATGAAAATGGTCAAGGAGTTGGAGCACCTCTGTTACAAAGACAGTCTGAAGGAGCTGGGGTTGTTCAGCCTGGAGGAGGCTCCAGGGAGACCTAATAGCAGCCTTCAAGTATCTGAAGGGGGCCTATAGGAAGGACAGGGCAGACAAAGGCCTGCAGTGACAAGATCAGAGCGATGGCTTCAAACTAGAGAAGGGGAGATTTGGGTATCAGGAGGAAGTTCTTCACTATGAGGCTGCTGAAACAGTGGAACAGGTTGCCCAGGGAGGTGGTTGAGGCCCCTTTCCTGGAGATATTCAATGTAAGGCTCGACGAGGCCCTGGGCAGCCTGGTCTAGTTGAGGATGTCTCTGTTGACTGCAGGGAGGTCAGACTAGCCAACCTTTGGAGGTCCCATCCAGCCTGGACCATTCTATGATTCTATGATTGCATAAATTTAAATGGATGTCTTTGCTATAGCTATCTATTTCCTTGCTGACTCTTTTCAAAGAATTAAGAGTATAGAATTTTAATATTCAAATAAACTGCATTTTGCAGCGTAATTTCTTCAGCATTTGGAAATGTAGCAGTGCTAATAATAATGATCATACAAAAAAATAAACACTCATTATAAATAACTCTTACCAGACAAAAGGAAGAAGTTCTTTACCATGAGTATGGTGAGACAGTGGAACAGATGGCCCAGGGAGGTGGTAGAACCCCACCCCTGGAGGTTTTTAAGGCCAAGATAGATGTGGCTCTGAGTAACCTGACGTAGTGTGAGGTGACCCTGACCGTGGCAGGAGGATTGTAACTAGATGATCCTTGAGGTCCCTTCCAACCCTAATAATTCTATGATTCTAAAAGCAAAACATACAACTTAGATCTTTCCCCAATCAAGCTCTTTTACCTTTGTTCAAGCAGTTGTATTAGGATGAGGACCTTGAAAATTTAGTCCTTACACATGATACAAACCTGTGAAGTTGGAAATAAACCATGAAGAAGAAATATGTGAGGAAAAATGCTTAGATATTGGGGAAAAAATAAAAATACAATCTGAAAATAACATTTTAATAAATAATTCAGAAACTATACTGACCACACCAGGGAAATGAAGTAATATACAGCATTCTTGTTTAGAATGAGGGAAAATCTGTGGACAGAGTGAGATGAAAAGGTTACTAAGTTTATTAATATGAAATATTAATATATTTTTATTATCAACATTATTAATAACCGATGAATCACTGACTTATATACATGTTCTAGTGCACGTTCGTGAAATACATTCCATAAGTGGCTTAGTATTATGATTAGAACTCGAACTACCTACAGAATTATTTCTGTATTTATATAACGAAGGATGCAGTTCCACTGCTTGGCCACGAGATGGCAAATCAACGGGGCAGCTTCTGGCTATATACAGCGCTATTACAACGTTTCTGTGTGTCAGAGATTACACTGCTAGACGTGGATGCTTTGAACTGAGAGTTAGTGGATGGAAAGCACGTGGAAGATACTTTATAGCTGTTGCTTGTGGCAAGGTGGAGTTCTGGCAGACTACTGTCACTGGACTGGTTCCTAGTTGATCTGGACTGCAGCGCTGGGTGGCTGTCTCCACTCTCTGCAGCAGGGGAGAGGGAATGGAACCTGGGCTTAGCCTGTAAGCAGGTTCCCTTCAGGACTCGGTTGATTCCCTGAAGACAATAGGGATTGGTCCTGGTCAGGGTCAGCCTGTGGGGTCAGCAGGGCTGGTAGGGCTGGTCCTGGGACGGGGTTGGCCCTCAGAGTCAGCTTGCATGGCTGGGCGATGGTTCCCGATAGGCGACGTTGGAGGTTTCCGATCGGATACAGCAGCAGGCGAGGCTGCGGTGGGCTCCAGGGCTGGCGTGGAGTGGCTCCGGGGAAGAAGTGCAGCTGCATAGTGGCGACTGTTATACTGTTATACTGTGATACTGTGATACTGTGACTTCCCACTTACTTGTCTTAAAGGGACAGTGGGACTCTCAGAGTAGTCCCGGGTTTGGAGCAGTATAGGCATGAACAATGCTTCAGTCTTCCCTGAGGTTTACAGGGCTTAGAGTGGCACAGGTAGCAGCTCCTCTCCTGTGATAGTGGGGACTAGGTATATGCGTGGACTCAGTCTCAGTTAAGTCCCTTCTCCCTGGCAACTGGGCAGATCTTACCCTCTGGGGTCCAGTCCTGGGAAGGCACAGTGGGCTCTCCCGGTCGGTGTGACTGGCTGTGACAACACTGGACTTCACAGTGAAGGTCCTCCCTCTGGAGATGATTCTCAGGTCTTCTTCTCACAATGCAGAGGCTTTCAGTATGTGGGCATGTATGAATGAGAGAAGCTTGATAGTAATGAGCTGAATGCCAGAGGCTACAGCGTTGTCCTCTCAAGCAAGTAGAAAGACAAAGTGAGAGGGGGTAACTTGATTACCAGCTGGGGCAGTACTTATAGAGTCCTTGAGGTTGGGTTTGACCAATGCGCACTATCGTAAACAACTGGCTTCAGCCTATAGAAAGTGTGAAGCTAGAATTATGCCCATACTTGGTATTTGCTTGAGCACTGCATGTGCTGGATGTGTGCTGTCCTGGCTAAGGCCTTGGCTTTTGTCTTCCTCCTGAAGGAGAGGAAGTTGTCCACATGCTGAGACAAAGGTTCCGTATCTGGGCATAATGTGCCTTCACCACACAGAGTTACACAGATCTCTGGGGATGATGGAAAGGATATTAGACATATTCCATAATGGAATAGGGACTGAATATAATGGAAAAAACATAATCATGAGTCAGAGGATCTGTACTCCATTTCACAGGTCTCTGACATTTCTGTCATATGGAGACTTTTAAATTGCTTTGTGGTTATCAGAATCTAGGGTAAAAGTTATGAATATTTTTGATCAGTGTCCTGTAAGCTCCATGTCAAGATGTATAAGAAAAAAGACCAAACCAAAACAGTTACTTATATAACTAATCACTATCACAGCACTACTGTGGTCATGGCTTGTTCTACAAGTTACTGTCTTCCAACAAGAAGACCTTTTTAAGGAGTGTCTTTAGCCATGTCGACATGTGCACCCAAAATTAGTTTCAAAGAACCAAATAAAAAAATGTAAGACAATCCAGACAAATAGCTGATAAGAGAATAAATAAGTTTATCCACGCTATATGGTGTGTTTAGATTTGACCCTCATTCAATTTACAGTTGTAGCAGAGAAATGGGAAAGTTTGCTAGTAATATTTTTAAACAATATGGCTGTGGTTTATTTATTTTAGAGGAAAAATACACATAGTGGGAAAATGTAATGTCATCTAAAATGGTTCAAAGGTGAAGCTTTTGGATTTATTTTTTTTTAACTTTTTAACTTAACTTGTTTTTAACTTTAACTTTTACACTGTGAAATACATTGTGAATCATAAATGTACATTTTTGTCAAAATTGAAAGGAAACACCAAACACACAGTGCAAGACAGACAAGATTCCTCACTAGGTAATTCATCTAAACTAAAGAAAAAAAAAAAAAGCAAGGAACTGCAGGAGAAAAGCACTTATTGAAATGATCTTGTCTTACCTAGCTTCTGCTAAAATAGAAGCCTGATGTTTTAGGAACCTTTCCCCTTCTAATCCTTAGGACTCTGTTCTAGTCATTTGTGAAATGCTGTGTTGTGAGGAGATTCCAGAAACTGATCTAAATCAGCTCTATTTTAAGTTGGAAATTGAACAGGATGACCTCTAATAATCCTTGCCTACCAGATATTTTGTTCCTCAGGCTATGGATCAGTATCAGTTTTAACAGGTTATCAAAAAAAAGAAAAAAAAAGAGAGATATCTAGACATGAGAGTCATAATTTCCGGCATGCAGTTTCTAATCCAACTGTAGTCAATAGTGAATTATATAAAGTCATAATAGAGGCTAGGACGCAACCCAGAAAAGATGAACTGCATATAATTGAGATTATAGGAATATAAGTAGCATGTTCAGCTTTCAAAATTGGATAAGCAGATTTGGAGACAGCTTTAAATACAAAGCAGAAGTGCAAGTTGTGTATATTTATTTTAACATATAGTTCAGAGAGGCAAGTTGTGTATATTCTGTTTTGACAAACAGCTTGCTTCCATAACAAAAACCTTCACTGAATGATTCTGTGCAGTACCTAGAACAGGGCAGAAGTTTGGAAGATTTGCTTGAAGTATACCTAAATAATCCAGAAATAACATATTCACCTCCAGTTTAGAAATCTTGATGTATGGATATTTTGGGAGTGACTGATTCTTTTTTCCCTTCCATTTTGAAGTCTGTTTTTTCATTGTTGTAGTTTATTTTGTTAATTAAATCAGTAGCAATTATGATGCCATTTTAATTACACAAAAAATGAGGACAGAAAAAAATAAGGAAAAAATATAAAAAAAAACCCAAACAATAACAACAAAACAAAAAACCCAAAGAAACAAAAAGCCATCAAAAACCCACAGCATGAAAGAATCCATCCAAACCAGTTTTAAACCGTTTGCTTTATTGTGTTGATTTTTGCCTTTGTGTTGGGGTTCTTTTTGTTTGTGTGGGGTTTTATTGTTGTTGTTGGTTGGTTGGTTGGTTGTTTTTTTCCAACAGAGACTCAATTCTTCACATAATATAATGAATAGTGTGCACTAAGCATTGAACAAATAGGTCCATAATTATGCTATAGGGTCTTGGTGACACTGATAAACATTCACCATCACCATCTCATTGGAATTGGGCTAATTATGTACATAGTTGGCTGTTCATTAATCCTATTATTATTATTATTATTATTATTATTATTATTATTATTAAAGTAATTATTTCAAGTAACTGATCATTCTTTGACAGCATAGTATTTTGTCCAAAAAGTTTTGCAGTATTAGTATACTCTAATTCAACTTAAACAAAGCTTACTGGAGCAACTATGTTTTTACATTAAGCATTTACAGTGGCACAACTAAATGCTCTCTATTCTACCCAGTTTTGTAGAGGCTGAACTGTTAACTGCATCTTTCATCTGGGAATACTTACCTGTTCTTGTTTATAAGTAGGTAGAGTTTTGATCAGTCTAAAATATTTCTCTGTAACAGATGAAATTACTTACTTTCCAGAAAAGTTTTTCCCTCCTTTCACTCAGACTGAGACCCTTATAATTTAATGTTTTACATCAGAATGTTTAACATCAAGAAGGCTGCGTTTAAATAATATGATTTCTATCCATTTCTATGTTTATCTGATTTGCAAATATTTTAAGGTGTTGATTCAGACTTTTGCTATCGCTAGATACAAATGTATGTATACATCTCAGTTGATAATCCTTCATATGCATAATGCAGAACTCTGTAGGAAGAACTAATTGCAAAACAGTAACCAGCCTGTGAGATGTCACTTCTAGCTCAATTACTAGAAGTCTCAAAATCTGTTCCTGAAACAAATGTTGGACAGTTAAGTGAACTGTGATTCAAGACAATTAAATGGTTTTCTGCTCAGTGCATATTTGACTTTGATCAAGAGAAGGTAAAAACAGATGTTGTTCACCCATCTACCCCAATAATATGGTGAAAACATAGGCAGAAAAATGATTAATATGGAATTGTATAAAAATAAATTCAAATAATTAGCTTGTTTCGTTTGAGCAAAAATGGGTTTTCACATACGAATAAAGTTGCATGAGAGAATGCTAAAATCACATCAAATAGCATATCATGATGTCTCTAATGCCTTTTCTGTACAGTGAGGGAAAAGCTGATGTAGCAGAAGCAAAGGTTTGTTTGTTTGTTTGTTTGTTTTTCTGTTTTCCAGTTGGTGCTGTTTTCTTGTCTTCCTGGTATTTGTTTCAGTAATTACAAATTTCCCTTCATGTTTCTATACCAGTTTTGATCTGAGCTGAATACATGAAAGACTAATTTTGATTTGTTATAAAGGTCTGACAAAACATGTAATTGCTTATGTTTGAGAACTTAACCTTAAAACCAATATAAAACTAACTAAAAGAATTTATTATTCATGTGTTATTGGTTCTGCACATATTCTTCTTCAAGAGAAAAATAATTACCTCCTCTCTCATTCCCTTTGTGTAAATCAGAAATGAAAACTAAACAACTGGGCGTAGCACACCAAAAACTCATAAATCAAATCTACCCCTAAATAAGCAGTATTCATAATAAATATATGCAAATAACATTGATAGAAGTCATTCAAATAATTTCACAAGTAAATCAGGGTAAGTGGATAGTAATAAATTCCAGTCTGACTGGAATGTCAGAAATTTATACGAATTAGTGAAAGGTGGGAATGTTTTACAAGCAGATGAAAAGACAGTAATCACTTGATCAAGTGCTTCTGGACACTGTAAATTATTTCATCTTTCTCTTCAGGATGAGATATGCTTGTAGTATTAGCTTACTTCATATTTATTTTTGTAAATATTTTGGGTAGGGATAAGAAATGTACAGAAATATTAATGACATCATGTATTTCAATACAAATCTAATCCAATAACTATTAGAACCAGCAAAAACTATTTTCTTGTGGAGTTTAGATGAAGCTTCCTTCAAAATGCTTGCTGAAGGGGCCTCAAGATAAGATGCAAAATTATGCCTTCTTCTGAAAATATGAATTTATTTCTTGGCTGAATTTGGAGGAAAAAGTAAACAACAAAGGTAAGCCTGAAAAAAACAGATAAGATAAAGATCCATGAAAGAGAGCATAACTTGGACAACACTTACGCTACGTCAATTTTTGCATCTGATGTCAAGTATCTTAGAAACTGGAAAAATAGATCTATTGGGCAGTTAGACAAGTCAGAATCACGAATTATCACTTCAGCAAGGCTCACATGACTCGGATACATGAATTCTGGCTTTTTGCACACAGAGCTTTAGCATTTGTAAATTACTTGTACACAACTCTCTCTGTGGTTGGTATACATATATTCTTCTTGTCATACAAATGCACGATGGAAGGATTATAACCAGCTTGAAACCTAAGATTCGCTGTTATGCAACTGAATCCGTAGTTACATACCTACCATAGAGACAAAGTCTCTGTGATTAGTTATTTAATTAGAGTTGATGACATAATTTTAGAAGTTATTTATCAAAACAATGGATGAATAGTTTTACAAACAGGAGTATGAATTAGTTATCCTATTACATTTTTTGTAGGAAAAGTAAACTTCCCAAAAAAGGAGTCAATCCTTCCTTCAGAATAAATGAAGTTTAAGGCTGTGGTGGGTTAATGCCCATCCTGAAAACAAAAAACAAAGTGGGGTGGAGGGCTTGCCGGTACTTTGCCCTCCCTGCAGGGTGTTTTGCCCCTGGGAAGCTGAGTCTGTTCCACTCCCCCCTCCCTGCCCAGTTAGGGTATAAAAAGCAGGACATTGCAGCTATTAGCTCTCTTTTTGGCTCCTGACTCCCCTGGATGAGAGCTACCGCGGTTGCTTTCCTGCTCCTCTGCCGCATGGTCAGGCCTGATCCTTCTCCCTGCTGCCTTCATGCCTCTTCAGAGAGAGACTGGTTTTGTATTATTCTTTTTTGTGCCCCTCCCATCCATCCTTGTTCCTTGCCCTTGTGAACCTTACCTGTTATTGTTATATATATTGTTATACATACTGTGATATATATGTTGTTTAAAGAAAACTCTACCTCTCTACTTCCAAGCCAACTCCAAATTATTGTTTCATGGATTTGCTCCTTCCTTTTTTTTTTCCCTCTCTGTTGGGAGGGAGGAGGTGGGAGTGGGGGAGAGATTCTCAGCCTTGTCCCCATCTGAGCTCTTAACTCCCAGTTAAGGCTTAAACCATCATAAAGGCAGTGACACTTTTTCATTTATCCTGTACCTCCAATTTCTTGGGTATTGGAAAGATAATTTGACTACAGCTTCTGCTATATGTTTTTGTCTTTTTTTTATTTTTTTATTTTTCTTTTTTTTTCCCTAAGGCATAAACTTTGGTCTAATTTCTTAGGTGAGTGAGATGCTAATCAAGAAGCTCAAGACAGAGAGGCTAGCAAAAATAATCAAATGTGAAACTGTTCAGGGGAAACACTCCTGAAAATGAGAGAGATCCCAGCTCTCCAATTCATAATTCAGTGAGCAACGTTAAAGACACAACATTCTGTTTATTGTTTTGTTTGGTTTTTTTTTTTAAGAATCTGCTGTAACAGGTAGCAGAACTTACCTCTATAGGGATGACTTACATAAAATCTGAATTCTTTGTGGAGAGAACAAATATTATATTGGCAAGGGAGCCCATTTGATTAGATTCTTGTTGGAACTTTCAGCAATCTTCACAAAAAGTTGAAAGTCAGATGTTGGAATTTTTTTCTTTTTAATTTTTAACTTCTGTGTTGTTATGCAAGATGAAAACAATGGAGTTTCACTGAGGTAACTGCCTTCAGAATCTAATCTTTCAACTTTTGCAGAGTATAGATTCCTCAAAGATGGTTCTAGCTTTGCCATTAGAATCAGTAACTTCAAAAGAGAGTATTCACAGTTCATGGACAGGTAAAAATAACAGTAATTCCAACAAAAATGTCAAGTTCTATATGTAAAATCTTAAAGTTCATAGTTAAGAACTGAAACTCATTCAAATACTCTTTTAAAATGAATGTTGTGACTCCAATAGAAAAACTTGCACAATGGGAAAGTATTATGTCAGCCTTTGTTTCCAAGTATGAACAAAACCCTTAGAAGTAGCATCTTAAAAAACAAAACAAAACAAAACAAAACAAAACAAAACAAAACAAAACAAAACCAAAACAAAACCAGCCTTCCCTATAAGTCAACATGGAATTGCAAAGAATAAATGAGGTCAAGTACAAAATAACAGGTGGCTTTACATATGAAGAAATATAGTTTCCTAGAGGCTGAGCTCTGGCTTGCACTTTCAGTTAAATTAAGGGACCTTTAAGATCATCTATTTGCTATCCTTCTGCAATGGGCAGGGACACCTCCTACTTGATCAGGTTACATGAGCACATCCAGCTTGACTTTGAACACTTCCTAGCTTGCAGCTTCCACAGCTTCTCTGAGCACCTGTTCCAGTGCATCACCATCTTCATGGTAAATAATTTCTCCCTAAAGTCTAATCTAAATCTCGCTTCTTCAAGTCTGAAGCCACCACTTCTTGTCCTGTAACAACATACCTATGTAAAAAGTCCCTCTCCAGCTCTCCTTTAGTCCCCTTCAAATACTGGAAGGCTGCTCAAAGGTCTCCCCAGAGGCTTCTATTTTCCAGAATGAACAAACCCAGCTCTCTCAGACTGACTTTACAAAGGAGGTGTTCCAGCTCTCTGGTTATCTTTGTGACCCTTCTGTGGATTTGCTTCAACAGGTACATGTCCTTTTTATTTTAGGGGCCTCAGAGATTAGCATAGTACTTTAGGTGAGGTCTCACTGAAGTGGAGCAGAGGAGGAGAATCACCTCCTTCAGTGCTTCCTTTGAGGGAGCCCAGGAGATGGTTGTCTTTGTGGACTGCAAATGCACATTCCTGTGTTACGTTGAGTTCCTCATCAGCCAGCACCCTTAAGTCTTTCTTTGTGGGAATGCTCTCAATCTATGCTCTACCTTGCCTGCATTTGTGCCTGGGATTGTCACAACCCATGGGCATGCTGTTGCACTTGTCTTTGTTGAACTTCACAAAGTTTGTATGCACCCACCTCCCAAGTCTATTCGGAACCCTCTGGATGGTATCTTATCCTTTCAGCAGGTAAACCACACCAAAACACTTGGTGTCCTTAGCAAACATGTTGGGGGTGCTTCAATCCCATAGTTCTGACAAAAACGTTAAACTGCACTAGTCCCAGTACTGACTAGCTCCCTGAGGAATACCACTTATGACTGGTTTTCACTTGGACATTGAGCCATTTACTACAACTCATTGTGGGCAACCATTTAGACAATTAGGAATCCACCAAGTTGTCAACCTGTCTTTCCAGTTGAGAGACAAGGATGTCAATCAGGACAGTGTTAAATGCTTTGCACAAGTCTATGCAGATGATCTCAGTTACTCTTACCCACCAAAACCGTAACCCCCTTGTAGAAGGCCACTAATTTTGTCAGGCATAGTTTTCCCTTGATGAAGCTATGTTGTCTCTCACCAATCATCACTATTTTTTCCACATGCTTTAGAATAGTTTCCAGGAGGACTCCATGATCTGCTGGGCACAGAGGCAAGACTATGTGGACTGTAGCTTCCTAGGTCTTCCTTTATTTTTGCCTTTAAAAAAAAATAGGTTATATTTCCCCTTTTTTTGGTCAGTGGAGCTTCAATAGGCTGCCACAACTTCTCAAATACAGTGAATAGTCTCTTAGCGACTTCATCTGCCAGGTCCCAAGGTTACAAAGGCCTGTTCACTTTCAAGTTGTTTAGATGGTCTCAGAACAGATCATATCATGCAATAGGCAGTTCTTTATTTGGACAGTCCCTGCTTTTGCCTTCTGTACCTTGCTGTGGCTGAAACACTTGCCAGTGAAAACTATCTATCTATCAATCCATCATCTACCTATCTATCCACCCGTCCATCCGTCCGTCCGTCCATCCATCCATCCATCCACCCATCCATCCATCCATCCATCCATCCTTCTATCTATCTATCTATCTATCTATCTATCTATCTATCTATCTATCTATCTACGTACCTACCTACCTACCTACCTACCTGCCTGTTTGTCTGTCTATCTCTCTAAAGACAGGTAAACTGACACTGGAAATTAGCAATTCTACTCACTGATATTACATCTCACAAATGTTGTAACCAGACTTCAGCCTCATCATCATTGCATCAAGGTGTGTAAAAACACACACAAAAAAGTGGGTCCTGGCAAAGGACATCCTCGCAGAGTAGAAGATCTGTGCCTTTTAAAAGGAAAACAAAATTAATTTTTATGTTTATACAAATGAAACTATAAGTGGAAACTAAAACAAATTATTTCTAATAACAGCAGAGAATGAAAAGAAGCTCCTTGGCTATCATATCTCATCCCCAAATGGATAATTATGGTTGTTATATAATCTTTCAAGACTTCTCTGTTTGAAAATCAGGATTTGAAACATTAGAGAAAACAAATTTTACTTGTAGTCCTGTGTCTCACTATTGCCTCATTCTTCCAAAAGCAATCAAGCTGGTTATAATACTCTGCAATATCCTAAACTCTCTGTTTTTACATTCTCCCAGTCTTGTCATCCTATTTTACTCAGCTGAATCCTAACAAGAATTTTGTTTCCAGCTTTCACCAACAACACAATTAACTTTCCTGCAGAAACAAAGTTGTGTGGTTCTCCTTTAATAATCCAGCAAGCACAGAAGGGTAAAATGTGTTAAGGTTTGATGAAAAATAATGATAGCAAAAAAAAAAAAAAAAAAATTGCAAATTGCTGTTAGCCTAAGAAGCTAATGGCAATAAGAGGATTTGTATGAATATTGCCATGGAAACTAGCTAGAGAGCATTTATGACTGTTTTCATTAACAAAAGAACAAGATAATGATAGCTGAAAAGTAATAGGAACATTGAATTCAACTCAATTAATTGTTTTGAACTCAAATTCACCCTCAGAAAACAACAAAAACCATTAAGAATCAGTAAATATCCATAAAATCATGTTAATGTCACTAGACAATAAGAAAACTACAGTAAAAATTTTAGTAACTTTCTAGTGTATAAATAATAGCATGTTCTCAGATGTGAGGAGTTCTAGATATTCCAAGGAAACCAGAAAGGAGGTAATAGTGACATGGCAGTCAGTCTCTTTTCCCAAGTAATTAGTTATAGGACAAGAGGAAATAACCTTACGTTTTACTAAGGAAGGTTTATATAAAGTATTAGGGAAAAAAAAAAAAAGGCACTTTAATAAAACAGTGGTCAGGCATTGGAAAAGGCTGCCTAGGGAGGTGGTGGAGTCACCATCTCAAAAACCATGTATGCATAGCGCTTGGGGACGTGGCATAATGGGTATGGTGGCGTTGGTTAGTGGTTGGACTTGATGATCTTAGAGGTATTTTCTGTCCTTAATGATGTTACATTTCTATAAATAACTAGCTAGGCTAAGGAGGAAATACTGGAAATATTTTAAGTGGAAGTGAATGATTGACTTTATGAAATCAAATGGGTAGACAGATGCTAAAATCTTACTTGTATTCTTGACAGTGGAAGCTAACAGATATATGCAGTTCTAAGTCACTCATGGTTCATGAAAAACACAAAACCATTATTCCTGTTACATTTTGAATCAGTGGAGAGGACTCATCAGTTCATATGAGACACAAGCTGCCAAAACAGAGCTGGACTCTGTAAATGTGTATGTACATTTATCCACTTCTGCAATTGCCCAAGAGTTTAGACTGCATCCTGAGTTCCCCATGGAAGGATAACTAACCAATCCAAGCTACCTTCTCCAGTACATTTTAAATATTATTTAAAGCTGAAGGTTGTGTTCAGAAATCACTTTGCATTCATATTATAGCAGCCTGCTCTTAGGTATAGCTTTGAGTCCACATCAAGGAAATGATGATGGAGAACCATCAGGTTCATGCCCCCACTGAAAAGCAGAGACTACTTGCAATACATATCAAGCCTCTTGACCACTTGCACACATCATCTTGGAGACTGTGACAGAATCACGTGAGTTCAGGGCATCCCTTCAAGGTTAAACTATCCAATGGTAGAAGAAAATGGGAGTATTAACAAGTTTATCTTGGGGACCTGACAGATACACTGCATGTGAATAAATGACTGTAAATTTGGGAGCATATCAAGCCTAAGTATGATTCTTGGCCCAGAATGGCAAATGCAATGTAGACAGTTATAAATGCTACCCTCTGACTTATTTAGAGAAACAAGCTTGAAGAAGTAATCCATTCTGTAGAGGATTACACCTGTGCACTAAACCATGAGGATGAAAAGCATTGCACAATTTGAATACAAATCTAGATATTGGTTGCCCAGACTAGACAGAGAACTGAGTTACTAATGTGCTTAAAATTTAGGCTTCTGGTTCCAATCAGATAAATAATTTCTTTTTCGAAGTAGAAAAGAATAGGCTTATTTTCACCCCTGGCATACGAACATGAGGAGGTGTAACAAATATGTCTCCAACTAGAGCTGGAAAATTCTGTGAAATATCTGATAAATATTTGTTCAAATTCTTTGGGCCCTGACTCAAAAAAGCATGTGTAGAGATGAAAAATGGATGAGGACTCCCAGCAAAATGAAAGGAATATCTGTAGAATTATTCACAGGTTGAAATCAAGCATATACTGAAACATTCTCCCAGGCAACCAGCACCAGAACGAGGGGACACAGTCTCAAGCTACGCCAGGGGAGGTTCAGACTCGAGGTGAGGAGGAAGTTCTTCACCGAGCGAGTCATTCAGCATTGGAACGGGTTGCCCGGGGAGGTGGTTGAGTCATCGACCCTGGAGGCGTTCAAGGGGAGATTGGACGTGGCACTTGGTGCCATGGTCTAGTCATGGGGTCTGTGTTGATAGGTTGGACTCGATGATCCCCGAGGTCCTTTCCAACCTAAGTGATACTGTGATACTGTGATACTGTGATTTTTGTTGGTGACTGCTTTATGGCTGGTATAAGCATGGACTCAAGCACGGAATTATTGGCAGAACTTAATTCAGACAGAGAGGAATCATTGCTATTATTGTTATTACTGATACTCTGCAGCCTTTATAGTGGATACACTTTGACTTTTACAGTGTTTTTTCCCCTTGATCCTAGTGTGGCTTGTTCTCATCCCATGTATCACAAAACAGTTTATGATGGAATAACTGCATCTACAACAGGCAATTATGTTGGTGTTTCTGCAACAATGTATCAAAAACTGTTGACAAATAAATAAATAATAACAATAAAAAGATCCTTCTCCTGTATGGAACACCATCAGCAAACACTGAGTGTGTTATCTCATGTCCTTCTTTTTTTTTCTCAAAAAGTGTGAAAAAATCTATCAGGAATGAGGGCAGGGACAAGGGACAAGAGGTCATCTATCTGGACCTTTGTAAAGCCTTTGACGTATACCCCTACAAAATCTTTCTAAGCTGGAGAGATATGGATTTGATGGGGGGACTGTCCAGTGAATAAGGAATTGGACAGATGATAGCATTCAAAGGTTAGTGATAAACAGCTTGATGTCCAGATGAAGACAGGTGACAGTCCCTCAAGAGTCTGTACTGGGACCAATGTTGTTCAATATCTTTATTAATGATATTGACAGGGATATTGAGTGTACCCTCCACAAATTCGCAGATGATACCAAGCTGAGTGGTGCAGTTGATAAGTCTGAAGAATGGGATGGCATCCAGAGGGACATGGAGAGGTGTGCTGAACATTATTGCATGAGATTCAATAAGGGAAAATGCAAAGGCTTGCTCCAAGGTTGGAGCAATCCTAGATATCAATGCATGGTGGGGGATGATGAAGCTGAGAGCAGCCCTGCAGGAAAGGACTTGAGGGTGCCAGTGGATGAGAAACTGGATATGAAGCAACAGTGTGCGCTTGCAGCCTAGAAGGCCAGTAGTGTTCTGGGCTGCAACAAAAGAAACATGGTCAGCAGATAGAGAGAGGTGATTCTATCACTTTACTCTGGTGTATTAGGTTTGTCTGAGATGGAGTTAATTTTCCTCAAAGCATCCTTCTAGTGCTGTGTTTTGCAGTGCTGTAAGCGGGTATTGATAACACAGCAGTGTTTTGGCAGGTGCTGAACAAGCATCCAGGCTGTGCTTTTTCAACATTTCCCTACCCCCAGAGTACACTGAGGAGTGAGCAATAACATGGGAGGGGACACAGTGGGCCAGCTGACCCATACTGACCAAAAGGGTACTCCATGCCATAAGACATCAGCTCAGGTATATAAGCCAAATGAAAGAATGAAGTGTGGGGACATTTGGTCACAGTGTTTGTCCTCCAGAGCAACTGCTTGCTGGGAGTGACCAAACACCACCTGCTGATGGGAAGTAGAGAATATCATCTCTGTTTGCTTTTGCTTCCATGTATGGCCTTTAGATTGTGCTTCGTTTTATTAAATTGCTCTGTCTTATGACATGCCTTTGGTTATATTTTCCCCTCTACCCTACCCATCTAAGAGGAGTGATAGAGATATTTCATTGGCATTTGGCCCCCAGCCGAGGCCAAACCACCGTATCTAGCAAGACAACAGTTCTACTACATCCAGCTTTGCAGCCTTTGTGAGGAGTTAAGTTTGTCTCCCTATAGTTGTCTTAGTACAGTTTACCTTCCCAAAGTGTTTCACACCATTGTCCTGGAGGACCACAAGCACTGTGCTGATGCTGAATCTCACCATAAACAGAATCATCACAGTATCACAGTATCACAAAGGTTGGAAGAGACCTCAAAGATCATCGAGTCCAACTTGTCACCACAGAACTCATGACTAGACCATGACAGCAAGTGCGACGTCCAATCTCCTCTTGAACACCTCCAGGGACGGTGACTCCACCACCTCCCTGGGCAGCACATTCCAAAGATGAAATTACTCTCAGTGAAGAACTTTCTCCTCACCTTGAGCCTAAACTTCCCCTGGTGCAGCTTGAGACTGTGTCCCATTGTTCTGGTGCTGGTTGCCTGGGAGAAGAGACCAACCCCTTCCTGGCTACAACCACCTTTCAGGTAGTTGTAGAGGGCAATGAGGTCACCCCTGAGCCTCCTCTTCTCCAGGCTAAACAATCCCAGATCCCTCAGCCTCTCCTCAGAGGGCATATGCTCAAGGCCTCTCACCAGCCTTGTTGCCCTTCTCTGGACACATTCAAGTGTTTCAATGTCCTTCTTAAACTGAGGGGCCCAGAACTGGACACAGGACTCAACGTGTTGCCTAACCAAAGCAGAGTACAGGGGCACAATGACCTCCCTGCTCCTGCTGGCCACACTATTCCTAATGCAGGCCAGGATGCCATTTGCCTTCTTGGCCACCTGTGCACACTGCTGGCTCATGTTTAGACAACTGTCAATCAGCACCCCCAGGTCCCTCTCTGTTTGGGAGCTCCCCAGCCACTCTGGCTCCAGCCTGTAGCTCTGCATGGGATTGCCGTAGCCAAAATGCAGCACCAGGCACTTGGACTTGTTAAATGCTATCCCATTGGATTCTGCCTATCTGTCCAGTTGGTCAAGGTCCCTCTGCAGAGTCTTTCCACCCTCTAACTGACCAACATCTGCTCCTAACTTGGTGTCATCTGCAAATTTGCTGATGACTGACTCAAGCCTCTCATCCAGATCATCAATGAAGATGTTAAAGAGGACAGGGCCCAACACTGATCCCTGGGGGATGCCACTGGTGACTGGCGGCCAGCTGGATGTGGCACCATTCACCACCACTCTCTGGGCTCAGCCCTCCAGCCAGTTCCTAACCCAGCACAAAGTGTAATGGTCCAATCCACGGGCTGACAGCTTAGACAGCAGTTTGCTGTGGGGGACAGTGTCAAAGGCCTTGCTGAAGTCCAGGAAGACCACATCCACAGGCTTCCCCACATCCACCAGGCGGGTCACCTGATCATAGAAGGAGATCGAGTTGGAGAGGCAGGATCTGCCCTTCCTAAATGCATGTTGGCTGGGCCTGAGCCCTTGGCCACCCTTCAAGTGTGCAGTTATTGCTGCCAGGATAATCTGCTCCATCACTTTCCCTGGCACTGAGGTCAGGCTGACTGGCCTGGAGTTTCCAGGTTCCTCCATCCAACCCTTCTTCTGGATGGCGACCACACTGGCCAGTTTCCAGTCATCTGGGACCTCACCGGTGAGCCAGAACTGGAGGAAAATGATGGAGAGCAGTTTGGCCAACTCATCTGCCAGCTCTCTCAGCACCCTAGGATGGATCCCATCCGGTCCCATGGACTTGTGAGCGTCCAAGTGGTTCAGCAGGTCCCAAACTAATTCCTCATGGATTTCCAGGGCGTTACACTGTTCCCTGACCCTATCACCCAGCTCAGGAGGCCACTTGTCCCGAACTCCTCCCGCCTTACTGTTAAAAATTGAGGCAAAGAAGGTGTTCAGGACCTCAGCCTTTTCCTCATCTTCAGTCACCGTGATCCCCTCCAGGTTCCATAAGGAGTGCAGGTTCTTCTTGCCCTTATTTTAGTGTTATTGTATTTGTAAAAATACTTATTATTGTTTTTCACAGAGGTGGCCAGCTTACGTTCTAACTGGGTCTTTGCCTCTCTAATTTTATTCCTACATAAGCTAACAACTTCCTTGAACTTACCTCGAGAAGCCTTCCCTTCCTTCCAATGGTGATACAGCCTCTTTTTTTCCCCTTAGATCCTCCAGGAGCTGCTTGCTCATCCAGGCCTGTAGCCTTCCCCACCAGCTCATCTTTCAGCAGATGGGAGCTACCAGTTCCTGTGCCTTCAAGAGCTCCTCTTTGAAGTAGGTCCAACCCTCCTGGATCCCTTGGTTCTTCAGGGTTGATACCCAGGGAACTTTCAAAATAAGTTTCTTAAACAGGCTGAAATTTGGCCTCCGGAAGTCCAAGGTGAAGGTTCTGTTGGTAGTCCTCCCTATCTCCCTGCATATTGAAAACTTCACTATGTCATGGTCACTGCACCCTAGGCAGCCTTCCGCCAGCCCTTCTCTATTGGAAAACAGCAGGTCACAGTATCACAGTATCACCAAGGTTGGAAGAGACCTTGAGGATCATCGAGTCCAACATGTTACCACAGACCTCATGACTAGACCATGACACTAAGTGCATGTCCAATCTCCTCTTGAACACCTTGAGGGATGCAGAGCCTCAAGGGAAGCACAGCCTGGCCCTTGGTAGGCTCACTTAACAGCTGCATCAGGAAGCTGTCCTCCATTCGCTCCAGGAATCTTCTGGACTGCCTCCTCTCTGCTGAATTAAGTTCCCTGCAGTTATCTGGCAGGTTGAATTCACCCACAAAGACAAGATCCCAGATCCCAGGTGCTGCGAGAGCCTACCAGGGGCAAGGCTATACTTGACCTCCTATTCACCAACAGGGAAGGGTTGGTGGGTGATGTGGTGGTCGGAGGGTGATTAGGCGCCAGTGACCACGAGATAATTGAATTCTCATTATTTGGTCAAGCTAAGAGGGGTAGCAAGAAGACCTCCACTCTAGATTTCTGGAGGGCGGTCTTCAGGCTACTCAAGGAACTAATTCAGAGGGTTCCTTGGGATAAAGCCCTTAAAAACAAAGGGGTCCAGGAGAGCTGGTCCTACTTCAAGGAAGAACTGTTGAAGGCTCAGGGACAGGCTGTGCCAATGTACCGGAAGATGAGTTGCCGGGGCAGACAGCCAGCCTGGATGGTTAAAGAACTTTTAATGGAACTAAGGGAAAAAAAAGACGGTATATCACCTTTGGAAGAGAGGGGAGGCAACCCGTGAAAAATTTAAGGATGTTGCTAGGTCTTGCAGGAAGAAAGGGAGGCAAAAGCGCACTTGGAGCTTAGTCTGGCCTCTGCTGTGAAGGACAACAAAAAGTCCTTCTATAAATACATTAATAGCAAGAGGAAGGACAGAGACAACCCCCACTCCTTGGTGGACACGGAGGGGAACGTTGTGATAAGGGATGAGGAAAAGGCAGAGATACTTAACACCTTCTTTGCCTCAATTTTTACTAGCAGGACAGAATGTCTTCCAGACAGCTGGCCTGCAGAGCTGGCAGAAGGAGCCAGGGAGCAGCACAGTTTTCCACTGTTCCAGAATGGGGCAGTTGGTGATCTGCTCAGCCACCTGGATCCCCACAAGTCCATGGGACCAGATGGGATCCATCCTAGGGTGCTGAGGGAGCTGTCAGAGGAGCTGGCCAAGCCGCTCTCCATCCTTTTTCAGCAGTCCTGGTTCACTGGCGAGGTCCCAGAGGACTGGAAGCTGGCCAATGTGGTGCCCATCCATAAGAAGGGTCGGTTGGATGAGCCAGGGAATTACAGGCCTGTCAGCCTGACCTCAGTGCCAGGCAAGATCATGGAACAGGTCATCCTGAGGGCATTAACACAGCACTTAGAGGATGGCCAAGGGATCAGGCTCAGCCAACATGGATTTAGGAAGGACAGGTCCTGCCTGACCAACCTGATCTCCTTCTATGATCAGGTGACCCACCTGGTGGATGTGGGGAGGCCTGTGGATGTAGTCTAACTGGACCTCAGCAAGGCCTTTGACACCGTCCCCCATAGCAAACTGCTGACCAAGCTGTCAGCCCATGGCTTGGACAGCAGCACTCTGAGCTGGGTTAGGAACTGGCTGGATGGCTGAACCCAGAGAGTGGTGGTGAATGGTGTCACATCCAGCTGGAGGCCAGTCAGTAGTGGAGTCCCCCAGGGATCAGTACTGGGCCCTGTGATCTTTAATATCTTTATTGATGATCTGGATGAGGGCATTGAGTCTATCATCAGTAAATTTGCTGATGACACCAAACTGGGACAAGGTGTTGATCTGCTGGAGGGTGGAGAGGCTTTGCAGGGAGACCTCGACAGGCTGGACAGATGGGCAGAATGCAACGGCATGAAATTTAACGCATCCAAGTACCGGGTTCTGCACATTGGCCACAACAACCCCATGCAGTGCTCCAGGCTGGGGTCAGAGTGGCTGGAGAGCAGCCAGGCAGAGAGGGACCTGGGGGTGCTGGTTGATGGTAGGATGAACATGAGCCTGCAGTGTGCCCAGGCAGCCAGGAGGGCCAATGGCATCCTGGCCTGCATTAAGAACAGTGTGACCAGCAGGAGCAGGGAGGTCATAGTGCCCCTGTACACTGCACTGCTTAGGCCATACCTCGAGTCTTGTGTCCAGTTCTGGGCCCCTCAGTTTAGGAAGGAGGTTGACTTGCTGGAACGAGTCCAGAGAAGGGCAACGAAGTTGGTGAGGGGCTTGGAACACAAGCCCTATGAGGAGAGACTGAGGAAGCTGGGGCTGCTTAGCCTGGAGAAGAGGAGACTCAGGGGTGACCTTATTGCTCTCTACAACTACCTGAAGGGGGGTTGTAAACAGGCAGAGGTTGGTCTCTTCTCCCAGGCTGCCAGCAGCAGAACAAGCGGACACAGTCTCAGGCTGCGCCAGGGCAAGTTCAGGCTGGAGGTCAGGAGGAAGTTTTACACGGAGAGAGTGATTGCCCATTGGAATGGGCTGCCTGGGGAGGTGGTGGAGTCGCCGTCACTGGAGGTGTTCAGGAGGAGACTTGACAGGGTGCTTGGATAGATGGGTTAGTTGATTGGGTGGTGTTGGGTGATAGGTTGGACGTGATGATCTTGAAGGTCTCTTCCAACCTGGTTTATTCTATTCTATTCTAATGATCTTGAGATAGCCTCCAGTTGCTTATAGAATAATTTGTCAGCCTCCTCATCCTAGTTGGGTGGTCTATAACAGACTCCAACCGGAATGTCAGATTTGTTAGGCTGCCCTCTGATTTTAACCCACAGGCTCTCAATCCTTTCACTTTCCACCTCAAGTTCTGTGGCAGAGTGTGATTCTCTAATATGCAGAGCCACCCCTCCTCCTCTTTTCCCTCGCCTGTCTCTCCTAAAGAGCTTGTAACACCCCAGTGTAGCACTCCAATCATGCATGTTATCCCACCATGTTTCTGAGATGGTGACTATATCATAGTCATCCTGATGCACCAGGACTTCCAGCTCCTCTTGCTTATTGTCCATGCTGCGTGCATTGGTGTACATGCACTTCAGCTGGGCTCCCGATTTCCCAATTGCCCCTAATTTGTGCCCTACTCTTTCCTCTGCAGAGGGACTGATTTCATAGAACACTAGAGGTTGGAAAGGACCTCCAGAGATCATTGAGTCCTACCCCCCTGCTAAAAGCAAAATCACTTAGGGTAGTCAGCACAGGAATACATCCAGGTAGGTTTTGAAAGTCTCCAGAGAAGGAGACTCCACCACCTCCCTGGGCGGCTTGTTCCAGTGCTCTGTCACCCACAAGGTAAAGAAGTTCCCTAGACCTGCTGAACATTTTTCATTGGCTCTCTTGGCCACAAAGGCACATGACTGTCTCACGGGGAACTTGCTGTCCACCAGGACTCCAAGGTCTTTCTGAGAAGATCCCTTTTCACTCTTTTTTTTTCCAGACCAGAGATCCCCAGGTCTCTCAGGGGCCAAAGTTTCACTTGCTGTGGTCTGTGCAGCAAAGCTTTCAGCATCTCATGGTTCAAATGCTGTGAGTCTTTCCTTATCACTTATTTCACAACTCTCCTGTTGGGATTTTGGTGTTATGCAAGAGTTGTTGCGGTGTAGTGGCTTGAGCCTTAGCTGGGAGTGAAAAGCCCAGATGGGGGAAAGGCTGAGAATCTCTCCCCCCTCCCTCTCCCTCCCTCCAAACAGAAAGGGAAAAAAAAGGGATAAAGAGCAAATCCACTAAACAATAATCTGGAGTCAGCTTGGAAGTAGACAGGTGAAGAATTTTCTTTAAACAATATATATATAACAATAATAGGAAAGATTCACAAGGGCAAGGAACAAGGATGGATGGGAGTGGGACAGAAAAGAATAATACAAAACCAGTTTTTCTCTGAGAAGGCACGGAGGCAGCAGGGAGAAGGATCAGGTCTGACCACGTGGCTGAGGAGCAGGAGGGCAGCTGCAGTAGCTCTCATCTAGCAGAGGCAGGAGCCAAAAAGGAAAGCCAACAGCTACGATGTCCTGCTTTTTTATACCCTAGCTGTGCAGAGAGCGGGGAGTGGAACAGACTCAGCTTCCCAGGGGGAAATGCCCTGCAGGGAGGGTAAAGTACCCGCAAGCCCTCCACCCTGCTTTGTTTTTTTGTTTTCAGAAAAGGGCGCTAACCCACCACATGTGGGAATAAAGTTTTATCTCAAAAAAAGATCTTGCTTTCTTTGGATCAAATAAAAGGAGTAGATCCCCCTAACTTTCTTCCTCCAATAATAATAGTTTTATTTGATTAATCAAGGCCTAAAAGACAGAGTTAAGGCATAGATAAGTTTTTCATACAAACATCCAGACCTCCCTTGGTTTTCTGCTCTTTCAGACACCCCCACAAATCAGAAGTGCAGCCAAAATGCTCTATCTGTATTGGCAATCATTTTTCTGCTTACCTCAGTGGAGTTTTTTAAGACATCTCAGCCATAAATGAATGGGATCAGTTACAATCTGTTTACCAGACAAACTCTCACAGCTGTCTACACCTCTCCTCACTTGTAAAGTAGTTCAAACCATCTTCGTGTTTCACCTGACAAATGTGAAAGTCTAAGACTATGTCCAAGTATCATTTATAGCCTGAACAGGTGTCCTGGTCTGAGCTGGAACAGCACTAATTCTGCTGAGGAATTTAACTTTCCAGCTTAGCCTCGGCTCAGGGAGGGCACTTTCTGAAGTTCAGGGCAGGTTTACACAGCCAGAGGCTACTTCTAGCAGTGAGAAGCTCGTGGGGAGAGCAACAGCCCAGGGTTGGACTGCAGAAAGACTCTGGCTGAGACTTGCTCCTGTACAGGCCAAGGGCACTGCTACATCTTGTGTGCCACACTGGGGTGCAATAAGTAAGAGGGGGCATCTGTGGAGGATCAGACAGGAGAGGTGATGCTAAAGTGACCAACAAAAGATTTCATCCCATGGATGCCATGTTCAGGATCACCAGAGTCAAGCTCTGTTCCTGAGTGGCTGGTGTCTCAGGAGGATTCTGTCCATTCTGCTTTCAATTCTATCCACGAGTTCCTGAATCCTGTTGCAGAAACCAGATCCTGAATCCAGTTCCCATCTGCCAGGACTCTAGCCAAAATAGCATATCCTTTTGTTTGCCTTCACACTATTATCTCAGAGGGATGTCTTCTTATTTACAAGACCACAAACTACCTACCTGCTCATGGACAGGACTCTCAAAAGACAAAGCAGTTTCCCAAAGTGTTTTCACACCATTACCATAACCTCTGTGACAATAGCAGCTAATAACCAGACAAGAAGAAACAAATAGACCAAAGCCCAGATTTAAAAGGTCTGAAAAGATTGAGAGAGGTTTTTAAATAGTGAAGAACAGTGTATGAGTATTTATTGTTTCACGTGTGTGGTGGGTTGGAAGGGTAAGGCCAAGAAGCCTCCTCCCTTCCCCCTTGTAAGGTAAAAGGGAAAAAAAAATTGAAGGGAAAGAAAAAAAAACTCACAAGCTGAATTAGCAAAGCAGTGGAGCTTTATATTTACAAAGCAATGTAGGGTATGCAGGGGAATATTTACAAATTTACAATATCTACAATATATACAAAGATATACAACAGAGTAACACAGAAACGAGAGTAATCCCCCTTGCCGAGGGGTTCCCCACCTCCTCTCTCCCCTCTCTCCCTCCTTTCCCCAGAGTAGGTCAGAAAAGGGAGAAAGAAGAAAGAGAGAAGTTAAAAACAGTTTTGTGTTAATTAGAAAGGAGTTAATACAGGCCTGGTATCTTATCAGCTTCAAGACCGAAACCTTGGCAGAAAGCCCAGCACAGAGAGAGCTGCTGCACCGTGGAGAGGCAGAAGCAAGACTGAAGACAAAGTTCCCGGAGTGCCCAGTTCACTCCCAGTTCACTCCCAGTTCAGAAGGTGTTTCCTCCCACCTCACCAATGAAATTAGTTTAGATTATTCTTTCCATTTACCAACTTCCGTCCACCATATTCCCTTTCTTAAGGGGGCAACGTCAACCGGTCACAACGTGGCACACAAATTATGGGTAGTCAAATAGAATTATCAGATAAGCACTTCTAAAGCAAAAAAAGGAAAGCAGTTTTACATAAAACAGAATTGTGTAACTTGTTGCCTCAGTAGCTTGTGGATACCAACTGCATCACGCAGATTCAAAATTAATGAAATTATTTTCGAAATTCTAAGGAACAGACAGAGATGTAAATAGTCTAGATGCCAAGGCTATGCACTGTTTGAAGTTGGGGAATATCGGGGAAGTATTAATCTGTGCATGTTCTGCTTTTGGACTATTCCAGGACATTGTGTATAGGATACTGGTATAGCTCACCCAAACATTTAGAACCCAGGATAGATGTGGAAACAGAATTTGGCATGGTAGGCAACATGGATCACATACAATCTTGTTTTTGCAAACAGGCCTGCAGTGCCTATATTTACTAAGGTTTTCCACCTACTGCGTGAGTCCACAGGTCCAGTGTAAATAGGTCAGACTAAATTACAATCCTCTGGTACCGTTCCTGTACCAACCCAACATCTCCTGCAGCACCTTTCCTCCACAGAGTCAAACTGTCTTGGGGGGGGAGGGTGAGGGGTGTGGTAATGTAATTCCTTTCCTCTTCTCACTCTCTTCTCTCTCTCCCTCCCTATTTTCTTCCTCTCCCCTTCTTATGTCCACTTTATTTATGCAATCTCTCTCTATTTTCTCCCTCTCCCCTGCTTATGTGCACTTTATTTATGTAATAAATAGTCTAGCTGTTGATATTTTGGCCTCGTTTGTGCCTCTAATTTCACAACATGGGAATATTCATAAGAACTAAGTCTCTTTCCCTCTCTGGACTGAGACATTAATTTGGCATAGTTGACAGGATTCACGTGCAGTGAAAGTATCACAGCAAGGCTATTGCATTTTTAAGAACCCCAAAATGTGTATGAGTGTCTGAGACGTACTTTGAGTACGAAGTGAGTGCGGAGTCCAGATTCGTGTTTTCACTCTCCAGAGAGGGAAATAACCAGAGAAGGACAAAGCAAAATATTCAGAGAGACTGTCTGGGAGTTCTCAAAAGCTTTAAATGTGTGTGCTTTCTCGAGGAAGATATCTGGGGTACAAATGTTGACTTTGTAATGTGACCTCCCCGAGAATTCTCAGTACCCTGTTGTGGGAAACTCAGTTTTGGTGATATTTGTAAAGTGTGTATTCTCTCAGGGAAAGTGTGGCTTTCCCGAGAAGTCCAGTATTGAAGCAAAAGTTGAGAAACTTCTGCCAGTGTGTGTTCTCTCAGGGAAACAGAGTGACTCTTCCCTAAGAATCACAGGGTTCTTGTCCTGGTGTAACAGAAAATTTGAGGTACAAAAGCTGAGAAGCTCTTCCAAGTGTGGGTTCTCTCAGGGAAATAGTGTGACTTCCTTGAGAAGCCCAGGTTGTTGCTGTTTTCTCTTGTGTGTGACCTCTCCTGAAAAATCTATTGTGCATTTTTCCTGGGGAAGATTATCTTGGAGTAAGCCATTTAAAAGTGTACGTTTTCCCAGGGAAGCTTTTGTTGGTACAAGCAGTGTTTTGATCTGAATTCCCCATGAAACTTAGTGCCCTATTAAGAAATGCTTTGTGAAACAAAAGAGATGGCCAGGAGTGAGCGGCTTTTTAACCTTTTAGAAGCTTACGGTGCCTGCCCATCTGTAAAGGTACTTGACTGGGCCCGTGAAAATTGGCATAGTTTCCAGAGTGTGGCTGATAGAATTGTGGCTCTGCTGAAAGATGCAAGAGCAAAAGCCGGAAAAGGCAAAGGTTTTATTTGTGTGGTTTTAGGCGCCTGTTTAGCCACCTCAGTGAAGGAGAAAGAGGTATGGCATGAGCAGGAGAATAAAACTATTTCCTCTTTGCAGGACTTAGTTTCGTCACTACAAAACCATGTTGCCACTTTGAAAGACGTAGTGGCAGATCTTAAAATTCAATTGGAAAAGGAGAGGAGGCAAAATACTTATTTGGACTCAAAACAGGGTGTGAATTACCTGGAGTCTGCCCCTATGTACCCTTGGGCAGAACTGACAAAAGCTAAAGAAACTGCTGTGCATGTTAGACCTCCCATTAAAACTGAAGTTTGATATGAGGATGGGGAAACTACCCCCACTATCACAACTAAAGATGCACCTTTCTCCTGCACTGTGCTCGCCAAAATTCGTACAGCTGGGGAAGCTGAGGTGGAATATGTCTGGCGAGTTTCAAAAACTGGAGGTGATCAGATTCTGTTAACAGAAGCTGAAGCCATGGGCTATTGGGCTGATAATGTTTTTCTAACCACGAAAAACA
Organism: Melanerpes aurifrons; assembly: GCA_011125475.1. Taxonomy (NCBI): domain Eukaryota; kingdom Metazoa; phylum Chordata; class Aves; order Piciformes; family Picidae; genus Melanerpes; species Melanerpes aurifrons. Next base: position 3,079,956 of record WWNC01000076.1, on the reverse strand, counting down.
GGAGTGGACCCTGGAGCCTTACCCAGCGAGCTGCTTACTGGGCAGGGGGGTTTGATTCAAAGGAGAGAGGGGAACCTGCAGTTCTGCAGCGAGGGATGAATAAGAAAATAGAGCATGTGCAAAAGGATGCATGCCTGCAAATAATATATGAAAGAGAACTAAAACATCATTTTGAACCCCCCCCTTCTCTCCTGGTGGATGCAAACAGAATGACTCCTTTGATCAGGGATCTCCCTGACTCACATAAAATAGGAGGCATCCAGCTCCAAAAAGAACTAGCCAATAGAATAGAATAGAATAGAATAGAATAGAATAGAATAAACCAGGTTGGAAGAGACCTTGAAGATCATCACGTCCAACCTGTCACCCAACACCACCTAATCAACTAACCCATCTAACCAAGCACCCTGTCAAGTCTCCTCCTGAACACTTCCAGCGACGGCGACTCCACCATCTCCCCAGGCAGCCCATTCTAATGGGCAATCACTCTCTCTGTGTAAAACTTCTTCCTGACCTCCAGTCTGAACCTCCCCTGGCTCCGCTTGAGACTGTGTCCTCTTGTTCTGGTGCTGGCTGCCTGGGAGAAGAGACTAACCCCTACCTGTCTACAATCTCCTTTCAAGTAGTTGTAGAGAGCAATAAGATCACCCCTGAGTCTCCACTTCTCCAGGCTGAGCAATCCCAGTTCTCTCAGTTTCTCCTCATAGGGCTTGTGTTCTAAGCCCCTCCCTAACTTCGTTGCCCTTCTCTGGACTCGTTCCAGCAAGTCAACCTCCTTCCTAAACTGAGGGGCCCAGAACTGGACACAAGACTCGAGGTATGGCCTAAGCAGTGCAGTGTACAGGGGCACTATGACCTCCCTGCTCCTGCTGGTCACACTGTTCTTAATGCAGGCCAGGATGCCATTGGCCCTCCTGGCTGCCTGGGCACACTGCAGGCTCATGTTCATCCTACCATCAACCAGCACCCCCAGGTCCCTCTCTGCCTGGCTGCTCTCCAGCCACTCTGACCCCAGCCTGGAGCACTGCATGGGGTTGTTGTGGCCAATGTGCAGAACCCGGTACTTGGATGCGTTAAATTTCATGCCGTTGCATTCTGCCCATCTGTCCAGCCTGTCGAGGTCTCCCTGCAAAGCCTCTCCACCCTCCAGCAGATCAACACCTTGTCCCAGTTTGGTGTCATCAGCAAATTTACTGATGATAGACTCAATGCCCTCATCCAGATCATCAATAAAGATATTAAAGATCACAGGGCCCAGTACTGATCCCTGGGGGACTCCACTACTGACTGGCCTCCAGCTGGATGTGACACCATTCACCACCACTCTCTGGGTTCAGCCATCCAGCCAGTTCCTAACCCAGCTCAGAGTGCTGCTGTCCAAGCCATGGGCTGACAGCTTGGCCAGCAGTTTGCTATGGGGGACGGTGTCAAAGGCCTTGCTGAGGTCCAGGTAGACTACATCCACAGGCCTCCCCACATCCACCAGGCGGGTCACCTGATCATAGAAGGAGATCAGGTTGGTCAGGCAGGACCTGCCCTTCCTAAATCCATGTTGGCTGAGCCTGATCCCTTGGCCATCCTCTAAGTGCTGTGTTAATGCACTCAGGATGACCTGTTCCATGATCTTGCCTGGCACTGAGGTCAGGCTGACAGGCCTGTAATTCCCTGGCTCATCCAACCGGCCCTTCTTATGGATGGGCACCACATTGGCCAGCTTCCAGTCCTCTGGGACCTCGCCAGTGAACCAGGACTGCTGAAAAAGGATGGAGAGTGGCTTGGCCAGCTCCTCTGACAGCTCCCTCAGCACCCTAGGATGGATCCCATCTGGTCCCATGGACTTGTGGGGATCCAGGCGGCTGAGCAGATCACCAACTGCCCCATTCTGGAACAGTGGAAAACTATGCTGCTCCCTGGCTCCTTCTGCCAGCTCTGCAGGCCAGCTGTCTGGAAGACATTCTGTCCTGCTAGTAAAAATTGAGGCAAAGAAGGTGTTAAGTATCTCTGCCTTTTCCTCATCCCTTATCACAACGTTCCCCTCCGTGTCCACCAAGGAGTGGGGGTTGTCTCTGCCCTTCCACTTGCTATTAATGTATTTATAGGAGGACTTTTTGTTGTCCTTCACAGCAGAGGCCAGACTAAGCTCCAAGTGCGCTTTTACCTCCCTAATTTTCTTCCTGCAAGACCTAGCAACATCCTTAAATTTTTCACGGGTTGCCTCCCCTCTCTTCCAAAGGTGATACACCCTCTTTTTTTCCCTTAGTTCCATTAAAAGTTCTTTAACCATCCAGGCTGGCTGTCTGCCCCGGCAACTCATCTTCCGGTACATTGGCACAGCCTGTCCCTGAGCCTTCAACAGTTCTTCCTTGAAGTAGGACCAGCTCTCCTGGACCCCTTTGTTTTTAAGGGCTTTATCCCAAGGAACCCTCTGAATTAGTTCCTTGAGTAGCCTGAAGTCCGCCCTCCGGAAATCCAGAGTGGAGGTCTTCTTGCTACCCCTCTTAGCTTGACCAAATAATGAGAATTCAATTATCTCGTGGTCACTGGCCCCTATGCACCCTCCGACCACCACATCACCCACCAACCCTTCCCTATTGGTGAAGAGGAGGTCAAGCAGAGCCTTGCCCCTGGTAGGTTCTCGCACCACCTCGGATAAGAAGATGTCCTCCATGCATTCTAAGAACCTCCTAGATTGCCACTTCTCTGCTATGTTAAGATCCCAGCAGATATCAGGCAAGTTGAAGTCACCCATAGCCCACTTTCTTCCAGGACATGGCAAGACGTGGGAAGGTAGTTTTTAGATTATGCCAGGCGGTATAGTATCCCTGAGAAAATTAATAAACCTCAAACTAGAGACTTGAGACATGTGAAAATTATTCACCCACCAAGCCCCCAGGACCAGTTGCACCGTATTCCTAGTAGGCACCTGGTTAGGGGCAGGGATCACTTGAATACCCGGCAATATTGGTGGGGGGTGGGTCAGAAGAAAGGTATTCCAAAAGAAGTGGTTAATGGGGTAGCCATGTGGCAATTAGAAATCATTGTGAAATGCTGGACTGAGCCTAGAAACAGGGCTGAGGTCACTGCTCCCCTCTTGGTGGGACCATTTGGTGAGGGGAGGGGTATGCCCCCCAGGGCTCCCAAGCGCTTCACTTTTCGGTGGTGAGTGGGTGATGAAGCATGAGTCAGGAAATCACCAAACGAATTGTACTTGGTTTGGGAAAAAGTCTTTTGTTTGTGTTTAACCTGGCTTTGAGGGAACCTGAAATAATCAATGATACTTACATGTCCATTCAAAATAATTAAGCAAACTCTTGCAGGGATATCACCTGAAAGGGTGGCTCTGTATTGGAACCTGGAAATACCAGTTTTGTGTGTTTCAAAGTTGTGTTTCTTATTTAAGTTCTAATGCTAAAGATTACCACTTATTTCAGTTCTAATGCTGAAGACTACCTGATGTATTGTCAGGAGGACTTGTCTTACTACAATATGGAAGACCTCTCAAGTTTTGTGTCACAGAAGACATCTCTTCAAGGACTGTACTTTCCACAGCCCCACAGACATTCAGGTCTGGCATTTCAATTCCAAACAGAAGGACTGACGGGGTGGTGGGGGCTATGGGTTTGTTCTCCTGGCTTCCAGGAGGAACAAGGATGCTTTAATCTTGTGTAATTACCTGTTTTAATTGTGTTATATTTTGTTAGTATTGTTGCTCTTTCACCTTGTGTAAATCCCTGTTGTATACAGTGATTCAACATATAGTGTCCAATATGCAATTTGTGTCTAATGATGGTGTACAGCAGATTTGTGTTATTAGCCAATCAAAATTTATGTAAAAATTGTTAAAATTTCCTTTCCTTTCCTTTCTTATCTTTCTTTCTTACTTTTATCTTTGATTGACGGGGTGGTGTGAGAGACTAAAAGTTCGTCTCTCTTGGTGTGACTCAACAAATATAAAATCACTTGCTGCTTGCCCAGACAATAGCTGATACGTGTTGGGCAGAGCCACTGGAACAACTCTTGGAAGGTGCAAAGATAACCTTGCTCACTGGGCCACAGTTGGCCTGACAACAATGGACCTAGGCCACCTTCAGGAATATTCCTGAGACAAGATAATCTCCACCCATCAAGTACCCTGGGAAGGGTGACACAATGGATTCACCACCTGTTTTCCTGATGTGTAATGAGTGTGGGGGCTTGTCTGGATGAGGATGGAGGAGGCGGATGCCCCCTCCCCCCCATCCAACCACACTGAAATGCACAGAAAGATTTCTGGGGGAATGATACCTGGACATTTACCTAAGGATGATTTCCTGGTCCCTGGAATTCCTGAGGGACAATACTTGGACACATTCCTAAGGACTAAAAACCCATGGCACCAAGTACCTCATCAAGTCTCCTCCTGAACACCTCTATGACGGCGACTCCACCACCTCCTTGGGCAGCCCATTCCAATGAGCAATCACTCTTTCTGTATAGAACTTCTTCCTAACATCCAACCTGAACCTCCCCTGGTACAGCCAGAGACTGTGTCCTCTTGTTCTGGTATTGGCTGCCTGGGAGAAGAGACCATCATCCACCTGTCTACAACCTCCCTTCAGGTAGTTGTAGAGAGTGATAAGGTCACCTCTGAGTCTCCTCCTCTCCAGGCTAAGCAACCCCAGCTCCCTCAGTCTTTCCTCATAGGGCTTGTGTTCCAAAACCCTCACCAACTTTACTGCTTCTCTCTGGACTCGTTCCAGCAAGTCAACATCCTTCCTAAACTGAGGGGCCCAGAACTGGACACAGGACTCGAGGTGTCGCCTAACCAGTGCAGTGTACAGGGCAGAATGACCTCCCTGCTCCTGCTGGCCACACTGTTCGTGATGCAGGCCAGGATGCCATTGGCCCTCTTGGCTGCCTGGGCACACTGCAGGCTCATATTCAGCCTCCCATTGACCAGTACCCCCAGGTCCCTCTCTGCCTGGCTGCTCTCCAGCCACTCTGACCCCAGCCTGTAGCACTGCATGGGGTTGTTGTGGCCAATGTGCAGAACCCGGCACTTGGATGTGTTAAATCTCATGACGTTGCATTCTGCCCATCTGTCCGGCCTGTTGAGGTCCCTCTGCAAAGCCTCTCTACCATAGTGCAGATCAACTCCTACCCCCAGCTTGAGTGTCAGCAAATTTACTGATGATGGACTCAATGTCCTCCTCTAGATCATCAATAAATATGTTAAAGAGCATGGGGCCCAGCACTGATCCTTGGGGCACACCACTAGTGACTGGCCGCCAGCCACATGTGACACCATTCACCACCACTCTCTGGGCTCGGCCATCCAGCCAGTTCCTAACCCAGCTCAGAGTGCTGCTGTCCAAGCCATGGGCTGATAGCTTGGCCAGGAGTTTGCTATGGGGGATGGTGTCAAAGGCCTTGCTGAGGTCCAGGTAAACTACATCCACAGGCCTCCCCACATCCACCAGGCGGGTCACCTGATCATAGAAGGAGATCAGGTTGGTCAGGCAGGACCTGCCCTTCCTAAATCCATGCTGGCTAGGCCTGATCCCTTGGCCATCCTGTAAATGCTGTGTCATTGTACTCAGGATGACCTGTTCCATGATCTTGCCTGGCACTGAGGTCAGGCTGAGAGGCCTATAATTCCCTGGCGAATCCAACTCGCCCTTCTTGTGGATGGGCACAACGTTGGCCAGCTTCCAGTCCTCTGGGACCTCTCCAGTGAACCAAGACTGGAATCACTACTGGATAGGTTGGAAGAAAAATGCAGGGGGACTGTGTCTCCCAGACTGGATGATCAAAGGAAGAAAAGCGTAGGAGATGAAGGAAGACACAGGAGATGGACTATGCCGCTGAGAGGGAAAAGCCTGGGACAATGCTGCTCCGGAGAAAAGAGGCCGTGGAGCCTGGAAGCTCTACAGACCCAGGCTGCCCAGAGGACCACATCTCTTCTCCAGCCAAAGCTTCAGCACCATTTCTCTGCAGACGCGGGCTGCCCAGAGGATCACAACTCTTCTCCAGCCAGAGCCTCAGCACCGTTCCTGTACCAACCTGATGTCTCCTGCAGCGCCTTTCCTCCACAGACTCAAATTGTCTTGGGGGGGTGAGGGGTGTGGTAATATAATTTCTTTCCTCTTCTCTCTCTCTTCTCTCTCTCCCTCTCTATTTTCTCCTTCTCCCCTGCTTATGTGCACTTTATTTATGCAATAAATAGTCTAGCTGTTGATATTTTGGCCTCGTTTCTGCCTCTAATTTCACAACACGGGAATATTCATAAGAACTAAGTCTCTTTCCCTCTCCGGACCGAGACACCCAATTAATAAAGAAGTAAAAATATCTCTTGTGGTGGGTTGAGAGAAGGCCTAGCTCTCCCTCCCCCACAAAGAAAAAAAAAACCACAGCTAGCTCAGTTGGAGAAGCAAAAGGAAAGCTATATTTACAAGCAAAAATGAAATTAATGTTATATATATACACAATATACAGAATTTACAATATAAATACAGAAATATGCAACAAAGGAAAAATAGAGGAAGAAAACTCCCTCCTCTGGACAGAGGAGGGTTCCCCCTCTGTACCCCCTCTCTCCCCCCACCTCCCATTTTTCCCAAAAAGGGCTAGAGAGAGAGAAAAGATAATTAATAAGGATGAAATTTTGTTAGGCCTCAAAGCACATGCAGGATTAGTGCTTATCTGGTATCCAAGGTCAAACTCGGGCTGCTCAGAAGCAGACAGGCTGGAAAAGCAGGACAGAGAGAAACTGACATAAAATTCCAACTGAATAAAAACTTAAAGTTGCATTCTACTAATCTACCAATTAAATTTGTTTAGAATATCTGACTGTCTTCATTATTATTCCAAAATATTCAGCCAGAGTGTTCCAGTACTGTCACTTTCTTAAAGGAATAAACTAAAACGGTCACAATCCACCCCTTCTAAACAATTTCATTGGCCGTTCATACTGTCCATTCAATCCAAAATGATATTTACAGTTCGTGAGTAAAGTTCATAGTCCATTCCGGCTATCCTCAGATGTAGATGACTCAAAAGTCCAAGAAAATCAAGAAATAAGAAAACAGAAAAGTTTGTCTCTTCACAGACAAAGCAAAGAAAAGGGTAACAGGGAAACAGGGACTCTCAGTTGACTCAGGGCTCTCAGGGTTCTCAGGGTTCGTGCACCGTACATTCCTCCTAGATTCTTCCTCTGGACGTGATGTAGCTGTATAACAGTTTGAAATTAACCTCTTTCAGCTAAAGTTAAGTTTCTTTGTGGAATACACAGAATGTCACCATTCTCTTGCATTACCCAATAAGTGTGACCCAGACCTTCAGCTGAAACCACCCCTCAGACAGGTTTAGCCTCTCCTGAGGGAGAAAATACCCAAACACTTTTACCTAACAGATTCTTTAACAACAGGAACTCTACCACATTCTACTTTCTGTAGCATGTCTGAATGTGCAGGTCCAGCTCGGTTCACTGTACTTCTACTATTTACCAGCCAGGTTGCTTGTGCTAAATGTTTTTCCCAGTTTTTCAAAGATCCACCCCCTATGGCTTTAAGAGTGGTCTTCAACAAACCGTTAGAGCGTTCAATCTTCCCTGCAGCTGATGCAAAGTAAGGAATATGGAATATCCACTCAATACTGTGCTCTTTTGCCCAGTACTTTACAAGGTTGCTTTTGAAATGAGTTCTGTTGTCTGACTCAATCCTCTCTGGAGTTCTGTGTCTCCACAGAACTTGTCTCTCAGACCGAGAATGGTGTTGCGTGCAGTTGCATGTGGGACTGGATAAGTTTCCAACCATCCAGTGTTTGCCTCTACCATAGTAAGCACGTATTGCTTACCAGAACGAGAACATGGTAGAGTGATATAGTCAATCTGACAAACTTCACCATATTTGTATTTGGACCATCTGTCACCATATCACAAGGGCTTAATTTGTTTTGCCTGCTTAATAGCAGCACAAATGTCACAGTCATGGTTGACTTGTGTGATAGCATCCATGGAAATCTCTATGGATCTGTCACGAGCCCACTGGTAAGTTGCTTCTCTGCCTTGATGTCCTGACGAATCATGAGCCCACTGAGCTAAGAATATCTCACCTCAGTGCTTCCAGTAGAGATCAAGATTAGAGTTCATGTCTACTTGAGAAACTCTTGCACCTAAATCTGCCCGATTGTTGTGTTGCTGTTCCTCAGAAGCTTTGTTCTTAGGAATACGAGCAGCATTGTGTCACCTTCACTGGAATTCTCTCAACTCAATCAGTAATGTCCTCCCACAGGTCAGCTGCCCAAATAGGCTTTCCTTTCCTCTGCCAACGATTCTTTTTCCATTCCTTCAGCCAACCCCACAGAGCATTGGCTACCATCCATGAGTCGGTGTAGAGATAAAGCTTTGGCCATCTCTCACATTCGCCTACATGGAGAGCTGGATGGACAGCTTTTACCTCCGCAAACTGACTGGATTCTCCTTCTCCATCCTTCGCCTCTGCAACTCGGCGTGTTGGACTCCACACTGCAGACTTCCACCTTCGCTTGTTTCCAACAAGACGACAGGAACCGTCTGTAAACAAAGCATATTTCTTTTCATCATCAGAAAGGTCACTGTAAGGAGGAGCTTCCTCAGCACGAGTCACTCTCTCCTCTGGAGGTTTAGTACAATTGGTACCTTCAGGCCAACTTGAGATCACCTCCACTAGACCAGTTCTTTCAAGATTTCCCATTCGAGCTCTTTGTGTTATCAGAGCCATCCACTTAGAGCAGGTTGAGTATGTGGCATGATGTGGTGTGGAGCCTTTGCCTTTGAACATCCAATTCAAAACTGGTAATCTGGGAGCTAAGAGAAGTTGTGATTCAGTTCCAATCACTTCAGAAGATGCTTTCACTCCTTCATAGGCAGCTAGAATCTCCTTCTCTGTTGGAGTATAGTTAGCCTCTGAACCTCTGTAACCTCGACTCCAGAAACCAAGAGGTCATCCACGTGTCTCACCTGGAGCTTTCTGCCACAAGTACCAGGTTGGACCATTGTCACTTGCAGCCATGTACAAAAAGTTCTTAATGTCTGGACCATCTCGGACAGGTCCCAGACCCACTGCTTGAACTACCTCTTGCTTTATCTGGTCAAAGGCTGCTTGTTGTTCAGGTCCCCAGTGGAAATTGTTCCTCTTTCGAGTAACATCATACAGAGGTTTCACAGTCTGACTGTATCCAGGAATGTGCAGTCTCCAAAATCCCACTATCCCCAAGAAACGTAGGGTCTCTTGCTTGTTTGTGGGACTTGCCATGGTAGAGACTCTATTTACCACATCCACTAGAATGTGTCAGCGTCCATCCTGAATCTCTGTGGTAGGTCCTCTCACCTTGTCTCGCTTGATAGCGAAACCTGCATCCAGAAGAATGTCAATGATTTTGTTACCTTTCTCGAAGACTTCCTCAGCAGTTTTACCCAAGACGATGATATCATCGATGAACTGGATGTGTTCTGAAGCACCACCTTCCTCCAGAGCATTGTGGGTTACTGCATGACAGATGCTTGAGCTGTGAATCCAGCCCATGGGCAATCTGTTGAAAGTGTACTGGATTCCTCTCCAGGTGAAAGCAAACTGAGGCCTGCATTCCTCTGCTATGGGAATAGAGAAAAATGCATTAGCAATGTCTGTGGTAGCGTACCATTTGGCCTCTTTGGATTCTAGCTCATACTGAAGTTCCATCATGTCTGGTACTGCTGCACTCATAGGCAGAGTTACTTCATTCAGGGCTCAGTAGTCCACTGTCAGACACCAGTCTCCATTCTGCTTCCGCACAGGCCACACTGGACTGTTGAATGGTGAAAGAGTTTTGCTGATGACTTTCTGACTCTCCAACTGACGAATCAGATTCTGAATGGGCAACAAAGAGTCACAGTTGGTTCTGTATTGTCTGTGATGCGCAGTCGGAGAAGCAACCGGCAATTTAATGTCCTGTATCTTATGTTGTCCCACAACTGCAGATTCATCAGAAAGCTCAGGTCTAACAGACACCTTCAGTTTTTGTCCATCAATTTCTACAGAAGCTACTCCAAAAGTCCATTTGTAACCTCTGGGGTCTTTGAAACGCCCTTCTCTCAGAAAATCAATTCCCAAAATACGAGGTGCATCAGGTCTGGTCACAACTGTATGCTTCTTCCATTGTTTACCAGTTAAACTTATATTAACCTCTACCTTACTTGACTCTTGAGATCCATCAGTGACTCCCAGAATAATTATAGACTCTGATCCCTGATAATTTGATGGTATTATGGTGCACTGAGCTCCTGTGTCAACCAAAGCCGTGTACTTGCGAAATTGTGAAGTGCCAGGCCACTGGATGTACACATCCCAATAGATTCTCTTATCTCTGTTATCCCTCTCCTCCCCCTGGTGGGAGGCAGGACACGTCTAGTTATGGGGAACATGCCCACATGTGCATTGAGCACAGTGTGCAGTGTTATAGCTGGAGCTATAGAGTTGTTCTGGGGAACTGTGGAAGTAACAGCTACCCTTCTGGTATTGCTACCTCGGGTTCTGCCACTCTGCAGTTCCCTCAGTCTCCATTAAAGATTAGAAGTTGGTTTGCCATCCCATCTGTTCATGTTCTCACCAAACTGATCACACAGAGTTATCCAAATAGTCCTACGTGATTACCTTGGTGGTCTGTTTTGGTTTGATCCATTTTGGAATGGCCATCTTGGAGGATGTCTATTCCTCACAGATGAAACTTGTATCCACCTGGAGGAAGAATTAGAATTATCTCTCTGTGCCAATTGGGATATGGTATTTTTAAATTCATCCTTCAACTCTTTCATGCAATTCTTTATTTCACCAGTCAAAGTTTCAATGGCTGAAACCAAAGAAACACGTGTCATTCTATCCTCCAATTGTCTCATTTGATCAGTGAATTGGCCAACCGTAGGAGGAGCTCCGCCATAATTTCTTGGCACAATTCTGCTTGCCAGAATGTTTGTATAATTAGAAGGAACAAGCTTGATGAGCTTTTTGGGAAGACCAGTTCCTACAGGAATGTCATCAGGATTCAGAATTTCATGTTCACCATAGAGTATCTCTCTAACAGCAAATTCTCTCGGGTGCTTAATTCCCTCATCTATGGTAGTCCAGGGCTTATGATTCCATGGAAGATCATCTCAGGAATGGTATCTCAGGAAAACTGCCATTACAGGGCGTATCCACAGATTAACCTTACCGAGAGCCTTGCCTAAATGTCTATCTATTCCATTATCCCTCGAGAGATTTCCGAACTGAGCTGCTGACTTGTCTCCAACTATTAGAGCTGGAGCACCTGTATCATAGCATCTACTAAGCCAAGCCAGAACTGGCTCCATATATGCTCTGGTGTAATCTTTACGGACATTTCTAAGTTCTTCGTGAGGTGAAGAACATTGGGAAATGTCATCTTCTTCCTCCTTTGTCCCTTCTATCACATCTTCCAGAACTTGTTGTCCCAATAATCCTGCTGTCACTCTCCTAAGGATCTCTTTAAGCTGAGAAGCACCACTGCTAGCTGCTATCCTCGCTGCATTTCCATCCTGTGTTGATCTCACTAACTCCGTTAGATCTTAAAACAAACCTTCTCTTCCTCCTCAGCAGGCTCTTTTCTGGTAGAAGGTCCCTCGCCTGCATCAACATCTTGGTCCTCTCCCCCATCAGCTCCTGGATCAGCCTTGGCTTTTCCACTTCTAGTCTTTAAAACTGCTACTTGCTTAATTGGAGCCGTGTTTGAATTTACATCTGCCTTAACAGAAGCTGACAGGTTTTGAGACAGATCAGCTGTCATGAAGGATGCTTCTGGTCCTGCTGTAGGAGGAGGAGGAAATGACTTTACCTTGTTAATGGTGGCCGAAGATGGGGGAGCCGACATGTTGGAAGCTGCCTCCGCCCCTGGCTGCTTGCCAGAATCAGCAACAGAACTGTTCAAAGCAGCCTTTCCAATAGACTTTTTAACTTTAACTGATATAGATTCTCCACTCTCCTCATCACTGGACATCTCTGGGGCTGAGCCAGAAGTATGCCACCTCTTCTTTGATCTACGCTTAATAATGAAACAGGTCTGAGGTACTTTTCTCTCCTGGCACAAAGAATATAACAAATACACATTAATTATCATTAGCAGCAGGATTACACACATCGAAAAAATCAGCTTTGGATCCCAGCCATCACTTAAAATTACTCTTTCACCTACTGGAATCTTAAACTCCCTTATCTCAATTGGCAAAGTGCTCGAAGTTATATTCCCATATCTACTAAGCTGATAAAAACCCAGACAGCAGTCATACGGAACCTGAATCTTATACTTGAACCACAAATATAATTTCTTCATTAAATATTTACCTAGGTGGTTGATAAGTAGGCCCAGACAATATTTGTAAATCAGAACTGAACATATTGAAAAGAGCAATTGATTAAAAATCCAAAGCACCTTCATATTTGCTTGTCTGACTCAAGCAAGCAATAAATCAAGCTAAATATCCCCAAGCCCCGAGATGAGCAGCCAATTAAAAAATGTAGTGGGTTGAGAGAGAAAGCCTAGCTTTCTCTCCCCCACAAAGAGGAAAAAAAAGCCACAGCTAACTCAGCTGGAGAAGCGGAAGGGATGCTGTATTTTACAAGCAATGTGGAAAGGCAGTTAGATATACACAATATATACAGTATTTACAACACATATACAGAAATATATAGCAAGGAAAAAAAAAAAAAAGAATATAGGAATAAAATTCCCTCCTCCAGACAGAGGAGGGCTTCCCCCCGCGTACCCACCTCTCTCTCCCCACCTCTCTTTTTTCCCAAAAAGGGCTAGAGAGAGAGAAAAGGTAATTAATAAGGATGAAATTTGGTTAGGCCTTAAAAGCGTATACAGTATTAGTGCTTATCTTTATCCAAGGTCGCTCTGGCTAGGAGCCCAGAAGCAGACAAACTGGAAGGGAGAGGGAAAGGAACGAACTGAGAAAAGAATTCCAGCTGCATTAAAACTTAAAACTGCGTTCTACTAATCTACCAATGAAATTCATTTAGACCTGCCTTTGTTTACAAAATATTCAGCCAGAGTGTCCCAGCACTGTCCCTTTCTTAAAGGCACAGCCTCGAACGGTCACACCAGGCTGGATGTGGCTCTGGGTAGCCTGATCTAGTGGAAGGTGTCCCTGCCCATGGTGTGTGTGTGGGGGTGGGGTTGGAACTAGATGATCCATGAGGTCCCTCCCAACCCTGTCAATTCTGTGATTCTGTTTCCAAACATGCAGATCATGTTCAAGTCCCACATCTGAAGGTAGTGAGTAGTATGTAGATATCATGGCTGCAGATGAAAAAAACCAAAAAATTACTTAGAAGAAATTCCATTCCATCTGTCTAGTTCAGAGAAATTAAACTTGATTTAGAACCCAAAAATCAACACAATTTACTTCCTACAGCAGTGACACAGCATCCTCAGAAAATCATCCTGTCATCATCCTGTGCTCACCATACAGATAGCTGATGACTTGGCTGTTTGGGTAACTGAATTTAGTTCTTACTTTAGAACCTGATGATTTCTAAGAACTGGTATGTTCCTTCAGCTTCAAGTAGAGTCAAAAGGGACTGACAGTAATGATGAGTTACGTTAGATATTGTTATTCTTCTGTGGTGATTTGTCTCTGGCTAGGGATCAAATGACGACCAAAGCCATTCTATCCCTCCCTTTCTTTGATGGATGCAGGAGAGGGAAAATGTAACAAAAGTGCAGGATCCAAGATAGGGAAAAAAAAATAAAAATTAAAAATGATGCAAAAGCCAAACCAAAGGCTGCATCACATCTGGAAAGTCAGGCTTCAAGACAACTAGTGGTTGCTCTGGAATGTCTTCACACTTCCTTCTTTCACTTATCTGTACAGCTTATATATCTGAGATGACATGATATGACATGGAATACCCCTTCAGTCAGTTTGGGTCAGTTGGCTCATCTGTGTTCCCTCCCAGGGTGTTGGTGCCCACCCCTCAGTTACTCTTGGGGCAGGAAAATGTTGGAAAAGTACAGACTTGGTGTTCAGTCCAGCAGTAGCACAGTTATCAACACCCAGCTACATCACTGCAAAACAGCACTAGAATGATGTTCTGGGGAGAAATAACTCCAGCTCAGCCAAATCAAATACACTCTTCAAATAACAGTATCACAGTATCACAGTATCACAATATCACAAAGGTTGGAAAAGACCTCAAGGATCATCGAGTCCAACCTGTCACCACAGACCTCATGACTAGACCATGACACCAAGTGCCACGTCCAATCCCCTCTTGACGGTGACTCCACCATCTCCCTGGGCAGCCCATTCCAATGATGAGTGACTCGCTTGGTGAAGAACTTTCTCCTCACCTAGAGTATAAACCTTCCCTGGCGGAGATTGAGATTGTGTTACCTTGTTCTGGTGCTGGTTGCCTGGGAGAAGAGACCAACCCCTTCCTGGCTACAACCACCTTTCAGGTAGTTGTAGAGGGCAATGAGGTCACCCCTGAGCCTCCTCTTCTCCAGGCTAAACAATCCCAGCTCCCTCAGCCTCTCCTCAGAGGGCATATGCTCAAGGCCTCTCACCAGCCTTGTTGCCCTTCTCTGGACACATTCAAGTGTTTCAATGTCCTTCTTAAACTGAGGGGCCCAGAACTGGACACAGGACTCAACGTGTTGCCTAACCAAAGCAGAGTACAGGGGCACAATGACCTCCCTGCTCCTGCTGGCCACACTATTCCTAATGCAGGCCAGGATGCCATTTGCCTTCTTGGCCACCTGTGCACACTGCTGGCTCATGTTTAGACAACTGTCAATCAGCACCCCCAGGTTCCTCTCTGTTTGGGAGCTCCCCAGCCACTCTGGCTCCAGCCTGTAGCTCTGCATGGGATTGCCGTAGCCAAAATGCAGCACCAGGCACTTGGACTTGTTAAATGCTATCCCATTGGATTCTGCCTATCTGTCCAGTTGGTCGAGGTCCCTCTGCAGAGTCTTTCCACCCTCTAACTGACCAACATCTGCTCCTAACTTGGTGTCATCTGCAAATTTGCTGATGACTGACTCAAGCCTCTCATCCAGATCATCAATGAAGATGTTAAAGAGGACAGGGCCCAACACTGATCCCTGGGGGATGCCACTGGTGACTGGCCGCCAGCTGGATGTGGCACCATTCACCACCACTCTCTGGGCTCGGCTCTCCAGCCAGTTCCTAACCCAGCACGGAGTGTTGCGGCCCAAGCCATAAGCTGACAGCTTAGACAGCAGTTTGCTGTGGGGGACAGTGTCAAAGGCCTTGCTGAAGTCCAGGAAGACCACATCCACAGGCTTCCCCACATCCACCAGATGGGTCACCTGATCATAGAAGGAGATCGAGTTGGAGAGGCAGGACCTGCCCTTCCTAAATGCATGTTGGCTGGGCCTGAGCCCTTGGCCATCCTTCAGGTGTGCAGTTATTGCTGCCAGGATAATCTGCTCCATCACTTTCCCTGGCACTGAGGTCAGGCTGACTGGCCTGGAGTTTCCAGGTTCCTCCATCTGACCCTTCTTGTGGATGGGGACCACATTGGCCAGTTTCCAGTCATCTGGGACCTCATCGGTGAGCCAGGACTGGAGGAAAATGATGGAGAGCGGCTTGGTCAGCTCATCTACCAGCTCTCTCAGCACCCTAGGATGGATCCCATCCGGTCCCATGGACTTGTGAGCGTCCAAGTGGTTCAGCAGGTCCCAAACTAATTCCTCATGGATTTCCAGGGCGTTACACTGTTCCCTGACCCTATCACCCAGCTCAGGAGGCCACTTGTCCTGAACTCCTCCTGCCTTGCTGTTAAAAATTAGTCAAAGACGGTGTTCAGGACCTCAGCCTTTTCCTCATCTTCAGTCACCGTGTTCCCCTCCAGGACCAATAAGGAGAGGAGGTTCTTCTTGCCCTTCTTTTTAGTGTTAATATATTTGTAAAAATGCTTTTTATTGTTTTTTCACAGAGGTGGCCAGCTTACATTCTAACTGGGCCTTTGCCTCTCTAATTTTATTCCTACATAAGCTAACAACTTCCTTGAATTTACCTCGAGAAGCCTTCCTCTCCTTCCAAAGCTGATACAGCTTCTTTTTTCCCCTTAGATCCTCCAGGAGCTGCTTGCTCATCCAGACCGGTCGCCTTCCCCACCAGCTCATCTTTTGGCACATGGGAGTTGCCAGTTCCTGTGCCTTCAAGAACTCCTCTTTGAAGTAGGTCCAACCCTCCTGGACCCCTTGGTTCATGTGGGTTGGTACCCAAGGAATTTTACAAATAAGTTTCTTAAACAGGCTGAAGTTTGTACTCCAGAAGTCTAAGGTGAAGGTTCTGTTGGTAGTCCTCCCTATCTCCCTGCATATTGAAAACTTCACTGTCTCGTGGTCACTGCACCCTGTGCAGCCTCCCACGATAACATGTCCTGCCAGCCCTTCTCTATTGGAGAACAGTAGGCCAAGCAGAGCCTGTCCCCTGGTAGGCTCGCTTAACAGCTGCATCAGGAAGCAGTCCTCCATGAACTCCAGGAATCTTCTGGACGGGCTCCTCTCTGCTGAATTAAGTTCTCAGCAGGTTATCTGGGAGGTTGAAGTCACCAACAAGGACAAGATCTGATGATCTTGAGACAGCCTCCAGGTGTTTGTAGAATGATTCATCAGCCTCCTCATCCTTGTTGGGTGGTCTGTAACAGACTCCAACCAGGATGTCAGATTTGTTAGGCTGCCCTCTGATTTTAACCCACAGGCTCTCAATTCCCTCATCTTCCACCTCAAGTTCTGTGGCAGAAAGTGACTCCCTGATATACAGAGCCACCCCTCCTCCTCTTCTCCCTCGCCTGTCTCTCCTAAAGAGCCTGTAACCCCCCAGTGTAGCACTCCAATTGTGCGTGTTGTCCCACCAAGTTTCTGAGATGGCGACTATATCGTAGTCGCCCTGGTGAACCAGGACCTTCAGCTCCTCTTGCTTTTTGCCCATGCTGCATGCATTGGTGTGCATGCACTTCAGCTGGGCTCCCGACTTCTCAACTTACCCTATGAATAGCCTGTTTTAAAAGCTTAAAATTTGTTTGCAATTCTAATAATGCAGACATTGTAGCCATTTAAATTTCATTTATTTATTTGTTATCCTGGTACAAAGTCATAAGTCTTTAACCAAGTTCAGTCATTTTCTCAAGTCATCCATACTTAAAATACGAGTTATTGTGGCAAAGCAGGAATGGCTAAGCTCTACACAACCATATGAAGAGAGAGGATGACAGTGGTTGTCTATCGCAACTGAAATCCGAGCTGTTCAACAGAATATAACTTTGTCAGCTCAGGAAAAAAACAAACCAAAGCAAACAAACAAAAAAATCCAACCAACCAACCAATCGACCAAAATAAATCCCAAAGCAAATGAATAAACAAAAACATCCATCTGACAGGAATTACTCAAAAGCACTGGCAATGCACTGGCATATTTGAAGACCATAGGCACCAAGTCTGAAACTGAGGTGTATGAGGCACATTACTATTTGTAAAGGGAAAAAGGAAAGTCAAGGGCATGGAAGAACCTGAGTAGCAATTAATACAAAACGAAGCCATATTAGGAAAAACAAACAAACAAAAAAACAGCCTTGGTCTTTGTGGAGTGTTTTGCTCATGGTGAATTCCAGTGTCCTTTGGGATGTGTTAAAGAAAAATTGCTAGCACTTCAGACACTTAACACTTAAGTTCCATCCATACACACCATTTACAGCAGGAAGAACGTAACTTCAATACTGTTACAGTTTGAAGGTTGAACTTTAGCCTAGACTCTGACTACAAAGACTGAAAGTAAAATAAATTACCATTTGATATATAAGAAAAAAAATAAAGTCCATATAATTAATTGGATTTCTAATGGGGTTATGGAGAAGCAGCACAAACAGTATTTCCTCTTTTACTCTTCTGTCCCTTCTGCTTGAAACTTTCCTCTCTCCCATGTCCTTGCTGGGGTATCTCTGTTTTGACTACTGTATGAGATAACAGGAAGGAGGGAGGGAGTGAGGGAGGAGGTGAATGGGTCCCCTGGATATGTCCAAGGGAGTCTGAGTAGTTTCTGTGTTGTTTATAATATTGTAAATATACATATACAGTACATATATTGTCTATTTTGTATATATTCATTGCATTCCATCTTTCTAGATTTTAGTTTTCTTGTAAATACAACTTTATTTGCTTCCATCCCAAACTGAGCTAGTCTAGTAATTAGATTTTGGAGGTAGTTTCTCAAAATTAATTGGGCAAAATTTCAATCCACCACAAATTTAGACATATCTGACACTTGACTAGCATCTCTGTGTCTAACAGCAGTAGCAATCAATTATCACTTTAAAGGCATTGGGAAAAATAAGATAATTTTTTCTTTTCCTATTGGAAAAAATCAGACAGTTTTGATGAATACAGAAACATTCATATTGAATCAGTTTGCAATATCAAGCTGAAGTCAGAAACACTCATTTATTACCACCTTACCCAATGTGAGGTATGCCTAACTACCTATTACTCTCCTCTGCTTTTCAACCAGGTTTCTCTGATGGACTCCACATAGTAAATTCCCCATTGTGTAAATTTACCACTGAAATGTATAATGAGAGCTATGTTCTAAGTAGGAGTTCAGTTATGAACATTGGTTGCAAAATTACAATTAGTATCATGAAGGACAGGACAAACTAAATCATAACTTCCAAACTCCTTCAGAATTTGATCAAGAAAAATACAGAGGATTATCACAGTATCACAGTATCATAGTATCACTTAGGTTGGAAAGGACCTCGGGGATCATCGAGTCCAACCTATCAACACAGACCCCATGCCTAGACCATGGCACCAAGTGCCACGTCCAATCTCCCCTTGAACACCTCCAGGGTCGACGATTCAACCACCTCCCTGGGCAACCCGTTCCAATGCTGAATGACTCGCTCGGTGAAGAACTTCCTCCTCACCTCGAGTCTGAACCTCCCCTGGCGCAGCCTGAGACTGTGTCCCCTCGTTCTGGTGCTGGTTGCCTGGGAGAAGAGGCCAACCCCCTCCTGGCTACAACCACCCTTCAGGTAGTTGTAGAGGGCAATGAGGTCACCCCTGAGCCTCCTCTTCTCCAGGCTAAACAATCCCAGCTCCCTCAGCCTCTCCTCACAGGGCTTGTGTTCAAGGCCTCTCACCAGCCTTGTTGCCCTTCTCTGGACACGCTCAAGTGTTTATGACTGCATGTGACAAATAAAAAACATCTTTCTGGTTGAGAATGCTGTGTTTTACCACATGCTGCATTTCTATTTACTTTTAATTTCTTTTTTTTTAGAATTTTTTGTAATTTTTTAAATATATATGGGCATACATACATACATATATAAAAACATCAATACACACATACATTTTAAAGAAATTAATTGAAATTTGCTGTGCTAGTTGGGAGTGAAATAAATTTTCAGTGATTTCAGAAGAAAACTTTATTTTTCTATGTATTTAGTATTTTTAAGCATGGACTTCAAGATATTTTGGGGCAGCTGTCTACAATTTTCTCAGTATCAGGAAGAGTTCTAGGCCTAAATCTGTAACTCTGTTTTGAGAAAGTAATCCAATCTTCACTAGAAGCTGGAATTTATTTTCCCCAGGAAATTCACTTGTTTTGAAATGGTTTTGTTTGTTTGTTTGTTTTTCCTAAATCAGGATATCTACAATATCCACAAAATTACAGTCCTAAAAAAAAAAAAAAAAAAAAAGAACCAACATGACCTTATTAAAGCATGTAATTCTGATAAAACAAAATGCTTATTTTTAACCATATGGTTTAATTCCAGTGACTGAAAACTTCATGGAAATCCTATCAACCAGGTTTTTAGTGATAATATCAGTGAAACCAATACTGATTTACAATTTAATTTGCTAAAGCAGCATTTCTGACAGGAAATTTCTCTATCATAATGAGTTTCTCTTTGTTTTAAAGTAATTTCTCCTCAGAAGCTGATTTCTTTTTAAATAAAAGGGATTGATTGTGAAAATAACATTTCAGTATATGACTTAGATTTTCTAGGTAGATTCATTACCTCCTTGTTTGTATATATCCTTTGACTTCCCTGTTCTCTACAGATTGCACTGTTTATGACAAACTTTCTAATTCCTGAATCATCTTTAATGCCTTAATCGTCTTTAACATGTCAATTTTTGCAGACCATCAGCTGCTGCAGTCAAATGAGAAGATTCTGCTTTTTTTATGCCATTAAGGGAAGGGATTTTGGGAATAAATGCTTCCTTGTTTGAAGCAGGAACAGCAGCAGACAAAGAATTAAATCATCCTATGCAAAAATTGTGGTCAAGAGGTGTTATTCATATCATTCTGCTTTTTAATATTAATTGACCATCAAGTAATAAGATATCACAATTGACTCACTTTAAGTTACATTCTGATGTGGCTTTAATACACTTGAGTACTGCTGTGAAGAGCTGGTAAGAATTTGCAAAGAACTTTGTGTTGCTACAGTTTGATCTGAACAGATTTTTCTTTTTTTTTTTTTTTTTTTTTTTTTTTTCTTTTTAGGGAGGAAATGATGGAAAAGAGCAGTCTTTTCATTTATATGATAATACATGTCTTTCACAGACAATGACAGACCTACAATAGAATGTTATTAGGTAACCTCCTGTCTATAGAAATGCTTTGAATACAATTCTTTTCCAGCATTATTAAGTTACTGCCATTGTTAAGCAACCAGTTTTGGTCAGTCTCACAAAACATGTCTCAAATAATGTGTGACTGTGTAATAGAACATTTCCTGTAAAGTTTAACCATGAAATAGTGCATTTTCCATATTTAAAAGAGGCACAATCATTAATAACCTTAATGCTTTCTCCAGACATAAGGGGGAAAAGAGATAGTAAGGAAACTCTTAAGGACGCTTACAATAGTTCTTTTATTTTCCACAGCAAAATCACAGGTTAGGAGTATTTTTACTTGGCTCTAACTACTTAAATATTGTCCTTTTAGTTTAAACTGTCATCCAGAAACTTTGTGTGTCAATGGAAAGTAACACCTAGAATTGATGATTAATCCCACTTTTCTAGACAGCAAATCTTAGAATGGGATGAATCAGACACAGAGATTTCAGTATTTCACCACTGTCTGTAGACTGAGACTGAGCATCTAATTTTGAAGAGATACATAGGGCTGTTATAGGTGTGTGGGATAAATCCCACTTCTAGTTGATAGAGAACAGTACTGAATTCTCTTAGTTGTTTATTAGTGTAACTTATTTCTAATTAAAGTCTTGACCTTTTTATGGATGAAAAGGTATCCAAATTTTGGTGATTCATGTTATAACCATAAATGAACTTTGTGAGGTATTTGCTCAGAATTCTGATTCATATTGGTGTCTGCACAAGGAAGTTTAATTATGGTCACTACTTCATTACTGTTGCTGAAGAGGGATGGGTTCTTCTTTTAAAGCTGAACTGTTTTTCTTCAAAAATTTATCACTAGACTGCACTGTCTTATTCCTAAGGACTGTGACAGGCAGCTGTTTCTTAATTGCATGAAGAGTCAAAATAAATTCAAAATAATGGCAAAACAACCTTGGATACATTGTGTATACATAATTCCTTGTGTGGCTAAAACCAATTATCAATGAAGTTAGCTAGAATTCACTTCATCATTAAAGCCTTGCTTCAGAAACTGCACAATGACATCTAAAACTTATTTTTTCTATTATTATTATTATTATTTATTTGAATGCTCAGAAGATATAAGAAATCTAGAAGAAGAACAGATCTGTTAGAAGTGTGAAAAGGATTAACATCAAAGCCCCCTGGGAATATCTGAAACATGAAATGAAGGATCCTGAATGACAACAGCTATTCAGAATGC
The DNA here is from genome assembly GCA_011125475.1 of Melanerpes aurifrons. Lineage (NCBI taxonomy): Eukaryota > Metazoa > Chordata > Aves > Piciformes > Picidae > Melanerpes > Melanerpes aurifrons. Next base: position 3,058,082 of record WWNC01000076.1, on the reverse strand, counting down.
ATTAAAAGCTCTGCAGTGTATTTTGGTGCTGTCTGTGTGAGCAACATGAGGCCCTGTGTGCTAGGAAGAGATGAAGATAACAAAAGCTCTGTGAACTTCAGGGAAATTCAGTTCATCACTGAGACCTCACCTTCTGGTACAATTTGAATGAGACTGAAAAGGCACCCAAACTGCTGCTTTATTTAACCCCAGTGATATAAAATTAATAGAAAATCTAAGCCTTGAACTAACAGGTCTATCAGTGAACGAGTAATGATTTAAAAGTCAGACCCTAATTTAGTATGTGGTGGTTTACCCCTGGCGCAGTCAAATGCCCACCAAAGCTGCTTTATCACTCCCCTTCTTATATGGACAGGGGAAAATATAACGAAAGTCAGTAAAAAATAGAAGCAATTTAATAATAACAATAATAATAATAATAATAATAACAACAACAACAACAACAACAACAACAACAACAACAACAAGCAATAATGAAAGCAGAGAGAGATGTTAATTTCTAATCTACTTCCAATCAGCACATGGTGATCAATTTCAAGAAGCAGGATTCTGTGCATAGCAGTTCCTCTGAAGGACAGATGCCATGGATGAGTATCACCACACTTCCTTCTTTCACATAGTTCTTGTATCTGAGTTGACATCAAATAGCATGAAATAACCCCTTTGGATAGTTTGGGTCAGCTGGCTCAGCTATGTCCTCTCACAAGATGTTGCCCACCCCTCATCATACTTTAGGGAAATGTTGGAAAAACACAGCTTGTTCAGCAGTAACCAAAACACTGGTGTGTCAGCAATGCCCAGCTACAGCACTGCAAAACACCACACTAGAAAGATGCTTTGAGAATTAACTCCAGCTCAGCCAAACCCCATACAGCTTTCTGTTAATATTCAGCAGTTAGCAGATTAGCATGGACAACATGTTTTGATATGCTTAAAACCAGAGAAGGAAAACAAGAAAAATACAATGTAAGATACAATTTTTACACAAGTGTTCTGAGATATAGGTTAGGCAAATTCATGTTCTTAATGGTTTCTGAACTGGCAGGCACCCGTATTCATATAGCTATTGGTAGAAAGAGGTCACCAATATTTAGAACGTGAAAGAGAGTTTAGTCTGATGAGATTTTACTTTATCTAAACTCAATGAAAGTCAAAGGAAATTCATCAAATAATACAGAAAATATGTGAGGATTTAGTTTTCACAATACTGAAGACTGAATTTAACTGGAGTTTCCGAATACATATCTCACACCAGACATTCAGAACAAGTACAAGCCTAGCTACATCTACAGAACACAGGAGTCTTTCATATGCCTACAATGGACTTCTGATGAGGACTCAGAAGAATTTACACTGAAAAGCTACCCAAAGTAATTTCCAGCACTTCATATAATAGAAATTACATTAATTCTTGAATATATCTCTTGTCTAGACATCATCATGACTTGAATGAAAATCTCAGGCTTATAAATTCTATTCCAAGTGCTGTTTTCATCCCACTGTTGATGCAGAGCAAAGGGATTGATTTAAGCAGAGAGCTTCTCTCAGTGTAGTGATGCTTTAGTTAACTGCAGTTGTAAGTCTAGGTTAAAAACAAAACAGAAACAGAAAAAAAGAAAGAAAAAAAGACAAATCAAACCAAAACACACAGAAAATTAGGATTTCTCATAATCTGAAAAACTGACCAGACTTCAGAGATTATCCATAGGTTTTTGTCTCCATTGGCCTTTGCAAGTTTTGCATGAGGATGTGATGCAAGCAAAAGAGGCAAATTTATGAAACAGTTCCATAATTTTTTAGACTTTCCTGGCAGTTAAGTTTACATATTTTTCATAACATATTTTGATCTTAAGAGAATTTCCATTTTACTTGTGTTTATGTTCCTCAAAACTCATTAGTGTTGGGCTGAGGTACCTCTTCATCATCTGCCATACACACAATTCACAGATTCTTTTATTCCTTCTGGTGCTGCTTTTTTTTTTTTTTTTCTTTGCTTTGCTTTTTTTTTTTTTTTAATTCTGGCATGGCAAGGTATTAATTTGGAATGGTATAACTTTCTTTTACTCTGTACTGGTCAATTAATTTTGATGCTTTTAAATTAAAACAATGTTCTTCAGACTGAGAAATTCATGGCAAGAAGAATCTATTTTAATATATCTGTTTCTAGATCAGTATGCTACATTGATTCATTTCCTAATGAAAAGTACTTGTGCCTTTATATTCTATTCCACTGAGTTCAGTTGTGTTATTGGGCTAAGCAACATAATCCTTGCACTTTCATTTGTTTTCACACAAATAATCCCATTATATGTTCAACATAATTGTTAAAATAAATATTCTCAGAATGTGTATGCCAGCATAGCAAATTTTTGGCACAGAATGAAATTAAAATATTAAATATCATGTGCAAGAGCTGCGCACAGAGGAAGAAGCTGTTCTTATTCATTTTAAAGTTATGTAGCTGAACAAGTCATCCTTGCCTTCCTTCATAGTCATCACAGAAAAATAATATGTGCAAGAGAGCCATTTGCCTGACATTTAAGGCTCTAAGCATATTTTTTGTTGTTGTTGTTTCATCTTTCTGTCCAGTAGCTTTACAGGGAGTGGCTAATTTAGTTATAGGCATCTAAAATTTTGATGATAGGCTTTTTAAAACTTACTCTTGTATCCAGCACTTTTGATAGAATTAATCATTACCATGTCTACAACACAAAGCAACTAGACTATCTATATTAGAAAAAAAGTGTTATTCTGAACTAAAAAAAACCCTCCTTCAATTATGATTTTTGAAGAACTGAGTATTCAGTCAACTGAAATACAAATGGAAGTCTCAGTTAAGCAATCATAAGCAGTCCTCAAAATTATTCTTTACATAAGTTTGCCATGTAGTTGACATATATTTTCTTCCAAATAGGAAGAGCTGCTCCTATGGGCATATCTAAGCGCCTCATCCTCCTTTTGAAAACCTTTTTCTGTTGTCTTTGTGAATCCATTCTTTGCAACTGCACTTCCTTTTTGTCATATTCAAAATAAATAGATTACAGAGACTAAAATATGTAGGGACTAAAACTTTTTCATGTAATGCAACTTCAGTTACATTTAGATTCATGCCAGAGAATAAAAGACTTTGGCTTACATATTGTGTTACACCTTGTAGGTGAGAGATAATTTAGGAGCCTATGACAGTTTTTCAGGTACAGTGTAAGATTTTCAAATTAACTATTTAATCTTATGAGATCTGTTTCTAAATACTCTTGGAAGAATAAATTCAGATTCAGCCCTGTCTGAAAATCTGGTTGGACAAAGAAGTCTCAGCTCTACTGTGCAAAGGTGGAGACACTAGCTATTTTTTAAAATCTAAATCCAGCTCTTTTAATGTATCAGAGAAATACAGAAAATCTAACATAACTAATGTACTTTTAATACATACTGGGTAAGTTATGAAATAATTAGTCATGTTTCAGTTTAAATAACATGAAAAAACCCTTTAATTAAGCTTCTTAATTAATAGTTGAAAGATTAATCAATCAATAATTATAACTATCATTATAGGGTGTAATTGTGCTTAATTGGAGGGGCTGATTAATGATAAGAATAAACCTTTCAAATTCTCACATTGAAAAATATTAGGAAGTGATGGATTATAGTCCATAGATTTAAAAAGATTTCCAAGGATCACAGAAGATAAGTATTCAGCTGCTTGGCCACAAATTGAAATTATATGACTGAAGTGCATGAAAGATTTCCGCTATTGAATATGCACACTATTGCATTACTAATGTATGTGAAATTTTGATTAGCATGAGCAAAATATGTCTCAGAAGAACATAAGTAATACCTTTTCCAAAAAAGAACAAGCCTTGTTTCCTTCATCCAAAATGTTAATTTTCTGCATATAATTACAGTTCTGCATACTTCTGCTTGCATTTTGCCTAGTTTTGTAGGTCCATAACATTTTTCATGTAGTTCAACATCAGAGTCACCACAGTGAGCTATCAATTGTAGTTATATACACACACACACACACAAATACAGTGGTCCCATACGCAGTAACTGTGAAAGGTGTGCTGCATAATGAATAACTGTGTAATGCATTACAGTTCTATTATTTGTATGGGACTTCAGAGTTGAAGCTGTCCTCAGCTCAGGTGCTCAATGGTCTTATTCTGGCAGAATCCAGCTGAAGTTTTGGAATTAAAAAAAAAAAAAAAATAGAATTGGGCGAGACTTAAAACAATTTTAAAGCTGTAACTTTCTCTTTTTTTTTTTTTTTTTTCTTCCATTTCATACATTCAATAGCTTACAGATCAGTGTAGTTTCTGCAATGACCATCTTCATTCCAGGGTGTAATTGGATCCAGGCTTTCACAGAGACAATTCAGTCTCACACCAGTCCCAGGAATGTATGCAAAAGTGTATGATCTGCTCATTGCAGTTAAGTGTGTGGGCAATAGTACAGACAGACTTTGCTAAATGCAGCTTAGTGACTGAGGACCTGTCAACCAGAAAAGAGAATTGCAGTCTGGTTCCTGCTGTAGCTGCATTTCCTAGTTTTTTCCTTCTGAACAACATTTCAAGTCATTGCTTCTCCCAGTCTAGCACCACTGAGTTAGTCTGCTTAGTCATTTGAGGATGATGAAAGAAAGGGAAAGCCTAAAATCTTAAACTATTAAGTGAGGCATTAGTTGTATCCTTATTGCTCCTTTAGCTATAGGAAAAAAGGTCTAGAGAGGTCGTTGTACTTTAACATACTGAAACACTGCTTTAAAAATAGTAATAAATGTACTTTGGAACAGAAAATAAAAAAAAAAACCAAAAACAAATAAAAACCCAAACAACACACACCCAGCATCCTTACAGAAACTAGTTGGGAAGAGCCAGGATTGCTACTGCTGCTAATCTGTTCATTTTCAGGGAAAACAAAGAAAAAAGGAAGACGTGTTAAACAAGGTAATAAGAAGAATAAAAATACAGCAAACCTAAAAACAATCAGTTTCTGGTTTTGATGCTGATTCTACTTTCTAGCCTAGAGAAAGACACAGCACACATTCCTATTAGTCCACCAAGACCTTGTAGTCATGGTAGGCTGTTTAAGATGTTGTTTTAGATTTCTGGCCACCAGATCAAAGCAAGTTTGTGAAAAAAATTTTCTTGTCTGATGGACTCAGACTATTATCAGAAGCCTAAACCTCTCTCTCATAGGAGAGAGGAAAAGTAAAGGAGGAAAGTAGCAGAGCAAGGAAATTAGGAAGTGAAAGGATAAAATCAACTTGTATATTGCATATATTTGGGACTCAGTTAAGACTGAGGATGGAGTTTCTCTGAGCCTTTCTTGATCAGTTTTGGAGAGATTTTATCTCCAGGAAAACATAGTGATGTCATAACAAATCTCATAAAAAAATCTATGTCCTGTTGCAGTTCAGCTTAGACCACAATGCTGGATCAACAGTGATAAATGAGACAGACTGTGTTTAAAGCAATACCTTATCTGTTTGCTTCCAACTCCATTTCTGAGGTGTATTACTCAAGATAGTATGTGAATAAAAATAGGTCCTTGGACAATAGAAATTGTGTCCAGCTGCTATACTCAGGGCTGAAAGCAAGTAGCCTTCATTTTCACTCCTCATGTCTTATCTGGACGACACTATACTTAACACAAATCCTATATACCTTTCATATGGAGTGGTGAAACTGGAGAGAAGCCTACATCCATATTCTGGATTTAATACAAAATGGTGGAAGGAAGAAAGAAAAACAACATCAATGATTACTCTGAAAAAGTCAACCAGGTTTCTCATTTCTGATAGGTTCTTTCTCTCTTTTTTTTCTTTTTTTTTTTCTTTTTTTTTCTTTTTTTTTTTCTTTTTTATTCTTTTTTTCTTTTAAGAGGTCTTTCATCATTGTTTTATGAGAAACTCATTCCGGTACAGGCATTAACTATCTAAGCAAAGAAAACCTGAGTTTTAAATCCCATTGAGAATTTTGTCTCTAAATAGATGCTGGGCACTCCATATTTAGGTTGTGTTATGGCAGAAATACATGTATCAAGGGAAATTTAGTCAAAAACCTAGGAATCCATGAAATATATGGATCATTCCAAGAGCAGATGGCCACGAGTCAGGGTAATGAGTATATGGGATGCAGGCAAAGTGGCAGCCAGTACATCTGTTACAGTTTCAGCTGGGTGCCCCCTGCTGTGTTTACTTCCTGTGTCCAGAGGTCCAGCCCAGAGGGGTGGACACAGGAAATTATGTAGTATTTCATACCACAATCCTTTGCACCACTATAAGATCCAGTGCGGAGTCTAGCACTATCTTTTTTCTTCCTCCTCCGTCAGCCGGTAACTGGGGGAGATGTCTCCTGGCTTTGGGCCTGGCTAGGCCCAAGGCCATGGGGGGATGGGCAGTCTCAGATCTGGCCAGCTGAGACTAGCCTAGCAGTGGGAGGGGGAAGAAGGAGCCCTGGGGGTCTCGGGTGTACCCTCAGGTGGGGATGGGATTTCTTTGGGTCTGCTTTGGGATCTTTCTTTGTCACTGCGCTTTTGCTTTTCTATAAAAGTTCACTGCTTTCTATTTAAACTTTCCATCACTTTTGCAATCCGTTTGTCTGAGTGTTTATTGTTGCCAGGGGTGGGGAAGGGGGCTGCCTCAACCCAGCACAACATCATCTAAATCCTTTTCTGCATCTGCCCTTTAATCTCTTTGGTTTTCTGTTTTCCATCTGTAAAATAGGAATAAATACTCATATTCTTTCATCTTTTGTTTATCAAGAAAAATATATGGAACAGTGCTATGTTTTGTTGTATCTTATAAATGAAATGCTGATGCCTACTGGGGTCCCTGGGCACTATTGCTATATATATAAATTCATAGCTATGATTGTCACAGAATGAGAGTATTGACTGCAGGTGAAGTATAGGTAGCCAAAGCAGATTAACTCTCAATTAGCAACGATCCCATTTTCCTGTTCATTGTAAGAAGAAGGAAGTACAGAGAAAAAGAGAAAACATAAGACACATAAAATGAATCATTTTTAAAGGAAATGGGTTTGAATTTTGAATTTTTCTCCACAATGCATCAGCAGCCTGTCTGAAGCATATTTTTTTTTCCTTCTTTACCCATCTTTTCAGGTAATTTCTTGCCAGTGAAAGATATAGGATTGACATTCTTAAATCTCCCTCTTATCCACAGGAAAGATAAAGCATAGTCAAAAAATATGTAGGTTTCTTCAGGACAACATAATTTCAATTGATCTGAAGGGACACCTCTACAGGAGGGAAAAGCAGTTTAGACACAATTCTCATTTTATCCTTGGCCTTGATGCTGAAAGTATTATCCTTAGAGTTGAGTGGGGTACTTTGGTTTAAGTATAATATGGACACCCATTCTCTCTGCTGCTATTATCCAACTCATTTCACATGGAGCAGTGTACAGTCATCTGAAAACCTCTTTCAGTCATTTCCAGACAGAATACAGTTGTAAGTTCATTACAGCCTGAAACAGTAAACCCTGATTTAAAGGACTACATAGGCCAGCACCAGTTTCCCAAAGCCATCCAACCATCGGTAACACTACTGCCTTTCCCCAGCCTTCCTCTGTGAGCTATTTTCTGAGGGGCAAAGGCAAAATTTGTTTGGTTTTTTTTGTGGCCACTAGCCCTCACTGCTGTCAGTATAATATGGTCACTACATTCCCAAAGACAATATTACTGCAAATCATCTCAAATGTGCTGCAGGCAGTAGAATGATCCCATAATCAAAGAAGCTAGGTCTTTGAGGACAAGTTTAATTACTTTAATCTATACAGCCTGGAAAACATAACGGTTAATGGGGTAATCTACTGAAGTATGTGGAATTTTAAGTAGCATAGACTATGCCATTGTATGACACTACTCTCAGCACAGCAGAGATGATGAAACCAAGAGCATAAATGGTGACTGAAGAAAGTCTTAGATGTTCATAAATCAATAATTGATAAAATGTACTCTTGTGTACCTAAGTAGAATTTTATGTTGCAGGTAGAATAAACTGATTACATGATAGTAGAGTGCTCAGTGGAATTATGGAATGAGCTTCATTCATTCATTCTAATTGCTTCATATTTGTATACAAATGGCTGAAATGGTTCTATCAGTTTTGTAGTCTATAATACTGCAAGAAAATCCTGTCCTTTGAGTCCACAGATGAAAGCTGTGATATTTTCTCAGCATGGGACTCTGTGTTCCTGTAAAAGCTGAACATCAGCAGATACATAGAGGCTGATGTTCTCAATGCATCTGGCCATTAAAGATTTCAAAGCACTTTTCTCATGGGTAGATGTGCTAACCCCATGGCCCTGGCTAGTTTCCAACCTGAGTAACAAGCCACCTGGGCCAGATGCTGAGGGAACTTAAGGACAAAGTCACTGGGCTGCTGACAGAAATGTACAATCTCTCATTAACATCATCCACTGGAGATGTTTTACCTGTCTTTTAAAAAGACTTTAGGGATGATCCTGGGATTACACACAAATGAGCCTCACTTCAGCAAAAGGACTGCATTGATAATTGAAAGTGGAATTATAAAAACAATCCTAGATAAGCATGATATGTTACAGACAAAGAAATGTGTTTTGTGTAAAAGAAAATCAAACTTCCTTAATTTACTAGAATTCTTTGAATGTGTCAAATAAATATTGCATAAAGGAGAACTGCTTGACAATCTATTAAGATTTTCATGAAGCTTTTGAAAAATTGTCTCACAAAAAGCTGTTAAGGATGTTAAGCCATCCTGGAATAAAAAGGAAAACATATTATAATGGGGCTAAGACTGGCTAAGAAACAGAAAACAGAAATGAACTAGATATGTACCCAGTTTTTTTCTAGTTTTAGTGTGCTTTCCTTTTGTTTTCTTCTGTCTCATGGTTTCTAAGTGAGAAAATAATTTGTTGATACTTTCTGTGGCAAGAAATTTAAATTATACATTATTATAATATTTGTGAGATGGATAAATGTGTACATTTCAATGAAGTAAAGGTATCTTTTAAAAAGGAAGTTAGTCAACTGTGATAATGCACAATGGTCAGTAGTCACAGTATTATAAGTTCGCTTCCAATTAGAAGCTAGACATAGACAAGAGTACACTGTTAGATGACTCACGTGACCCTGTACAAGTTTCTGGTTTGCAAAAGTGAGTGACAATCTGAGGTTATGTGCTAGGCTGGGAGACACAAGTCCTTTTGGAGAGCTGTGGGATGTTTCTCAAAGATTAACTTTTCACCAGGTTTTATATGTCAGGTGTATTCTCCCTCCATACTACACCTCTTTGTCTAGAAATGGATGTAGATTAATCTTGTAAGTTATTTCACATTTTTTGTTTGTTCACTTTTTGGTTTAGTTCATATTTCATTGCTTATCTCAAGGCCCTTTCCAGTACTTTGCAAAGTAGAATTCCATTATGTGTGTCTGCAGCTATCTTTGTTTTCTCTTCCCATGTGCCTACACTGTGTTATCTATCTGATCATTTGTGAAGTAGTTCTCACAAAAATGAAAGTCCACAGAGCACAGGAATAGAAGGATGACATGGTTTCTGTCACTGCAAAGAGAAAACATTACAGTGATATTTTAAATCTTTTTTACACCTTGTAGATCTTCATTTTCCCCTTTAAAACATGTGCTAAACAGCATTGCTAAAAACATATGCTTCTGTGTCAAACATTTCACTTTTTCAGAAATCTAGAGGCAGCTGAAGAATTCTCACTGTGAAAGTGACTTCAGCAATTGTCCTTGTCACTTTTAGTTGGAAACATGTTACTTTTTGGTGTAAGTGTGGATAACTAATATACAGATAACTAATATGTGGCAGTGTTAATTTCCCCTGCCATTCAGTGTACATATGTCCTGAGTGACCATTCTTAAGTAGCTTGATGAAAATGTTCTGAATCTCTTTTCAAAGTGTCCTATGCTCCTGTAGGTCTATTATTTGCAATGGCACAGATTTAATCTGCTAATTAAAAATGGGAATGGTCAGCATGAGTGTAATGGGTTGGGGCAAACCCCCTCCCCACCACACGCAGAAATAATGACTCAGACAAACAGATTGCAAAAGTGATGGAAAGTTTAAATAGAGAACAGTGAGTGCGTGCAAAGAACTAGAAACACAGTGACAAGAAGAACCCCAAAACAAACACAGAAAGATCCCATCCCCACCTGAGGGTGCACCCAAAACCCCCAGGGCTCCTCCTTTCCCCCCCCCCCCCACTGCTAGGCTAGTCTCAGCTGGCCAGATCTGATACTGCCCATCCCCCTGTGGCCTTGGGCCTAACCAGGCCCATGGCTGGGAGATCTCTCCCCCACTTACCAGGTGGCGGAGAGGAAGGAAAGAGGAAGTGCCAGACCCCGCCGTAAAACTTATAGTGGTGCAAGGGATTGTGGTAGGAAATAACCTAATTTCCTGTGTCCACCCACTGGGCTGGAATTCTGGACACAGGAAACACCCTTGTAGCAGAGGGCACCCAGCCCAAACTACGACAATGAGGTAAGACATCACCAGTACCTTGTTTCTTGTTCACTGCTTCTTGCAGTGTGTCACATCAGAGGGCTGCAGATGAGTTACAGAATCTGAGGTCCTTATGTTTAACCATTGCAAAAGCACAATTCCAGTATTTGTTCCTTTGGGGATACATCCCCTGCATTTTATCTGCCATATAGACGGTCTCACTCACATTACAGTGCTCCAGCCAGTCTAGCTGCAAATCTTTCTGTGCCAGTCGTGCTCTAGTTCAAAGGATCACAGGATATTAGGGGTTGGAAGGAAACTCTGAAGATCATCAAGTCCACCCCCCATCCTGCCAGAGCAGGACCATAGAGTCTATGGCAGGTCACACAGGAATGCATCCAGATGGGTCTTGAAAGTCTTCAGAGAAGGAGACCCCACAACCTCTCTGGAAAGCCCATCCAGTGTTCACAGTGAAATTTCTCCTCATGTTGAGGTGGAACCTCCTGCACTGTAGTTTATATCCATTACCTCTGTTTCTATCACAGGGTGCAATTGAGAAGAGCCTGTCCCCTCACTCTTGACACCCAGCCCTCACAGATATTTATAAATGTGTATTAAATCCCCCCTCAATCTTCTCTTCTCCAAACTAAAAAGTCCCAAGTCCCTCAGTCTCTCCTCGTAGGGCACATGCTCCAGTCACTTCATCATCCTTGTAGCCTTCTGTTGTACTCTCTCAAGTAGATCCCTGTCCATCTTGAATTGGGGAGCCCAAAACTGGATGTAATATTTCATGTGAGGTCTCACCAGGGCAGAGTAGAGGGGGAGGAGAACCTTCCTCAGTTTGCTGGACACACTCCTCTTCATGCACCACAGGATCCTATTGGCCTTCTTGGCCACAAGTGCACAGTGCTGACCCATGAATAACTTATTATCCACCACGACTCCTGGGTCCTTCACCACAGGGCTGCTCCCTAGCAAATCACCTCCTAACCTGTACTGGTGCAGTCATTCTCAGATGCAGGACTCTGCTCTTATCCTCATTGAACCTCATTAGGTTCCTCTCTGCCCAGATCTCCAGTCTGTCCAAGTCTCACAAAATGGCCATACAGCCTCAAGGTGTATCAGCCAAGCCTCCCTGTTTGGTATCATCAGCAAACTTGCTGAGCAGACACCGTGTCCCCTCATCAATATCATTGATGAAGATGTTGAGCAGGACCAGACACAGCACTGATCCACTAGGCACAGCTCTCCATCTGGACTTGGCACCATTGACTACCACTCTATGGACTCTATTTTGTAACCAGTTCCTAATCCATCTCACTGCCCGTTCTTCTATCCCATACTCCCTGAGCTTGCTCACAAGGATATTATGGGAGACCATGTCAAAAGCTTTACTAAGGTCAAGGTAGAGTACATCCACTGGTCTCCCTGAATCTGTTCCTGAATCCATTCTGTTATGACATCATAGAAGACTACCAGATTAGTCAAGCATACCTAGAAAACCTCCTCTCATTTAATTTCTTTCATTCCTTCTCTTGACATGTTTTTGGTGTGTTTTTGTTTTTTTTTTTTGGTAGTTGTTTGGGTTTGTGTTTTTTTGGGTTGGTTGGTTGGTTTGGGTATTTTGGTTTTGTGTGTATGCAGTTTTGTTTTGTTTTGGATTGGTTTTGGTTTTGTTAGTTTTTTCTCCTGGTGAAGTGGCCTGGGGGACGTCATGTTTTCTAATGGGACCTTACTTGAAGGCAAGAACCAACAGGGAAAAAGGTTCTAGGAAGGGAGTTGGCAGGTCTCATTGACAGGGCTTTAAAATAGATTTGAAGGGGGAAGAGGCTGAAACCAGTCTGTCCTGGAAGAAGACTTAACAAGCCAGCTAAACCTGTTTGAAACACTGCCCTCTCTCCCCACTCTCTGTTGCAGGGTCTGCACTGACGTCAAGGAGTAAATAAGCAGGTGCAGTTAAGGCTACCTAGAGGGGGTGGAATCTGGACCCCGAGCCTCACATTTCAGAGAGGCAACTGCATGTGTCAGAAGTAATGAGAGAAGGCATGTGCAGTTTTGCTCACGTTGCTCAGCCTGGAGAAGAGGAGGCTCAGAGGAGACCTTTTTACTCTCTATAACTACATGAAGGGAGGTTGTAGCCTGTTTGGGTTTGGTCTCTTCTCCCAGGTGGCCACCAACAGAACAAGAGGACACAGTCTCAAGCTGCATCAGAGGAGGTTTAGGCTGGATGTTAGGAAGAAGTTCTTCACAGAGTGATTGTCCATTGGAATGGGCTGCCCAGGGAGGTGGTGGAGTCACCATCACTGGAGGTGTTTAGGAAGAGACTGGATGGGGTGCTTGGTGCCATGGTTTAGTTGATTATATAGTATTGGATGATAGGTTGGACTTGATGATCTCAAAGGTCTTTTACAACGTGGTTAGGTCTATTCTACTTTATTCTAGCCTAGTCTAGTCTATTCTTTTGAACTGACTGGTGGGATTCAAGTAGCTAATGTGCCATTGGACCATTCAGTTTTCAAAAGGGAATTTATAGGGGAAGATTTCAAGAGCCCACATGCTTATTGTTCATTGTTCTTGTCTCTTATCTTCTCCTCCTCCCCCCGATTCGTTACTGGGATTCAAGGTGGCAACAAGCACCTACTTGCTTCTGTCTTCAGGGCAATTAGCTTCTTTTGTCCTAGCAGCATAGTGCCTAGATCTTCAGTACAGCAGCATGTCTCCTCTCTCTCACTTCCCTTAATTTTGGATACTAACGTTGGATTATTTCTGCCCTTTAGATTACAACTATGAACTCATAGCATTGCTTCATCCTGCCAAGGTTTTGGTATTTAATGGCTTGGCGGTTTGTCAGTAACTTATGCTAATTTACCTGGTGATTTCTGAGGTTTATAGCTTGTTTACCTGTTGATTAGCTCCGTCATGAACCCGAGGTGGTCCGTCTCATCACCTCGGGATAACATTGCTGTTTGTTTTCACATATATAAGAAATTTCCAGTTTGTTTCTCTGTATTCTAATTTTTGATTTTTCTAGACTGTTATTCCACTGTTCTTTAGCATCCTATCATGTGTAATTAACCTATCATCAACCAGGCAAATGAGCCTGGATCAAATTGACTTGAAGAAATAATTTTGGATATTTAATAATTCATATTAATATTTTATCATATTTGTGGCTTATGAATTTGATATAAAACTAAATCAGACTCACATGACTGAAGTACCATAATTGATGGCTACAGGCTCTTCAGGAGAGGCAGGTGAGGGAGAAGGGGTGGATGGGAGGCCTCATACACGAGGGAAGATCTAGACGCCATGGAATTAGGGATTAAAGATAATGATGTTGAGTGTCTGTGGGTGAGAATTAGAGGGAAAGCAAACAAGGCTGACAACCTGGTTTAAGTCTGTTATAGACCACCCAACCAGGATGAAGACTTTGATTAATTATATTATAGGCAGCTAGAGGCTGTCTCAAGATCACAGATGTCATTCTTATGGGCAATTTTAACTTGCCTGATATCTGCTGGGAACTTAACACAGAAGAGAGGAGTCAGTCTAGAAGGTTCTGAGAGTGTATGGAGGATAGCTTATTATCACAGCTGCTGGGTGAACCCACAAGGGCTAAGGCTTTGCTTGACCTTTTTACAGAAAAAAGGGCTGGTGGGAGATGTGGTGGTTGAAGGCTGCCTAGGGACCAGTGACCATGAGACAACTGACTTTTCAATATGCAGTCAAGCTAAGAAGGGCATCAACAAAACCTCCACCTTGGACTTCCAGAGAGAGGACTTAAGTTTAATTAAGGAAATAATTCAGAAGGTACCTTGGGAGCCAGACCTTAAAAACAAAGGGATGCAGGAGGGCTGGACCTACTTCAGGAAAGAAATCTTTAAGGTGCAGGAACAGGCTGTCCCCATGTGCCAGAAGATGAGCCGCTGGGGTAGAAGGGCAGCCTGGATGTGCAATGAACTTCTGAATGAAGTAAGGGATAAAAAGAGGTGTATCATCTTTGGAAGATAGGAGAGGTTACCCATGAAATGTTTAAGGATGTTGCTAGGTCATGTAGGAAAAAACATAGAGGCAGAAGCCCGTTTAGAGCTTAGACTGGCCACTGCTTTGAAGAACAAGAAAAAATGCTTTTACAAATATATTAATGACAAAAGGAGGGGTATGGACAACCTCCATTCCTCAGAGGGCATGGAGGGAAATAATGTAACTAAAGATGAGGAAAAGGCAGAGGTACCTAACAACTTCATTGCCTCAATTTTTGATAGCAAGATAGGTTTTCCTCTGGAGCTGGTAGAGGAGTCAGGGAGCAATATAGCTCCCCTGTAATATATGAGGAAGTAGGTACAGACCTGCTCAGCCCCTTGGATCCCCACAAGTCCATGGGACCAGATGGGATCCATCCTAGAGTGCTGCGAGAGCTGGCATATGAGCTGGCCAAGCTACACTCTATCATGTTTCAACAGTCCTGGCTCACTGGAGAGGTCCCTGATGACTGGAAGCTGGCCAGTGTGACACCCATCCACAAGAAGGGCCAGAAGGACGAACCAGAGAATTACATGAGGTCAGCCTGACCTCAGTGCCAAGCAAGATTATGGAACAGGTCATCTTCTCAGGATCTCAGGTAGTGATAGGACTAGGAGGAATGGAGTGATGATGGAGGTGGGGAGATTCAGGCTAGATGTGAGGAGGAGGTTCTTCACCATGAGAGTGGTGAAACCCTGGAATGGGTTGTCCAGGGGGGTGGTCGAGGCCCCGTCCCTGGAGGTGTTTAAGAGCAGGCTGGATGAGGCTCTGGTCAGCCTGATGTAGTGTGGGGTGTCCCTGCCCATGGCAGGGGAGTTGGAACTAGATGATCCTTGTGGTCCCTTCCAACCCTGAATGAAACTATGAAACTATGAAACTATCTTGAGTGCAATCACACAGCACTTACGGGATGGCCAAGGGATCAGGCCCAGCCAACATGGATTTAGCAAGGTCAGGTCCTGCCTGACCAATCTGATCTCCTTCTATGATCATGTGACCCACCTGGAGAATGTGGAAAAGGCTGTGGATGTACTCTACCTGGACTTCAGCAAGGCCTTTGACACTGTCTCCTAGAGCAAACTCCCAGACAAGTTTTCAGCCCATGGCTTGGACAGCAACATTCTACATTTTCTTAAGAACCGCCTTGAGGGACATACCTAGAGAGTGGTAGTGCCACATCCAGCTGGCAGCCAGTCAATAGTGGTGTCCCCCAGGCATTAGTGCTGGGCCTGATCCTGTTCAATATCTTTATTGATGGTCTGGATGAGGGGATTGAGTCCATTACAAGTAAATTTGTAGAATACACCAAGCTGGGGGGAGATGTTGATCTGTTAGAGGGTAGAAGAGCTCTGCAGAGGGATCTTGACAGGCTGGACAGATGGGCAGAGTCCAATGGCATGAGATTTAACATATCCAAGTGCCAGGTTCCACTCATTGGATGCAACAACCCGATGCAGTGCTACATGCTGGGGTCAGAGTGACTGGAGAGAAGCCAGTCAGAAAGGCATCTGGGGTTACTGGTTGACATTAGGCTGAACATGAGCCAGCAGTGTGCTCAGGTGGCCAAGAAGGCCAATGGCATCCTGGCCTGCATCAGGAACAGTGTGGCCAGCAGGAGCTGAGAAGTCATTGTGTCCCTGTACTCATCACTGCTTAGGCCGCACCTTGAGTTCTGTGTCCAGTTCTGTGCCCCTCAGTTTAGGAAAGATGTTGACTTGCTGGAATATTTCCAGACAAGGACAACAGAGCTGGTGAGGGCAGCTCAGAGGAGACCTTATTGCTCTCTACAACTACCTGAAGGGAGGTTGTAGCCGGGTGGGGTTGGTGTCATCTCCCAGGCAGCCAGCACCGGAACAAGAGGACACAGTCTCAAGTTGCACCAGGGGATGTTTAGGCTGGATGTTAGGAAAAAATTCTTATCAACAAGAGTGATTTGCCATTGGAATGTGCTGCCCAGGTAGGTGGTGGAATCACCATCACTGGAAGTGTTTAAGAAGAGACTGGATGAGACACTTGGTGCCATGATTTAGTTGATTAGATGGTGTTGGGTGATAGGTTGGATTTGATGATCTTGAAGGTCTTTTCCAACCTGATTAATTCTATTCTATTTATATTTTAATTTCATAATTTTATTATATCCTTTTCATGTCCAGTCTCAGTTTCTGTGGAAATGGTTGTTGCACTCCTCCCCAAGCTTCCTTTTTTAACCTCCTTTTAAAAAGCTGTGCCTAATCTGAACCTCATGAATTTTTGTGTTGCAGGAAATAAACTGGAGGTAGGTTCTATGGCTGTACCAGGTATTTCAAAGGGAATGTTAACAGAAACATGCAGACAAAATTCAGGATAGGCTGACTTTCTCAAAAGAGACATCCACCCTGCCTTTCAAACTAGGAAAGAGGATAGAACCTGAAGATTGAAAGTTATCATGTTGCCAAAAAGGACCCACTTGAGGGGGACCATAATGCTGAGCACTTGGTTCTCTTCATTCAATTACAGGTGCCTAATCAATCAGGACATCATTACCAGATGCCTCTGGCAGGTCTACAGTAACATGTCTGAGAAAAATGCCATATATTGACCTGTATGGGAGACTCAAAACTTGACCTTTTCTACTTCATGATAAGCTGTCACATCAGATGGTGATATTATCCCACTATTGCTTCTGATGCTGGATCACTATAGTTCTCTGTAGAAATGCAATTTTTTTTCCCCTTTTTCCTTAACCTACAACCTTTCTTCTATATACTGCTTTTGCAACAAGTTTTAATTCCCATCTTGGTTTTAGGTGCATTTGTGGTGACTCCAAGTATGTGTATAGATGTATGAGAATAGATGTATGCACCCAAAGGGGTGGGCCTGCATTTGTCCTGTGCACAAAGAAACCCAGATACCTCGTTTTGGTGGTTTGGTTTTTTGTTTTGGTTGGCTGGTTGGTTTTGTTGGGCATTCTTTTTGTGTGTGTGATATGCGTAATAAACATTTTACAGATATCTAAATAGATACAAGCACAAAGTGGTTCTGATCACAACTTGTTTAAGATAATGCCTGACAGAAGGTCAAGGCAGCAGTAAAACTGTGGGAGAAGAGAGAGTAAGGAGTATGGAAATCGAATTATACTGGGGACTATAGTTCTTTCTATCCTTAATGGAAGGGGTTTATTTGAGTTACAAGGTCTTAAATTGTTTCTGGACAGGTGCTTAGAAATACCTTTATTAGAATAACCTTTATTAGAATAAACCAAACCAGGTTGGAAGAGACCTTCAAGATCATCGTGTCCAACCCATCAACCAATCCAACCCACCCAAACAGCTAACCCATGGCACTAAGCAACCCATCAAGTCTCCTCCTGAACACCTTCAATGACGGCGACTCCACCACCTCCCTGGGCAGCCCATTCCATAGCGCAATCACTCTTTCTGTATAGAACTTCTTCCTAACATCCAACCTGAACCTCCCCTGGCGCAGCCTGAGACTGTGTCCCCTTGTGCTGGTACTGGCTGCCTGGGAGAAGAGACCATCATCCATCTGTCAACAACCTCCCTTCAGGTAGTTGTAGAGGGTGATAAGGTCACCCCTGAGTCTCCTCTTCTCCAGGCTGAGCAACCCCAGCTCCCTCAGTCTTTCCTCATAGGGTTTGTGTTCCAAACCCCTCACCAACTTTGTTGCTCTTCTCTGGACTCGTTCCAGCAAGTCAACATCCTTCCTAAACTGAGGGGCCCAGAACTGGACACAGTACTCGAGGTGCGGCCCGTCAACATATGTAGGTAATGCTCACTTTGTTGTTGATGCTTAAATTCCTTTATAAAGCTAGGATGAGTTTGCTGATAAATATATTTCTCTGTGATTACAAAATCTTAATGCGTGATCCAAGATCCCCATGTCTTATTTACCACCCCCATACCCAGACACACCCCACCCCTGCACCAAGAGGGATCAGATTCTTGGTGAGGGACTGAGGGATGTTGCCATCTAGTGGGCATTTATCAGGCAGAAAAACAGACTTCATATCCACGGCAACAAAGAAAATTCTGCCTCAAATCAGCGAGTGTGGAGGCACTTTTGAGCAAAATGGGAGAGGAAAAATCTGTCTCTCAGGCTAGTTTTCTTTCAGAGTACACAGAACAATTTCCTACTCGTTCAGCTTCATGTGACACGATGTATTTAGAGGAAGGAATACTCTCTCTGCAAAGAAACACTGATGCTTTGTCTGTCCCTGGTGTTATGTGTCAGGACCCTAACATACTTCCCCTTTGCTGTGCCTGGGCAGGAGTGCACATACATGGCTACAAAAGTGATGAAGAGTGACATATATTCTCCCTCTGCTTCCAAATTCTTTTTCCTTTATCAACAGCAGAAAGAGGCAGACAACTTTTCTATTGTTGCAGTTGATCGCTTAAGCATTTGCATTTTTCATGAGGGGACTAAAACAAAAAAAAAAAAAAAAAAAAGGTTAGTTGTGAACAGGCAGGTGGCACAATCTTACCTGTCAGCCCTACAGAAATAAAGAATTAAACAGCAATAATAATCATCCTTTTCCTTCTTTATAACTCTCTCTTTGCAACTGTTGTGATGGAATCAGTGTCAAGGCTGCAAGGTTCCAGGCCCTGGGAGCACTCAAGTGAGGCAATACCCTCCTGCTCCAGTCTGCCTCATATTAATGAGCTGCTTGACTGGGATGTGATGCTGGCCAAGCAGCAGCTGCTTGGAGCTCATTGTTAGGTAGAATTAGCACAAAGTTTATTCTTAGCTCTTCCTCTCAGCTCCAGTAACATGTTCAACAGCTTGTGCATTTTGTAATGCCTCTTTTCATCACCATGGTAACTGTTAAAACTTAAGGTGTGTACAACTTGCACACTCTTAATGCTGCAGGCTGCTGACAAAATTAAATCCTTGGTCTGGACAGCTTCTCACTGCTGTTGATTCAAAAGGCCACAGTGTACTGGAAAGGCAACTGGGACCATGTGTTTTCCAAGTATTTAGGTTAGGCACTAGAGTGTGATTCAGTGTTTAAGAGAGATTGTGAATCTTACTTTTCTATCTAGCTAGTCATTTGAGCTGGGGTAGAGGATCTATCAATTCTGGCTCAGTTGCTTTTCCTCTTCATGTTGTCCTGAACTGGCTTTGTCAGAGGCCATGTGTATTGCTGCCTCATAAAATGTAGCCTCAACTAGTTCACTAGTGGAAAGGTAATGTGGAGGGCAGTAAGAGATGCATGATCATAGGTAGATCAATAAGATGTAGCTTGGTACTGAGAAACTAAAGACTTCTACCAAATGGCAGATTAAGGAGCCATTTCCCCCTTGAAAGAACTTGTTTTCATACCTGAATTACTCACTACAAGCAGTTTGATTTCTCATTCATGTGGTGGTTATAGGAGTATACCGAAAAAAAAAAAAAAAAACAAAAAGGAAAGAAAATAACAAAGGAAAAAAATACTTCTTGGGGGCTGAACCCTCAAAATGTTCCTTGAGTAAAGTGTCATTGAACGCCTATATAGGTTTTTATCACCACTGTGGGCAGATCCAGCCCAAGTTTGGCTGAAAGATTTGCCCCAGCCAGGGAGTATTGCCTGCTAAAGCAGACCCTGTTTTGAAATCTTTTGAATCTTTTGAAATTTTACTAACACAGATATTTTTCCTTTCTACAAAACAAGTTAACTGTGAATCAAATACTGTAGCCACTAATATTTGACCCTATGGAGAGATCCTACAGAAAGAAAAATATTTGAAGCCAATAGGGGCTTACAGAAATTAAATTAGATTCTATAGAAATTACTCTAAATAGCAACTTAATTTAATAAAAGATGCTCCCCGTTCTGTAGAATTTTCATGTCATATGATAAATTTGAAGGGAGAATAATATCCCTGCAAATAGAATTGTTCAGATTGGTTTAAAAATCCTATGGAAAGCTTATTTCTCTATCTTAATTTTTCTAAGACTTTTCATTTGCACCAATGGCTTGAAATAAATCTCAAAGCATTTTGCAAAGAAAGAGCATGACTCTCTAGTGATCACACAGCCCATCTAGTGACATTTTCCATGTTTGCAAAAATAAATCCATGTATTCCTGTATTCTGAAGTCACTTTTTCAAACAGGATGCTTGTAGCATCTGGAGCTCTTCCATTCTATTTTGGGGAAAGAATGAAAAATGTCCTAAACACCTCCTTTTTCTCCCTCTCCTTCCAGATACATAATCTTTCCAGAAAGAAGAGAGGGTGAGTAGTTTTAAGCTTTTTCTTCAATATGACTTCAGGTCAGTTGTATGTCCTACAACCTGCAGAGATTTGGAGCTGATTGTGTTACAACTGCAAAATGAATCCTTGGTGGGATTTTGTTTTTTTTTTTTCGGTTCATTGGTTGGTTGGGGTTTTTTGTGGGTTTTGTTTGCTTGTTTTGGTTTTGGTCTTAAATGCATTCATCAGATTATTATTATTTTTGTATTCCTAAATGATCAAATTGCATGGAAACAGAGAGAACAGATTGAACAAGTGCATTGCTATCTGCATGCCTTTTCATTTCCTTCACTTTTGTTTGTTTGTTTATATGTTTAGCATTTTTTTTTCTTTTTAGTTGTGTACTAGAACCTGTTAAAAATGTTTGTGTTTGGTGTCTGTGTTATATTCAGTGTCATCTCATGCTGCTGTATATTTGGTGGTTAGAAATCTTTTCCATTATATATTGAAAAGAACAGATTTCTTCCTGTCTAAAATAATCAACCAGCTACAAGAAAGCAATGGCTACATTGTAGTTTTCTGTTTTGCTGCATGCTTAAAATACTGGTGCTCTAAGAAAGCTGCAGGTAATGCTGAAGCACAGTTGTTTCTGCTAGAAATTTTAAACTGAACTTTTATCCAGGAAATACCAGCATACCTATGTTTACTTCAGTATAATTATTTTGTTGACACTATGAGTCTATTTGTTTACTATTTTATGAGGGTTTTGTTGTTTTTTTCCCTTCCTCCCCACTCCTCTTGAGCATGAATGAGCTTAGAGCAAGATGAATCTCCTGTTAGGAAACAGTGGGGTGCTACTGTAACATGTACCATACAGTACTGGGAGGAGGGGGAATCTGCTCTGTTTATCATACCCAGAAGGATCATCTGGTGGTAAGATGCTATAGAAAGCACGCCAAGGATTATTAAAGACAATACTATAAAGCTAAAGAGATGTTAACAGTGATCGCAAATGTCAGCTTAGTCTGTTTGGGGGATGTCACAAAGAGAGACAGAAGGAAAACTGCACTGACAGAAAAATATTCTAAAAAAACCCTTTTAGTGTACTTTTTAGTTTGTTTGGGATTTTGGTTCACCCAACAAGTCCCTATACAGTCCAGAATATTCCTTCTGCTCTCTGTGTTCCTACAATATAGTCCAAGATCACTGCATGTAGAATTGGATCCTGAGCTATACACATGGTGTCTGCTGAGTGGTAACACCTGAGCTGGTAACTGATCAAGCATCCCTCCAGACAGGACATCCTTTCATGTACATGATGCGTTGGGGAATCGATTCCCTGAAAAATAGTTGTATTTCCTAAAAATTCACTTATGAACTTTAATATAAATTTTAATCTCCCACAGTTAACTGAAAGGTCCAAATGTTTGAAAAGGAGACAGGAATTAAGACTCAAGACAGAAGGATCATGATCACAGAAGTTTTGTTTCTGTAGGAAATAGCACTCTTGTTATTGTTGTTATGTTGTTGTTGTTGTTGTTGTTTTAAAAGGATTCTTGAACTTTTGGGCCCAATCCTATTCAATATCTTTATTGATGGTCTAGATGAGGGGATTGAGTAAGTTTGCAGATGACATCAAGTTGGGAGCAGATGTTGATCTGTTAAAGGGTAGAAGGGCTCTGCAGAGGAACCTTGACAGGCTGGACAGATGGGCAGAGTCCAGCAGGATGGCATCTAACAAGTCCAAGTGCCAGGTGCTGCACTTTGGCTACAACACCTGATGCAGTGCTACAGGCTGGGGACAGAGAGTGGCTGGAGAGCAGCCAGGCCGAAAAGGACATGGGGATATTCGTTGACAGTAGGCTGAAGATGAGCCAGCATTGTGCTCAGGTGGCCAAGAAAGCCAATGGCATACTGGCCTGCATCAGGAATAGTGTGGCCAGCACAACAAGGGAAATTGTTCTTCCCCTGCACTCAGTACTGGTTAGGGCACACCTTGAGTACTGTGGCCAGTTCTGGGCTCCTCAGTTTAAGAAGGACATTAAGATACTTGAACATGTCCAGAGAAGGGCAACAAGGCTGATGAGAGGTCTCAAGCACAAGCCCTACAAGGAGAGGCTGAGGGAGCTTGGGGTTGCTTAGCCTGGAGAAGAGGAGGCTCAGGGGAGACCTTACTGCTCTCTACAACTACCTGAAAGGAGGTTGTAAACAGGTGGGGGTTGGTCTTTTCTCACAGGCAACCAACACCAAAATAAGAGGATACAGTCTCAAGTAGAACCAGGGGAAGTTCAGGCTCACGGTGAGGAGAAAACTCTTTAAAGAAAGAGTGATTGGCCCTTGGAGTGTGCTGCCCAGGGAGGTGTTGGAGTCACCATTCCTGGAGGTGTTCAGAAAAGGATTGGATGTGGCACTTGAAGCCACGGTTTAGTTAGTTATGAGGTGTTGGATGATACGTTGGACTTCATGATCTCTGAGGTCTTTTCCAGCCTTGTTGATTCTATGATTCACTGGTAAATGTTAAGAATCACAGAACTGCATCCTCACCTCTTATGCAGTTGAAAGGCAACAATAGCAAAGGTCAAAGGCATCCTTGAAATGTTATGGGTTGCTAATATCTGCTCAGTTTTCATGCTACTTGGCAGAGAGAAGTATAAATCATTCAGGTTACAAAACAAGCACCATGGACAGCATTGAAATTGATAAGACTGTGACTGAAAACAAGTCCTCCCTGTTGTGAGAGTCTAATAAGTTTGTCTCTCTCTATGTAAGTCAACAAAGATAAAGTGATAGCAGAGCCACTGGAAAGAAGGTGGAAAGAATCCTGTCCACCAATCCTGGATGCAAATCAGCTTGTGATTGCATCGTGATAACATGGGACTACAACAATGGACCCAAGGACCCAGCCATCACACCTTTAGGGCAAGATAATCTCCACCTGTTTCCTGAGCTTTGTCTGGATGGAGACGGGGTAGACAGAGATTTCCCCCCCCCCCTCCAGCCAGGTTCTTGCCCAACACACACAGATTTCCTGCCACGGGAATTCCTGAGGGACAATATTTGACTACATACCAACACCTGCCTGAGGACTAAAAAACTGTATAAAAGACTTGAGCAACTACTGGTTTGTAGAGAGAAACAGAGAGAGAAACAGAGGAGAGAAACAGAGGAGAAAAACGGGGAGAAAAACGGAGATGAAGGAAAACACAGGAGACGGGCCAGGTCGCTGAGAAGAGAAAGCCGGGACGATGCTGCTCTGGAGAAAAGAAGCTGCCCGGAGGACCACAGCTCCAGCCAAATCCTCAGCACCCCTTCTCTACAGACCCAGGCTGCCCAGAGGAGCCTCAGCACTGTTTCTGTATCAACCCAACATCTCCCCAGAGGACCACAGCTGTTCTCCAGCAAAAGCCTCACCAGCGTTTCTCTACAAACCCAACACCTCCTGCAGCACCTTTCCTCCACAGACTTTAACTGTCTTGGGGGGGATGAGGGGCGTGGCAATATAATTCCTTTCCTCTTCTCCCTCTCTCTATCTCTCATCCCTCTCTCTCTCTCTCTCTTTTCTCCCTCTCCCCTTTCTTATGTCCACTTTATTTATGTAATAAATAGTCTAGCTGTTGATACTTTGGCCTCGTTTGTGCCTTTAATTTCACAACACGGGAATATTTAAAAGAACTGTGTCTCCGGACCGAGACATCTAATGTCTCCGGACCGTGACATTTAACTGGCGTAGTCGGCAGGATTCCCGTGCAGTGAAAAGTATCACAGCAAAATTATTGCATTTCTGAGAACCCCGAAATGTGTGTGTGCGCCTGAGACGTACTTTTAGTACGAAGCGAGAGTGGAGTCCAGATTCGCGTTTCCACTCGCCCGCGAGGGAAGTGGCCGGAGAAGGACGAAGCGAAATTTTCAGAGAGACTGTGTGGGAGTTCTCAAAAGGTTTAAATGTGTGTGCTTTCTCAGGGAAGATTATCTGGGGTGTACACATAAGTAATGACTGCAGTGGCTTCCTGGAGACTGGCAGGCAACTTGGGAGAGAGATTAACCTTCAACTTGAGATTAGGACCAGCTCTTGTGTATCCATCTCCCTGGTTGAATGGTCACCTTCTTATTTATCATAGATATTCTATACACATTATGGGGACAGTTTGTTTCCATGGAAGTCAAAGAAATATAAGGACTATTCTGAACAGAGACTTACTTGCAGAGAATGGCAGGATGTACTGAGAAGCCAGTTTTATTTCTAGGTCTCTTGCACTGGCTCAGAGACCTCTAATCTATTTTTATTCAAAAGCTAGTTTAATGACTACTTTGGTTATCTGGTGATCATCTTTGGTCATCTTTTTTTTTGGTTTTTATGTGATCAGCAAAGTGAAAAAGACTTCTTCAAAACTCAGTTCAGAGCAAGTTTATACGTGCAGTTTCTCATCAGTTTCAGCTAATCTAAGTCTGAGTAGGTATTAAAAAGGTATCAACAAGCATTTACTTTATTTCCAACCAAGCATTAGCACCTCTTCCCCACGACAGTACTAGCACTTTTCCTAAATTTCCTAAGCATTTTTTTCCTTTCGTTAAGGTCTGGCTGACCACAATGACATCTGACTACAAGTGCTGTGCATGGAGGATAGCTGTCCCCTTTCATAACTGTAGTCTTAGTTTGACTAAAGCAACCACACCTTGATTTAAGTTAAACACCTAACCTAATTAGCATCCTAAAACTGGTGTGTATGACAGCTGAATACTCACTTATGTTATCATCTTTATTATTTTGTTATTGTCAAAGAATGCTTTCTTCTCAAGATGATCCCTAGGTTGTGGCAGCCCTAAACATTTTTACATGGCTACGCAGTGAACTAGATCAAAGAAGTTAGTCAATTAAAAAGCAGATTGTTCAAAAAGGGAAAAAAAAAAAAAAAAAAAAGTAAAAAAACCCAAAGTTTAAAAAAAGATGTATTTTTCAAGTGTACCCTTCTGGTTCACATTGATTATGCAAAGGTGTACAAGAAATGTAAAGGAACTGAGAAAAATCTGAACTGTGCTCATCATTTTGGTTGTTATGTAGATATGAGCTATTGCTTTATCATAGGAGTTCTTTACCACACTACATGCAGTGTGTCCTGTAATAGAAGAGACATGAGAAAGAGACCCCTACAGAAAGTTTAGCACCAGAAGAATTTTTAAAATAAGGCTTTGAAACTGGTTATGAATCTTTTATGGCCTCCCAAATGTTATAAAGGGCCCCAGAACTAAGCATCAGAATCACAACCACTGCATGGTTTTAATTAACTGAAACATGTACAATCCACTGAATATAAACACTCTATCTCTAAACGCTAATTGTTGCTATCGAACCCCCGTGCTTCCTACTGCAGTATAACCTGTACAAAGTCTAACTTACTAGTATACAAGAACCAATTGTGTATCTTCCTCAAGGGATATTTATCTTTACAACATGATTGCTAAGATAAATGCTGAAGTTTAAAAATTCAGAAGTGTTTACTTCAGGGCATTATGACAAGACAACAAAAACACAAACTTCGCTGAAGAAAAGCTTATGCATGTAAATTATGTAGACTCTTAATTGAAATATATTTCATAACAGATTTCATAGCCAGCAGATTATTTTTCAAAGTTTTTTTTTTTTTCTTCTTTCCTTAAATAGGAATTTGCAAAAGACACTTTTTTACTCTCTGTAGCTTTACGGAAATAGAGACAGAATTCTTGAACAAGAAAGCACAGTAGTTTTAGCCATAATACTCAACATAACAATTGGAGTTTTTCTGGGGGGGGGGGACAGGGAGTAAGACTGTATGCAAGATATGTGGTGCATCTAGCACCATTGACTTATTGCTCACTGGAATTGCTCACTGCTTTTTTTCATCTGAAGGAGAGCAATGCCACACAGCAGCTATTGTAGGAATAGCAACTACAGGAGACATTGTCTTCAGCAATGCAAAACCAGTGTGAAAGGCTTAGCCTTATTTTATTTTTATTTTTGATGTGTGGTTATTTGTTTTCTTCCTGAGGAATAAAGCACATATTTAGAATTCTCAGTGACTCCCATATTCCAATAGTAAAGTTCTGTGCTTGCTTCATGGCAGTACAATTCTCTTGAAGGTCAACTACCTGGGTCCAGTGGAAATATAACTGATTTGGCCTGTGAGATTAAAAGCACTGTCACAAGATGGATTATTTTACATAGCCTTGATATGCTTTCCATCTGCATTGCTGTTATCCTGTCTGTAACTTTGGCCTTTCATATTCAATCTGCAACTAAAAGGGCTAAAAATGAACTGTTCTGGTAGGCTCAGACTTACCAGTGCCTTGTCTGCTCTACTTTCCCCCATATAGGATAACAAAAGTAATTAAGAGGTTTCTTAAAATGTCCATTTGAGTTTCTGTGTAAACTGTACAGAGAAAAAGTGAAACCATACTTGGGAGTAGGTATGGGCCAGCATTTAACCAATAAACATCACCCAGAAAGTGAAGGCTATCCATTCTGTTTCTATAAATCAGGAAAAAACAGATCAGCAACTGTCCTTCAAGCAATTTATTTGAGAAGCTTTCTGCTTTTATAGCTGGCAGCAACCTCTCTTTCCAGAGGTGCTATTTAATATAGCCATTAAGTCACATCTGCAGTTTTAATTAGCATGTGTGTATTTCTGTTGTTTTTTTCTTTCCTTATGTAGCATAATAAGCACCAACATGAATCAGGCCCTTTAGTGTGAGCACATTTACTTTAAATACCACCAGACTGAATTCCTGTTCTCAGTAATTTCCCTATAGTTCTGCAGACTTCAGCAGGACCCCTCAGATTTAGACTCATCTCACTGAGAACAGAATTTAACTCAGGGTGTTTGAAAGCCTTGTTATCAGTGAAGCAGGCTATTGAGTTGCTTCACACTCTCATTTTTACCTTGTTAGTGGCAAGGTTATCTTTCAGGATAGTTTTTCCATTGCAAATGGTAGATCCCAGCACAGTGGTATGTGCTTTAAGCTGTTCTCACCAGTGCAGAAACAGAATAACAACAATAATAGTAATAAGTATTAACAATACTGAGGGCAAGAATAACATCAAAAGATCTGATTCAGAATAAATCTTAATAGCAATAAATCTTACAAAGATGCTCAAGATCACTTGTTATTTTGGATATGGAGAAAGTGAATGATAAGGAACTGAGTTTCCTGAAGCCACACTGAGAAAGGTTATGAAAGATGGGAAGAGAAACTTAATTTCCTTTCCTGTGCTCTGTTATAGGATGTCTCTGGCTCCTCAGTGGGTACAGTTTGGTTACTACTTACATTTTCATGATTCAAAGAATAAAACCACCAAATACAAACCAACAAGCAAAAACCCCTGAACCACAAAACAAAATCAACAAGAGGATAAACAACAAAGATTCTTAACTGACTCAGTGACGAATAGCACCAAATGCCTCAAATACTCTAGACAAGCATACTTCCCTAGCAGCTGATGTCTGTTGAGGGTATGGGTTTTCCTATTTTTGGATCAAAAGTGTATTCTTATTTCAGCTGGAGATAAACCTAGAAGTAGACTGAGTGGCAAATCCTCTTCCATGAAATGGAACCAATCTTTGTCAGCTGAAAATTTGATCAATTCAGTGTCATAAACTTATTTTCAGATATCGTCAAAAGAAAATCAGTATCTGTATTTTTGTTCCATAACACTTTCCTGTGGTGTACTAAGTATTTTCATCTGACTGTTTGTCTGTTTGATGCATCTGTCTGATATTATAATAAACAACAGTAGTAAAAAACCAAACCAAACCAAACCAAAACCCACACATCCATACATATCTTGGAAAACTAATGTTCATCTTTGTAAAAAAATACTACAAATTACTTTCAAAAAGAGAAAAAAAGAAGTGTCTGGAAATTTTTAACAGGAAAAATTTTTAATCTGAAAAAAAAGGTTAAAACAGTGTACTGATAATCTTTCAGAAACCACAGATTTAATTCACAGCACTTCTGATTTCATTAAGAACTGCAGCCATTTCCACTGGCAGCATAATTCTTGAGCTTGACAAAAACAGATGGGGAGGATGGTAGAAGTGGTAAACTTCAGAAGCATCACTCTGTCTTCTAAATCAGGAGGTCACACCTTCAAGTCTTGACTGAAGAACTCAATCTTCCCCAGATGCCACAAACCTTGTTATACAGGTACTTGCTTATGTGAGTGCCTGAGTGACAGATTAAAAAGCTCCTTCTTGGTGACTTGTTCCCAGGAAAAGAGACAGGGCTCTGGGAAAAGAGAAAATACAAAAAACCCTCATCAGAATAATGGAGGAGCTACAGCATTCCTCAAGTGTTGTGTAATAACCTGTGCCTGCAAAAGGCTTGCAGCTGGCAGCATGGGGTCACAGAGAGAAAAAAAATTGTTTCACTCTTCAGACTTAGTAACATAGCTTGCTATTTCCTTCAGGAATCTATATTAACTCTTTCCACATTCATCAGTCAGTACCATTCTGCAACCATAACATGACAGGTTGGACTTGATGACCTTTGAGGTCTTTTCCAACCTTGTTGATTCTATGATTCTATGATCATGATGTTTGGCAAAATGAAATTACTGTGATGCTACTTGGAGCATTATAAATGGAATGTGTTGTCTAAGGCACTCAATACAGATTTTGTTTCCCCCTGTGAGCAAAGTTCTTCGGGGTCTAGGACAATGGCAGCATTTAGAAGAGAAAAATCCCTCCCTAGTCCTCTCCTCTAACCCCTACAATGAATAAAAGAAATTAATAGACTTTCTTAATCTACCCTGGATGTTGGTTATGTTTGGTTATTGTTGTTTCTGTAGATAACAACAATTCTCTTTAACAAAAGATAATTCTGCAGGTCATTATTTTTCTATTTATTTCAGTTTCTGGCTAATTACAGTCTCTCATGCACTAAAATAACTTATCTGATTCAGTAAGAATAGGATTTTCCCAATTATTTCAGAAAAGGAATGTGATTGTTTTATTTTGGATGGCGGTGGAGAGGCCTGTGGATGTAGTCTACCTGGAGTTCAGCAAGGTCTTTGACACCGTCCCCCATAGCAAACTCCTGGCTAAGCTGTCAGCCCATGACTTGGACGGGAGCACACTGTGATGGGTTAGGAACTGGCTGGAGGACCAAGCCCAGAGAGTGGTGGTGAATGGTACCACATGTAGGAATAAAATTAGGGAGGCTAAGGCCCAGCTGGAACTGAAGCTGGTCACCTCAGTCAAAGATAATAAAAAGCATTTTTTATAAATATATTAACAATAAGAAGAAGGGCAGGAAGAACCTGCACTCCCTAGTGTACTTGGAGGGGAACATGGTGACTGAAGATGAGGAGAAAGCTGAGGTCCTGAACACCTTCTTTGCCTCAATTTTTAACAGCAAAGAAGGAGTTCAGGATGAGTGGCCTCCTGAGCTGGGCGATGGGATCAGGGAGCAGTGTAATGCCCCGGAAATCCATGAGGAATTAGTTCGGGACCTGCTGAGCCACTTGGATATTCACAAGTCCATGGGACCAGATGGGATCCATCCTAGAGTGCTGAGGGAGCTGGCAGATGTGCTAGCTAGGCCACTCTCCATCATTTTCCTCCAGTCCTGGCTCACCGGTGAGGTCCCAGATGACTGGAAACTGGCCAACGTGGTCCCCATCCAGAAGAAGGGTTGGATGGAGGAACCTGGAACCTACAGGCCGGTCAGCCTGACCTCAGTGCCAGGGAAAGTGATGGAGCAGATTATCCTGGCGGCAATAACAGTGCACCTGAAGGATGGCGAAGGGCTCAGGTTCAGCCAACATGGATTTAGGAAGGGCAGATCCTGCCTCTCCAACCTGATCTCTTTCTATGATCAGGTGACCCGTCTGGTGCATGTGGGGAGGCCTGTGGATGTGGTCTACCTGGACTTCAGCAAGGCCTTTGACACTGTCCCCCACAGTAAACTGCTGGCTAAGCTGTCAGCCCGTGGATTGGACCATTACACTTTGTGCTGGGTTAGGAACTGGCTGGAGGGCCGGGCCCAGAGAGTGCTGCGGCAAGAAAGTTATGATGTAGTTACCATCACAGAGACGTGGTGGGATGACTCACATGACTGGAGTGCTGCAATTGATGGCTACAGGCTCTTCAGGAGAGACAGGCAAGGAAGAAGGGGTGGAGGGGTGGCCCTGTACGTCAGGGAGGTACTAGATGCCATTGAGACGGAGATTAGGGACAATCAGGTTGAGTGCCTGTGGGTAAGAATTAGAGGGAAGGCCAACAGGGCTGACATCCTGGTTGGAGCCTGTTATAGACCACCCAACCAGGAGGAGGATGTTGATGAGTCATTCTATAGGCAGCTTAAGGCTGTCTCAAGATTGCCTGACCTTGTTCTCATGGGTGACTTCAACTTGCCTGATATCTGCTAGGATCTTAACATAGCAGAGAAGGGGCAATCTAGGAGGTTCTTAGAGTGCATGGAGGACAGCTTCTTATCCGAGGTGCTGCGAGAGCCTACCAGGGGCAAGGCTATGCTTGACCTCCTCTTCACCAATAGGGAAGGGTTGGTGGCTGATGTGGTGGTCGAAGGGTGCTTAGGGGCCAGTGACCATGAGAGAATTGAATTCTCATTATTTGGTCAAGCTAAGAGGGGTAGCAAGAAGACCTCCACTCTGGATTTCCAGAGGGCGGATCTCAGGCTACTCAAGGAACTAATTCAGAGGGTTCCTTGGGATAAAGCCCTTGAAAACAAAGGGGTCCAGGAGGGCTGATCCTACTTCAAGGAAGAACTGTTGAAGGCTCAGGGACAGGCTGTGCCAATGTGCCGGAAGATGAGCCGCTGGGGCAGACGGCCAGCCTGGATGGTTAAAGAACTTTTAATGGAACTAAGGGAAAAAAAGAGGGTATATCACCTTTGGAAGAGAGGGGAGGCAACCCGTGAAAAATTTAAGGATGTTGCTAGGTCATGTAGGAAGAAAATTAGGGAGGCAAAAGCACATTTGGCGCTTAGTCTGACCTCTGCTGTGAAGGACAACAAAAAGTCCTTCTATAAATACATTAATAGCAAGAGGAAGGGCAGAGACAACCTCCACTCCTTGGTGGACACGGAGGGGAACGTTGTGATAAGGGATGAGGAAAAGGCAGAGATACTTAACACCTTCTTTGCCTCAATTTTTACTAGCAGGACAGAATGTCTTCCAGACAGCTGGCCTCCAGAGCTGGCAGAAGGAGCCAGGGAGCAGCATAGTTTTCCACTGTTCCAGAATGGGGCAGTTGGTGATCTGCTCAGCCACCTGGATCCCCACAAGTCCATGGGACCAGATGGGATCCATCCTAGGGTGCTGAGGGAGCTGTCAGAGGAGCTGGCCAAGCCGCTCTCCATCCTTTTTCAGCAGTCCTGGTTCACTGGCGAGGTCCCAGAGGACTGGAAGCTGGCCAACATTGTGCCCATCCACAAGAAGGGCGAGTTGGATGAGCCAGGGAATTATAGGCCTGTCAGCCTCACCTCAGTGCCAGGCAAGATCATGGAACAGGTCATCCTGAGTGCATTAACACAGCACTTAGAGGATGGCCAAGGGATCAGGCCCAGCCAACATGGATTTAGGAAGGGCAGGTCCTGCCTGACCAACCTGATCTCCTTCTATGATCAGGTGACCCATCTGGTGGATGTGGGGAGGCCTGTGGATGTAGTCTAACTGGACTTCAGCAAGGCCTTTGACACCGTCCCCCATAGCAAACTCCTGACCAAGCTGTCAGCCCATGGCTTGGACAGCAGCACTCTGAGCTGGGTTAGGAACTGGCTGGATGGCCGAGCCCAGAGAGTGGTGGTGAATGGTGTCACATCCAGCTGGCGGCCAGTCAGTAGTGGAGTCCCCCAGGGATCAGTGCTGGGTCCCATCCTCTTTAAAATCTTTATTGATGATCTGGATGAGGGCATTGAGTCTATCATCAGTAAATTTGCTGATGACACCAAGCTGGGGATAGGAGTTGATCTACTGGAGGGTGGAGAGGCTTTGCAGAGAGACCTTGACAGGCTGGACAGATGGGCAGAGTCCAACGGCATGAAATTTAACGCATCCAAGTTCCGGGTTCTGCACATTGGCCACAACAACCCCATGCAGTGCTCCAGGCTGGGGTCAGAGTGGCTGGAGAGCAGCCAGGCAGAGAGGGACCTGGGGGTGCTGGTTGATGGTAGGATGAACATGAGCCTGCAGTGTGCCCAGGCAGCCAAGAGGGCCAATGGCATCCTGGCCTGCATTAAGAACAGTGTGGCCAGCAGGAGCAGGGAGGTCATTCTGCCCCTGTACACTGCACTGCTTAGGCCACACCTCGAGTACTGTGTCCAGTTCTGGGCCCCTCAGTTTCGGAAGGATGTTGACTTGCTGGAACGAGTCCAGAGAAGGGCAACGAAGTTAGGGAGGGGCTTGGAACACAAGCCCTATGAGGAGAGACTGAGGGAGCTGGGGCTGCTTAGCCTGGAGGGGAGGAGACTCAGGGGTGACCTTATTGCTCTCTACAACTGCCTGAAGGGGGGTTGTAAACAGGCAGAGGTTGGTCTCTTCTCCCAGGCAGCCAGCACCAGAACAAGAGGACACAGTCTCAGGCTGCGCCAGGGCAAGTTCAGGCTGGAGGTCAGGAGGAAGTTTTACACGGAGAGAGTGATTGCCCATTGTTATGGGATGCCTGGGGAGGTGGTGGAGTCGCCGTCACTGGAGGTGTTCAGGAGGAGACTTGACAGGGTGCTTGGTTACGTGGGTTAGTTGATTGGGTGGTGTTGGGTGATAGGTTGGACGTGATGATCTTGAAGGTCTCTTCCAACCTGGTTTATTCTATTCTATTCTATTCTATTCTATTCTATTCTATTCTATTCTAGCGAACGGTGGCACATCCAGCTGGAGGCCAGTCACCAGTGGTGTCCCCCAGGCATCAGTGCTGGGCCCTGTCCCCTTCAACATATTAATCGATGATCTGGATGAAGGGGTAGTGTCAGTCATCAGCAAATTTGCAGATGACACAAAGTTAGGGGCAGATGTTAGTCAGTAGAAAGGCTCTGCAGAGGGACCTCGACCGACTGGACAGATGGGCAGAGTCCAATGGGATGGCATTCAACAAGTCCAAGTGCCGAGTGCTGCACTTTGGCTATGGCAATCCCATGCAGAGCTACAGGCTGGGGTCAGAGTGGCTGGAGAGCTCCCAAACAGAGAGGGACCTGGGTGTGCTGATCGACAGCCACCTGAATATGAGCCGGCAGTGTGCCCAGGTGGCCGGGAGTGCCAATAGCATCCTGGCCTGCACTAGGAATAGTGTGACCAGCAGGAGCAAGGAGGTCATAGTGCCCCTGTACTCTGCTTTGGTTAGGCCACACCTAGAGTACTGTGTCCAGTTCTGGGCCCCTCAGTTTAAGAAGGACATCAAAACACTTGAGCGTGTCCAGAGAAGGGCAACAAGGCTGGTGAGAGGCCTTGAGCACAAGCCCTATGAGGAGAGGCTGAGGGAGTTGGGATTGTTTAGCCTGGAGAAGAGGAGGCTCAGGGGTGACCTCATTGCCCTCTACAACTACCTGAAAGGTTTTTGTAGCCAGGAAGGGGTTGGCCTCTTCTCCCAAGCAACCAGCACCAGAACAAGAGGACACAGTCTCAAGCTGCACCAGGGGAGGTTTAGGCTCGAGGTGAGGAGGAAGTTCTTCACTGAGCAAGTTATTCGACATTGGAATGGGTTGCCCAGGGAGGTGGTTGAGTCATCGACCCTGGAGGTGTTCAAGGGGAGATTGGACGTGGCACTTGGTGCCATGGTCTAATCATGGGGTCTGCGTTGATAGGTTGGACTCGATGATCCTCGAAGTCCGTTCCAACCTAAGTGATATTGTGATACTGTGATCCAGCTGGCGGGCAGTCACTAGTGGTGTCCCCCAAGGATCAGTGCTGGGCCCCATCCTCTTTAATATCTTTATTGATGATCTGGATGAGGCCATTGAGTCCATCATCAGTAAATTTGTAAATGACACCAAGCTGGGGGCAGGAGTTGATCTGCTGGAGGGTTGAGAGGCCAATGTGCAGAACCCGGCTCTTGGATTGGCCACAAAAACCCCATGCAGAGCTCCAGGCTGGGGTCAGAGTGGCTGGAGAGCAGCCAGGTAGAGAGGGACCTGGGGGTGCTGGTTGATGGTAGGATGAACATGAGCCTGCAGTGTGCCCAGGCAGCCAGGAGGGCCAATGGCATCCTGGCCTGCATCAAGAACAGTGTGGCCAGCAGGAGCAGGGAGGTCATTCTGCCCCTGTACACTGCACTGCTTGGACCACACCTCGAGTCCTGTGTCCAGTTCTGGGCCCCTCAGTTTCGGAAGGATGTTGACTTGCTGGAATGAGTCCAGAGAAGGGCAACGAAGTTGGTGAGGGTTTTGGAACACAAGCCCTCTGAGGAAAGACTGAGGGAGCTGGGATTGCTCAGCCTGGAGAAGAGGAGACTCAGGGGTGACCTTATTGCTCTCTACAACTACCTGAAGGGAGGTTGTAGACAGGCGGATGATGGTCTCTTCTCCCAGGCAGCCAGTACCAGAATGAGAGGACACAGTCTCAGGCTGTGCCAGGGGAGGTTCAGGTTGGATGTTAGGAAGACATTCTATACAGAAAGAGTTATTGCCCATTGGAATGGGTTGCCCAAGGAGGTGGTGGAGTCGCCGTCACTGGAGGTGTTCAGGAGGAGACTTGATGGGGTACTTGGTGCCATGGGTTAGTTGTTTAGGTGAGTTGGATTGGTTGATGTGTTGGACATGATGATCTTGAAGGTCTCTTCCAACCTGGTTTGGTTTATTCTAAATAAAGGTTTATTCTAGATTTGCCTATGTGGAATTGCAGCACAAAACTGTTGCTGATACTTCTGTTTGCAAAACATTCACTTCAGATTTTGATTGGATTAGATTAGGTGTTATATGAAAATAAGGCTAGAAAGAATATCTGTCTAGAGGAGTGTTCAATCAAAAAATGAAAGTGAAATCAGCAAAGATAATCAAATGAGTACCCATTAAGTTAATTTGTATCATAGACATTGTTTTCCATACATTAATCAATATTAGTCAATTTTCCCCAGTTGCACTTTCTATATAGTTGTCAGGATGAGCTAGTTATGATCAGTGTGACAATACTGGACAACGGTGTGAATAATCTGGTAGAATAACTGCAGGTTTAAGATGAAAAGCAGGAGATTGTTTCTCTTTTAAAGCTGCTTCCCTCAGTATTTATTCTGCCAGATTGTAGACTTGCATGGGAGGTGCCAGAGTGTCTGTATGGTATTAAAATATCAAAGCTGATGCTAGTTCATGAGTAGGATTTAATACCCTTAGGTTTTGGCTGCTCTCTAAATAGAATGATATGCATTTGATGAAGATACTGTTTCTACCATACATCTTCATCACATTCATGACTTCTTCCAGCACAAGGTCAATCCTATGTTAGAAGATTTGCCAGACTGACTCCAAATCAGGCAGCTTTGTCTGAAAGGCTAAATAGAAAGACCTGACAAATTTCAAGGGAGCACTGCCAGGCTCTGCAGAAGACATTATGGATTTTAGCCTTGGTTTTGGTTCAAAAAGAGAAACTCAGATTTGTCTGTTAAATGTGTATGTGTCCTGCTTATATCTGTACATGTATACCAAGAATGTTTCCATAATAAAAAATGGCTGTTCTGAAAGATAAATTTTGGTGGGTTTTTTATGTTTTTCTGTTTGTTTTGGGGGGTGTTGTTTGCTTTGGGGTTTGGGTTAGTCGGTTGGTTTGGCTTTTGTTGTTTTGGTATTCTGGTTTTGTTCGTTTTTTGGTTGCTTTCTGTTGTTGTGGCTGCTTGTGTGTTTAGTTTTTATGGGGGAGGCCGGGGGGCGTTGGTTTTGCCTTTTTTTTTTTTTTTTTTTTAATTTGCTAAAGCAATGTAGTGAAAGAAACAGAGAATCTCTTTCACCTTCTTTTTGAGAGATTTGTTTAATGATTTTCTGTTTGTTTATTATACCCTATATATAAAGATGATTTGGTGTGGATAGGCCTACACACTTTGATTTTTAAAGCACACACATCTCCTGTTGTATCATCACCATAATAATATGGATGTATGACATCTCCATTAAAGTTTCCAATGTAATTTATGAACCTAAGATCTCTGATTTGTAACTGGTGTTTTGATGGATTACGTTTATATTTGTGGCTAGGATAATGAATCCCCCATGTTGTGCTTTGCACTCTTATATTAAACCACAAAATCCAATACAAAGAATATACTTTTGTGAAGTGGAGGAGAAAGGAGAGAAATCCAGATGGAAAACTGAGTTACAAATGACAGAGAGAATGTGGGACTATACACCTGTAGAGGTTAGTCTTTTTACATGGAACTTCAGCATATGCTCAAGGGAAAGGCTTTTAACAGAAGTAGAGCCCTTTCAGGATCCTTGAACAATTTTCCTATTATAACAATTTAATGGGCTGATGGGAGCATAGTCCCACTAGATTACAGATTTAACAACGGTGCTACAATGAGGAAGAAAAGTCATACCTTCCCCATACTATCAGGCTTTCTGTGCTGGAGGGAGAATTCATCATTCAAAGGTCAAATGACATATCTACAGGCAAGAAGATCTGCAGAAGAAATAGCTTTCAAGCTCAGTGGAGGTTTTTAAGAGATGTCTTAGAGTCTCCTTTGGCTTCATTCTCTTTTTAGCATATGGCCTGCCTTTCTGCTCTATTGCTTTATGTTACTCTCTACCAAGAGAAGACTTGTGTCTATGTCTAAGACCTTGTGCTAGGTCCTGGCTCCTGAGGCTATGAAAACATGAATATGCATAACCCACTAAAATATCAGAGTATCGCCTAGGGCTGGACATGGAAAAGGGAAAGACAAACCCTAGAAGCTATCCAGGCCTCTCAAAATCAGTCTTAAATACTGAAATACTTTGAGATGGATGGTACCATTTGCACACATTGGCAATTACTGTATTTATCCTTTATCGCACCCTGCAATGGTGGTAGTCTTCAGTCCTTTCACACTTCTTTGCTACAGTAAAAATGCAACAATGATGGTGATGCAATGATTCCACAATGAAGAATAAGGCCTCACTGCCCTGGGAACTCTACACAGAAACAGTACCCTTGGAACAAGTTGTATTTCTCTGGTTTTATAGTATAACTTGGCTTCTCGGGTTTATCCCGGCTAAGGATATCACAGAATCACAGAAATATTCAGGTTGGAAAAGACCCTCAGGATCACCAAGTCCAACCAATAACCCTACTCTACAAGGTTCACCCCTAAACCATATTCCCAAGCATCACATCTAAGCGACCTTTGAACATACTCAGGGTTGGAGACTCAACCACCTCCCTGGGCAGCACATTCCAATGCCTGACCATTCTTTCTGTGATTTGTTTTTCCTAATGTTCAGTCTAAACCTAGCCAGTAACAGCGTGAGGACATTCCCTCTTGTTTTATTACTAATTACATGTGAGAAGAGACCACCACCAGCCTCTCCACAATGTCCTTTCAGGTAGTTGTAGAGAGCAATGATGTCTCCCCTCAGCATCCTCCTCTCCGAACTAAACAGCCCCAGCTCCTTTAGATGCTCTTCATAAGATTTATTTTCCAGGTCCTTCACCAGCTTCATTGCCCTCCTCTGCACTCACTCCAGCATCTCCACATCTCTCTTGTATTGAGGTGCCCAAAACTGGACACAATACTCAATGTGCAGCCTCCCCTCAGCTGAGTGCAAGGGACCAATCAACTCCCTACTTCTACTGGACACAGCATTTCTAATCCAAGCCAGGAAGTCATTTGCTTTCTTGGCTACCTGAGCACACTGCTTGCTCGTATTCAGTTGCTTATCAACTAGAACATCCAGGTCCCTCTGTGGCAGACAGCTTTCCAGCCACACTTCCCCAAGCCTTCAGTGTTGCTTGGGGTTGTTGTGACTCAAGTGAATGAACTCGCATTTGGCCTTGTTGAAGCTCATTATGCTAACATCAGCCCATTGATCCAATCTATCCAATTTCTACTGTAGAGCCTCCCTACCCCTCACAAAGATCAAAACTCCTACCTAACTAGGTGTCATCTGTAAACTTATTGGTAACACACCCTATATCTTCATCAAGGTCAACAATAATAATGTTGAACAGAAACAGTCCCTACACTGAGCCCTGAGGAACACCACTTGTGACTGGAGCCAGCTGGGTTTAACTCCATTGACTATCACTCTTTGGGCCTGTTCACCCCAACCAGAGCTTTATACAGCAGAGTGTGTCCTCATCCAAGGCACAAGCAGCCAGTTTGTCCATGTGAGAGTCTAATAAGTTTGTCTCTCTCTATGTAAGTCAACAAAGATAAAGTGATAGCAGAGCCACTGGAAAGAAGGTGGAAAGAATCCTGTCCACCAATCCTGGATGCAAATCAGCTTGTGATTGCATCGTGATAACATGGGACTACAACAATGGACCCAAGGACCCAGCCATCACACCTTTAGGGCAAGATAATCTCCACCTGTTTCCTGAAGCTTTGTCTGGATGGAGACGGGGTAGACAGATTTCCCCCCCCCTCCAGCCAGGTTCTTGCCCAACACACACAGATTTCCTGCCACGGGAATTCCTGAGGGTCAATATTTGACTACATACCAACACCTGCCTGAGGACTAAAAAACTGTATAAAAGATTTGAGCAACTACTGGTTTGTAGAGAGAAACAGAAGAGAGAAACAGAGAGAGAAACAGAGGAGAGAAACAGAGGAGAAAAACGGGGAGAAAAACGGAGATGAAGGAAAACACAGGAGACGGGCCAGGCCGCTGAGAAGAGAAAGCCAGGACGCGATGCTGCCCCGAGAAAAGAAGCTGCCCGGAGGACCACAGCTCCAGCCAAATCCTCAGCACCCCTTCTCTACAGACCCAGGCTGCCCAGAGGAGCCTCAGCACTGTTTCTGTATCAACCCAACATCTCCCCAAAGGACCACAGCTGTTCTCCAGCAAAAGCCTCACCAGCGTTTCTCTCTACAAACCCAACATCTGCAGCACCTTTCCTCCACAGACTTTAACTGTCTTGGGGGGGGGATGAGGGGTGTGGTAATATAATTCCTTTCCTCTTCTATCTCTCGTCTCTCTCTCTCTCTCTCTCTCTTCTCTCCCTCTCCCTTCTTATGTCCACTTTATTTATGTAATAAATAGTCTAGCTGTTGATACTTTGGCCTCGTTTGTGCCTTTAATTTCACAACACGGGAATATTTAAAAGAACTGTGTCTCCGGACCGAGACATCTAATGTCTCCGGACTGTGACAGTCCACAAGAATTCTGTGGGAAGAAGTATCAAACAAAGGCTTCTCAAAAGTCTAGGTAGACATATCCATAGCCTCCTCTCCTCTCCGAACCTCTCCTCTCTGAACCTCTCCTCCCTTCTCCGAACCTCTCCTCTCCTACTATTATAATTACTATACATAGAATAGAATAGAATAGAATAGAATAGAATAGAACAGAATAGAATAAAACCAGGTTGGAAGAGACCTTCAAGATCATTACGTCCAACCTATCATCCAACGCCACCCAACCAACTAAGATAATGCAAATAAGCACCCTGTCAAGTCTCCTCCTGAACACCTCCAGCGATGGTTACTCCACCACCTCCCCAGGCAGCCCATTCCAAGGGGCAATCACTCTCTCTATGTAGAACTTCTTCCTGACCTCCAGCCTAAACCTCCCCTGATGCATCCTGAGACTGTGTCCTCTCATTCTGGTACTGGCTGCCTGGGAGAAGAGACCAGCCTCTGCCAGTCTACAGTCCCCCTTCAGGTAGTTGTGGAGAGCAATAAGGTCACCCCTGAGTCTCCTCTTCTCCAGGCTAAGCAGCCCCAGCTCCCTCAGCCTCTCCTCAGAGGGCTTGTGTTCCAAACCCCTCACCAACATTGTTGCCCTTCTCTGGACACGCTCCAGCAAGTCAACATCCTTCCTAGATTGAGGGGTCCAGAACTGGACACAGGACTCAAGGTGTGGCCTAAGCAGTGCAGTGTACAGGGACAGAATGACCTCCCTGCTCCTGCTGGCCACACTGTTCTTGATGCAGGCCAGGATGCCACTGGCCCTCCCGGACACCTGGGCACACTGCAGGCTCGTGTTCATCCTACCATCAACCAGCACCCCAGGTCCCTCTCTACCTGGCTGCTCTCCAGCCACTCTGACCCCAGCCTGGGGCACTGCATGGGGTTGTTGTGGCCAATGTGCAGAACCCGGCACTTGGATGCGTTAAATCTCATGCCATTGGATTCTGCCCATCTGTCCAGCCTGTTGAGGTCCCTCTGCAAAGCCTCTCTACCCTCCAGCAGATCAACTCCTGCCCCCAGCTTGGTGTTGTTCGCAAATTTACTGATGATGGACTCAATGCCCTCATCCAGATCATCAACAAAGATGTTAAAGAGGATGGGGCCCAACACTGATCCATTGGGGACTCCACTACTGACTGGCCGCCAGCTGGATGTGGCACCATTCACCACCACACTCTGGGCTCAGCCCTCCAGCCAGTTCCTAACCCATCGCAGTGTGCTGCCCGTCCAAGCCATGGGCTGACATCTTAGCCAGCAGTTTGCTGTGGGGGACAGTGTCAATGACCTTACTGAACTCCAGGTAGACTACATCCACAGGCCTCCCCACATCCACCAGGTGGGTCACCTGATCGTAGAAGGAGATCAGGTTGGTAAGGCAGGACCTACCCTTCCTAAATCCATGTTGGCTGAGCCTGGTCCCTTGGCCATCCTGTAAGTGCTGTGTGATTACACTCAAGATGACCTTTTCTATGATCTTGCCTGGAACTGAGGTCAGGCTGATAGGTCTATAATTCCCTGGCTCATCCAACCGGCCCTTCTTGTGGATGGGGACAATGTTGGCCAGCTTCCAGTCCTTTGGGACATCTCCAGTGAGCTAGGACTGCTGAAGAATCATGGAGAGTTGCTTGGCCAGCTCATCTGCCAGCTCTCTTAGCACCCTAGGATGGATCCCATCTGGTCCCATGGCCTTGTGGGGATCCAAGCGCATGAGCAAATCACCAACTACAACATTCTGGAAGAGAGTAAAAGTATGCTGCTGCCTGGCTCCTTCTGCAAGATCTGCAGACCAGCTTTCTGGAAAACATTCTGTTCTGCTAGTAAAAATTGAGGCAAAGAAGGTGTTAAGTAATTCTGCGTTTTCCTCATCCTTTGTTACAACGTTCACCTCCGTGTCCACCAAGGAGTGGAAGTTGTCCTTGCCCTTCCTCTTGCTATTAATGTATTTACAGAAGGACTTTTTGTTGCCCTTCACAGCACAGGCCATTCTAAGCTCCTAATGTGCTTTTGCCTCCCTAATTTTTGTCCTACAAGACCTAACAACATCCTTAAATGTTTCATGGGTTGCCTCACCTTTCCTCCAAATATGATCATAGTATCATAGCATCATAGTATCAGTCAGGGTTGGAAGGGACCACAAAGATCATCTAGTTCCAATCCCCCTGCCATGGGCAGGGACACCCCACACTAGATAAGGCTGGACAGAGCCTCATCCAGCCTGGGCTTAAACACCTCCAGGGACAGGGCCTCAACCACCTCCTTGGATAACCCATTCCAGGGCTTCATCACTCTCATGGTGAAGAATCTCCTCCTCACATCCAGTCTGAATCTCCACACCTCCAGCTTCATTCCACTCCCCCTAGTCCTATCACTACCTGAGATCCTGAGAAGTCCCTCCCAAGCCTTCTTGTAGGCCCCCTTCAGATACCGGAAGGCCACAATGAGGTCACCTCGGAGCCTTCTCTTCTCCACACTGAATAGCCTCAACTCCTTTAGTCTGTCCTCATAGGAGAGGTGCTCTATCCCTCTGATCGTCCACATGGCCCTTCTCTGGACCCATTCCAGCACGTCCATATCCCTCTTGTAATAGCGGCTCCAGAACTGGAGGCAGTACTCCAGATGGGGTCTCACCAGAGCGGAGTAGAGGGGAGAATCAACTCCCTTGACCTGCTGGCCTCACATCTGATGCAACCCAGGATCTGATTGGCTTTGCGGGCTGCAAGTGCACATTGAGAGCTCATGTTGAGCTTTTTGTCCACCAGCACCCCCAAGTCTCTCTCCTCAGGGCTACTTTCCAGCCAGTCACTGCCCAGCCTGGATTTGTGCCTGGGAATGCCTCCACCCAGATGCAGGATCCTGCACTTGTTCTTGTTGAACCTCCTGAGGTTGGCTTGTGCCCACCTCTCCAGCCTGTCAAGGTCCCTCTGGATGGCCTCCCTTCCCTCCAGCGTGTCTGCTGCACCACACAGCTTGGTGTCATCAGCAAACTTGCGGAGGGTGCACTCAATGCCACTGTCCATGTCACCCACAAAGATGTTGAACAAGACAGGTCCCAGGATTGATCCCTGAGGGACTCCGCTTGTCACTGGCCTCCACTGGGACATGGACCCATTGACAACCACTCTTTGGGTGCAGCCATCAAGCCAATTCCTTATCCATCTAGTGGTCCACCCATCAAACCCATGTGTCACCAGTTTGGAGACCAGGATGTGGTGCGGGACAGTGTCGAAGGCTTTGCTCAGGTCCAGGTAAATGACATCAGTTGCTCGCCCCTCATCTCTTAATTTTGTCACCTGCTCATAGAAGGCCACCAGGTTGGTCAGGCAGGATTTGCCCTTGGCAAAGCCATGCTGACTGTTCCCAATCACCTCTTCACTATTCTTCTGAGCGAGTAGTGACTCCAGGAGGATCTGCTCCATGATCTTTCTAGGCACAGAGGTGAGACTGACTGGCCTGGAGTTCCCTGGTTCCTCCTTCTTACCCTTTTTAAAAATGGGTGCTGTTTCCCCTTTTCCAGTCTGTGGGGAGTTCCCCAGATTGCCATGACTTTTGAAATATAATAGAGAGGGGTTTAGCAACCTCATCTGCCACTTCTCTCAGTACCCATGGGTGTATTCTGTCAGGTCCCATGGACTTGAACACTTTCAGGTTCTTCAGGTGATCATGAACCTGATCTTCACTTACAATGGGCAGTTCTTCCTCCCCATCCCTGGCATTGTCTTCCATAACATCAGGAGTGTGGCTAGAGGCCCTTGCAGTGAAGACTGAGGGAAAGAAGTTATTGAGTACCTCAGCCTTTTCCTCATCACTTGTGACCAATTCACCAGTTTCCTGAGGGGGCCCACACCTTCCCTAGTCTTCTTCTTCCCATTAATATACCTGTAAAAGTTCTTAGTGTTCCCTCTAATCTCCCTGGCTAGATTCAATTCAAACTTTCTTTTAGCTTTCCTAACCAGGACTCTTGCTGCTTGGGCAGCTTCCTTATATACCCCCTGTTCTACCTGTCCTTCTCTCCACTTTCTGTAGAGTTTCTTTTTAAGTAATAGTGTGTCCAGTATCTCCTTGCTCATCCAGGCAGGCCTCCTAGCATTCTTCCCTGCTTTTCTCTTTGTTGGTATACAGAGCTCCTGGACACAGAGGAAGTGGTCCTTGAATACTGACCAGCTGTCCTGGGTCCCTCTTCCCTCCAGGGCTTTGTCCCACAACACTTTGGCTAGCAGATCCCTGAAGCAATCAAAATCTGCACGCCTAAAATCTAGGGTCGTGAGTATGGAGTACATCCTTCTGATTGCCCTGAGGATATTAAATTCAACTGCTTCATGGTCACTGCAGCCAAGGCTGTGTCTGAGTCTCACATTGCTTACCAGCCCTTCCCTGTTGGTGAGAACAAGGTCCAGCATAGCACCTTTTCTTCTTGGTTCCTCTACCATTTGGAGGAGGAAATTGTCTTCTATGCAGTCCAGGAACATCCTGGATTGTTGATGCTTTGCTGTGTTGTCCCTCCAGCAGATGTCCGGGTGGTTGAAATCACCCATGAGGACCAGGGTTTGTGATCTGGAAGCTGCTTCTATGATACACCCTCTTTTTTTCCTTTAGTTCTTTTAGGAGTTCATTGCCCATCCAGGCTGGTCATCTGTCCCAGTAGGTCATCTTCTGGCACATTGGCACAGCCTGTCCCTGCTTTCAACAGTTCTTCCTTGA
This sequence comes from Melanerpes aurifrons, assembly GCA_011125475.1. Lineage (NCBI taxonomy): Eukaryota > Metazoa > Chordata > Aves > Piciformes > Picidae > Melanerpes > Melanerpes aurifrons. The sequence continues at coordinate 3,013,413 of WWNC01000076.1, read as the reverse complement.
AGTAGGCCCAGCTCTCCTGGACCCCTGTGACCGTTTGAGGCTGTGTCTTTAAGAAAGGGAATATGGTGGACGGAAGTTGGTAAACGGAAGGAATAATCTAAACTAATTTCATTGGTGAAGTGGGAGGAAGCACCTTCTGAACTGGGAGTGAAATGGGCATTTCCAGCACTTCTCTTCAGTCTTGCTTCCGCCTTTTCTTTGGGTAGCAGCTCTTTTCTGTGCTGGGCTTTCTGCCAAGACTTCGGCCTTCAAGATAAGATACCAGGCCTGTATTAACTCCTTTCCAATTAACACGAACTGCTTCTAACATTTGTTTTCCTCTCTTTTCTTTCTCTTTCTATCCCATCCTAGGGAAAGGAGGGAAGAGAGGGGAGAACGGAGGTGGGGAACCCCCTCTGCCGAGGGGGGTTACTCTCATTTCTGTGTTACTCTGTTGTATATCTTTGTATATATTGTAGATATTGTAAATTTGTAAATATTCCCCTGCATATCCTTCATTGTTTTGTAAATATAAAGCTCCACTGCTTTGCTAATTCAGCTTGTGATTTTTTTTTCCCTTTCCCTTCAATTTTTCTTTCCATTTACTTTACAAGGGGGGGAGGGAAGAGGCTTCTTGGCCTTACCCTTCCACCCCACCACAACCCCTTTTTTTTAAGGAGTTTATCCGAAGAAACCCTCTGAATTAGTTCCTTGTGTAGCCTGAAGTCCGCCCTCTGGAAGTCCAGAGTGGAGGTCCTCTTGCTGCCCCTCTTAGCTTGACCAAATACTGAAAATTCCATTATCTCATGGTCACTGGTCCCTAAACACCCTTGACCACATCGTCCACCAGCCCTTCTCTATTGGTGAAGAGGAGGTCAAGCATAGCCTTCCCTTTGCAGGCTCACGCAGCACCTGGGATTGAGAAGCTGTCCTCCATGCATTCTAAGAACCTCCTAGATTGCCTCCGCTCTGCTATATTAAGATCCCAGCAGATATCAGGCAAGTTGAAGTCACCCACCAGTACAAGGTCAGGCCATCTTGAGACAGCATTAAGCTGCCTATAGAATGCTTCATCAATATCTTCCTCCTGGTTGGGTGGTCTATAACAGGCTCCCACCAGGATGTCAGCCCTGTTGGCCTTCCCTCTAATTCTCACCCACAGGCATGCAATCTGATGGTCCTCGATGTCCAGCTCAATGGCATCTAGTGCCTTCCTGATGTACAGGGCCACCCCTCCATCCCTTCTTCCTTGGCTGTCACAGTATCACAGTATCACAGTATCGCAGTATCACTTAGGTTGGAAAGGACCTCGAGGATCATCGAGTCCAACCTATCAACACAGACCCCATGACTAGACCATGGCACCAAGTGCCACGTCCAATCTCCCCTTGAACACCTCCAGGGTCGATGACTCAACCACCTCCCTGGGCAACCCGTTCCAATGACGAATGACTCGCTCAGTGAAGAACTTCCTCCTCACCTCGAGCCTAAACCTCCCCTGGTGCAGCTTGAGACTGTATCCTCTTGTTCTGGTGCTGGTTGCCTGGGAGAAGAGGCCAACCCCTTCCTGGCTACAACCACCCTTCAGGTAGCTGTAGAGGGCAATGAGGTCACCCCTGAGCCTCCTCTTCTCCAGGCTAAACAATCCCAGCTCCCTCAGCCTCTCCTCATAGGGCTTGTGCTCAAGGCCTCTCACCAGCCTTGTTGCCCTTCTCTGGACACGCTCAAGTGTTTCGATGTCCTTCTTAAACTGAGGGGCCCAGAACTGGACACAGTACTCAAGGTGCGGCCTAACCAAAGCAGAGTACAGGGGCACTATGACCTCCCTGCTCCTGATGGCCACACTATTCCTAATGCAGGCCAGGATGCCATTGGCCCTCCTGGCCACCTGGGCACACTGCCGGCTCATATTCAGGTGGCTGTCGATCAGCACACCCAGGTCCCTCTCTGTTTGGGAGCTCTCCAGCCACTCTGACCCCAGCCTGTAGCTCTGCATGGGATTGCCGTAGCCAAAGTGCAGCACTCGGCACTTGGACTTGTTGAACACCATCCCATTGGACTCTGCCCATCTGTCCAGTCGGTCAAGGTTCCTCTGCAGAGCCTTTCTACCCTCTAACTGACTAACATCTGCCCCTAACTTTGTGTCATCTGCAAACTTGCTGATGACTGACACTACCCCTTCATCCAGATCATCGATCACAGAATCACAGTATCACAGTACCACTTAGGTTGGAAAGGACCTCGGGGATCATCGAGTCCAACCTATCAACACAGACCCCCATGACTAGACCATGGCACCAAGTGCCACGTCCAATCTCCCCTTGAACGCCTCCAGGGTCGATGACTCAAACACCTCCCTGGGCAACCCGTTCCAATGCCGAATGACTCGCTCAGTGAAGAACTTCCTCCTCACCTCGAGTCTGAACTTCCCCTGGCGCAGCCTGAGACTGTGTCCCCTCATTCTGGTGCTGGCTGCCTGGGAGAAGAGGCCAACCCCCTCCTGGCTACAAAAACCTTTCAGGTAGTTGTAGAGGGCAATGAGGTCACCCCTGAGCCTCCTCTTCTCCAGGCTAAACAATCCCAACTCCCTCAGCCTCTCCTCATAGGGCTTGTGTTCAAGGCCTCTTACCAGCCTTGTTGCCCTTCTCTGGACACGCTCAAGTGTCTCAATGTCCTTCTTAAACTGAGGGGCCCAGAACTGAACACAGTACTCAAGGTGCGGCCTAACCAAAGCAGAGTACAGGGGCACAATGACTTCCCTGCTCCTGCTGGCCACACTATTCCTAATGCAGGCCAGGACACCATTGGTCTTCTTGGCCACCTGGGCACACTGCTGGCTCATATTCAGGTGGCTGTCGATCAGCACACCCAGGTCCCTCTCTGTTTGGGAGCTCTCCAGCCACTCCGACCCCAGCCTGTAGCTCTGCATGGGATTGCCATAGCCAAAGTGCAGCACTCGGCACTTGGACTTGTTGAATGCCATCCCATTGGACTCTGCCCATCTGTCCAGTCGGTCGAGGTCCCTCTGCAGAGCCTTTCTACCCTTGAACTGACTAACATCTGCTCCTAACTTTGTGTCATCTGCAAACTTGCTGATGACTGACTCTACTCCTTCATCCAGATCATCAATGAATATGTTGAAAAGGACAGGGCCCAGCACTGATCCCTGGGGGACACCACTGGTGACTGGCCTCCAGTTGGATGTGGCACCGTTCACTACCACTCTCTGGGCCCGGCCCTCCAGCCACTTCCTAACCCAGTACATAGTGTAATGGTCCAATCCACGGGCTGACAGCTTAGTCAGCAGTTTGCTGTGGGGGACGGTGTCAAAGGCCTTGCTGAAGTCTAGGTAGACCACATCCACAGGCCTCCCCACATCCACCAGACGGGTCACCTGATCATAGAAAGAGATCAGGTTGGAGAGGCAGGATCTGCCTTTCCTGAATCCATGTTGGCTGGACCTGAGCCCTTGGCCATTCTCCAGGTGCACAGTTATTGCCGCCAGGATAATCTGCTCCATCACTTTCCCTGGCACTGAGGTCAGGCTGACCGGCCTGTAGTTTCCAGGTTCCTCCATCCGACCCTTCTTGTGGATGGGGACCACGTTGGCCAGTTTCCAGTCATCTGGGACCTCACCTGTGAGCCAGGACTGGAGGAAAATGATGGAGAGTGGCCTAGCTAGCACATCTGCCAACTCTCTCAGCACCCTAGGATGGATCCTATCCGGTCCCATGGACTTGTGAATATGTTGAAGAGGACAGGGCCCAACACTGATCCCTGGGGGACACCACTGGTGACTGGCCTCCAGCTGGATGTGGCACCGTTCACTACAGCTCAGAGTGTAATGGTCCAATCCACGGGCTGACAGCTTAGTCAGCAGTTTGCTGTGGAGGACGGTGTCAAAGGCCTTGCTGAAGTCCAGGTAGACCACATCCACAGGCCTCCTCACACGCACCAGACAGGTCACCTGATCATAGAAAGAGATCCGGTTGGAGAGGCAGGACTTGCCCTTCCTAAATCCATGTTGGTTGAACCTGAGCCCTTGACCATCCTTCAGGTGCACTGTTATTGCCACCAGGATAATCTGCTCCATCACTTTCCCTGGCACTGAGGTCAGGCTGACTGGCCTGGAGTTACCAGCTTCCTCCATCCAACCCTTCTTCTGGATGGGGACCACGTTGGCCAGTTTACAGTCATCTGGGACCTCACCGGTGAGCCAGGACTGGAGGAAAATGATGGAGAGTGGCCTAGCTAGCACATCTGCCAGCTCTTTCAACACCCTAGGATGGATCCCATCCGGTCCCATGGACTTGTGAATATCCAAGTGGCTCAGCAGGTCCCGAACTAATTCCTCATGGATTTCCGGGGCTTTACACTGCTCCCTGACCCCATCGCCCAGCTCAGGAGGCCACTCGTCCTGAACTACTGCCTTGCTGTTAAAAATTGAGGCAAAGAAGGTGTTCAGGACCTCAGCTTTCTCCTCATCTTCAGTCACCATGTTCCCCTCCAAGTACACTAGGGAGTGCAGGTTCTTCCTGCCCTTCTTCTTATTGTTAATATATTTATAAAAAATACTTTTTATTGTCTTTGACTGAGGTGGCCAGCTTCAGTTCCAGCTGGGCCTTAGCCTCCCTAATTTTATTCCTACATAATCTAACAGCTTCCTTGAACATACCTCGAGATGCCTTCCCCTCCTTCCAAAGGTGATACAGCTTCTTTTTCCCCCTTAGATCCTCCAGGAGCTGCTTGCTCATCCAGGCCGGTCGCCTTCCCCGCCGGCTTGCCTTCCGGCATGTCTGAACTGCCAGTTCCTGTGCCTTCAAGAGCTTCTGTTTGAAGTAGGTCCAACCCTCCTGAACCCCTTGGTTCATGTGGGTTGGTACCCAGGGGACTTTGCAGGCAAGTTTCTTAAATAGGCTGAAGTTCGCCCTTCGGAAGTCCAAGATGAAGGTTCTGTTGGTGCTCCTCCCTATCCCCCTGCATATTGCAAACTTCACTATCTCGTGGTCTCTGCACCCTAGGCAGCCTCCCACGATCACGTCTCCCACCAGCCCTTCCCTATTGCAGAACAGCAGGTCAAGCAGAGCCTGTCCCCTGGTAGGCTCGCTTAACAGCTGTGTCAGGAAGCAGTCCTCCATTCGCTCCAGGAATCTTCTGGACTGGCTTCTCTCTGCTGAATTAGGTTCTCAGCAGGTTATCTGGGAGGTTGAAGTCACCAACAAGGACAAGATCTGATGATCTTGAGACAGCCTCCAGTTGCTTGTAGAACAACTCATCAGCCGCCTCATCCTGGCTGGGTGGTCTGTAACAGATTCCAATCAGGATGTCAGATTTGTTAGGCTGTCCTCTGATTTTGACCTGCAGGCTCTCAACTCCCTCATCTTCCACCTCAAGTTGTGTGGCAGAGATTGACTCTCTAAAATACAGAGCCACCCCTCCTCCTCTTCTCCCTCGCCTGTCTCTCCTAAAGAGCCTGTAACCCCCCAGTGTAGCACTCCAATCGTGGGTGCTGTCCCACCAAGTTTCTGAGATGGCGACTACATCATAGTTGCCCTGATGGATTAGGACCTCCAACTCCTCTTGCTTGTTGCCCAGGCTGCGTGCATTGGTGTACGTGCACTTCAGCTGGGTTCCTGACTTTAAAACTGATCCTACCTTGCGCCCTACTCTTACCTCTGCAGAGGGACCGATTACCTCACCCACCCCCCTTCAGGCCTAGTTTAAAGCCTTCCTAATGAGCCCTGCCAACTCCAGTGCCAGGACTCTCTTACCCCTTCTAGATAGATGCACCCCATCAGGACCCAGCAGGTCAGGTGCAGTGAAAGTTGTCCCATGTTCATAGAACCCAAAGTTCTGCCTCTGGCACCATCCCCTGAGCCAATTGTTGATGGTATGGGTTCTCCCATTCCTCTCAGTGTATACCCCTGCCACTGTGGGAACTGAGCAGAGCACCACTTGAGCTCCTGCCCCATCAATCAATTGTCCAAGGGCCCTGAACTCCTTCTTAATTGCCTTGGCGCCCTTCCTGTCAATCTCATCACTCCCAGCCTGTATTACCAGCAGAGGGTAATAGTCAGTGGGCTGGATTAATTTAGGGAGTCTCTCTGCAATGTCCCTAACCCCTGCCCCTGGTAGGGAGCAGACCTCCCTGTGGGATGGGTCGGGACGACATATGGGTCCCTCAGTACCCGCCAGGAGAGAGTCCACTACAACTATAACCCTTCTCCTTTTCTTTGTGGAGCTGGTCGTTATAGCTGGTGGGAACCGCTTGGGCTTAGGCTTCCCCCCGGAGCTGGTTGTTATAGCTGGTGGGGTCCACTTGGCCTTAGGCTCCCCTCTGGATGGCTGCTCCTCAGCCTCAGCCCTCTCATCCTTACTGCCCTCAGCCTGCAGGGCCTCATACTTATTATGCAAGGGCAGCGGAGGAGGAGGAGAGGGTCGGGGTGGATTTCTCTTGCCACCCCTGGCAGGGACCTGTATCCATCCCTCTCCTCCTCCAGGAACCCTTCCCTCAGCAGGGGAGATCTGCAGAGCCTTCTCCCACAAGTCTAACTCCCTCTCACTTTCCCTTATTGTCCTTAGCCTAGCTACCTCCTCCTTCAGCTCAGCCACTTCATCCTTCTGCTCTGCCACCATGCTGAGGAGAAAATTCACCTGCTCACACCTGACACAGGTGTCCTCTCCCTCCCCCTCTATTCCAAGTGCCAGGCTGAAGCACTCTCTGCAGCTGGCAGCCTGGACTCCAGCATGTCGGTAAAACAGCTCTGTCTGGGCAGATGCTGCTTTTTTACCCTTTGTCCAAGTGACAACCATGATGCAACGTTTGAGGTTTGGTTTTTCTGTTTTTTTTGTTTGTTTTTTTTTTATCACCCAGCGGATAGGCTAGCTACTGAACCACGATGGCGCCGCGCGCACAGCCCGGGCGGTTTTTAAAACTGCTGCAGCTGATGTCAGGCTCCCGTGCCCGTGCAGGCTCGCGTGAGTACGATCCTGCCGGCTCCTCCCTGTACCAGCAGTCCTCCCAACCTGCGAAGCCCCGAAAGGAAAGCAAAAAAAAACCCCGATAAACTCACAGCTTAAGCGGAGGGGTTCCGGACAAGCGGTCCCGATCAGCTACTGAACCACAATGGTCTCTCCTGAAGAGCCTGTAGCCTTCAATTACAGCGCTCCAGTCGTGTGAGTCGTCCCACCACATCTCTGTGATGGCAACTACATCATAACTTTCCTGCTGCAGCAAGGCTTCCAGATCCTCTTGTTTGTTGCCCATGCTTCGTGCATTAGTGTACATGCGCTGCAGTTGGGCTGCTGGTTTCACTTCTGGCTCTGGTTTATCACTCCCAGACTCCTGCTTGGGGGGACTGGTTTCAGTCCCTTCCCCCTTCAAAACTAGTTTAAAGCCCTATTTATGAGACCTGCCAATTCCCTTCCTAGAATCTTTTTCCCTTTGAGGGATAGGCCATTCTCGTACACACTGATCTTTCCCCTCCTCTGGGACAGATGTACTCCATCTGTTGCCAGCTGATGTGGTGCAGTAGAAAGTTTTTCAAGATTGAAAATCCCAAAATTCTTTTCACTACATCAGCCTCTAAGCCACTTGTTGACTACAGCTGCTGACCAGTTCCTTCTTGTATTCACTTCTGCAACTAAGGGTATAGACAAAAAAATTAGTTGTGCACCTGACTCCTCAACGAAATCCCCCAGGGCCATAAAGTCATTCTTGATAGCCCTGGGTGTTCTGGTTGCAACATCATCATTCCCAAACTGCATAACTCTTAAGGGGTGGTAGTCGGAGGGCTGCACCATACCAGGCAGCCTTCTTGTGACATCTCCAACCATAGCTCCTGGAAGGCAACAAACCTCCCTGTGAGTAGGGTCTGGCGGACATATGGGGCCCTCTGTTCCCCTCAGGAGGGAATCACCAATAACAATTACACTCCTCTTTGTTTTAAGGGAGCAAGTCCTGATGCCGGGGGAAGGCTGTTTAACTTTAGGCTGTTTAACCTTAGGCTGTTTTGCCACAGGGAAAACCCCAGGTGGTGTGTCCTCTGTTATCAGAATCACCTCACCCTCAACCTCCAATGCCCCGTACTTGTTTTCCAAGGGCAGTGGGGAGGGTGAGGGGAGGCAAGGAGGTTTAATCTTGCTTCTTTTGAAAGGAACCTGCGTCCATTCCCCTCTGCTTTTTGGATAACCAGCCTCTGCTGGGGGGGCCTGCAGAGCCTGGTTACTCAGGTTTCTCACCCTTCTACAATCGCTTACATCTCTAAGTCTAGCAACCTCATCCTTCAGTCCAGCCACCAGGCTAAGCAGACAGTCAATCTGCTCACATGTTATGCAGGAGTTGTCTCCACTACCCTGCATCTCAAGTGCCAGGCTCCAGCACTGCCTGCAGCCAGATGCCTGGACACCTACCTCTTGCTTATGACACCTACCTACATGCTTATATTCCCCCTCAGTCTGAGTCGAGACTGATTTTTTAAAGGAGTTATTACGGTGAGTTAACACCATGGCTAGCCCTGCCCATGGGACCTACTGGAGAAGGTTTTAGAAAAAGTGTGGTGGCACGCACGTCTGCCAGATAAAGAACAGTAGTGTTGTATATCCCAAGAAAATTCTAAATAAAACAGTGAAAATCAAGTCTTGAAGTGCTATCAACTGCTCCTATTAAAATGCTGGAAGCTCCATGACGTTATTTATTCATAATTCTGATTACATAATTCTGCAGATCTTTGCTTCAAAAATTGTAGACATGCATCCTAAATTTGTGTGAACCAGTGAAATACTGAGGATAGCTTGTGTCTGCTAATCAGTGTTGCCTGAAAGTCTAGCATAAGCCTCTACAGTCCAGGTTTAAGATGCCTTGTCAAATATAGGAGGTTGTAGAATTTGCAGAAAATTTTGTTTCTCATTTAACAGTTTGATTTGAGCTATAAAAAAAAACACTATGCAAGCGCAGAAGTTCAACTTTTGCAGACTTTGTTTTCACAGCATATTTCAGTCTTAAACCTGTTTTCTTTATACTTCAGCAGTCATCTGTGAAAAATTGCAGGAAAAAACATAAAAGATAGAGTCAGAAAAAAAAAAATGTAATGTGTTATTACAAGTCCTGTGTCACATAACATAGCCAAGTGTTCCGATCACAAACTACAGCAAATAGTCCCTGACAACACAGTAATTGAACTGTTGATGGTCCACATGGTCTCAAGTACACAAACTCATCAAATCTTTGTACTTGCCTCAGAGCCAAAAGAATCAGCTCAATTTTGGAAAACTATTTGAGGTTATACTATCTGATTATATTTTTCTTTTAGCAAGTATCCAGGAGCACTACTTCTTCTCCTCCTCCTCCTCCTCCTCCTCCTCCTCCTCCTTCTCCTCCTCCTTCTCCTTCTCCTTCTCCTTCTCCTTCTCCTTCTCCTTCTCCTTCTCCTTCTCCTTCTCCTTCTCCTTCTCCTTCTCCTTCTCCTTCTCCTTCTCCTTCTCCTTCTCCTTCTCCTTCTCCTTCTCCTTCTCCTTCTCCTTCTCCTTCTCCTTCTCCTTCTCCTTCTCCTTCTCCTTCTCCTTCTCCTTCTCCTTCTCCTTCTCCTTCTCCTTCTCCTTCTCCTTCTCCTTCTCCTTCCACACATCCACCAGGCAGGTCATAGAAGGAGATCAGGTGGGTGAGGTACAACCTACCCTTCCTAAATCCATGTTGGTTGTGCCTGATCCCTTGCCCATAGTATCATATTAGCATCACAGTATCATAGTATCAGTCAGGGTCATCACAAGGATCATCTAGTTCCAACCCCCCTGTCATGGCAGGGACACCCCACACTAGATCAGGCCAGCCACAGCCTCTTCCAGACTGGTCTTAAACACCTCCAAGGATGGGACGTCAACCACCTCCTTGGACATCGCATTCCAAGGCTTCACCACTCTCATGGTGAAGAACATCCTCCTCATGTCCAGCCAGAATCTCCCCACCTCCAGCTTCATTCATTCCATTATGCCATCCTATAAGTGCTATGTGGTAGCACTCAAGATAACCTGTTCCATAATCTTGCCTGGCACTGAGGTCAGGCTGACAGACCTGCGATTCCCTGGTTCTTCCTTCTGGCTCTTCTTGTGGATAGCCAGCTTCCAGTCATCTGGGACCTCTCCAGTGTGCCAGGATTGTTGAAAAATGATGGAGAATGGCTCATCACAGTATCACAATATAACTAACTAAGGTTGGAAGAGATCTCGAGAATCATCAAGTCCAACCTACGAACACAGACCCCATGACTAGACCATGGCACCAAGTGCCACGTCCAATCTCCTCTTGAACACCTCCAGGGATGGTGACTCAAACACCTCCCTCGGCAGCCCATTCCAGTGACGAACGACTCTCTCAGTGAAGAACTTCCTCCTCACCTCGAGCCTAAACCTCCCCTGGCACAGCTTGAGACTGTATCCTCCTGTTCTGGTGCTGGTTGCCTGGGAGAAGAGACCAACCCCTTCCTGGCTACAACCACCTTTCAGGTAGTTGTAGAGGGCAATGAGATCTCCCCCGAGCCTTCTCTTCTCCAGGCTAAACAATCCCAGCTCCCTCAGCCTCTCCTCATAGGGCTTGTGTTCAAGGCCTCTCACAAGCCTTGTTGCCCTTCTCTGGACACATTCAAGTGTCTCAATGTCCTTCTTAAACTGAGGGGCCCAGAACTGGACACAGTACTCAAGGTGTTGCCTAACCAATGCAGAGTACAGGGGCACAATGACTTCCCTGCTCCTGCTGGCCACACTATGCCTAATGCAGGCCAGGATGCCATTGGCCCTCTTGGCCACCTGGGCACACTGCTGGCTCATATTCAGGTGGCTGTCGATCAGCACACCCAGGTCCCTCTCTGTTTGGGAGCTCTCCAGCCACTCCGACCCCAGCCTGTAGTTCTGCATGAGATTGCTGTAGCCAAAGTGCAGCACTCGGCACTTGGACTTGTTGAATGCCATCCCATTGGACTCTGCCCATCTGTCCAGTTGGTCGAGGTCCCTCTGCAGAGCCTTTCTACCCTCGAACTGACTAACATCTGCCCCTAACTTTGTGTCATCTGCAAACTTGTTGATGACTGACTCGACCCCCTCATCCAGATCATCAATGAAGATGTTAAAGAGGACAGGGCCCAGCACTGATCCCTGGGGGATGCCACTGGTGACTGGCCACCAGCTGGATGTGGCATCATTCACCACCACAATCTGGGCTCGGCCCTCCAGCCAGTTCCTAGCCCAGCACAAAGTGTAGTAGTCCAAGCCACAAGCTGACAGCTTGGCCAGCAGTTTGCTGTGGGGGACAGTGTCAAAGGCCTTGCTGAAGTCCAGGCAGACCACATCCACAGGCCTCCCGACGTCCACCAGATGGGTCACCTGATCATAGAAAGAGATCAGGTTGGAGAGGCAGGGCCTGTCCTTCCTAAATCCATGTTAGCTGGACCTGAGCCCTTGGCCATCCTTCAGGTGTGCAGTTATTGCCGCCAGGATAATCTGCTCCATCACTTTCCCTGGAACTGAGATCAGGCTGACCGGCCTGTAGTTTCCAGGTTCCTCCATCCAACCCTTCTTGTGGATTGCAACCACATTGGCCAGTTTCCAGTCATCTGGGACCTCACCGGTGAGCCAGGACTGGAGGAAAATGATGGAGAGCGGCTTGGCCAGCTCATCTGCCAGCTCTCTCAGCACCCTAGGATGGATCCCATCCAGTCCCATGGACTTGTGAGTGTCCAAGGTCCCAAACTAATTCCTCATGGATTACTGGGGCACAACAGTGCTCCCGACCCCATCGCCCAGCTCAGGAGGCCACTCATCCTGAACTCCTGCCTTGCTGTTAAAAATTGAGGCAAAGAAGGTGTTCAGGACCTCAGCGTTTTCCTTGTCTTCAGTCACCATGTTCCCCTCCAGGTCCAATAAGGAGTGCAGGTTCTTCCTGCCATTCTTCTTATTGTTAATATATTTGTAAAAATGTTTTTTATTATCTTTGACTGAGATTGCCAGCTCAGTTCCAACTGGGCCTTTGCCTCCCTAATTTTATTACTACATAATCTAACAGCTTCCTTGAACATACTTCAAGAAGCCTTCCCCTCCTTCCAAAGGTGATACAGCCTCTTCTTCCCCCTTAAATCCTCCAGGAGCTGCTTGCTCATCCAGGCCGGTCTCCTTGCCCGTCGGCTCATCTTTCGGCATGTGGGAACTGCCAGTTCCTGTGCCTTCAAGAGCTCCTCTTTGAAGCGGGTCCAACCCCCCTGGACCCCTTGGTTCATGAGTGCTGGTATCCAGGGAACTTTACAAATAAGTTTCTTAAATAGGCTGAAGTTCGCCCTCCAGAAGTCCAAGGCGAAGGTTCTGTTGGTAGTCCTCCCTATCTCCCTGCATATTGAAAACTTCACTATCTCGTGGTCTCTGCACCCTAGGCAGCCTCCCACGATCACACCTCCCACCAGCCCTTCCCCATTGGAGAACAGCAGGTCAAGCAGAGCCTGTCCCCTGGTAGGCTCGCTTAACAGCTGTGTCAGGAAGCAGTCCTCCATTCGCTCCAGGAATCTTCTGGACTGGCTTCTCTCTGCTGAATTAGGTTCTCAGCAGGTTATCTGGGAGGTTGAAGTCACCAACAAGGACAAGATCTGATGATCTTGAGACAGCCTCCAGGTGTTTGTAGAACAACTCATCAGCCGCCTCATCCTGGCTGGGTGGTCTGTAACAGACTCCAATCAGGATGTCAGATTTGTTAGGCTGCCCTCTGATTTTAACCCACAGGCTCTCAACTCCCTCGTCTTCCACCTCAAGTTCTGTGGCAGAAAGTGACTCCCTGATATACAGAGCCACCCCTCCTCCTCTTCTCCCTCACCTGTCTCTCTTGATGAGCCTGTAACCCCCCAGTGTAGCACTCCAATTGTGCGTGTTGTCCCACCAAGTTTCTGAGATGGCGACTGTATCATAGTCGCCCTGATGGATCAGGACCTTCAGCTCCTCTTGCTTATTGCCCATGCTGCACACATTGGTGTACATGCATCACAGCTGGGTTCCTGACTTCTCAATTGACCCTACCTTGTAGCCTACTCTTTCCTCTGCAGAGGGACCGATACCCTCACCCACCCCCTTCAGACCTAGTTTAAAGCCTAGTTTAAAGCCTAGTTTAAAGTCATCCGCCAGCTCTCTCAACATCCTAGGATGGATCTCATCCAGTCCCATGGACTTGTGGGGATCCAAGTGGCTGAACAGGTCTCTAACTACTTCCTCCTGGATTACAGGGGAGCAATACGACTCCCCGCCTCCTCTGCCAGCTCAGGAGGACAACATATCTTTCTATTAAAAATTAAGGCAATGTTGTTGTTAGGTACCTCTGCCTTTTCCTCATCTTTAGTCACAATATTCCCCTTCATGTCCCCTAATGAGTGGAGGTTGTCCTGGCCCCTCCTCTTTCCATTTATATATTTATAAAAGCATTTTTGTTGTCCTTCACAGCAGTGGCTAGTCTGAGCGCTAAATGGGCTTTTGCCTCTCTATATTTTTTCCTACATGATCCAGCAACATCCTTAAACATTTCATGGGTAACCTCTCCTTCCTTCTAAAGATGATACACCGCTTTTTTCCCCCTAATTTTTTCAGAAGTTCATTGCCCATCCAGGCTGGCCATCTCCCTCAGAGGTTCATCTTCAGGTGCATTGGGACAGCCTGTTCCTGTACCTTCAAGATTTCTTTCTTGAAGTAGGTCCAGACCTCTTGCACCCCTTTGTTTTTAAGAACTGTTTCCCAGGTACCTTCTGACTTAGTGCCTTAAGTAAACTGAAGTCTGCCCTCTGGAAGTCCAGAGTGGAGGTTTTTTGATACCCCTCTGAGGTTGACTGCCTATTGAAAACTCTGTTATTTCACGGTGACTGGACCCCAGGCAGCATCCAACCACGACATATCCTGCCAACCCTTCCCTCTGTAAAAAGAAGGTCAAGAAAAGGCTTATATTAATAACAGTCACATTTTGTTTCTTTCATTTTTCTTTCTTCAAATATCTGCTAGTTTATGCTGAATATTTTGCTCTTCATTTAGTAGAAGCCAAACAGTTAAATAAATCTACCTCTGCCACGAATGAGGAAATGTTTTCTTGTAGTATCAAATTTGTCAAGATGTCACTGCAGTTTTAGAAGTACCACTGAAGGAGTATGATTCAGGTGTTGACTGGAAAATATTTCTCTCAGGAAATCAGAAGTGAAAGAAAACAAGTAGTTTTGGGAAGGAAAGGGTGTCTAGGCTCATATTTCTAATAAATAAAATGCAGGTATTAAATGTTCCATCAGCTAAATGGAGTAGGTAGCAGCAGGTCTGTGCGTTCGAGGCAATGAGCTTGGGTTCAAACTAGCAGAAGTTCTAGTAAGGATTGTTTGCAGTGCTTTTTTTGTGAAGGGACAAGCAACAATGTGAAATTTTGTGAAAATATACGTGAGAATTTCTAGTAATTCTTTGTGGCAATTGCCCAAGTTTAGTCACAGCCCAAAATTTATACTCCCAACCTGCTAGTTTAAAGCTGTGATAGAATCTCAAAGTGACAGTATTGTCAATGCACTGAGACATCATGCCACAGAGTACTGCACTTCCAGGCTACCAAATAAAACATCAACTTCCAAGTGAAAAGGCATCATAATAGGAAAAAAAAATAAACTGTATACTGTGCATCAACAATATGCAATTCCATAAATTAAAACAGCAGATTTACTTCTGAATGCAGCAGCAGGAGTACGTGTAGGATGTTTACATTCATAGTAGCACCATTGTATGAGGACTAATTAATTTCTCTCCAAATTTGCATCTGATAGGGTTGAGTAGTAGTACTAGCCTGCTATCAGTCTATGTTTGATTAAAAGGAAAAAAAAACTTCCTCCCCTCTTTCATACACATGCAAAGTGGGAAAACTACAAAGGGAGAACCTAATATGTAGTTCTCACACACACAAAAGTAAGCAAAGCAAGATGAAAACGCTTTGAAATTACATTTAATGCCACAGCATCTCTGTCCCCTCCTAATAACTTCATTAAACTCAGCAAATGAGAGGATACAAAAAAGTTTGCTCTCTTCCTCTCTGTTCAGGTTCAGATGTTTGAAACCTTTCCACAATTGTTATCAGGCCTTGGTGCACAAAGAAAGCAGTGCTTCTTCCTGCACTACTTCATGCAAAAGTTCAGGACAAAGGTGCTAAAAGTATGGATAGGGCTGTGGAAAGCATCACATTTCCTTCTTCCACCTATTCCTGTGAAGTCTCCACAGCAACTTCTATGCTTGGTGTTAAAAGTGTTGATGTGAAAGAGGATGGAGACTGTGGGATCCCAAAAGTTTTAATTGTCTCAGTCATTGCTGCTGAAGGGTGGGTGTGCACACAGCACTCGGCACAGCCGTGGACATTGCTGCCCTTCCCCGAGCCTGCCATATGGGCAGAAGGGATGATAGAGTAAGGGGAGGGATGGCAGAGGTGGAGTGTATAGGAAAAATGGAGGACTTCCAGAGAATTAGAGGCCAGAGGAAGCTGGTTGGCTCCAGTCCTGCCCCACTGAGCTGCTCTGCACTGCCTAATCTGCACTGCCACACACCTCTCTGTGTCCTCTGCATGCCTAGAGGGCTCTGCAGCAGGCAGCCATGGAGTGCCTCTCTGCTTCCACTGCTGCTGCTCCACCTGGCTCTGGTCACTGCCCACATCCCAGAGACAAGCCATGTGGCACGACCCTGCTTCATGCAGCTTGCAGTCTTGAGAAGAGTACATGGTGTGGTGCTGCTCTATGCCACCACCAAGAAAATTGGAATTGCATGTGTGACAGTGCCACCATTTCCAAGCCAGGGAAATGGTGATGTCCCTTCTCTTTGATATGTATTTCTTCTACTGCTTTTTCCTCCCATTTTCCCTCTGCTCTGTTTTCATCCTAGTCAACCTAGTTCATTAGCCATTTGACATTATTTTGCCTTCATTTACTCCAAGGGAATTACTGCTGCACTGCTGCTCCCTACCCCTTGATGGCCAGGGTTGGTAAGGTAAGGACCAGGGCATGACAGAGACCAGGAAACTACACAGAATAAGCATAGCTTGTGGTAGTAGCAAATATTCAAGCAAGGACTTTGAAGGCTGAAATGGACTAGGGTTCTATGAGAACAGTAGTTTGAATACGGGTCAGTCAGTCCTATGCGTTGGGCAAGTGATGTTCTGGAAGCAGCAATTTGCAGATGACACCAATTTGAGTGGTGTTGTTGATATGCAAGAGGGATGGGATGGCATCCAGAGGGACCTGGACAAGCTGGGTAGGTGGGTCCAGATGAACTTCATGATGTTCAACAATAGGAAGTGCATGGTTTTTTCTGCACCTGGGCCATAATAATCCTCACTATAAATGCATACTAGGGGATAAGGTGATAGAAAACATCTGTGTGGAAAAAGACATGGGTTTGCTGATGGATGAGAAGCTGGACATGAGTTTCCAAGTCACTGTTATCAATCTCTGACTATTCTTGCTACTGTGCATAATTACTGGACAAGAAATCCCTTGTGCAACAAGGGGTTTGAATAAAAACTGAGATACTGACATACCAAGAGTGAAAAAAGCAAGCAAGCAAGCAACCAAAACAACCAACCAACCAAACAAAAAAACCCACCCCAGACAAAACAAAAACAATGGCAACAACAACAAAGAAAACCAAACACAAAACCAATAACAAAATTTAAAAAATTGCAAAACAACAGTGAAGGTCTTAGCTAAAGAGCTTTAAAAAGAGGTGGTAAAGTGGGTGTATTGGGAGATTTACAGCCACAGAATAAACTGTAATACAAAACACTAACCATGCCAAGTGTCTGATGCTACAGCAGCAATAGCTTGCAAAATCTTGGGAAACATCTCTTAAAAATAAAGGGGTGCAGGAGGTCTGGACCTACTTCAAGAAAGAAATCTTGAAGGTACAGGAACAGGCTGTCCCAATGTGCTGGAAGATGAACCTCTGGGGGAGATGACCAGCCTGGATGGGCAATGAACTTCTGAACAAATTAGGGGGAAAAAAAGTGGTGCATCATCTTTGGAAGGAAGGAGAGGTTACCCATGAAATGTTTAAGGATGTTGCTGGGTCAGGTAGGAAAAAAAATAGAGACGCAAAAGCCCATTTAGCGCTTAGACTAGCCACTGCTGTGAAGGACAACAGAAATGCTTTTACAAATATATAAATGGAAAGAGGAGGGGCCAGGACAACCTCCACTCATTAGGGGACATGAAGGGGAATATTGTGACTAAAGATGAGGAAAAGGCAGAGATATTTAACACCTTATTTGCCTCAATTTTTAATAGCAGGATAGATTGTCTTTCAGACAACTGGTCTCCTGAGCTGGCAGATGGAGTCAGGGAGCAGTGTAATTCCCCTTTAGTCCAGGTGGAAGTAGATAGAGACCTGTTCAGCCACTTGGATCCCCACAAGTCCATGGGACTGGATGGGATCTATCCTAGGGTACTGAGAGAGCTGACAGATGAGCTGGCCAAGCTGCTGTCCATCATTTTCCAACAGTCCTGGCACACTGGGAGGTCCCAGATGACAGGAAGCTGGCCAATGTGATGCCCATCCACGAGAAGGGCCAGAAGGAGGAATCAGGGAATTACCGATCAGCCAGTCTGAGCTCAGTAGCTCCTGACCAAGCTGTCAGCCCATGTCTTGGATGGGAGCACTCTGTGCTGGGTTAGGAATTGTGTGAAGGCAGAGCCTAGAGAGTGGCGGTGAATAGTGCCACATCCAGCTGGAAGCCAGTCACTAGTGGTATCCCACAGGGATTGGTGTTAGGCCTCATACTGTTCAATATCTTTATTGATGATTGGATGAAGGGATTGAGTCCATCATCAGTAAGTTTGCAGACGACACCAAGCTGGGGGCAGGCATTGATCTGTTAGAGGATTGGAGAGCTCTGCAGAGGGACCTTGATAGGCTGGACAGATGAGCAAAGTCCAACATGATGGCATTTAACAAGTCCATGTGCCAGGTGCTGCACTTTGGTCACAACAACTCCATGCAGTGCTACGGTCTGGGGACAGAGTAGCTAGCAGCCAGGCAGAACGGGACCTGGGGGCATTGTTTGATAGTAGGGTGAACAGGAACCAGCAGTGTGCCCAGGTGGCCAAGAAGGCCAATGGCATCCTGGCCTGCATCAGGAATAGTGTGGCCAGCGGGAGCTGAGAAGTCATTCTGCCCATGTGCAGTGCACTGGTTAGACCACACCTTGAGTCCTGTGTCCAGTTCTGGGACCTTCAATTTAACAAGGACATTGAGACACTTGAACATGTCCAGAGAAGGGCAACAAGGGTGGTGAGATGTCTTGAGCACAAGCCCTATGAGGAGAGGCTGAGGGAGCTTGGGGTTGAGGAGGAGGCTCAGGGGAGACCTTACTGCTCTCTACAACTACCTGAAAGGAGGTTTTAGCCAGGTGGAGGTTGGTCTCTTCTCCAAGGCAACCGACACCAGAACAAGAGGACACAGTCCCTGGGGGTGTTAAAAAAAGGATTAGACGTGGCACTTGAAGCCATGGTTTAGATAGTCATGAGATGTTGGATGATAGGTTGGACTTCATTATCTCTGAAGTCTTTTCCAATCTTATTGATTGTATAATTCTATACTTATCTAAGTGTAATTCTTTGCCACAGCTGGAACAATCAAAATTCCTTTTGTAACTTAAATAAACAGTCAATTGTAAGAATTTCCTCAGAGAAAATTTATTTAAAATGCACAAATAGAATGCAAATAAAACAAACAAAAAAACCCAGAACCAAACAAACAAAATCCCTACTATGTTTGAGGAAATCTATTATTATTTACAGTATTGGTGACCAGAGGCTCCAGCTGTTTTCAAGTTATTTTTGCAGTTGGGAATGTGAAATATAGTTACAAGCTGACATTGTCAAGAAGGCTTTAACCTGAACAGACAGAACATGGGCAGGAAAGAAAAATAACCAAGTTAAGGTTGCGTAGGTCAGTAGCAGAGCTAAGAATTTCCTCTTACATACTGTAGTTCTCCAGACAGTTGCAAAGCTTTCTGAGATATCACAATATGGATCAAGGAATGAACCTGAACTTGAAATGTCTCTCCAAAATTATTCCAATTTCCAGTTTTAAGAAATAATTCTTCTTTTGGATGTGGTTCTCTGATCTTTGGTACCTGATTTATCACATAAATAAGAAATAAATAAATTAAAAAAAAAAAAAAAGAAATGGAAGAAAAGTAGGCCTTTATGTTGTGATTATATTTTTTCTGGTGGGAATACAAAGTCAGTGACAGCTCTGTGTTCAGTCATGACTGCTTCATTAATGAATGGCTATCAAAGCCTAGATGAAACTTTTATTTCCAGAGGTCCCTAAATCTTCTGGTTTTTTGAATGGCACCAAATGTCTTCAGAGCTTTGTTATTATTCAGCTCAAATGCTCTTTTCTTCTAAGTATCTACTTTTTCAAACACATATTTTCAGTTCTTATGTTCTGTTACTTGAATAGTGCTTCTAGTTCCTGCAGTGTTTGCAGAGGCCAAAGTGAAGTAGGAAAATCATACCCAAACTAAGAGGGAACAAAACTGCATGTTTTTATTTTTTGGATAACAACAGTGGAAGTAGTCTTCTATGCACATGATCACATCTTCCTATCACTGAAAATTTAAAGTCATTGGGCACTGATTATATTTTTCGATGGAAAGCAATCTGAGGTTGTAATGGTTTGGAACTTTATTGCCACATTAACAAAAACTCAGCTCACTCAGTTGGGGAAAGCAAATGGAAGCTATATTTACAAGAAAACCTACACTCTACAATGGAATGCAATGAATATGTACAAATATACAGTATTTACAATATTATACAGGTATTTACAATCAGAAAACTGCACGGAAAGCCCCCTGAAAGGGGGAAAACTGCCCCATTTCTCTCCTAACATTCCCCCCATCCACTTTTCCTCTGTTGTGACCATTATAGGCTGTGCCTTTAAGAAAGGGACATTTGCTGGAACACTCTGGCTGAATATTTTGAAAACATTCAGATATTCTAAACAAATTTAATTAGTAGATTGGTAGAATGAACTTTGAGTTTTAGTTCAGTTGGAATCTTTCTCAGTCCAGTCTGTTCTGCCTTTCCAGCATGTCTGCTTCTGAACAATTAGCCAGAATGACCATGGATAACAGATAAGAACTAATCTGTGCATGCTCTTTGAGGGTTAACAAAATTTCATCCTTACTAATTACCTTTTCTCTCTCTCTAGACCTTTTTGGGGAAAAAAAGGAGGTAGCGGGAGAGAGGGGATACAGAGGGGGAGCCTTCCTCTGTCCAGAGGAGGGAGTTTTGTTCTGATTATTTTCTTTGATGTGTATTTCTATATATATATATATTGTAAATACTGTATCTTGTGTATATATATACAACCTGTATTCCACATTGCTTGTGGATACAGCTCTATGCTTTGCTTCTCTGACTGAGTCAGCTATGGTTTCTTTCTTTGTGGGGGAGGGAGAGCTAGGCCTTCTCTCACCACACATTTTGTTTAATTAGAAGAAAAGAGAGAAAAGAGAAAAGAGATGTTAGAGAGTTAGTGTGTTTATCTCAAGGTCATTAGATAAGATCCTTTCCAGTGAAGTAGGTAGGCAGTAAGAATAAGGGGAAAGGAGTGAAATGCAATGTGAGATTGCTAACAGTTCTCTTCACACAACTGCCCAATAAAATTCATTTAGAATAATCTCTTGTTTTCCTTCTTACACCCAGCTGTAGATTCCTTTATATTTCTCCACCCTTCTGCTAGAAAATCTGCACCTAAATTTTAACGGCATAGCTTGAAACTGTCACAATCCACTTCTAAACTATTTCATTGGCTGTTAGTACTGTCCATCTAATCTAGAACAATATCTACAATTCATAAGTAAAGCTCACAGTCTACTCTGGCTGTCCTCAGATGTAGATGATTCAGAAGCCCAAGAAAACCAGGAAACAAGGAAATGGAAAAGTTTGTCTCTCCACAGACAAAACAAAGAAAAGGAACAGGGACTCTCAGTTGACTGGGCTCTCAGGGTTCCCAGAGTTCATGCACTATAGATTCCTCATGGATTCTTCTCTTGGGCACGATGCTGTATCTGTACAACATTCTGAAGTTAAACTCTCTCAGCTAAAGTTAGATTTCTTTGTGGAATACACTGAATTTCACCATTCTCTTGTGTTACCCAGTGTGACCAGCACCTTCGGCAGAAACCACCTCTCAGACAGGTTTGCCCTCTTCTGAAGGAGAAAATAGCCAAACAGTTTTGCCTGTTCTTTTCTCTAACAACAGGAACTCTATCACCTTTTACTTTCTGCAGTAAATCTGAGTGTGCAAGTCCAGCTCAATTCATTGAACGTCTACTATTTACCAGCCAGGTTGCTTGTGCTAGATGTTTCTCCCAGTTTTTCAAAGATCCACCCCCCATGGCTTTGAGAGTGGTCTTCAGCAAACCATTGTAGTGTTCAATTTTACCTGCAGGTGGTGGATAGTAGGGAAAGTGGAATATCCACCTGTGGGAGTTTGAAGGCAGATCCTCCCTTGCCTCCCACCAGGGCAGAAAAATGAGACTCACACAAATGGATTGCAGAAGTGATGGAAAGTTTAAACGGAAAAGCAGTGAGTGTTTCACAGAAAGCTACCAGCACAGTGACAAAAGAGATCCCAGAACATACAGAGTCCCTCACAGCACACCCAGAAACATCCCAGCATTCCCTTTCTCCCTACCTGAGGGCACACCCAAAATCCCCAGGGCTCTTTCTTCCTCCCCCCCCTCCACCATTAGGCCAATTTCAGATGGCCGGATCTGAGATTGCCCTTCCCCCTTCTCTTCTTGGCATTAGTCCTAGCCAGGCCTAAGAGGCCTTGAGATAACTCCCTTTCCATTACCAGATAGAGAGTATCTCCCACAGGAGCAGTGAGGGAAGAAAGAGGAGGTGTGAGACCTTGCAGATGGATTTATAAGGAGCAGGACATTATGGGTACAAAATATACTATTTCCTGTGTCTACCCACTGGGCTGGACACCTAGGACACCAGAAGTGCACCTTGTATGGCAGCAGCAGGAGGCACCCAGCCCAAACTGCCACCTGTCACCCCTTATTTCATACCATAAATCCTGCACTCAAAATGTATTGTCAAATCAGAAATCTTCAGATGACATGCCTAGTAAAGTCCATTCATCTGGGCATCCTTCAAACAGTCTCTCATTCAGGCTCAGGTAACAGTCCAATCCAGTTCTTCTCGCTCATCTGATGGAACCTCCCAGTGACACAGAATTCATTCTTCTGCAGTACAAGCTCTCATGGATTTGATGGAGATCCTGGTCACCTAGAAGAACGTCAAGCAACTCAACATCATTTTTAAACTGAGGGGCCCAGAACTGGACACAGGACTCAAGGTGTGGCCTAAGCAGTGCAGTGTACAGGGGCAGAATGACCTCCCTGCTCCTAGTGGCCACACTGTTCTTGATGCAGGCCAGGATGCCATTGGCCTTCCTGGCCTCCTGGACGCACTGCAAGCTCATATTCAGCCTACCATCAAACAGTACCCCCAGGTCCCTTTCTGTTTGGCAGTTCTCCAACCACTCCAACCCCAGCCTGTAGCTCTGCATGGGGTTGCTCTGGCCAATGTGCAGAACCTGGCACTTGGATGTGTTAAATCTCATGTCGTTGCATTCTGCCCATCTATCCAGCCTGTCAAGGTCCCTCTGCAAATCCTCTCTACCATCCAGCAGATCAACACCTGGCCCCAGCTTGGTGTCGTCCGCAAATTTACTGATGATGGACTCAATGCCCCTCATCCAGATCATCAATAAAGATATTAAAGAGCATGGGGCCCAACACTGATCCCTGGGGCACCCCACTAGTGACTGGCTGCCAGTTGGATGTGGCACCACTCACCACCACTCTCTGGGCTCAGCCCTCCAGCCAGTTCCTAACTCAACACAGTGTGCTCCTGTCCAAGCCATGGGCTGATAGCTTGGCCAGGAGTTTGCTGTGGGAGACAGTGTCAAAGGCCTTGCTGAAGTCCAGGTAGCCTACATCCACAGGCCTCCCCACATCCACCAGGTACGTCACCTGATCATAGAAGGAGATCAGGTTGGTAAGGCAGGACCTGCCCTTCCTAAATCCATGCTGGCTGGGCCTGATCCCTTGGCCATCCTGTAAGAGCTGTGTGATTGCACTCAGCTTCCTTAGCATACCTCTTTTGTTCACTCAATTGTGCTTGTTGCTAAAGAAATGAGGCTCCTCTGCGTGTTTAGTGTCCACATACATGATTCTCACCCTTGTGACCTTGTGGCCTTCCAGTATCTGAAGGGGGCCTACAAGAAGGCTGGGGAGGGACTTCTCAGGATCTCAGGTAGTGATAGGACTAGGGAGAATGGAATGAAGCTGGAGGTGGGGGGATTCAGGCTGGACATGAGAAGGAAGTTCTTCACCATGAGAGTGGTGAAGCCATGGAATGGGTTATCCAGGGAGGTGGTTGAGGCCTCGTCCCTGGAGGTGTTTAAGCCCAGGCTGGATGAGGCTCTGGTCAGCCTGATCTAGTGTGGGGTGTCGCTGCCCATGGCAGAGGGGTTGGAACTAGATGATCCTTGTGGTCCCTTCCAACCCTGACTGATACTATGACCTGTTCCATAATCTTGGCTGGTAATGAGGTCAGGCTGACAGGCCTATAATTCCCTGGCTCATCCAACCGGCCCTTCTTGTGGATGGGCACCACATTGGCCAGCTTCCAGTCTTCTAGGACCTGTCCAGTGAACCAGGAATCATCCAAAAATTGGAGGAGAGATTACAGCTGGTGCTGCCACACAATACACGGCACGGCAATGCTGCTGCCATCTCTAATGCCATGGTACAGGATGAAAGTCACCTCCAGCCCTTGGGCACACAAGCAGCTTTTGTAGCCAAAGCCACCAATGCTTTCCCAAGCCTTTGAGAATGGCTTTTAGCTGAAGCCACCGCTTGCCTTCCCAGGTTTTGGCACCAAAAAGACTGTGGTGTTTTGGCCCTGGCCTGGAGGCCAGATACCCACCAAAGTCACTCTATCACTCCACTTATGTGGACAGGGGGAGAGGGGAAAAAATATAACAGTAACCAGTAATACGATAGGAGCAATTTTAATAACACTACTAAGCAAACAGCAATAGATTGCGTGGAAGCAAAAAGCAGAGAGAGCGAGATGTTAGCCTCTACTTCCCATCAGCAGGATGATGCTTGCTGTCAGGAAGCAGAGCTCTCTGAGCTTGGTGGTTACTTGGGAGGATAGACACATGGACTAATCCCCCCACTTCCTTCTTTCACTTCATTCTTATATCTGAGCTGACATCATACGAAATGGAATATCTTTTTGGCCAGTCTGAATCAGTTGGGTCAGCCATGTTCCCCCCCAAGATCTTGCCCACCCCTCAATGTACTCATGGGACTGGGAAATGTTGAAAGGACACAACCTGGATACTTATTCAACAGTAGCCAAAACACCGCTATGTTTTCAACTACTGCTGCAAAAACACAGCACTAGAAAGATGATGTGAAGAGAATTAACTCCAGCTCTGTCCAACCCAATACATCACTTGATGACATGCTCTTTGGCCCAGTTTTTCACAAGATTGTTTTGGAAGTGTGTTCCATTTTCTGACTCAATTCTCTCTGCAGTTCCATGTGTCCGTAGGACTTGCCTCTCCAGACCAAAAATGGTGTTGTGTGCAGTTCCACGTAGAATTGGATAAGCTTCCAACCATCCAGTGTTCACCCCTAACACAGTAAGCACATATTGCTTGCCAGATCAAGAATGAGGTAGAGTGATATAGTCAATCTGCCAGGCTTCACCATACTTATACTTGGACCATATACCACCATACCACAAGGGCTTAATTCGCTTTGCCTGCTTAACAGCAGCACAGTCATGGTTGACTTGTGTGATAGCATCCGTGGAAATGTCTATGGATCTGTCATGAACCCACTGGTAGGTTGCATCTTTGCCTTGATGTCCTGATGAATCATGAGCCCACTGAGCTAAGAAAATCTCACTTTGGTGTTTCCAGTTGAGATCAAAATCAGAGTCTGTGTCTACTTGAGAAACTCTCACACTATAGCCTGAAACTCCCACAGAGGCCCATATTAGGATGAAAGCACCAAAATCAAAATAGAGAAGGCTAAACCCTAATATTCTATCATCAGCATTTCTTAGGCAGCTGCACAGGTGCTACATGTTTGTTTTATTGTCCTTAGGTACTTTCTTGCTCCTTGTTTTAAGCTCTGTGTTGAAACAACTGATGCCTCTTCTACACAGTAATAAGCAAAAATAAATGCTTTTCAAACAAGCGTAGGTAACTTTAAGGTGAGTGAGTCATCTAATAATCTTTACAGATTATTTATGCAATAATGCACAGGCTGAGCAGTCACTGTAAAGTTCATGTTTGCAAATTTTATGTAGCGGATGAATTGGAAACTTCTGACCACCTCCACTGTGTCATCATCATGCATGGCTGGAGTCAACAGTCAACATGCACTGACTTTACCTTTTTGCTTGGAAGACGAGTAGTGACCAGTGTCTTGGAGCTGTATCACCTTTAGAGAAACTTCTTAATCTGAATTGTCCAAGCTACATGGGATTTTTTTGCTGCATCCCCAGAGTGAAGTTAGTGGGCAATAACCTATCAGGAGGAGTGTCTGTTGTACACATGAGCTTTGGCTCTTCATTATTGATACCAGAGAAAGTCTCTGGACTTTGCCTTAGTTGTATCTGAATGCATACCTTTCCTGACTCAGTATTGCAGTTCTAGTGACAAATCACAGAAACAACTCTCCTATGTGCTCCAAAGTTTGTCACTTCATTTAACTGTGGTGGCTGTGAAATTTGCCTGGCAGTTTATCTGTCTCAGCAGTCTGCTGACATTGACATTCAAACTTTCAGACATAAAGTTTTAATATGACTTAATATCATGGAAACAGTCAGAATTCCAAATATAAAGAGGTCTCAAATTCCCATATATGACAGAAGAATTAACAATTTAAATATAATTTGGGGTACCTAACTTTGGAATAGATTTCTAAGAACTAAAGTAATATTTATTAGGAAAAAGAAAGAATCATATCCAATCCTTTCCATTTTATTATTGTTCCTTTGCATGTAATATCCAAGACTTTAAGCCTACAGTAAAAGTACTGGCAATCAAATAAAAAATAATTAATTGTAAAATAAAAAGGGTAATGATAACATTTGTTCTAATAAGCACATGATGTAAGCCAGTAAAACAAAAGAGAAAAATTGCCATTCTTCGAGTTGCTTACAGGCAGAAGTATGAGGGGAGAAAGGAGTGACTGCAAGATAAATTAAAAAAAAAACCAACCCAAAACAAACACATAATTGCATAACTGGAAAAACATATTATCAGTGCTTTAGAAAACACATTTTCTAAAGTTTTAGCAGGCTTAGCCATCAGTAAATTTCAAGAAAAATATACCCTTTATACATGTATTTTTCTGCAACTTGTCTGCATTTCTGATATATTGTTTCAATGGGTTTTGCCTGCCTTAATAAGGGACATCATTTGAACAGAAACCTCACTGTGTGATAACAGGCAACACATAGTAAAAAAATGCCTCAAGGTTTTTTTCCTTGCTATATTTGGCTCTCTGGACTAAGTTGATTTGAGTTGGACTGATTATAATAAGCCAGAAAGTCACTATGAAATAATTATTTTCTCTTCATTTATGTGATTAATGGTGAAAGCTTGGATAACTTTTACATATTTTGAGTCCCATATAATCTAATCATATTGAACTTTACAACAACACAAAAAACAACCACCCAATCCCTCCCCCCCAAAAAAAAACCCAACACAACAATCAACCAAAAAACCCCCTCAAGTTGCCCCTGTGTTTTCTTCCAAAGCATTGGACTTTCACTGGCATTAACTCATGGGACTGTCAAAATCAGGCAATGTTTTGCGAAGAAGTGACACGTCTATTCAAGTCCTCAGAGGTCATTGCTGAATTTCTTCAGCCACCAAAAGACTAGGAATTTAAAAAATGTAGTAGCAAGTAAGTTATTGGGTGAACCGACTGTGTAGGGTAACTGGATGGAAAAAAATTAGAAGTGAAAAAGGACCTGTCCTCCAGAGAGAATATATGGCTTGAAGAAACTAGTATGGGAAAGACATCTGCTTTGGATGTGCTCATAGACAGCCAAAGTAGGTTCATAATATGCCCAAATTGTAAGGCAAATGCTAGTGTCTAAGAAAGCTAGAGCATCCTCTTATTTCATCTTTCATGTGTTATATGGATAACCTTGAAATTAACATTAATTATTAAAATATTTTAAAACGTATAAGTTCCTGTGTTTCATGGTTCCTTAAGTGAAAAATTTAGAATAGAATAGAAAAGGAAGAGGCATAGAATAGAATAGAATAGAATAGAATAGAATAGAATAGAATAGAATAGAATAGAATAGAATAGAATAGAATAGAATAGAAAGAATAGAATTAACCAGGTTGGAAAAGAACTTTGAGATCATCAAGTCCAACATATCACCCAACACTATCTAACCAACTAAACCATGGCAACAAGCGTCACATCCAGTCTCTTCCTAAACACCTCCAGTGAGGGTGACTCCACCACATCCCGGAGCAGACCATTACAATAGCCAATCACTCTTTCTGTGAAGAACTTCTTCCTAACATGCAGCCTAAACCTCCTCTGGTGCAGCTCGACACTATGTCCTCTTGTTCTGGTACCAGTTGTCTGGGAGAAGAGACCAACCTCTGCCTGTCTACAACCTTCCTTCAAGTAGTTGTAGAGAGCAATAAGGACTCCCCTGAGCCTCCAGTCTAAGCAACCCCAGCTCCCTCTGCCTCTCCTCATAGGGCTTGTGCTCCAAACCCCTCTCCTCTGGACACATTCAAGAAAGCCAACATCCTTCCTAAACTGAGGGGCCCAGAACTGGACACAGGACTCAAGGTGTGGCCTAAGCAGTGCAGTGTACAGGGGGAGAATGACTTCCCTGCTTCTGCTGGCCACATCGTTCCTGATCCAGGCCAGGATGCTATTAGCCTTCTTGGTCACCTGGGCACACTGCTGGCTCATGTTTAGGTGGCTGTCAATCAGCACACCCAGGTCCCTTTCTGTTTGGCAGTTCTCCAGCCACTCCGACCCCAGCCTGTAACACTGCATAGGGTTGTTGTGGCCAATGTGCAGAACCTGGCACTTAGATGCCATTGTAGTGCGCCCATCTCTCCAGCCTGTCAAGATCCCTCTGTAGAGCTCTTCTACCCTCTAACAGATCAAAACCTGCCCAGCTTGGTGTTGTCTGCAAACTTACTGATGATGGACTCAGTCCCCTCATCCAGATCATCAATAAAGATAGTGAACAGGATGGGGCCCCACACTGATCCCTGGGGGACACCGCTAGTGACTGGCTGCCAGATGGATGTGGCACCATTCACTACCACTCTCTGGGCTCAGACCTCCAACTCGTTCCTAACCCAGCACAGAGTGCACCTGTCCAAGCCATGGGCTGACAGCTTGTCCAGGAGTTTGCTGGGAGGACGGTGTCAAAGGCTTTGGTGAAGTGCAGATAGACTTCATCCACAGCCTTCTTGTGATGAAGAGGTTATTAATGTATTAATAATAAATATTAATTATGTAAATATTGTTTTTGTTATTAAAATTATTAATAACTAATTAATCACTATTTTATATACATGTTCTAGTGCACAATTGTGAACTACATCCCATAAGTGGTTTAGTATTTATAATTAGGACTCAATTAGAATATTTACAGGATTGCTGTTTTATGTACTGTTTTATATACTGTTTTTTATATACTGTTTCATACTGTGATATAACATAGGGTACAATTCTATTGCTTGTCCACTAGATGGCGACACAACAGGATGCTGGTGGCTGGCAACTATATACAGAGATATTCCAATGTGTATCAGAGGATTTGACTGGAAAGAGCATGCTGGTAGACATGGATGCTTTCAACTGAATGTTAGTGAGTGGAAAGCACGTGGGAGATACAGTGTGTCCTTTGTTTGTAGTGAGGTTAGGTTCTGGCAGACTGCTGTCATCAGGCTGATTCCTAGCTGTTCTGGACATTGACAGTGAGTGGCAACCCTGTCTCTGTGGTAGCAGAGAGGAGATGGCACCTAGGCTAGATGGTAGGCAGGTTCCTTTTGCAGGACTCAGGCAGTTCCCTCCAGATGACAGGGAGCAGTCCTGCAAGGTCTGCCCAGCAGGGCCTGTAGGGCTGGTCGCAGGATGGGGTTGGCCCTCACAGAGTGAGCCTGCACGGCAGGGTAGGGTGACGGTTCCCAGTAGACAGGCTCGGAGGTTTCCAATCTGTCATGATGGCAGGCAGGGATGGACCCAGTGGAGTCATCCCCATGGCAATGGACTTCAGGGCTGGTGTGGATGGCACCAGGGAAGAAGTGCAGCTGCGCAGAGCTCAAAGGGGCGGTGAGACTTTCTCAGCATGGTCCTGGCTTTGGAACACAGGCACGGATAGTGCTCTGGGTTTCCTTGAGGTGTACTGGGCACGGAGCAGCAGAAGTGACAACTCCTCTCCTGCAATGGTGGGGTTACACAGGCATGAGATCCTGCTGTCTGATCTGACACACAGGGTTGTGTCTGCTCGTCAGTATGCTACTTAAGGCTAACGCAGATTTGTGGACTGCTGGACTCAGCTAAGTCCCTTCCTCGACACTTGGGCAGATCTTACTCTCAGGGGTCCAGTCCTCTTGACACATGGTGGGATATTTCAGTTGGTGAGACTGGAAGTACAATGCTGGAGCTTCTCAAGCTCAGCAAAGGTCCCTCCTCTGGAGATACTCTCAAGGCTAAGGCTCAATGAGCTTGCTTCTCCTTGTCGTGCAGAGGATACTAGTTTGCTTGCATATATGAGAGAGGAGATTTAATAACGATGAGCTCAATGGCAGAGTCTAAGGCACAAGATTTGTCCTCTTGAGCAAGGAGAAAGAACAAAGTGAAAGAGGGGGCAATGTGTTTACAAATTGGGACAATACTTATAGGTTTCTTGAGGCTGGATTTGGCCAATGGGCACTCGTAAACAACCGGCTTCAGCCTATAGGCAGTGTGAAGATAGAATTATGCCCATTCTTGGTATTAGCACAAGCATCCCATGCAATGGGTGCGTGCTGTGGCCTGTGCCATCCTGCTTAATGCCTTGGACTTTGTTTCCCTTATGAAAGAGGGAGAACTTGTCCACTTGCTGGGACAAGTTTCATTATCTGGGCATAATGTGCCTTCACCACACTTCCCCACATCCACCAGGCAGGTCACCTGATTGTAGAAGGAGGTCAGGCAGGACCTGTCCTTCCTAAATCCATGTTGGCTGGGCCTGATCCCTTGGCCATCCTGTAAGTGCAGTGTTATTGCCCTCAAGACGGCCTCTTCCATAACCTTGCCTGGCACTGAGCTAAGGCTGACAGACCTGTAATTCCCAGGTTCCTCCTTCCGGCCCTTCTTGTGAATGGGCATCACATTGGCCAGCTTCCAGTCATCTGAGACCTCTCCAGTGTGCCAGGGCTGTTGAAAAATGATGGAGAGCAGCTTGGCCAGCTCATCTGCCAGCTCTCTCAGCATCCTAGGATGGATCCCATCCCGTCCCATAGACTTGTGAGGATCCAAGTGGCTAAGCAGGTCTCTTACTACTTCCTCCTGGATTACAGTGGAACTATACTGCTCTCTGACTCCATCTGCCAGTTCAGGAGGCCAGTTGACTGGAAGACAACCAATCCTGTTATTAAAAATTAAGGCAAAAAAGGTGTTAGGTGCCTCTGCCTTTTCCTCATTTATAATTACTATATTCCACTCCATGTCCACTAAGGAGTGGAGGTTGTTCTTACTCCTCCTCTTGCCATTCATATATTTGTAGAATGACTTTTTATTGTCCTTCACAGCAGTGGCTAGTCTAAGCTCTAAATGGACTTTTGCCTCTCTAATTTTTTTCCAGCATGACCTAGCAACATCCTTGAACATTCCATATGTTACCTCACATTTCTTCCAAACATGATACACCCTCTCTTTTTCCCTTAATTCACTCAGAACTTCATTACCCAACCAGTCTGGCCATCTACCCCGGTGGTTCATCTTCCAGCACATGGGCTCAGCATGTTCCTGTACCTTCAAGAATTTTGTTTGTCCCATGCAGTGAAGTCTAATACAACAATAGAAGTGAATATTGCAGTTTAGGAAAAAGAAGTTCTCTCTTGAATAATAAAACACACATGCTAGATGTGACCCTGGCTATTTGCAGGAATGTGTTTGAGAGGCTGGCTGAGCAATGGAACATGCAAGTCCTACATGCTGCTTTGTGTTCTGCCTCAAAATATGTGCAGGATTACCAAAATGATACAGATGGACTTTAAATTTATCTTTTTTCTAAGGGTGTGTTTAGTCTGAAATCACAAATTACCTAGGAAGAGAATTTGTGTTCAGGATCTCAGATCATGTAGATTTTCATAGAATTTAACAGTTTTGTGTTTGCTCTGCTGCTCTTGGAAGCACAAATATTGGAATTAGGAAAGCATAACTTGCTGATAAACATCCAGATCTGAAACAAACACTTTGAATGGGTAAAGACCCATCTGTGTTTGTAATACAATCACAACAGGAATTTTGGTTGAGGCCACTTGTGGCCCTGCCATTCATTTTGTCCTGATTGTAACAGTAGTTAACTATTTCCATCCACAAACAGCTTTCACGGGCAGAAGTAGATTTTTCCTAGCAGAAGACATGAAGTCTGAACAGCCATGAAAAAATGTTTATGCAACTGAAAAGTCAATTGTGGTGATTTTAGGCTATGCCCTTAAAATTTAGCTAGAGATTTCAAGCAGAAAAGTCAAAAATTATAAATAAATCACTATTGCGTGTAAAAAGGAAAACAAAATCACAGTATCACAGTATCACCAAGGTTGGAAGAGACCTCAAAGATCATCAAGTCCAACCTGTCACCACAAACCTCATGACTAGACCATGGCACCAGGTGCCACATCCAATCCCCTCTTGAACACCTCCAGGGACGGTGACTCAACCACCTCCCTGGGCAGCCCATTCCAAAGGTGAATGACTCTCTCAGTGAAGAACTTTCTCCTCACCTCAAACCTAAACCTCCCCTGGCGCAGCTTGAGACTGTGTCCTCTTGCTCTGGTGCTGGTTGCTTGAGAGAAGAGACCAACTCCCTCCTGGCTACAACCCCTCTTCAGGTAGTTGTAGAGAGCAATGAGGTCTCCCCTGAGCCTCCGCTTCTCCAGGCTAAACAATCCCAACTCTCTCAGCCTCTCCTCAAAGGCTCTGCTGAAGTCCAGGTAGACTACATCCACAGCCTTCCCCACATCCACCAGGCGGGTCACCTGTTCATAGAAGGAGATCAGGTTGGAGAGGCAGGACCTGCCCTTTCTAAACCCATGCTGGATAGGCCGAATCCCTTGGTCATCCTGTAAGTGCTGTGTGATTCCACTCAAGATGACCTATTCCATAATCTTGCCTGGCACTGAGGACAAGCTGACAGACCTGGCACTTCCTGACTCCTTCTGTCTCTTCTTGTGTATGGACATCACATTGGCCAGCTTCCAGTCATCTGTGATCTCCCCAGTGAGCCAGGAGTGTAGAAAAATGATGGACAGCGGCCCAGACACCTCATCTGCCAGCTCTCTCAGCACCTTAGGATGGATGGGTAATGAACTTCTAAAAGAAATAAGGGAAAAAAAGAGGGTGTATCATCTTTGGAAGAAAGGTGAGGCAACCCATGGAATGTTTAAGGATGTTGCTAGGTCTTGTAGGAAGAAAACCAGGGAGGCAAAAGCATATTTGGACCTTAGAGTGGCTTCTGCTGTGAAGGACAACAAAAAGTCCTTCTGTAAATACATTAATAGCAAGAGGAAGGGCAAGGACAACCTCCACTCCTTGGTGGACATGGAGGGGAATGTTGTAACAAAGGATGAGGAAAAGGCAGAGATACTTAACACCTTCTTTGCCTCAATTTTTACTAGCAGGACAGAGTGTCTTCCAGACAGCTGGCCTACAGAGCTGGTAGAAGGAGCCAGGGAGCAGCATAGTTTTCCTCTCTTCCAGGATTGGGTAGTTAGAGATTCGTTCATCCGCTTGGATTCCCACAAGTCTATGGGACCAGATGGGATCCATCCTAGCGTGCCGAGAGAGCTGGCAGAGGAGCTGGCCAAGCTGCTCTCCATCATTCTTCAGCAGTCCTATCTCACTGAAGATGTCCCAGAAGACTGGAAGCTGGCCATCATTGTGCCCATTCACAAGAAGGGCTGGTTGGATGAGCCAGGGAATTATAGTCCTGTCAGCCTGACCTCAGTGCCAGGCAAGATCATGGAACAGGTCATCTTGAGGGCAATCCCACAGCACTTACAGGATGGCCAAGGGATTAGGCCCAGCCAGCATGGTTTCAGGAAGGGCAGGTCCTGCCTGAACAACCTGATCTCCTTCTACGAGCAGGTGACCCGTCTGGTGGATGTGGGGAAGTCTGTGGATGTAGTCTACCTGGACCTCAGCAAGGCCTTTGACACTGTTACCCACAGCAAACTCCTGGCCAAGCTATCAGCCCATGGCTTGGACAGGAGCACACTGCACTGGGTTAGGAACTGGCTGGATGGCCGAGCCCAGAGAGTGGAAGTGAATGGTGCCACATCCAACAGGCAGCCAGTCAGTAGTGGAGTCCCCCAGGGATCAGTGCTGGGCCCCATCCTCTTTAACATCTCTATTGATGATCTGGATGAGGGCATGGAGTCCATCATCAGCAAATTTGCTGATGACACCAAGCTGGGACAAGGTGTTGATCTGTTGAAGGATTGAGGGGCTTTGCAGGGGGACCTCGACAGGCTGGACAAATGGGCAGAGTCCATCAGTATGAGATTTAACACATCCATGTGCCAGGTTCTGCACATCAACCACAACAACCCCATGCAGTGCTCCAGGCTGGGGTCAGAGTGGCTGAAGAGCAGCCAGGTAGAAAGGGACCTGGGGGTGCTGGTTGATGGTAGGATGAACATGAGCATGCAGTGTGTCCAGGAGGCCAGGAGGGCCAATGGCATCCTGGCCTGCATCAAGAACAGTGTGGCCAGCAGGAGCAGGGAGGTCATTCTGCCCCTGTACATTGCACTGGTTAGACTGCGCCTCGAGTACTGTGTCCAGCACTGGGCCCCTCAGTCTAGGAAGGATGTTGAGTTGCTGGAACGAGTCCAGAGAAGGGTAGCGAAGTTGGTATGGGACTTGGAACACAAGCCCTCTGAGGAGAGACTGAGGGAGCTGCGGTTGCTTAGCCTGGAGAAGAGGAGATTCAGGGGTGACCTTATTGCTCTCTACAACTACCTTAAGGGAGGTTCTAGATAGGCAGAGGTTGATCTCTTCTCCCAGGCAACCAGCAGCAGAATAAGGGATCACAGTCTCAGGCTGCACCAGGGGAGGTTTAGGCTGGAGGTTAGGAGGAAGTTTTGCACAGAGAGAGAGTGATTGCTCATTGGGATGGGTTGCCCAAGGAGGTGGTGGAGTTGCCATCACTGGAGGTGTTCAGGAGGAGACTTGATAGGGTGTTTGCTTGCGTGGTTTAGTTGATTAGGTGGTGTTGGACAATAGGTTGGACAAGATGATCTCGAAGGTCTCTTCCAACCTCTAATTTTTTTCCTGCTTGACCTAGCAACTTCCTTAAACTCTTCCTGGGATATCTCCCCTTTTTTCCAAAGATGATGCACACGGTTTTTTTAACCTTCACTCCCTCAGTACTTCATTACCCAACCAGTCTGGCTGTCTGCCCCTGCAGTTCATATTCCAGCACATGGGCACAGCCTGTTCCTGTGCTTTCAGTAATTCTTTCTTAAAGTAGGTCCAGCCTTCTTGAACCTCTTTGTTTTTAAGGGCTGTTTCTCAAGGAACTTTCTGAGTGAGTTCCTTAAATAAGTTGAAGTATGCTGTTTAGAAGTCCAGTGTGGAAATTTTTTTTATGCCCCTGCAATCTTCTTTTCTCTCTCTCATGCCGCACTTGTGCTTCATATCCTATAGCTCAGTAATTATGCCTGCATGCTATGAGCCAAAAATACAAGTTTTCTTCAGATATATTTGGTTTTAGATGGAAAAGAGAACTGGTCTTGCAAAAATGCTCTAAATGCTCCCTCATCCCAATAAAGGAGGATGAGGTACTATTCCTAGTTTTTACACTCTGGAGAAGTTTCACATGCACTGTCTAGGAAACTCTCAGTGACATTAGTGAAGAAACAAACATAACCTTCTTGCAACCAATAGCTACACCAAGCCCCCTTACGATAGACATTATTATCTGCTTTTTTCAACTTTTATTTCAATGTGAAAGACACTCTGTGTTCAGTAAGTGTTATTTGTCTTCAAAGAATTCAGTAAGGCAGTGTTGATTTTTGCCAATTTACAATCTGGACTTCAGAAATTTCTGAGGTATGTTGTGCATATTTTCTATTTTCTATTATGGTTATGCATTTTATTTGGTTTATAACAATTTAAAATAACAATGACGAAACATACTTTTTAAAGTTTGGATGTCACCAAATTGTTCTTTGGCAGAACTGATTTTGCAATATGATTAGATTTTACATTAATGTTTAATTTCCTTTTATGGTGTTTTTAACTGTCTTTTCATTTCATTTATTGTTATTATTGTGAAATACCTTGGGAGTCTCAGTCAGGAGAGACTGAGGGAGCTGGGGCTGCTTAGCCTGGAGAGGAGGAGACTCAGGGGTGACCTTATTGCTCTCTACAACTACCTGAAGGGGGGTTGTAAACAGGCAGAGCTTGGTCTCTTCTCCCAGGCAGCCAGCACCAGAACAAGAGGACACAGTCTCAGGCTGCGCCAGGGCAAGTTCAGGCTGGAGGTCAGGAGGAAGTTTTACACGGAGAGAGTGATTGCCCATTGGAATGGACTGCCTGGGGAGGTGGTGGAGTCGCCGTCACTGGAGGTGTTCAGGAGGAGACTTGACAGGGTGCTTGGTTACATGGGTTAGTTGATTGGGTGGTGTTGGGTGATAGACTGGACATGATGATCTTGAAGGTCTCTTCCAACCTGGTTTATTCTAAGTAAGTATTGATCTGATGATAAGCAGAACAACAATCAACTAGGATATTTCCTGATAAAGCTGCATATGGCAATATACTATTAATGTAATTTTTTAGGTTTTTTACTGGCTAGAAGTTATGGAGATGATAAGTTACTGTTCTTTATTGGATCTTTGACAACTTGACTTCCATCAGCCATATTCTGCAAACTGTTGTAGAAAGGTTTATTTTTGTTTGCAATTAATTAGATTTTAATCAGACTGTACAAAGAAATTGCAGAAGGTTTGGGTTTTTTTTTAAGTGAAAGTCTCACTGTAACATATTGCTAGGGGTGCAGAACTACTCATTGCTGCAACAGTTTGAATAGTGAACTAAAACGCATTTATGATATTTGAAAAACAGTTTCCCAAATTCCAGAGGAAAGGGGGGGGGGGGGGGTGGAGAGGGGGAAAGGGGAAGTGAGGGTGGGAGGAAATAGCAAAAAAATAAAATCCCAAACATGAATCTTAGTGTATTTTAAACCATACATCTAAGTGTATTTTAAACCATATATCTATTTTGTTGAATTGAGCTCTCAAGAAAGGTATCTCCCAAGCCCTTTCAGATAGCATTGAAACTTGCAAACATTCATTAATAATGTTCTATAGTAAATAATTTTCAATTCCTTTCACATAATGTTGCAGCATCTATTGAAATAATATTTTGCCATATCAGAAAGATAAATTATAACAGAAAAGCAATTAAAACCAAGTGGAGAAACAAAAAATCCATAATGTTATCTCTAAGTAACAATTGGCAATGAATTGAATGCAGAAATCTGTGTGGGAGTTCACAGTCTTTTCAAGTGTCCTCAGGATTGGGATGGGTAGGCTGGCTTTTGTTCCTACATTCTCTACTTCTCTGCCTCTTCCATATCCCCAGCCTTCATAAATCTGGGTCTAGAGAATTTTATGGAAGCAAAAAAAGGCTCACTTAAGACTTTAAAGCATCAGGGTAAAGACATATTTACATGCTACAACAATTATGTTTAAAGCTATTGAAAAGAACAAGTAAAAAAGGGTTATAAGATTAACAAGTGTCTGGAAGAATCACCAGAAAAATAAAGCTATGGGCTAAGTGCCCTCACCACCATTCAGGTACCAACATCCTTTTTTACAGGCCATTCTGTTGGGTCTTGAATTTAAATGACCAACATATGAAACCTTTGAAGAGTGAAAACTTTAGCCAAGGTCTCTTGTTCAAGAGGTCTTCAATCCTACATTACTTATTCCATTATTAGAGCTAGTCTCCACAGCAAACTTGCACGAGTCTGAGAGAAATGACAGTATAACAATATCCAAGTAGCACTCACTGATTTGTTTAGATGTGGACAAATTAATCTCCTCAGGACACTGAAATCCCTCTTGATTTATTTTCCCTGCTGCTACTTTCCTTATTTATTTCTCTTTGCACACTAAGAATGCAGTCTTGCAACAGATACTTTTGTATCCCCTCTTTATTGTGTTTCCTTTGTTTGTTTTGTTTGTGGGGTTTTGGGTGTTTTTTTTTTGTTTGTTTGGTTGGCATGATTTGTTTATTTGGGTTTCTTTTGGTTAGTTATGGTTTTGTTTGTTCGTTTGTTTTTGTGAAATAAGCTTCTTAAGGCATGGTGTTTGTAGGAGAGGAATCACAGCAACATAGAATCCCAGAATTGGAAAAGACTTTTAAGATCATCAAGACCAGCCATTGAGGAAGCACTGAAGTAAATTATCAGAGCCTCGTTTCTTCATGTGTTCTGTCTATCATCTAAGTCACTGCAGAGAAAAAAACATAGTAACTTATATTTCCTTGTTTGTTTGAGGACATTTATCTAAGAGTGAAAGTCCTTCTTGAAGGTTTGCACTGCTTCTTCCAAGCTGTTGTCTCAGTAACCTTCCCTGTAAAGAAAGAATGACTGTTCTTTAAAGCATACCCAGCAGTATATGCTTTGAGGTCACCTAGGAAGGAGTTATCTGTACATTAAGTTATACCTTGCGGATAACAAGATGGATTTAGAAACTGATGAGAAATGGCAGGGTACACATGTACATTAAAGGACATGACAGGAAATTGAAAGCATTACTGTAACTTATTAAACAATGATTTTCAAGACATTCCTTGATATTTAAAAAAAAAATAAATAAAATATTAAAAGTAACAACAGTGGAAACAATTGGAAAAGAATGTGGCTGCATTTTGGAGCAGAGGATGAGAAGGAAAATGAGATGATCTGGATGAAAGGGTCGAGTCCATCCTCAGTAAATTTGCAGATGACACCAAACTGGGGACAGTTATTGATTGGTTAGAGGACAGGAGAGCTCTGCAGAGGGACCCTGACAGGCTGGGCAAATGGGCAGAGTAAAATGGCATGAGATTTAACACATCAAAGTAGCGGGTTCTACACATTGGCCACAACAACCCCATGCCGTGCCACAGGCTGGGGTCAGAGTGGCTAGAGAGTGGCCAGGCAGAGAGGGACCTGGAGGTACTGGTTGATAGACAGCTGAACATGAGCCAGCAGTGTGCCCAAGGAGGCCAATGGCATCCTGGCCTGGATCAGGAATGGTGTGGTCAGCAGGAGCTGAGAAGTCGTTCTGCCTCTGTACTCAGCACCGGTTAGGACATACCTTGAGTCTTGTGTCCAGTTCTGGGCCCCCCAGTTCAGGAAAGATGTTGAGTTGCTGGAATTTGTCCAGAGAAGGGCATCAAGGATGTTGAGGTGTTTGGAGCATAAGCCCTATGCAGAGAGGCTGAAGGAGCTGGGTTTGTTTAGACTGGAGAAGAGGAGGTTCAGAGTAGACCTTATTGCTGTCTACAACTACCTGAAGGTAGGTTGCAGCCAGGCAGAAGTTGGTCTTTTCTCCCAGGCAACCAGCACCAGAACAAGAGGACACAGTCTCAAGCTGCACCAGGGGAGGTTTAGGCTGGATGTTAGGAAGAAGTTCTTCACAGAAAGAGTGATTGACCACTGGACTGTGCTGCCCGGGGAGGTGGTGGGGTCACCATCACTGAAAGTATTTAAGAAGAGGCTGGATGTGGCACTTGATGCCATGGTTTAGTTGATTAGATAGTGTTGGATGATAGGTTGGACTTGATGACCTCAAAGTTGTCTT
Source organism: Melanerpes aurifrons (assembly GCA_011125475.1). NCBI lineage: Eukaryota > Metazoa > Chordata > Aves > Piciformes > Picidae > Melanerpes > Melanerpes aurifrons. The sequence goes on along the minus strand of WWNC01000076.1, from coordinate 2,974,230 downwards.
CACACCTGGTTAATTCTGCATTCTATTCTGTATTCAGAGAGAGGATAAGAGAACTCATGAAAACTGCAAGTCAAAAAACACATTGAGAAAGCACAAAAATATCAGTTGTAGAGAAGACGGGAAGGGAAGGTTTGGGAAGGGAAGGTTTGGGTAGGTTTGGGTAAAGAAGGGAAGGTTTGGGAAGAGAAGGTTTGGGAAGGGAAGGTTTGGGAAGGGAAGGTTTGGGAAGGGAAGGTTTGGGAAGTGAAGGGAAGGGAAGGTTTGGAAGGGAAGGTTTGAAAAGGGAAGGGAAGGTTTGGGAAGGGAAGGTTTGGGAAGGTTTGGGAAGGTTTGGGAAGGTTTGGGAAGGGAAGGTTTGGGAAGGGAAGGTTTGGAAAGGTTTGGGAAGGGAAGGTTTGGGAAGGGAAGGTTTGGGAAGGGAAGGGAAGGTTTGGGAAGGGAAGGCTAGGGAAGGTTAGGGAAAGTTAGGGAGGGTTAGGGAAGGGAAGGTTAGGGAAGGTTAGGGAAGGGAAGGTTAGGGAAGGTTAGGGAAGGTTAGGGAAGGTTAGGGAAGGGAAGGTTAGGGAAGGGAAGGGAAGGTTAGGGAAGGTTAGGGAAGGGAAGGGAAGGGAAGGGAAGGGAAGGGAAGGGAAGGGAAGGGAAGGGAAGGGAAGGGAAGGGAAGGGAAGGGAAGGGAAGGGAAGGGAAGGGAAGGGAAGGGAAGGGAAGGGAAGGGAAGGGAAGGGAAGCACCACGTCCAACCCTTTCTCGAACACATCTAGGGACTATGACTCCACCACCTCCCTGGGTTGCCCATTCCAATGGACAATCGCTCGTTCTGTGAAGAACTTCTTCCTAACATCTAGCCTAATCCTCCCCTGGCACAACTTGAGAGTGTATCCTCTTGTTCTGGCACTGGTCGTCTAGGAGAAGAGACCAAACCACACCTGGCTGCAACCTCTCTTCAGGTAGCTGTAGACAGCAATAAGGGAGGGGAGGAGAGTAAAATGGTTTGGATTGGAGAGGGAAGAGGAGGAGAGGGGAGAATTTCAGCTGGGGGAGGGGAGAATTTCAGCTTGATGGGGTCTGGAGCTTGTCCAACTTTTTAAAGGTATTATCTTAATGACTTTAAAACATTTGCATGCTTATGGAACTTACTACATTCCTTTGAAGCCTTTTCCAGCATTTGACCATAAACTTTATACATGCATCAGAGACTAAAAGTCCACAGAAAATTCAGAGTTAGGTTATAACCTCTTAGTATTAAGTCTTGACTTTAAATAGTAGTTTTATTTTACAGATTTTTAATAGTTTTGGCTTAAATACAAACACTCTGTAGAGATTGAATTTTGCCAATTTGTTGATTTTAATATTTAATAGTTTTCTGAAACTCATTTATGTTTAAATTTAATTTTTTTTGCATTTGAACACCTTTCAACTCAGTTGTGCCCTGAACACTAACCCCACCTGAGCAGGATATTCTGAGTCTTACCCAGGAACAAATACCAGAATTCATATTCCTGATCATAAGCACTTAAAAACTATAATGGTTTCCTTCAAGGTTTCATATAAACACAAATTTCTTGAACTACTACAAAAGTGTGCAAAGTTAAATATATTAATTTTAATGAATATTTCACCTGTACTTTACTAATGATCTGGATTTACAGTTGTGGCCGGTTGACGCTGTCCCCTTAAGAAAGGGAATATGGTGGACGGAAGTTGGTAAACGGAAAGAATAATCTAAACTATTTCATTGGTGAAGTGGGAGGAAGCACCTTCTGAACTGGGAGTGAAATGGGCATTTCCAGCACTTCTCTGTCACTCTTGCTTCCGCCTCCTCTTTGGGCAGCAGCTCTTTTCTGTGCTGGGCTTTCTGCCAAGACTTCGGCCTTGAAGATAAGATACCAGGCCTGTATTAACTCCTTTCCAATTAACACAAACTGCTTCTAACATTTTTTTTTCCTCTCTTTTCTTTCTCTTTCTATCCAATTCTGGGGAAAGGGGGGAAGAGAGGGGAGAGCGGAGGTGGGAAACCCCCCTCAGCCGAGGGGGAAACTCTCATTTCTGTGCTACCTTGTTGTATATCTTTGTATATATTGTAACTATTGTAAATTTGTAAATATTCCCCTGCAAATCCTACATTGCTTTGTAAATATAGCTCCACTGCTTTGCTAATTCAACTTGTGAGTTTTTTTTCTTTCCCTTCAATTTTTTTTTCCCTTTTACCTTACAAGGGGGAAGGGAGGAGGCTTCTTGGCCTTACCCTTCCACCCCACCACAACAGTCATTAAGCACATAAATAATTAAAAAAAAGAGGAGGGTAATTGTTATTGGCGATTCCCTCCTGAGGGGAACAGAGGGCCCCATATGTCGGCCAGACCCTACTCACAGGGAGGTTTGTTCCCTTCCAGGAGCCATGGTTGGAGATGTTACCAGAAGACTGCCTGGTATGGTGCAGCCCGCTGACTATTATCCCTTGATAGTTATGCAGTTAGGGAATGACGATGTTGCAACCAGAACTTCCAGGGTTATCAAAGATGACTTCAGGGCCCTGGGAGATCTGGTTGAGGGATCAGGGGCACAAATAATTTTTTCGTCTATACCCTTAGTTGCAAGTGGGAATACCATAAGGAACAAGTCAGCAGCTGAAGTCAACAAGTGGCTTAGAGGCTGGTGCAGGGAAAAGAATTTTGGGTTTTTTGATCTTGAAAAACTTCCTGCTGCACCAGGCCAGCTGGCAACAGATGGAGCACATCTGTCCCAGAGGAGGGGTAAGATCAGAGTGTACGAGAATGGCCTATCCCTCAAAGGGAAGAAGATTCAGGGGAGGGAATTGGCAGGTCTCATAGATAGAGCTTTAAACTAGTTTCAAAGGGGGAAGGGGTTGAAACCAGTCCCCCCAGGCAGGGGTGTGGGGTGATAAGCCAGGGGCCAGAGGTGAAACCAGCAGCCCGGCTGAAGTGCATGTACACTAATGCACGAAGCATGGGCAACAAACAAGAGGAGCTGGAAGCCTTGTTGCGGCAGGAAAGTTATGATGTAGATACCATCACAGAGACGTGGTGGGATGACTCACATGACTGGAGTGCTGCAATTGATGGCTACAGGCTCTTCAGGAGAGACAGGCAAGGAAGAAGGGGTGGAGGGGTGGCCCTGTACATCAGGGAGGCACTAGATGCCATTGAGACGGAGATTAGGGACGATCGGGTTGAGTGCCTGTGGGTAAGATTTAGAGGGAAGGCCAACAGGGCTGACATCCTGGTTGGAGCCTGTTATAGACCACCCAACCAGGAGGAGGATGTTGATGAGTCATTCTATAGGCAGCTTAAGGCTGTCTCAAGATCGCCTGACCTTCTTCTCATGGGTGACTTCAACTTGCCTGATATCTGCTGGGATCTTAACATAGCAGAGAAGGGGCAATCTAGGAGGTTCTTAGAATGCATGGAGGACAGCTTCTTATCCGAGGTGCTGCGAGAGCCTACCAGGGGCAAGGCTATGCTTGACCTCCTCTTCACCAATAGGGAAGGGTTGGTGGGTGATGTGGTGGTCGGAGGGTGCTTAGGGGCCAGTGACCACGAGATAATTGAATTCTCATTATTTGGTCAAGCTAAGAGGGGTAGCAAGAAGACCTCCACTCTGGATTTCCGGAGGGCGGACTTCAGGCTACTCAAGGAACTAATTTAGAGGGTTCCTTGGGATAAAGCCCTTGAAAACAAAGGGGTCCAGGAGGGCTGATCCTACTTCAAGGAAGAACTGTTGAAGGCTCAGGGACAGGCTGTGCCAATGTGCCGGAAGATGAGCCGCCGGGGCAGACGGCCAGCCTGGATGGTTAAAGAACTTTTAATGGAACTAAGGGAAAAAAAGAGGGTGTGTCACCTTTGGAAGAGAGGGGAGGCAACCCGTGAAAAATTTAAGGATGTTGCTAGGTCTTGCAGGAAGAAAATTAGGGAGGCAAAAGCGCACTTGGAGCTTAGTCTGGCCTCTGCTGTGAAGGACAACAATAAGTCCTTCTATAAATACATTGATAGCAAGAGGAAGGGCAGAGACAACCTCCACTCCTTGGTGGACACAGAGGGGAACGTTGTGATAAGGGATGAGGAAAAGGCAGAGATACTTAACACCTTCTTTGCCTCAATTTTTACTAGCAGGACAGAATGTCTTCCAGACAGCTGGCCTGCAGAGCTGGCAGAAGGAGCCAGGGAGCAACATAGTTTTCCACTGTTCCAGAATAGGGCAGTTGGTGATCTGCTCAGCCGCCTGGATCCCCACAAGTCCATGGGACCAGATGGGATCCATCCTAGGGTGCTGAGGGAGCTGTCAGAGGAGCTGGCCAAGCCGCTCTCCATCCTTTTTCAGCAGTCCTGGTTCACTGGCGAGGTCCCAGAGGACTGGAAGCTGGCCAATGTGGTGCCCATCCATAAGAAGGGTCGGTTGGATGAGCCAGGGAATTACAGGCCTGTCAGCCTGACCTCAGTGCCAGGCAAGATCATGGAACAGGTCATCCTGAGTGCATTAACACAGCACTTAGAGGATGGCCAAGGGATCAGGCTCAGCCAACATGGATTTAGGAAGGACAGGTCCTGCCTGACCAACCTGATCTCCTTCTATGATCGGGTGACCCATCTGGTGGATGTGGGGAGGCCTGTGGATGTAGTTTACCTGGACCTCAGCAAGGCCTTTGACACCATCCCCCATAGCAAACTCCTGGCCAAGCTATCAGCCCATGGCTTGGACAGCAGCACTCTGAGCTGGGTTAGGAACTGGTTGGATGGCCGAGCCCAGAGAGTGGTGGTGAATGGTGTCACATCCGGCTGGCGGCCAGTCAGTAGTGGAGTCCCCCAGGGATCAGTGCGGAGCCCCATCCTCTTTAACATCTTTATTGATGATCTGGATGAGGGCATTGAGTCCATCATCAGTAAATTTGCTGATGACACCAAGCTGGGACAAGGTGTTGATCTGCTGGAGGGTGGAGAGGCTTTGCAGAGAGACCTTGACAGGCTGGACAGATGGGCAGAGTCCATCAGTATGAGATTTAACACATCCAAGTGCCAGGTTCTGCACATCAACCACAACAACCCCATGCAGTGCTCCAGGCTGGGGTCAGAGTGGCTGAAGAGCAGCCAGGTAGAAAGGGACCTGGGGGTGCTGGTTGATGGTAGGATGAACATGAGCATGCAGTGTGTCCAGGAGGCCAGGAGGGCCAATGGCATCCTGGCCTGCATCAAGAACAGTGTGGCCAGCAGGAGCAGGGAGGTCATTCTGCCCCTGTACACTGCACTGCTTAGGCCACACCTCGAGTCCTGTGTTCAGTTCTGGGCCCCTCAGTTTAGGAAGGATGTTGACTTGCTGGAATGAGTCCAGAGAAGGGCAACGAAGTTAGTGAGGGGCTTGGAACACAAGCCCTATGAGGAGAGGCTGAGGGAGCTGGGGCTGCTTAGCCTGGAGAGGAGGAGACTCAGGGGTGACCTTATTGCTCTCTACAACTACCTGAAGGGGGGTTGTAAACAGGCAGAGCTTGGTCTCTTCTCCCAGGCAACCAGCACCAGAACAAGAGGACACAGTCTCAGGCTGCGCCAGGGCAAGTTCAGGCTGGAGGTCAGGAGGAAGTTTTACACAGAGAGAGTGATTGCCCATTGTTATGGGATGCCCGGGGAGGTGGTGGAGTCGCCGTCACTGGAGGTGTTCAGGGGGAGACTTGACAGGGTGCTTGGTTACATGAGTTAGTTGATTGGGTGGTGTTGGGTGATAGGTTGGACATGATGATCTTGAAGATCTCTTCCAACCTGGTTTATTCTATTCTATTCTAATTTTCATTATCAAAGAGGATTTGCAGTGGGTTAACTGAAAACAAGTGGGAGGGCAGTCAGTGCTTTAATGCTCGGCAGGATGGCAGCATTGCTAAAGGAAGGCAAGATATGGTAAGTGGAGGGGATGTATGAGGCTACATCAGGTCACGCATAGTAGCAAAGCAGCATAGGTTGTTAGGGGCAACTGAGTGTCTTGCTATCAGTTGACACTGCACATATTTAGGATCTCAGATCACAACTGATATGTTGATCCCTGACAGCTGTTGTCTCACACCCATAAGATGGCCTAGAATTCTTGGCCATTCATAGCATGGTTGAATGCAGCCCATAGCAATAATACATTAAAAACAGTAAGGGTCAGATCCAACAGCGTTGTATTGTGGGCTTACCACTTAACATTATTCCTATTATGTGCCCGTTTTAAAGCTTCCTCCTGGGAACAACCAATTTGTTTCATTTTCTACCTTTGAATCACCATCTAGGGACAGCCTGGGATGGTGTTATTCAGCAGAATTTAAATCTGTGTCATAAACAAGAGAATAATTAAATAATATAGGTGATTATGTACTATCTTTTCTCCTGTTTAATTTATCAGTGTAGATGTAGTCTTTAGTGCTTGAAATTTATTTCCTCCAAACATGAATTAAATATGGACATGATATTTAATTTATTTTATACATAGCTTGCAGTACAATTTCATTTTCCAGTGCATCCCTCCACATGCAGATTGGAAACAAAAATATCTTTCTCGTTAGGACATTTAAAAGTGATAAACATAGTATTAGAACTGTAGGCTCTTCATCTGGTTAGAAAATTTTCATCAAAACATACTTCAAAAATCTGAGCTCTGAGCCTTTCTTTTTTTTTTAGGCAACACTTTTCTTCATTTCTTCATGCTGATGACAACAAATTTAAATAAATAAATAAATAATATCATACCTATGTCTTAAAACATCTGATTTTTTTACTTTATCATTCTTTCCTTTTGTGTCTTTATTTTCTAGAAAATCAACAATAGTCATATTAACACCATAATTTAAAATTAAGTATTGTAAATATGTCCTAAACCCACAGTCTTTCTCTCTGCATGTGGACTGCTTAATCAAGTTTTGGAGTTTACATGCTTTCAGGTATTTGTTGTGTACCTGAATGCTAATACTGGTTGAGACATACAAAAATTAAAATAAACCAAAATAAAACTAAATTACTTTCCTTCAGAATGACTCCATGGTGTAGTAGGGCTTTTACTACACTCATAACAATCTGAGAATTCTTTGTCTCCATTGTAAGTGGCAATATAAGACATCTTCCATGATAAAACTGCTGAGTTGCTGGCATATTGTCTCCTAGGTAAAATACACCTGAGAGAAATGTCAGGTAAGTCAAAAACAAAGCTGGCTTTTGTTTGGGTGATGCTGAGAATACTGGTGCTCTGAAGCACTAGGCTCTTGGAATCAAATTTAATTACAATGCAATTTGGAATGTTTTCAGGCACTATTTATATTACTGCAAGTTCTACAGTATCACAGTATCACAGTATCACAGTATCACTTAGGTTGGAAAGGACCTCGGGGATCATCGAGTCCAACCTATCAACACAGACCCCATGCCTAGACCATGGCACCAAGTGCCACGTCCAATCTCCCCTTGAACGCCTCCAGGGTCGATGACTCAACCACCTCCCTGGGCAACCCGTTCCAATGCCGAATGACTCGCTCGGTGAAGAACTTCCTCCTCACCTCGAGTCTGAACTTCCCCTGGCGCAGCCTGAGACTGTGTCCCCTCGTTCTGGTGCTGGCTGCCTGGGAGAAGAGGCCAACCCCCTCCTGGCTACAACCACCCTTCAGGTAGCTGTAGAGGGCAATGAGGTCACCCCTGAGCCTCCTCTTCTCCAGGCTAAACAATCCCAGCTCCCTCAGCCTCTCCTCATAGGGCTTGTGTTCAAGGCCTCTCACCAGCCTTGTTGCCCTTCTCTGGACACGCTCAAGTGTTTCGATGTCCTTCTTAAATTGAGGGGCCCAGAACTGGACACAGTACTCTAGGTGCGGCCTAACCAAAGCAGAGTACAGGGGCACAATGACTTCCCTGCTCCTGCTGGCCACACTATTCCTAATGCAGGCCAGGATGCCATTGGCCCTCCTGGCCACCTGGGCACACTGCTGGCTCATATTCAGGTGGCTGTCGATCAGCACACCCAGGTCCCTCTCTGTTTGGGAGCTCTCCAGCCACTCCGACCCCAGCCTATAGCTCTGCATGGGATTGCCATAGCCAAAGTGCAGCACTCGGCACTTGGACTTGTTGAATGCCATCCCATTGGACTCTGCCCATCTGTCCAGTCGGTCGAGGTCCCTCTGCAGAGCCTTTCTACCCTCGAACTGACTAACATCTGCCCCTAACTTTGTGTCATCTGCAAACTTGCTGATGACTGACTCTACTCCTTCATCCAGATCATCAATGAATATGTTGAAGAGGACAGGGCCCAGCACTGATCCCTGGGGACACCACTGGTGACTGGCCTCCAGCTGGATGTGGCACCGTTCACTACCACTCTCTGGGCCCGGCCCTCCAGCCAGTTCCTAACCCAGTACAGAGTGTAATGGTCCAATCCACGGGCTGACAGCTTAGTCAGCAGTTTGCTGTGGGGGACGGTGTCAAAGGCCTTGCTGAAGTCTAGGTAGACCACATCCACAGGCCTCCCCACATCCACCAGACGGGTCACCTGATCATAGAAAGAGATCAGGTTGGAGAGGCAGGATCTGCCTTTCCTGAATCCATGTTGGCTGGACCTGAGCCCTTGGCCATCCTTCAGGTGCGCAGTTATTGCCGCCAGGATAATCTGCTCCATCACTTTCCCTGGCACTGAGGTCAGGCTGACCGGCCTGTAGGTTCCAGGTTCCTCCATCCAACCCTTCTTCTGGATGGGGACCACGTTGGCCAGTTTCCAGTCATCTGGGACCTCACCGGTGAGCCAGGACTGGAGGAAAATGATGGAGAGTGGCCTAGCTAGCACATCTGCCAACTCTCTCAGCACCCTAGGATGGATCCCATCCGGTCCCATGGACTTGTGAATATCCAAGTGGCTCAGCAGGTCCCGAACTAACTCCTCATGGATTTCCGGGGCATTACACTGCTCGCCAACCCCATCGCCCAGCTCCGGAGGCCACTCGTCCTGAACTCCTGCCTTGCTGTTAAAAATTGAGGCAAAGAAGGTGTTCAGGACCTCAGCTTTCTCCTCATCCTCAGTCACCGTGTTCCCCTCCAGGTCCACTAGGGAGTGCAGGTTCTTCCTGCCCCTCTTCTTATTGTTAATATATTTATAAAAATGCTTTTTATTGTCTTTGACAGAGGTGGCCAGCTTCAGTTCCAGCTGGGCCTTAGCCTCCCTAATTTTATTCCTACATAATCTAACAGCTTCCTTGAACATACCTCGAGAAGCCTTCCCCTCCTTCCAAAGGTGATACAGCCTCCTCTTCCCCCTTAAATCCTCCAGGAGCTGCTTGCTCATCCAGGCTGGTCGCCTTCCCCGCCGGCTTGCCTTCCGGCACGTAGGAACCGCCAATTCCTGTGCCTTCAAGAGCTCCTGTTTGAAGTAGGTCCTGTTTGAAGTAGGTCCAACCCTCCTGAACCCCTTGGTTCATGAGGGCTGGTACCCAGGGGACTTTACAAACAAGTTTCTTAAATAGGCTGAAGTTCGCCCTTCGGAAGTCCAAGGTGAAGGTTCTGTTGGTGGTCCTCCCTATCTCCCTGCATATTGAAAACTTCACTATCTCGTGGTCACTGCACCCTAGGCAGCCTCCCACGATCACGTCTCCCACCAGCCCTTCCCTATTGGAGAACAGTAGGTCAAGCAGAGCCTGTCCCCTGGTAGGCTCGCTTAACAGCTGTGTCAGGAAGCAGTCCTCCATTCGCTCCAGGAATCTTTTGGACTGCCTCCTTCCTGCTGAATTAAGTTCCCAGCAGATATCTGGGAGGTTGAAGTCACCAACAACACTTGGACACTTGGACATACTTTATGAAAACCTTGTCTGGGTGTCTTCAGCATAGTATTTTGAACTAAAAAGTAAAATAGAAAATATCCAGAATTACCTAGAAAAAGATGGCTTTTTTTTTTTTTTTTTTTTTGGGGGGGGGTATGGGGAGTGAGGGTTCAGGGGAGGGGTGCTGTTATTGGGGGGGGGGTGAGTTTTAGGGTTTTTGTTTGTTCTTGTTATTCCTCTATCCTCATCCCTTTTGGATGAAGGCAGAGACAGAAGCTCCTCAGCTGAATCTTCAAATCCTTCATGAAATGCAGTAGGCAGAGATGCAGTCAAATCTGCTTTATCTAGCAAACATCCCACAGAAACATACTATCCAAATCCAGTGTTCCAAATCCTTAGAATCTACTTCTTTCAGGTCAGATAATGTTACCTGAGTTTTTTTTATAGCACCATCAGGAAAAACAGACATTTCTTTCTGAGGAAGCAGTTTTTATGACTCTTTTATACTTCTTTATAGTTATAGCTATATGAAACAGCATATACTGTTGCCTCTGTGGTGAAGATCTGTGGTGGAGTTAAACCACCTACAACAGTGGCTGAACTCATTATAATAAATGACAAGACAATGAGAATTGACACTGAGCATGTCAAATGATATTCAGATGGAGTCTTCCACACAAAGTGAGTTCCTTCTGACAAAGGACATTTATAAGTGTGCACTGGAAATGTTTTCTTTCCAGTCTTATGAACAGATATCTTACAAAGCCTCCTGCAGAAACCTGGTAGTGTGAGACAGTGATTAATCTGCCTAACTAATGAAATTATGCAGCTATTTCTATGCTAATGCTGATGTAGTATTAAACTTCATGGCATACTTAGAGATGAGGAGTACATCTCACACTTTATATCAGTGTAGCACAATCAGACTCAATTACACCTCTGTTTACAGAAACAATTAGAACTGATTTTGGAAACCTTTGGAAAGAGCACAGTTACTGACATCTCACTTCAACAGTAAATTTCCTCATATGCATAAATCCCCTCTTGTTCAACTAATTATCAGATTCACTGTTTTGTGGTATGTTACTCCATTCTTTATTGATTTTGTAAGACCAAAATTTTGACATATTGTTCTTTCCCATTTGACATAGGCTACACATTTAAGCCTTGTAGTGATAAATGCTTATGGTCAGGATTGTGCCCCGAACATTTGTGTAAGATATATTTCTCTGTGTTAACCCTCCTTTGTTCCCCCTCCTTTCTGGAGGCGGCAGGGGGGGATCCTGGCACCACTGAGTCCAGGTAAACAGCCTACCTGGGCGTGGTCTCACCCCTGTAGTACACAAGAGGCAGGCTATATGTTTGTTTCCCTGGGTATAGCATATACTTAGGTCATATTTGGTAGATGTCAGTTCATTGGTTAATCTTTGCGTTAGCAACAGATGCTTATTGGACCAGTATTCACTGGGGCAAATGGTAAATAGGGGTCGTTTGGTAAATGAGCCCCCCCACTTTGGTGTTGGAGCCTCTGTGTGTGTGCGTGCCTGTGCTTCAAGAGGCCTCTTGGTCCTTTGCCACTGTCACCAGCTGCATGCGGTGCCATGGACAGCACTCCGTGGGATCAACTGCTGCGTGATCCATCACTGTAGGAGAAAACCTGGTAACCCGTGTGAACCAGCATTGCTGACCTGCCACAGCCCCCTGAGCAGGGAATCTTTGTGTCCTCGGAGAAGCAGCAGCCACGCGGTGCAGTCACGCAGCTGGCGCCATTTCCTATCTCCTTATTAAGGCACATCTGTGCCCACGTTCTCTGGACTATAAACATTATTAAGGAAAGACTTCATGAAGTTCTCAGCTTGTGAGTAAGCCAAGCCCTTCTTTATAAAGCTTCGGTTAGGGTAGCGCTTAAATTGCTCCGAGTGGAGGGTTGCTGGTCACTGACCAACCCCTCCCCTGCCACTCTCTGACTCAGTTTCGATTATAAGGTCTGTGAATCATTTAAGTGCCCATACATAACATTCTGTAAAGATAGTTCCACTAACCGAATATTGATACCTGTGAAGGGTGACTGTAAATACCCTGTTACAGAATTTGTGTATATATATATATATATATAAATAAACTTATATTTTCATTGATACATCTGCCGCTCATTTCTGAGGGCACATATTCACTACAGGCCTGAATGAGTTTTTGTAGTTGCAAGGTACAAGGAGTTCATAAAGACTAAGCAGATAGAATTTTTTAAATCATAGACTTCTCATCCTGTGACAAGGATTCTTGCAAAGAAGTGAGTGAGCTAGTACTAGACACAAAATGGCTGCTCCAGCAGCCTACATCACCATGTGTCTATGCTACCAACATATATCACATCGGGTGATACTTTGCCACAAGACTCAGCACTCCATTTAGAACTCTTAGTGTCATTAGCTATATGTCCTTTTAGAGAGCTTGTGTTGAGTTCCAGAGACACACCTGCTTAATAATATAATGAGATGGTGTTTGATCAGCATCTGAGAATGACAGCATTTCAGAGATTCATAAATCTTTTCTCCCTGCACTGCTTGAGGTACAAGCAACAGAGATAACCCAGATGGTTTACTTTCTTTCCAAAGCTATAATCCTAGTACAGTCCTAGGAGAGAAAGCAAAACAGATTCATTTCTAGTGTTGGGACTTTCCCACAAACAAAATGCCTTGAAGCTGAGGCCAAGGAGATGAGGTCTTTCCTAAAGAAAAAACACACACAAAAAACAACTGAGCAAACAAAACAGCAATAAATTAAAACAAACAAACAAACGAATAAACCCTGCAATATGCAAGGGAAATCCTGAAAATTATTTCTTCTTTTATTAATAAAATATTCCTCATGGCTGCTAGCCCTGTGTGGCCGGTTGACGTTGCCCCCTTAAGAAAGGGAATATGGTGGACGGAAGTTGGTAAATGGAAAGAATAGTCTAAACTAATTTCATTGGACGAGTGGGAGGAAGCACCTTCTGAACTGGGAGATATCCTGGGCACTCCGGGAACTTCTCGGTCAGTCTTGCTTCCGCCTCTTCTTCGTGCAGCAGCTTTTTCTCTGCTGGGCTTTCTGCCAAGGCTTCGGCCTTGAAGACTTGATAAGAGTCCGGTATTAACTCCCTTCCAATTAACACAAAACTGCTTTTAACTTCTTTCTTTCTTCTTTCTCTCTCTTCTAACCTATTCTGGGGAAAAGGGGGAGAGAGGGGAGAGCGGAGGTGGGGAACCCCCTCGGCCGAGGGGGGTTACTCTCATTTCTGTGTTACTCTGTTGTATATTTTTGTATATATTGTAGATATTGTAAATTTGTAAATATTCCCCTGCAAAATCCTACATTGCTTTGTAAATATAGCTCCACTGCTTTGCTAATTCAGCTTGTGAGTTTTTTTTTCCTTTCCCTTCAATTTTTCTTTTCCCTTTACCTTACAAGGGGGAAGGGAGGAGGCTTCTTGGCTTTACCCCTTCCAACCCACCACACCCTGCTGCACCACCTGTTAGCTGCATTAGTGGCCTTGCAATGCAACTTACAGTTGTGTAAAAAAAGAAATAAAAACATCAGTGAAGTTGTTAATTTCCAACGTAGTTTTTGCTAATATATACAGTGCAAATATGCAAATGGACTCTCTTTCCCCTAGAGTTTTTACATGTTCTGAAGTACCTAACTTTGAACAAACATCTCTAAGGATTGTGAAATATTCAGTTAGCTTTTATTTTTTCTCAGTTGTTTTCTGTTTTGTGCATATTTTAGTTCTATCCAGGAGAGAAAAGCAATTGCTGAGATATCTTGAGAAAGGCTCTTATTATATTATTGTTATGTCAATCAGAAATCTGAAAAAAGGCAGTTTTTACCAATATGTTCAAATGGAGAGTATGCTTGCTATATTGTTGAGTATTCATATTCTTGTTAATGTTCATACAAAACATTTGAACTGCAGCCCCTAAGAGTCTTCGCGTACATAAGAATAATAGCAGAAACAAACACCAATAATAACAATAAACAGGATAGTAGCAGCGGTAGTAGTAATAATAATATTGTTATTGGTGTTATACTAATATTAATACTTACACTAATACATATTTTACAGACAAAGACCATAGTCCACATCAGATATGTTCCTAATAAGCACACAGGCACCACACTGTTGGGAAGTAAGCAGAATCATGGTAAGACTAAGTGAGGTGAAGTCAAGCGACCTCAATTTCTAAAATGACAATCTACTTGAAGCATTAATATAATTTTCTAACTCATAATTTTATCCCATCTCTTGTATATCACTGACCATCTCCATCTCCACAATCTCCAGCATTCTCTGTAACAGTAAATGAGCTCGACAGGTCCCAGTGTTGTATGCGTACTGTTGTTTTGTAGATTGTTTTTTTTTTTTTAAATGAACCAATCGAGCAAGTTCATTACTGCATGATAGTTTTTCCACCTTTATGTTACCTAGGTGATAATAAAGAAATGCTACACAATGGAAACATCTTTTCATGATGGCATGATTTACATGACTTCACCTGTGTAAAAATAGAGCCTTATCCAAGTAATAATAAACATGTCTCAAGCAATGAAGCTGTACTGTTGCAAACCAGAACAAAACAAAACAAAACAAAAAACCCCCCCCCCAAAAAAAACCAAACCAAAACAAACCAGGTACATTGTTATAGCATATAAAGTCTATGCATACTCTGAAAGGTGTGGTAGTCATCACATTTTTCCTCCCTGTCTACTGAGAGAACTGGAGCTGTTTAGTCTTGAGAAGAGGAGGCTGAGAAGGGATCTTATAAATGTTTGTAAACATCTGAAGAAGGGGTGTCAAGATGAAGGTGATAGCCTCTTTTCAGTGGTGACCAGTAATAGAACAAGGAGCAAAGCATAGAAGCCAGAACACAGGAGGTTCCACCTCATCTTGAGGAGACTCTTTATGATGACAGTGATGGAGCCTTGGAACAGGCTGCCCAGAGAAGTTGGTGAATTTCCTTCTGTTCAGACTTTCAAAACCTGCCTGGATGTGTTCCTCTGTGGTCTGCCCTAGGTGATCCTGTTTTGTCATGCAACCAAGCACCCCATCCAGTCTCCTCCTAAACACCTCCAATGAAAAAACAAACAATTATAGGTCGAGAGGCGCTCATTCACACTGCTCTTCTTTCAAACAAGGCCTGTGCACAGTCTAGACAGTGAAAAGTTTCCTATTAGTTGCTGCACCTTTAATTTCACTTCTTTCCTGTGAACTGCATTACTGAGCAGGAGCTACAGTTGTTCCTTACTCTTTGAAACAAACCTTTGATTGTCCCTTTCTGATGGCTGGCTCCCACAACACTGCTAATGTTTAGTTAATAATAGATAAGAGATAAGGTAGTGCTTATTAGCTTCTTTCACTTACACTTATCAAGGCATATGAGAACAGGGACGGATGGAAGTTGAAAAGCCTTCCTTGTCACACATTTCCCAGGGGATGGCATCATCAGGTCTCTGTAACACAAAGATATAAACAGTCTTTGCATAAATTGCAGGTTATTTAGGACAGTGTCAAGTACAGTGGACTTCAAGGGTTGATCTTCAGTAATGTCTCTGGATGCTGATGCACTTAGTAATTTGAAGACCACAATATATTCGAAACTGCAGTTAAAAAAAATACAACCTCTAGACTGTAACATCCTGTCTTTGCAGCAGGTGCAGTGGTAGCTATTAGTCCTGAAAACTCAAGGACATGTATTTATGAAGAGATAGAAGGCTATTTTCTTTTTTTTGCCACATTCTACATAACACTTTGGGTAAAAAAATATAAGCAGCAGGTTGATTTGTTTGGATATGTCAGCAATTTCTGAGGCAATAAGAGTTGCCAACAAAAAGGTAAGGTAAATTTGCGTGGTGGGTTGAAATTCCGCCCTCCAGAATTAACTTTGCCAGACTAACTCAGTTGGAAGCAAATGGAAGCTGTATTTACAAGCAAAACTACAATCTACAATGGAATGCAATGAATATACAGTATTTACAATATTTTACAGCTATTTAAAATTAGCAAACAACACAAAGCCCTCCCTGGTCCAAAAAGACCAGGGAAGCTGTTCCTCTGCCCCACCCCCCAACCTCCCCTGTCCAAAAGGGAGAAAGGAACAGAGAGAAATTAGTGGTTAGACTTAACCAAAGTAATGCAGCCAAGGTCAACCAGAAGTAGGTTAATCTCTCCTAAGTGAAGCTAACAGAGAAGAGATCAGAAAAAAGAAAGAATTGTTTTGGTTCAGCCAATCTTATACGAGATATTTTCTCCAATGACATTTTTTAGAATTATCCTTAGTTTGCCTTTTTACACACAATAGTGATTTATTTATACTTCTCTACTTTTCTGCTCAAAACCTGTAACAAAATTTTAAAGACATAGCCTAAAGCCATCACAATTTGCATGCCTGATGTTTGAATGTAGATTTACAGAAATGGGTAACAAGGTATGATTTATGGAGAGGAGTAGTTGTCTGGGATGCAGTCTTCAATTTCAACATGATTTTCTTAAATGAAGATGACCTCCTCCTTTGATCAGAGGTAGGGAAATGAGCTAGTTCTCCAAGGAAACCAGTATCTCCTGTCTAGAAGGTCTGTATAGGCTTGGCATTCTTGTTTGCAGTGGAATTTAAATGAAAAATAATTCAGTTGCAGTCTGTATAAAGTAATCACACTGAAGCACACATAATAAGAAAAGCCGTGCACTGGACTGGGATTCAATCTCTTCTTAGGAGCTGGTTGAGGGTTTTTTGAGACAGAACTTTCTGCACTGAAAGATAACTCCTTATCTTAACTTTCACTCTGACACTTGCTTTCAAAAATAATAACCAAATTTGTAAAAGGTAGACTTTTCTGGCAACTATTTTTGTCTTAGCTTCTGGATTCCCCTATGCAGGCCAGTATAAATCAGTCAACGTCTCTACAAGCAGTGTAATTTTCCAGCACAAACCTGATGTTACCCCTCATCTTATGTTAGCAAGACTTTTTCCCTTCTGTGCTGTGTAGTAAAATAAGAGACCATGAGGTCAAAAAAGCTTAAAAGGTGACAAAAAATCCTTGTGTGGTGACTTCTTACCAGATTCATCTTGTTCAGTTAGCCTTGAATTGGTTGCTTTCCAACTCTGTATTATCACAGATGACTGAGTGCCATCCTCTGCAGGGGTGAAATGAAGAAAGTGAACAAAATCAAATTGACTTTGCTGCTATTAAAGGCAGATACCAAGGAATATCAAGCTTAAAACTGTGTTCTTCAGAAGTTAGACTTTTGTATTTTGTAAATGAGATATATTGTTGACTACAATGGACTCTGGAAATACCCAGTATCTAAGTAAATATTTCCAGCCAATTAGTGCAGCAGAACATATTTGATGCATAAGGATTCATCACATTTAAGACTTACTAATTAAAAGTTACCCTGGTCAAGCTGTAGCAAATCAAAAGACATAGGCACTTCCATAAAATAATTAGTCATCTCATTCTCTGTTTAAAGATGGGATTAACTGCCAGTGTTTTTTCATTATTTTTAAAAGAAGTACACATGGTGGGTTCAGAACAGACACTTTGTTTTTAGATTGCCAAACACAGCAGGGAAGATTCTTGGTTAATTATAATTTGATATTAGAATAGGATAGAATAGAATAAACCAGGTTGGAAGAGACCTTCAAGATCATTGCGTCCAACCTATCACCCAACACCACCCAATCAACTAACCCATGTAACCAAGCACCCTGTCAAGTCTCCTCCTGAACACCTCCAGTGACGGTGACTCCACCACCTACGCAGGCAGCCCATTCTAATGGACAATCACTCTCTCCATGTAAAACTTCCTCCTGACCTCCAGCCTGAACTTGCCCTGGCGCAGCCTGAGACTGTGTCCTCTTGTTCTGGTGCTGGTTGCCTGGGAGAAGAGACCATCATCCACCTGTCTACAACCTCCCTTCAGGTAGTTGTAGAGAGCAATAAGGTCACCCCTGAGTCTCCTCTTCTCCAGGCTACGCAGCCCCAGCTCCCTCAGCCTCTCCTCATAGGGCTTGTGTTCCAAGCCCCTCACTAACTTCGTTGCCCTTCTCTGGACTCGTTCCAGCAAGTCAACATCCTTCCGAAACTGAGGGGCCCAGAACTGAACACAGGACTCGAGGTGTGGCCTAAGCAGTGCAGTATACAGGGGCAGAATGACCTCCCTGCTCCTGCTGGCCACACTGTTCTTAATGCAGGCCAGGAGGCCATTGGCCCTCTTGGCTGCCTGGGCACACTGCAGGCTCATGTTCATCCTACCATCAACCAGCACCCCCAGGTCCCTCTCTGCCTGGCTGCTCTCCAGCCACTCTGACCCCAGCCTGGAGCACTGCATGGGGTTGTTGTGGCCAATATGCAGAACCCAGCACTTGGATGTGTTCAATCTCATACCGTTGGACTCTGCCCATCTATCCAGCCTGTCGAGGTTTCTCTGCAAAGCCTCTCCACCCTCCAGCAGATCAACTCCTGTTCCCAGCTTGGTGTCATCAGCAAATTTACTGATGATAGACTCAATGCCCTCATCCAGATCATCAATAAAGATGTTAAAGAGGATGGGGCTCCGCACTGATCCCTGGGGGACTCCACTACTGACTGGCCGCCAGCTGGATGTGACACCATTCACCACCACTCTCTGGGCTCGGCCATCCAACCAGTTCCTAACCTAGCTCAGAGTGCTGCTGTCCAAGCCATGGGCTGATAGCTTGGCCAGGAGTTTGCTATGGGGGATGGTGTCAAAGGCCTTGCTGAGGTCCAGGTAGCCTACATCCACAGGCCTCCCCACATCCACCAGGTGGGTCACCCGATCATAGAAGGAGATCAGGTTGGTCAGGCAGGACCTGCCCTTCCTAAATCCATGTTGGCTGAGCCTGATCCCTTGGCCATCCTCTAAGTGCTGTGTTAATGCACTCAGGATGACCTGTTCCATGATCTTGCCTGGCACTGAGGTCAGGCTGACAGGCCTGTAATTCCCTGGCTCATCCAACCGGCCCTTCTTATGGATGGGCACCACATTGGCCAGCTTCCAGTCCTCTGGGACCTCGCCAGTGAACCAGGACTGCTGAAAAAGGATGGAGAGTGGCTTGGCCAGCTCCTCTGACAGCTCCCTCAGCACCCTAGGATGGATCCCATCTGGTCCCATGGACTTGTGGGGATCCAGGTGGCTGAGCAGATCACCAACTGCCCCATTCTGGAACAGTGGAAAACTATGCTGCTCCCTGGCTCCTTCTGCCAGCTCTGGAGGCCAGCTGTCTGGAAGACATTCTGTCCTGCTAGTAAAAATTGAGGCAAAGAAGGTGTTAAGTATCTCTGCCTTTTCCTCATCCCTTATCACAACTTTCCCCTCCATGTCCACCAAGGAGTGGAGGTTGTCCTTTCCCTTCCTCTTGCTATTATATTGCTATTATATATGTATTTATAGAAGGACTTTTTGTTGTCCTTCACAGTAGAGGCCAGACTAAGCTCCAAGTGCGCTTTTGCCTCCCTAATTTTCTTCCTGCAAGACCTAGCAACATCCTTAAATTTTTCATGGGTTGCCTCCCTTTTCTTCCAAAGGTGATACACCCTATTGTCACTGCAGATCACTCTTCAGTGCACCAGACCAGTCTCTGAAGTCACTGTGGTAGCGGTTAAAAAGCTGCTAGAAATGTAAAGCAGCATTTGCATCAGTCTCACATACACATTTGTGCTACACTTCTTACTCAGTCAGAACAAGCAAGTGGAAGTCAAAGCCAGGGACGGGGAGGAAGAACTGCCCAAGGTGGAGCTCTCCTCAGCTGCTTGGATCCCCACAAGTCCATGGAACCAGATGGGATCCATCCTAGGGTGCTGAGAGAGATGGCAGATGAGCTGGCGAAGCCACTCTCCATCATTCTTCAGCAGTCCTGGCTCACTGGAGATGTCCCAGATGACTGGAAGCTGCCCAATGTGGTGCCCATCCACAGGAAGGGCTGGTTGGATGAGCCAAGCTCAGGGAAGGTGTTGATCTATAAGAGGGTTGTAATGGGTTGGGGCAAACCCCCTCTCCACCACACGCAGAAATAATGACTCAGTGTGGTGGTGAGAGAAGGCCCAGCTCTCCCTCCCCCACATATTTTCAAAATATTCTGCGAGAGTGGTCCAGCAAACGTCCCTTTCTTAAAGGTACAGCCTAAAACAGTCACACACAGACAAACAGATTGCAAAAGTGATGGAAATGCGTGCAAAAAGCTAGAAGCACAGTGACAAGAAGAAACCCCAAAAGAGACCCAGAAAGATCCCATCCCTACCTGAGGGTGCACCCAAGACCCCCAGGGCTCCTCCTTTCCCCCTCCGCCCCCACTGCTAGGCTAGTCTCAGCTGGCCAGATCTGAGACTGGCCATCCCACTACCCTTGGCTTTGGGCCTAGCCAGGTCCATGGCCGGCAGACATCTCCCCCAGTTACTGGGTAGTGGATAGGAAGGAAAGAGGAAGTACCAGACCCTGCCATGGATTTTATAGTGGCACAGGAATCATGGTAGGAAATACCCAATTTTCTGTGTCCACCCACTGGGCTGGAATTCTGGACACAGGAAACACTCCTATAGCAGAGGGCACCCAGCCCAAACTACGACAAGGGTAGAGAGGGGCTTTGCAGAGGGACCTCATCAGGCTGGATAGATGGGCAGAATCCAACGGCATGAGATTTAACACATCCAAGTGCCAGGTTCTGCACATTGGCCACAACAACCCCATGCAGCACTACAGGCTGGAGTCAGAGTGGCTGGAGAGCAGCCAGGTAGAGAGGGACCTGGGGGTGCTGGTTGATGGTAGGATGAACATGAGCCTGCAGTGTGCCCAGGCAGCCAAGAGGGCCAATGGCATCCTGGCCTGCAATAGGAACAGTAAGGCCACTAGGAGCAGGGAGGACATTCTGCCCCTGTACACTGCACTGCTTAGGCCATACCTCGAGTCTTGTGTCCAGTTCTGGGCCCCTCAGTTTAGGAAGGATGTTGACTTGCTGGAATGTGTCCAGAGAAGGGCAGCGAAGTTGGTGAGGGGTTTGGAACACAAGCCCTATGAGGAGAGGCTGAGGGAGCTGGGGTTGTTTAGCCTGGAGAAGAGGAGACTCAGGGGTGACCTTATTGCTCTCTACAACTACCTGAAAGGAGGTTGTAAATAGGCAGAAGTTGGTCTCTTCTCCCAGGCAACCAGCACCAGAACAAGGGATCACAGTCTCAAGCTGTGCCAGGGGAGGTTTAGGCTGGAGGTTAGGAGGAAGTTTTACACAGAGAGAGTGATTGCCCATTGGAATGAGCTGCCCGAGGAGGTGGTGGAGTTGCCATCACTGGAGGTGTTCAGGAGGAGGCTTGATGGGGTACTTGGTTGCATGGCTTAGTTGATTAGGTGGTGTTGGAGCATAGGTTGGACACGATGATCTCGAAGGTCTCTTTCAACCTGGTCTGGTCTGGTCTATTCTATTCTATTCTATTCTATTCTATTCTATTCTATTCTATTCTATTCTATTCTATGTGTTCTATTGCTAACAACACATTAACTCTGTTCTTCAAATTAAGCTTCTTTTGAGTCTGAGAATGCTATGGAATAGATTGGAGTATAAATCCTCACATTTTGTGATTTAAAGTTACCATTTGCTGATGTAGGCTGGGAAGAAATTTCCTCTCTGGGCAACAATTATCCATGATGTTTGGAACCTGGGAAATCAGGTATTATATAAGCTCTGGTCTTCTATCACATCAGCTGTGAAAATCAAGAGAAGGGTAATTATTTGCTGTCAATTTCCAAAACAGAGTACAAAACCCTGTAAAGCTCCCAAGCATTGGACATTAATTATTATGTAGGCAGAGCAAATGCAGATATCCATGTTTTTTCCTCAAGAACTCTTGAGATTAATGCACTCACCTTTTTGTTCTCTATTACCTTGGAGACATAGACTAGATGCTAAATGAAATTTTTATGTTTCTACATAAAACAAATATTCCTTTTCATTTTATGCTTTTTGGAGAGAAAACTCAGATAATTATTTTAATGTTTTGCATCTTATTAAAACTAGTTTTTAAATGTGTAGTATACAAAAATGGATAAAATTCCAGTATGTTCATGTTTCATGATTTTCTGCTTATTTTTTTATCCCTACTACTTCTAACTTTTTTTTTTTTTATTTCTTACTTTTCAGAAAAGCAGATATAGAAGCAGATCCAGTTTAAAATACAGTTTCATGATGCTTTCAATTATACAAAGTGTCTTCTATGCCCAGATAGTGATGAAGTGTCAACATTCTTGTCACTTTATATATTCCCATTTAAAATTGTAATGAAATGAGAAACAGATAAAGTATTTAAATGCAAAGGTTTTTTTAAAAATTAAGTGAAAATAAATAAGGGAATATAAAATTCAAACCAAATATAATAATTGAGAAACTGTATAGAAAATAATAAATACACTCTAACTTCTTTAGGTAAAGGGTAAACATTAGGTATTTAAAGAAAGATTTTAAGCTTTAACAAAATAGCATGGAATAATATTTTGAAAGTATTTGGTTTTATTAAGTGTATTTTTCAGTATGAGAAAATAATAACAGCCAAGTTGAAATCAATGTATGCATTAATATTTTTTTGGAAAGTGGGAAATGAGAGGAAATATATGTGCGTTTTCAAGGACACTGTAATGATGTTAAAATACATGGGGTGCCATGATGATGTTCATATGATTCATTCAGAAGAAATAAAAAGAAAAAGAAAATGATTCTCCAATTAAAAGTTTTAGAAGAAAATATTTTTGCTCACATTAAATTCAATGGAGAGAGATAAACAGAATATTTCTAATGTGTTTGATGACAGGTCCAAAGACCCTTACAGGAGGCCTTATATGCATATATATATGTGTGTGTCTGTGTGCGCATGTATATATATGTGTATATATATATATATAAAATACATGAAATATATATATATATGCATATATATTTTTATCTTGATGTCACAGTGAACCTCCTCTGCTATCATAATAATTCATCATCATTAGTAAGAGGGCTATTCTGATCAAAACATCATACACTGACGGTAAAATTTAACTCTAAAATTTTGTGATGTTATTAACACTGCTGAATCTACTGGGGTAATGATTCCTAAAGTGAAAACCTGAGGGGAAAATACAAATTTTAGCTGTAATTTATGTTTTATGATATTTGCCCTTTCAACAACCTGGTGCAAATATTTATTTCAGCAGTTAACAGTTATTACTGTTACTCATTCATATGTATTTGTCTGAACAGTTGGCTGTTGAACTGCTGTCTGTCCATTCATAAATAATAGCATATAAAACAGACTGAGAATATTATGATGCAATGAAGTCAGCTGAAGTTTACAAAGGATAAGTTCTTGCATTTGTTCACAGACACATGGATTTTAGAATAGAATAAACCAGGTTGGAAGAGACCTTCAAGATCATCGCGTCCAACCTATCACCCAACACCACCCAATCAACTAACCCATGTAACCAAGCACCCTGTCAAGTCTCCTCCTGAACACCTCCAGTGACGGTGACTCCACCACCTCCCCAGGCAGCCCATTCCAATGGGCAATCACTCTCTCCGTGTAAAACTTCCTCCTGACCTCCAGCCTGAACTTGCCCTGGTGCAGCCTGAGACTGTGTCCGCTTGTTCTGCTGCTGGCAGCCTGGGAGAAGAGACCAACCTCTGCCTGTTTACAACCCCCCTTCAGGTAGTTGTAGAGAGTAATGACTACCTTGCTTATAAAAACAGGTCATTGTTGGTGGGAAAAGAAAATAGAGTCAGGGGAGCATACTCATGGTTTAATGGGTATAGAATTTTGCTTCTGAAGGCATAACTATAAAGGCAGAGGCCTTTGCATATTTCTGTTCACATGTATGCATGTACAGGACTAGTAAAATGAACAGATCATTTCATATTCCAAGTTATAATAATGCTGTTCTTTATAAAATTCTCATTTGTCATGAAAAACAAATGACCCTCTCCAAAATTTCAGTTTATAATTTTGCATTATTTTGTTTTTCCAATTTTCCTATTGCAGTTGGAAAAACAAAAACAAAGACAAAAATGTAAAAAGGGAAATTAATCTTTGAGTTTTTTTTCTGAAATCAAATCCATCATGCAAATATCACAGTAATTTAATTGGTTACCACAGTGCATTAGAGGTTGGAAGGGACCTCAAGAGATGATTGAGTCCAACTCCCCCTGAAAAAGAAGGATCACTTAGGGTAGTCTACACAGGAATGCTGCCAGGTGGGTTTTGAAAGTTTCCAGAGAAGGAGACTCCACAACCTCTCCAGGCAGCCTGTTCCAGTGATCTGTCTCCCTCACTGTAAAGACGTTTCTCCTCATGCTGAGCTGAAATATTCTATGTTCAAGCATGAACCATTGTTTCTGGTCTTATTACTGTGCACCACCAAAAAGAGCTTGGCCCCCTCCATTTGACACCCACCTCTCAGATGTTTATACACATTGATAAGATCCCCTCTCAGTCTTCTCTTCTCAAGACTAAACAGCCCTAGGGGTCTCTGTTGCATTTCATAGGGGAGATGGTCAATTGCCGTTAATCATACTAGAGGCCCTCTGTTAGATTTTACAAGCAGTTATCTGTCTCTCTTGAAATGGGGAACCCAAAACTGGACACAAAATCCCAGATGTGGTCTCACCCGGGCAGATATGAAGGGGATAAGAAACTCCCTAGACCTGCTGGACACACTTTTCCTCACAGTATCACAGTATAACTTAGGTTGGAAGGACCTCAAGGATCATCAAGTCCAACCTATCAACACTGACCCTATGACAAGACCATGGCACCAAGTGCCACGTCCAATCTCCCCTTGAACACCTCCAGGGATGGTGACTCCACCACCTCCCTGGGCAGCCCATTCCAATGATGAATTACTCGCTCGGTGAAGAACTTCCTCCTCGCCTCGAGTCTAAACCTCCCCTGGCTCACCTTGAGACTGTGTCCCCTTGTTCATGTGCTGGTTGCCTGGGAGAAGAGACCAACCCCTTCCCGGCCACAACCACCTTTCAGGTAGTTGTAGAGGGCAATGAGGTCACCCCTGAGCCTCCTCTTCTCCAGGCTAAACAATCCCAGCTCCCTCAGCCTCTCCTCATAGGGCTTGTGTTCAAGGTCTCTCACCAGCCCTGTTGCCCTTCTCTGGACACATTCAAGTGTCTCAATGTCCTTCTTAAACTGAGGGGCCCAGAACTGAACACAGTACTCAAGGTGCGGCCTAACCAAAGCAGAGTACAGGGGCACAATGACTTCCCTGCTCCTGCTGGCCACACTATTCCTAATGCAGGCCAGGACACCATTGGTCTTCTTGGCCACCTGGGCACACTGCTGGTTCATATTCAGGTGGCTGTCGATCAGCACACCCAGGTCCCTCTCTGTTTGGGAGCTCTCCAGCCACTCCGACCCCAGCCTGTAGCACTGCATGGGATTGCCGTAGCCAAAGTGCAGCACTTGGCACTTGGACTTGTTGAATGCCATCCCATTGGACTCTGCCCATCTGTCCAGTTGGTCGAGGTTCCTCTGCAGAGCCCTTCTGCCCTCTAGCTGACTAACATCTGCTCCTAACTTGGTGTCATCTGCAAACTTGCTGATGACTGACTCGACCCCCTCATCCAGATCATCAATGAAGATGTTAAAGAGGACAGGGCCCAGCACTGATCCCTGGGGGATGCCACTGGTGACTGGCCACCAGCTGGATGTGGCACCATTCACCACCACTCTCTGGGATCGTCCCTCCAGCCAGTTCCTAACCCTGCACAAAGTGTAGTAGTCCAAGCCACGAGCTGACAGCTTAGACAGAAGTTTGCTGTGGGGGACAGTGTCGAAGGCCTTGCTGATTATCGAGGTAGACCACATCCACAGGCCTCCCCAGGTCCACCAGATGGGTCACCTGATCATAGAAGGAGACCGGGTTGGAGAGGCAGGACTTGCCCTTCCTAAATCCATGTTGGCTGGACCTGAGATCTTGGCCATCCTTCAGGTGTGCAGTGATTGCCGCCAAGATAATCTGCTCCATCACTTTCCCTGGCACTGAGGTCAGGCTGACTGGCCTGGAGTTTCCAGGTTCCTCCATCTGACCCTTCTTGTGGATGGGGACCACATTGGCCAGTTTCCAGTCATCTGGGACCTCATCGGTGAGCCAGGACTGGAGGAAAATGATGGAGAGCGGCTTGGCCAGCTCATCTGCCAGCTCTCTCAGCACCCTAGGATGGATCCCATCCGGTCCCATGGACTTGTGAGTGTGAGTGTTTGTTTGGTTTGGGTTTTTTTTAGACTGTTTCTCCTTTTTTTTAACATGATGTTTTCAAAAAAGGAGTATTTCATCTAGTGTGCTAAATAATTAAAAAAAAAAAACCTAAAACAATAAATTGCATCCTTTCTCCATGAATAAAATAGAGTAGAGTAGAGTAGAGTAGAGTAGAGTAGAGTAGAATAGAATAGAATAGAATAGAATAGAATAGAATAGAATAGAATAGAATAGAATAGAATTAACCAGGTTGGAAAAGACTTCTGGGATCATCGAGTCCAACTTATCATCCAACACTATCTAATTGATTAAACCATGGCACCAAGCGCCCCTCCAGTCTCTTCCTAAACATCTCCAGTGATGGTGACTCCACCACCTACTAGGGCAGCCCATTCTGATAGCAAATCACTCTTTTTATGAATAACTTCTTCCTGACATCCAGCCTAAACCTCCCCTGGAGCAGCTTGAGACTGTGTCCTCTTGTTCTGGTGCTGGTTGCCTGGGAGAAGAGACTGACCCCCACCTGGCTACAGCCTCCCTTGAGATAGTTGTAGAGAGCAATGAGGTCTCCTCTCAGCCTCCTCTTCTCCAGGCTAAACAACCCCAGCTCCCTCAGCCTCTCCTCATAGGGCATGTGCTCCAAACCCTTCACCAGCTTTGTTGCCCTTCTCTAGAGACGTTCCAGCAACTCAACATCTTTCCTAAACTGAGGGGTCCAGAATTGGACATAGGACCCAAAGTGTGGCCTAACCAGTGCTGAGTACAGGGCCACAATGACCTCTCTGCTCCTACTGGCCACACTGTTCCTCATACAGACCAGGGTGCCATTGGCCTTCTTGGCCACCTGGACATATTGTTGGCTCATGTTCAGCCTACTATCAACCAGTAGCCCCAGGTCCCTTTCTGCCTAGCCACTTTCCAGCCACTCTGAGCCCAGCCTGGAGCACTAAATGGGGTTGTTGCAGCCATTGTGTAGAACTCAGCACTTAGATGTGTTAAATCTCATGCCATTGGACTCCTCCCATCTGTCCAGCCTTTCAACATCCATCTGCAGAGCTCTCCTACCCTTCTAACAGATCAACATCTGCCCCCAGCTTGGTGTCATCTGCAAACTTACTGATGATAGACTCAATAGACTCATCCAGATCATCAGTAAAGCTATTAAAGACCATGGGACCCAGCACTGATCCCTGGGGGACACCACTAGTGACTGGCTGCCAACTGTGTGTGACACCATTCACCAACACTCTCTGGGCTTGACCCTCCAGCCAGTTCCTAACCCAGCACAGAGTGCTGCTGTCCAAGCCAGGAACTGACAGCTTGACCAAGAGTTTGCTACAGGGGACAGTATCAAAGGCCTTGCTGAAGTCCAAGTAGACTACATCCACAGCCTAGAGGGAGGAAAAGGAAGTTGACTCTCACTGCATGCTGGGAAAAAAGTGAATAAAGTAATTGAATACTACAAAATATAGATTAATCATTTAGACGTCATTTAGAATCATTTAGAATCATTTAGAGTTACATAGGGAACACTTATTTTCTACTTTTCTAATACTTAAATTTTAATTTTGATATTACTATAATACTTTACAGATAATTTTGAAGAATAAGATAAATATATATTTTTTTTTAATAGTGCCTATACACATAGTGAGAGATTAGTCTGTTCTATGGAATCATAGAGTGTTTTTATTTGGAAAGGACTTTTAAGATCACCTAGTTACTACCTCCATGCCCTAGGCAGGGACATTTCCTACTGGACCAGGTTGCTCAAGGTCCCATCCAACCTGGTTTTGAACACTTAACAGCATTGTAGCCTCCAGAACATCTCTGTGCCACTTGTTCCAGTGTCTCACCACCCTCATGGTGAAAAATTTCTTCCTAATGTCTAACCTAAATCTAGGTGTTTTTTTTTCAGGTTGAAGTCATTACCTCTCATCTGAGACTGAGCTGTCTGTGGATGCTTCCCCACTCCCCATTTTTAAAAAATAGAAGTTATTTTTCTCATTTTCTAATCAATGGGAACTTCACAAAATTTTCATGACTTTTCAGATATGATAGAAGACTAAATTCCTGTATTCTCCAGATTATTTTCATATAAAAAGATGGCTGAAAAAACAAACAAAAATAAAAATCCAGTCATCTGAAATGCACTAGCTCCAAACAGATCTGAAACCTTCATGCATTTACAAAAATATTTTCATAACACAAAAAAAAAAAAAAACCAAACCACCAAAAAACCCAAAAAAAACCTGAACCAACCAAAATCCAAATAAACAACAAACTAACAAAACTATCCACAATATTGCAGAGGAAAATCTTCATAGAAAATGCAATACATTTTACACCTTTGATAATTATGTTAACTCCTTATGTGTTAGCCTGTTAACTGTGTTAATGTGTTAACTCCTCAGCCTGAAACATTAATGCAGAGATAAGAGAATTACACAGCTATGAGTGACTGGCATGTGGGTAAATACTCTTTGCTATCAATAGGTTATCTCACAAGTTGAAGACAGTCCTAGAGCAAAGCCAAAAAAAGCTGAATATTAGGAGATTTGACAAAGTCTGACTCATCCAAACTTTCCTACTTGAGTTTTCTCTCCAAAGTTTGTGCCCACATTCCAATTTTCCTCCTCTGGATGACTAAAATTAAGTGCTTCCCAAAAAAATAAAAATTATTTATTTTATTTTTTTTTTCCTACAGTGATTGAGCTATTGAGATACTGCCACTGAGATATTACAATCTACTGAGTGGTTTAGTTGGTACCAAAACCATGCAAGAGTTCTAAACAAATTACATGTGCAGGTTGTGGGTTTACTTGTCAGTTGTGCTGCTGTAAAACTGCCCAGTTTTATCTTGGAGGTATAATCATCTCAGAAAGTTTTATTCCTTTAATAGAACATATTTAGTTAAATTCTGTAAACCCAGCGCGTGGTTGAACCCAGCGCATGGCTGAGGAGAGAGGAGGCAGCTTGAGGAGTGCAGCTCTGGGAGTTTGGCTTTTGGCTTTGATTCCCTTGCTTTTCAGGCGGTAAGGGGCTGGTGGCTCGGGACTTCCCCAAAGAGAGAAGGAGGGGCAGGGGCTCAGATTGCCTACTTGCCGGAGGGCAGTGACGTAGCTGGGGGAGGGGTTGCCGCGGAGACCGTGCGCAAACCAAACAACCCAGCGCGTGGCTGAGGAGAGAGGAGGCAGCTTGAGGAGCGCAGCTCGTCTTCTCACTGACAGGGAGAAAAAAAAAAAAAAAAAAAAAGCCGTGTGGAGAGGGTGGTTACTGCAAGATGGTCACCACTAGAGCAAAGGCTAGCAGAAGGACAGTGGGCACCCAAACAGAGACCACACACAAGCATGCAGATGTTCAGGTAGGTGGCTGCAGTGAGTGCTGGAGCCTGGCACTCGATATGGAGGCTGGAGGGAGCAGCTGTTTCAGGTGTGAGCAGGTCAGTGATCTGATGAGCATGGTGGTCAAACTAAAAGAAGAGGTGGAAAGGCTAAGAGCTAGAAGAGATGGTGAGCAGAAAATTGACGATTCCCATAACGTAATCTCTTCTAAACCAGAACAGGGGGTAACAATTAGGGGAACAGGGAGTTTGATACCTCCACAGAAGCAAGATTCTCAACCTCCCTGTAGCAACCCACATGAGCAGGGCCAATGGGAACAGGTCTCTGCCCGACGGAAGAAGTGCAAACAAAGGAAGTCTGCTCCTGTGAGCAGCACGCTGCCTCCAGTGCAGTTACAGAACAGGTATGAGGCTCTGCAGGATGAACAGATCATTGGTGAGGCTGAGGACTCGAGAAGGTCAGAAGCTGCACCAATGACAGGTTGCCTCAGGCCAGCCGTCAAAACTTACCCAGAAAAGAAACCTCGCAGGGTCATCATCATAGGAGACTCCCTACTGAGGGGAACAGAGGGCCCAATATGCAGACCAGACCAATTTCATAGAGCGGTCAGCTGCCTCCCTGGTGCCCAAGTTAAAGACGTTGTAGACAGAATTCCCAACCTCGTGAGTCCTTCAGACTACTACCCACTGCTGGTCTTTCAGGTGGGCAGTGATGATGTAACAATGAGAGGCTCACAATCTATTAAAAAAGACTTCAGAACTTTAGGGCAAATGCTAAAGGGGTCAGGGGCTCAAGTCGTGTTCTCTGCCATCCCTCTAACGTCAGCAATGGATGAGGACACACTGAGGAAGGGCCGACAGGTCAATTCATGGCTCAGGGGCTGGTGCCATCGACAGGGCTTTGGGTTCCACAATCATGGATTGGTTTTCAAGGCACCTGAGCTGAAAACAACTCATGGGACACACTTGTCCCAGAGTGGGATAAGAATCCTGGGGCAGGAATTGGCAGGGCTCATTGATAGGGCTTTAAACTAGATTTGAAGGGGGAAGAGGTTAATAGTCTCCTGATGGCTGGTGACAAACAGAGGGGCAGCTCACCAGCAGTAGAGAGAAGGAGAGATGGTAAGGGCTCTCAACTTGCTGCCCTGAGGCAAGCCACGAATGATCCAACAGGACATTCTGTGGAAACCGAGGGGATTTGGCACAAGAGGAGGACAGGGCCAGCCCAGCTGAAGTGCTTCTATGCGAATGCGCGCAGCTTGGGCAACAAACAGGATGAGTTAAGGGCCACTGTGTTGCTGGGATACCACGACATAGTGGCAGTTACTGAAACTTGGTGGGATGAATCCCATGACTGGCATGTAGGCATAGATGGATATAAACTCTTTAGGAAGGATAGGCAGGGAAGGAGAGGAGGAGGTGTTGCCCTCTATGTCAATAGCCAGTTGGAATCAGTGGAGCTCCAACTGGGGAGGGATGATGAGCTAGTTGAGAGCGTATGGGTTAAAATTAAAGGCAAGACAGGGGAAGGAGATATTACTGTGGGGGTCTCCTACAGGCCACCTGACCAGCAGATCCAAGCAGATGAGGCCCTCCATAGGCAAATAGAAGCGGCTTCCAGGTCACAAGCCCTGGTCCTCATGGGTGATTTCAACCACCCGGACATCTGCTGGAGGGACAACACAGCAAGGCACCAGCAATCCAGGATGTTCCTGGACTGCATAGAAGACAACTTCCTCCTCCAAATGGTAGAGGAACCAACAAGAAATGGTGCTATGCTGGACCTTGTTCTCCCCAACAGGGAAGGGCTGGTAAGCAATGTGAGGCTTAGAGACAGCCTTGGCTGCAGTGACCATGGAGCAGTTGAATTTAACATCCTCAGGGCAATCAGGAGGAAGTATTCCAAGCTCAAGACCCTAGACTTTAGCCGTGCAGATTTTGATTGCTTCAGGGATCTGCTAGCCAAAGTGTCATGGGACAAAGCCCTGGAGGGAAGAGGGACCCAGGACAGCTGGTCAGTATTCAAGGACCACCTCCTCTGTGTCCAGGAGCTCTGTATACCAACAAAGAGAAAAGCAGGTAAGAATGCTAGGAGGCCTGCCTGGATGGGCAAGGAGCTACTGGACACACTATTACTTAAAAGGAAACTCTACAGGAAGTGGAGGGAAGGACAGGTAGAACAGGGGGAATATAAGGAAGCTGCCCGAGCAGCAAGAGTCCTAGTTAGGAAAGCCAAAGCAGAGTTTGAATTGAATCTAGCCAGGGAGATTAGAGGGAACACTAAGAACTTTTACAGGTATATTAATGGGAAGAAGAAGACTAGGGAAGGTGTGGGCCCCCTCAGAAAGGAAACTGGTGACATGGTCACAAGGGATGAGGAAAAGGCTGAGGTACTTAATAACTTCTTTCCCTCAGTCTTCACTGCAAGGGCCTCTAGCCACACTCCTGATGTTATGGAAGTCAAAGCCAGGGACAGGGAGGAAGAACTGCCCATTGTAAGTGCAGATCAGGTTCGCGATCATCTGAAGAACCTGAAAGTGTTCAAGTCCATGGGACCCGACGGGATACACCCACGGGTACTGAGAGAACTGGCAGATGAGGTTGCTAAACCCCTCTCTATTATATTTCAAAAGTCATGGCAATCTGGTGAAGTCCCCACAGACTGGAAAAGCGGAAACATTGCCCCCATCTTCAAAAAGGGTAAGAAGGAGGAACCAGGGAACTCCAGGCCAGTCAGTCTCACCTCTGTGCCTGGAAAGATCATGGAGCAGATCCTCCTGGAGTCACTACTCGCTCAAAAGAATAGTGAAGAGGTAATTGGGAACAGTCAGCATGGCTTTGCCAAGGGCAAATCCTGCCTGACCAACCTGGTGGCCTTCTATGAGCAGGTGACAAAATTAAGAGATGAGGGGCAAGCAACTGATGTCATTTACCTGGACCTGAGCAAAGCCTTCGACACTGTCCCACACCACATCCTGGTCTCCAAACTGGTGACACATGGGTTTGATGGGTGGACCACTAGATGGATAAGGAACTGGCTTGATGGCCGCACCCAAAGAGTGGCTGTCAATGGCTCCATGTCCCAGTGGAGGCCAGGGACAAGCGGAGTCCCTCAGGGATCAGTCCTGGGACCTGTCTTGTTCAACATCTTTGTGGGGGACATGGACAGTGGCATTGAGTGCACCCTCCGCAAGTTTGCTGATGACACCAAGCTGTGTGGTGCAGCAGACACGCTGGAGGGAAGGGAGGCCATCCAGAGGGACCTTGACAGGCTGGAGAGGTGGGCACAAGCCAACCTCATGAAGTTCAAGAAGAGCAAGTGCAGGGTCCTGCATCTGGGTGGAGGCAATCCCAGGCACAAATCCAGGCTGGGCAGTGACTGGCTGGAAAGTAGCCCTGAGGAGAGAGACTTGGGGGTGCTGGTGGACAAAAAGCTCAACATGAGCTCTCAATGTGCACTTGCAGCCTACAAAGCCAATCAGATCCTGGGCTGCATCAGGAGAAGTGTGGCTAGCAGGTCGAGGGAGGTGATCCTGCCCCTCTACTCAGCCCTGGTGAGACCCCACCTGGAGTACTGTGTCCAGTTCTGGAGCCCCTATTACAAGAGGGATGTAGAGGTGCTGGAACATGTCCAGAGAAGGGCCACGAGGATGATCAGAGGGCTGGAGCACCTCTCCTATGAGGACAGACTAAAGGAGTTGGGGCTGTTCAGTGTGGAGAAGAGAAGGCTCCGAGGTGACCTCATTGTGGCCTTCCAGTATCTGAAGGGGGCCTACAAGAAGGCTGGGGAAGGACTTCTGAGTATCTCAGGTAGTGATAAGACTAGGGGGAATGGAATGAAGCTGGAGGTGGGGAGATTCAGGCTAGATGTGAGGAGGAGGTTCTTCCCCATGAGAGTGGTGAGACCCTGGAATGTGTTGTCCAGGGAGGTGGTTGAGGCCCCGTCCCTGGGGGTGTTTAAGAGCAGGCTGGATGAGGCTCTGGCCAGCCTGATCTAGTGTGGGGTGTCCCTGCCCATGGCAGGGGGGTTGGAACTAGATGATCCTTGTGGTCCCTTCCAACCCTGAATGAAACTATGAAACTATGAAATAAACTGGAGGGCAGAAGGATAGTTTTTTACTTCCACAATTTGAATAAAAGATAGGTTTCTAGTTAAATCCCTGTATGAATAATCTCATATATAAAATGCAGTACAAGAAAGTGGTATCTGTGTGCTACAACTTTAACCAACCTTGTGTTATCATTTCAAAAATATTTTTGCCTCCTTTTATTCTGCTTCTTTTTCTTGCCCCTTCCCTCTTTTTCATAAATCCTTTTTGGAAGAATTTATAAGCACAAGTTTTGTCTTCCTGGATCAGATACTGTATTAGTCTGACTAAAGTGAAAATAACCATGCAGAAAAACGTACAAAATCCCCTTTGTGGGCAAAGTTAGGTGTTGGTCTTGCTGTTTTTTGTGGTGGTTTTTTATTTTTTGTTTGAATAGATATTCTCTACCTATTTGCTGTCTCTTCCTATCCATTATCTCTTTCTCAAAGTGTCGTGACTAACATTTTGATGTCCACATGGAGACCTGTGACAAGTGGAGCTCGTCAGGAATTGGCCTCCTTAGCAAGTTTGTCGACAATATCAAGCTGTGTGATGCAGTGGAGTCACCTGAGGGAAGGGATGCCATCCAGGAGGAACTTCACAGGCTTGGGAAGCGAGCCAGTGACAACTGCATGAGGTTCAGCAAGGCAAAGTGCGAGGTCTTCTATCTGGATCAGGCACAAACACAGGCTAGGTGCAGAATGGACTGAGAGCAGCCCTGAAGAAAAATACTTAAGCACATTGATTGATGAGAAGCTCAACATGATCTGGCAGTGTGATCATACAGCCCAGAGGCAAACTGTATCATGGACTACATCAAGAAAACTGTGGCCAGCAAGTTGAGAGAGATGTTTCCTCCTATTTACTCTTCTCTTGGGAGACCTCACCTTGAATACTTTGGTCCCTTGAAAATGAATCCTACTGCCTACTTGTGTGCACAAAATGTTGTACTTCATCAGTTCATTTTTAGCTAGCTCTGTTTCATATAATGTCTCCATGGTCTTGATTACTGCCTGGGATAATATCTGTCTACCTGTTTCTGGCTTTTTCAGTGAAGTCATTCTGCTGCATGCTGTACTAGCATTTTATCCATGAAAAGCAGCATAGGAAAACTAGAGCTGATGTAAGACCTCTTATTTACACTCAGTTCAAGGGACCAGACACAGCATTTTAATTTTTCTGACAAACTTTCTTGTGCAAAGATTTGCAGAGAGATACAGTGTTAGACATCTCCAGTATAGGAACTCATAAAAGTTAGGACAAATTGAGTGAACACTCAGGGTTCATCTGGTTCTCCTATAATGCTTCATGTATGCAGACATACTTTACTTTGGCACAGTGCTGGGGCTTTTCCAGTTGCTACGTTATGATATCTGGCTTAGAGGAATTCACAGCACACTGAAATGGCTGATTCTTTCTCCCATTAAATTTATGAGGAAAAGAAAAAATCCTGTTGATGCAATAATATTCCCTTCTCATCCTCACCCTTTATATTTAATTTTTTTTTTTTTTTTTTTAACATTGAAAAGTTTATATGGAGATTGAAATTGCCCTTGGTTTCACTTACAAGACACAGTTTAGACTTAGTTTCCTGCTGTGAAAACAAGGGGTTATAATATTTCACAATCTTAACTGCAATAGAAATGTCTATCTTCCTTCCACAATACCAAGCAGACCTTTCTCTAGGATCACATGCTATCTAAAGTGTTTCATTTTCTCCTGGTACAAGCAGAAGCCTCATAAAAACTGTGAATTTCAGAGAAGCTTTTATCAGACTTTTCCTGCACCCATCTCAAATGAGCTGTCATCAGCAAATTTAATCTGTCTCTGGCTGCTTTAATT
Organism: Melanerpes aurifrons; assembly: GCA_011125475.1. Taxonomy (NCBI): domain Eukaryota; kingdom Metazoa; phylum Chordata; class Aves; order Piciformes; family Picidae; genus Melanerpes; species Melanerpes aurifrons. The sequence goes on along the minus strand of WWNC01000076.1, from coordinate 2,938,903 downwards.
GTTAGCACCATTTCTGCCAAATCCTTCACAGTCCTCATAGCATGGAAAGTTTCTTTAAAGCTTTTAATTCAGTCAGCAGAGATTGCATATAGCATTTTTTCTCATATTTATGACTCACACATTTGTAAAGGTGAAGGACCTTGATTGAACAGCTGAATTATGGAAATGCAACTCCATCACAAGTATTAAATACCAAGTCTGAAATGTGCAGCTGAAGGGACTTTGGGAGAACCCTGATAGCAAGTATAAAACTGTGGAAAGTATTTTATTTTATTTTGAGAGAGAATAAATAGAAACAGATTTTCTTTAATGCTGTGTGTCATGGAATTTTGTTGGTGTCTACAAACAGTTGCAGAGTCCCTAATCTTAAGCATGTTGAAGGACAAAAAGATGGTCTCATGTTTAAAATTGTTGCAGGAGGCCACAGCAAAACTGGGTTGAGTCTCTTGTCTTGCCACAGGCTTTATGTGTGACCTTAGGCAATTTTCCTTGGCCTGAATTCTCAGAGAATTTGATGATATGACAATATTTGGGTTATGTGGGAACAAAGTGCCTAAGCGCTTGTTTGTTCCTGACCCCAAGTGCTGGGTCTTACCCATAAGTACTAATTATGACCACCTTTTATCTGACTTTTAGCCGATTGGTTATCCACTGAGTATTGTGAGGTCTTCCTATATATATTTAGAGGCAATTTCAAATCTGACACACCTGACTGAGGATTTTTCAGGTGTTATTTGGAATTATTTCACTGTTAAATTTGTCTAATAAACCATTTATCAAGACGCTAAACAGCATGCATATTAATCAAACTGATAGGGGTTTCTCTTCCAGTTCTCTGATGAGTATTACAACAGTGAACTCATGAACTACTGAATGATATGGGAAATATGGTAACTGATGATGCTGAGATGGCAGAGTTACTGAATGCATTCTTTTCCTCAGTCTTTACTCCTAAGACCAGTCCTCAGGAGCTTCAGTCTCTAGAAGCAAAGGAGCAGAACTGGAGGTAGGTGGACACTCCACTGGTCAGCCAGGACTGGGTTTGAGATCTCTTATACCAACAAAAGGCAAACAAATCCATGGGCCCCAATTGGGTCTATCCATGAGTGCTGAGAGAGTTGGCTGATACTGTTGCTGAACCTCTCTCCATCATTTTTGAAAAGTCATGGAGAACAGGAGAAGTGCCTGATGACTGGAAGAAAGCAAATGTCACTCCAGCCTTCAAAAAAGGCAAGAAGGATGACTCAGGTAACTACAGAGCAGTCAGCCTCACCTCCATCCCTGGAAAGATGACGGAGCAGCTCATCCTGGAGATCATCTCTAACCATGTGGAAGACAAGAAGGTTATTAGGAGTAACCAACATGGATTTACCAAGGGGAGATCCTGCCTGACTAATCTGATAGCCTTCTGTGAAATTAAGACCAAATAGGTAGATAATGAAAGAGCAGTGGATGTCACATACCTTGAATTCTGTAAAGCTTTTGATACTGTCTCCCATAATATCCTCACAGAAAAGCTCAAGAAATGCAGCATAGACATCTGGTCCATGTGGTGGATTGTAAATTGACTCAACAACAGAGTTCAAAGGGTTGTCATCAGTTGCACAGAGTCAACTTGGAGGCCTGTGGCCAATGGTGTTTCCCAAGGATCAGCACTGGGCCCAGATTTGTTCAATATCTTTATCAAGAACCTGGATGAGGGGATTGAGAGTACCCTCAGCAAGTTTGCTGATGGTACAAAACTGGGGAGGGGTTGGCTGACACCCTGTCGGGATGTGCAGCCACCCAACAAGACCTGGACAGGCTGGAGAGCTGGGTGTAGGCAAACTTAATGAAGTTCAATGAGGACGCGTGCAGGGTCCTGCGTCTGGGGAGGAATAACAACATGCACCAGTACAGGTTAGGGGCTGCCCTGATGGAAAGCAGCTCCTCAGAGAAAGACCACTATTTTGGCTGCAGAGCCGATTGGAACTGGTACCGGGACTGCTTGGCTTGGAACTGAGAGCTTTCTGCCTTGCTTCCCGCTTTCTGCCTTGCTTCCCGCTTTCTGCCTTGCTTCCCGCTTTCTGCCTTGCTTCCTGCTTTCTTTTTGGCGCTTTGTGGGTAAGGAGGACCCCTGGTTGGTAGGGAGATCTGGCAGGATCGTCCTCTCACAAGCCTGCTCGGAATCATGATGTCAGCTGTGGGAGGTTAAAAACCCACCGGGGCTGTGCAGGCGACACCATTTTGGCTGCAGAGCTAGCCTTCTTTTTTTAATTTTTTTTTTTATATAACTATTAATAAAACCCTGATCCATGGTTGTCACTCAGACAAAGGTTATGAAAACAGTGGGTACCCAGAAAGAGTTGTTGCAAGAGCATGCAGGAGTCCAAACTGCTGGCTGCAGAGAGTGCTTGAGCCTGGCATTTGGAATGGAGGGGGAAGGAGACAACACCTGTGTCAGGTGTGACCAGGTGAACTTTCTCTTCAATATGGTGGCAGAACTGAAGGATGAAGTGGCCGAGCTGAAGGATGAGGTATCTAGGCTCAGGGCAATAAGTGAAAGTGAGTGGAAGTTAGATAAGTGGGAGAAGGCTCTGCAGATCTCCCCTGTTAAGGGAAGTGTCCCTGGAAACGGAGAGGGACGGATACAGATCCCTGCCAAGGGTGGCAAGGGAAATCCACCCCAGCCCTCTCCTCCTATTCCACTGCCCTTGCATAATAAGTATGAGGCCCTGTAGGCCGAGGGTGGTGGGGATGAGAGGGCTGAGGAGCAGGCATCCAGAGGGGAACCTAAGGCCAAGCGGTTCCCACCAGCTATAACGACCAGCTCCACTAAGAAAAGGAGAAGGGTTATAGTTGTTGGGAACTCTCTCCTGGGGGATACTGAGGGACCCATATGTCATCCCGACCCATCCCACAGGGAGGTCTGCTCCCTACCCAGGGCGTGGGTGAGGGACATCACAAGGAGACTCCCTAAATTAATCCAGCCCACTGACTATTACCCTCTGCTGGTAATACAGGCTGGGAGTGATGAGATTGACAAGAAGGGCACCAGCGTAATTAAGAAGGAGTTCAGGGTGCTTAGACAATTGATTGATGGGGCAGGAGCTCAAGAGGTGTTCTGCTCAGTTCCCTCAGTGGCAGGGGAGTACGCTGAGAGGAATGGGAGAACCCATACCATCAACAATTGGCTCAGGGGATGGTGCCAGCAGCGGAACTTTGGTGTCTTTGATCATGGGACAACTTTTACTGCACCCAACCTGCTGGGTCCTGATGGGGTGCATCTATCTAGAAGGGGTAAAAGAGTCCTAGCACTAGAGTTGGCAGGGCTCATTAGGAGAGCTTTAAACTAGGTCTGAAGGGGGTAGGTAAGGAAATCAGTCCCTCTGCAGAGGAAAGAGCAGGGCACAAGGTAGGGTCAATCGAGAAGTTGGGAGCCCAGCTGCGATGCATGTACACCAATGCACACAGCATGGACAATAAGCAAGAGGAGCTGGAAGTCCTGGTTCACCAGGGTGACCATGATATAATCGCCATCTCAGAAACTTGGTGGGACAACATGCACAATTGGAGTGCTACACTGGGGGGTTACAGGCTCATTAAGAGAGACAGGTGAGGGAGAAGAGGAGGAGGGGTGGCTCTGTATATTAGGGAGTCACTTTCTGCCACAGAGCTTGAGGTGGAAGATGAGGGAGTTGAGAGCCTGTGGGTTAAAATCAGAGGGCAGCCTAACAAATCTGACATCCTGGTTGGAGTCTGTTACAGACCACCCAACCTGGATGAGGAGGCTGAAGAATTATTCTACAAACGACTGGAGGCTGTCTCAAGACCATCAGATCTTGTCCTTGTCGGTGACTTCAACCTGCCAGATATCTGCTGGGAACTTAATTCAGCAGAGAGAAGCCAGTCCAGAAGATTCCTGGAGTACATGGAGGACTGCTTCCTGACACAGCTGTTAAGTGAGCCTATCAGGGGACAGGTGCTGCTTGACCTGCTGTTCTCCAATAGAGAAGGGCTGGTGGGAGGTGTGAAGGTGGGAGGCTGCCCAGGGTGCAGAGACCACGAGATAGTGAAGTTTTCCATATGCAGGGAGATAGGGAGGACTACCAACAGAACCTTCACCTTAGACTTCTGCAGGGCAAACTTCAGCCTGTTTAAGAAACTTATTTGTAAAGTTCCCTGGGTACAAACCCTCAAGAACCAAGGGGTCCAGGAGGGTTGGACCTACTTCAAAGAGGAGCTCTTGAAGGCACAGGAACTGGCAGTTCCCAAGTGCTGAAAGATGAGCCGGTGGGAAAGGCGACTGGCCTGGATGAGCAAGCAGCTCCTGGAGGATTTAAGGGGAAAAAAGCAGCTGTATTACCTTTGAAAGGAGGGGAAGGCTTCTCGAGGTATGTTCAAGGAAGTTGTTAGATTATGTAGGAATAAAATTAGAGAGGCAAAGGCCCAGTTGGAACTTAAGCTGGCCACCTCTGTGAAAGACAATAAAAAGCATTTTTACAAATACAATAACACTAAAAAGAAGGGCAAGAAGAACCTCCTCTCCTTATTGGACCTGGAGTGGAACACTATAACTGAAGATGAGGAAAAGGCTGAGGTCCTGAACACTTTCTTTGCCTCAATTTTTAACAGCAAGGCAGGAGTTCAGGATGAGTGGCCTCCTGAGCTGGGTGATGGGGTCAGGGAGCAGTGTATTGCCCCGGTAATACATGAGGAATTAGTTTGGGACCTGCTGAGCCACTTGGACACTCACAAGTCCATGCGACCAGATGGGATCCATCCTAGGGTGCTGAGAGAGCTGGTAGATGAGCTGACCAAGCCGCTCTCCATCATTTTCCTCCAGTCCTGGCTCACTGGTGAGGTCCCAGGTGACTGGAAACTGGCCAGTGTGATCCCCATCCACAAGAAGGGTCGGATGGAGAAACCTGGAAACCGCAGGCCAGTCAGCCTGACCTCAGTGCCAGGGAAAGTGATGGAGCAGATTATCTTGGCAGCAATAACTGCACACCTGAAGGATGGCCAAGGGCTCAGGTCCAGCCAACATGGATTTAGGAAGGGCAAGTCCTGCCTCTCCAATCTGATCTCCTTCTACGATCAGGTGACCCGTCTGGTGGATATGGGGAGGTCTGTGGCGGTGGTCTGCGTGGACTTCAGCAAGGCCTTTGACACCATCCTGCACAGTAAACTTCTGTCTAAGCTGTCAGCTCATGGCTTGGACCGCAACACTCTGTGCTGGGTTAGGAAGTGGCTGGAGGGCTGAACCCAGAGAGTGGTGGTGAATGGTGCCACATCCAGCTGGTGGCCAGTCACCAGTGGCATCCCCCAGGGATCAGTGCTGGGCCCTGTCCTCTTTAACATCTTCATTGATGATCTGGATGAGGGGGTCGAGTCAGTCATCAGCAAGTTTGCAGATGACACAAAGTTAGGGGCAGATGTTAGTCAGTTCGAGGGTAGAAAGGCTCTGCAGAGGGACCTCGACCGACAGGACAGATGGGCAGAATCCAATGGGATGTCATTTAACAAGTCCAAGTGCCTGGTGCTGCACTTTGGCCACGGCAACCCCATGCAGAGCTACAGGCTGGGGTCAGAGTGGGTGGAGAGCTCCCAAACAGAGAGGGACCTGGGTGTGCTGATCGACAGCCACCTGAATATGAACCAGCAGTGTGCCCAGGTGGCCAAGAAGACCAATGGTGTCCTGGCCTGCATTAGGAATAGTGTGGCCAGCAGGAGCAGGGAAGTCATTGTGCCCCTGTACTCTGCTTTGGTTAGGCCGCACCTTGAGTACTGTGTTCAGTTCTGGGCCCCTCAGTTTAAGAAGGACATTGAGACACTTGAATGTGTCCAGAGAAGGGCAACAGGGCTGGTGAGAGACCTTGAACACAAGCCCTATGAGGAGAGGCTGAGGGAGCTGGGATTGTTTAGCCTGGAGAAGAGGAGGCTCAGGGGTGACCTCATTGCCCTCTACAACTACCTGAAGGGTGGTTGTAGCCAGGAAGGGGTTGGTCTCTTCTCCCAGGCAACCAGCACCAGAACAATGGGATGCAGTCTCTTGCTGCACCAGGGGAGGTTTAGACTCAAGGTGAGGAGAAAGTTCTTCACCTAGTGAGTTGTTCTTCATTGAAATGTGCTGCCCAGGGAGGTGTTTGAGTCACTGTCCCTGGAGGCGTTCAAGAGGAGATTGGACATGGCACTTGGTGCCATGATCTAGCGACGAGGTCTGCGGTGACAGGTTGGACTCGATGATCCTCGAGGTCTCTTCCAATCTTAGCTATACTGTGATACTGTGATACTGTGATCTGCCAGAGAGATCCAGTTTGTGGGAATATGGTGGCAGAATTGTCACCGTCATATTCCACTGGATTTTACAAAGTGTCTACCATGGTACATCCCATAAATTAGAAGGAAACTCTACATTTATTGTGTATAGTGGGATTTTGGACACCACATTCCTGGATATCATCAGATTGTGAGACCTCGTTATGATATGACTCAAAATAGAAAAATTTTTGAGTGGGGTCCTGAGCAACAAACAGCCTTTGACCAGATAAAGTGAGAAGTAGTCCATCCAATCGGTCTGGGACCTGTTGAAACTGGTCCTGACATTAAAAACATTCTATATATGGCTGCAAGTGAGAATGGTCTAGCCTGTTTCTTACGGCAGAGAGCTCCAGGGGAAACACACAGACATCCACTTGGTTTCTGGACTTGTGGTTACAAAGTCTCAGAGGAAAATTAAACTCCAACAGAGAAAAATATACTAGCTGTTTATGAAGGAGTAAAAGAGGTTTCTGAAGTAATTGGAACTGAATCACAACTTCTTCGAGCTCCCAGATTGGCAGTTTTGAATTGGATGTTCAAAGGCAAAGGTTCTTCACCACATCATGCAATAGATGCCACATGGTCTAAGTGAATGGCTCTGATAACACAGAGAGCTCAAATGGGAAATATTGAAAGACCTGGTCTGTTGGAAGTGATCACAAATTGGCCAGAAGGCACTGGCTGTACAAAACCTCCAGAGGAGAGAGTAACTCATGCTGAGGAAACTTCTCCTTACAGTGATCTTTCTGACAATTAAAAGAAATACGCTTTGTTCACAGATGGTTCTTGTCATCTTGTTGGAAACTATTGAAGACGAAAGTCTGCAATATGGAATCCAACACAAATAGTTACAGAGGCAAAAGTTGGAGAAGGCAGGAGTTCAGGATGAGTGGCCTCCTGAGCTGGGTGATGGGGTCAGGGAGCAGTGTATTGCCCCGGTAATACATGAGGAATTAGTTTGGGACCTGCTGAGCCACTTGGACACTCACAAGTCCATGCGACCAGATGGGATCCATCCTAGGGTGCTGAGAGAGCTGGTAGATGAGCTGACCAAGCCGCTCTCCATCATTTTCCTCCAGTCCTGGCTCACTGGTGAGGTCCCAGGTGACTGGAAACTGGCCAGTGTGATCCCCATCCACAAGAAGGGTCGGATGGAGGAACCTGGAAAGTACAGGCCAGCCAGCCTGACCTCAGTGCCAGGGAAAGTGATGGAGCAGATTATCTTGGCGGCAATCACTACACACCTGAAGGATGGTCAAGGGCTCAGGTCCAGCTAACATGGATTTAGGAAGGGCAAGTCCTGCCTCCCCAATCTGATCTCCTTCTATGATCAGGTGACCCGTCTGGTGGATGTGGGGAGGTCTGTGGATGAGGTCTACCTGGACTTCAGCAAGGCCTTTGATACCATCCCCCACATTAAACTGCTGTTTAAGCTGTCAGCTCATGGCTTGGACAGCAACACTTTGTGCAGGGTTAGGGCCTAGCCCAGAGAGTGGTGGTGAATGGTGCCACATCCAGCAGGTGGCCAGTCACCAGTGGCGTCCCCCAGGGATCAGTGCTGGGCCCCATGCTCTTTAATATTTTCATTGATGATCTGGATGAGGGGGTCGAGTCAGTCATCAGCAAGTTTGCAGATGACACCAATTTGGGAGCAGTTGTTGATCAGTTAGAGGGTCGAAGGGCTCTGCAGAAGGACCTCAACCAACTGTACAGATGGGCAGAGTCCAACATGATGGCACTCAACAAATCCAAGTGCCTGGTGCTGCACTTTGGCCTCAACAAACCCATGCAGAGCTACAGGCTGGGGTCAGAGTGGGTGGAGAGCTCCCAAACAGAGAGGGACCTGGGGGTGCTGATTGACAGCTGCCTAAACATGAGCCAGCAGTGTGCTCTGGTGGCCAAGAAGACCAATGACATCCTGGCCTGTATCAGGAATAGTGTGGCTAGCAGGAGCTGAAAAGTCATTCTGCCCATGTACTCTTCACTGGTTAGGCCACACCTTGAGTACTGTATCCAGCTCTGGGCTCCTCAGTTTAAGAAGGACATTGAGACACTTGAACATGTCCAGAGAAGGTCAACAATCCTTGTGAGAGGCCTTGAGCACAAGCCCTATGAGGAGAGGCTGAGGGAACTGGGATTGTTTAGCCTGGAGAAGAGGAGGCTTAGGGGAGACCTCATTACTCTCTACAACTACCTGAAGGGAGGCTGTAGCCAGGTGGGGGTCAGTCTCTTCTCCCAGGCAACCAGCACCAGAACAAGAGGACACAGTCTCAAGCTGCACCAGGGGAGGTTTAGGCTCAAGGTGAGGAGAAAGTTCTTCACTGCTCCTAGGCTTTACAACACTATAAAGTGAGGGTTCTTTGTAGTCCTTTCTGGATAAACTGAAACACAGCTCGGCTTCCAAATGAGGCTTGTGCTTCCTTCCAGAGCTTGTACAAATGCAAGGCAGGGCTCTGGCACTTTGGGCTGGTACTTATAGATTTTCCAAGACAATAATGGCCAGTGACAATACAGATTGAGAGCTAAAACCCTGGCACTGTAACCTGTGGAAAGGATTTTCTCCAAACGTACCCAAAGGCACAAACACCTGGCCCACTTGGGCTCCAGGACATGTTCAGACAAGCCTGGGCAGCGTGGGCATTTTGCTGAAAAAACAGACCTGCTGGCTCTTGCCCCATTGTCTGGTTCAGAGCATTTTTGAAGCTTTTCGTCCCTTTGGGGCACTCCCCTATGCAGAGAGACTGAGAGCTCTGGGGCTGTTTAGTCTTAAGAAGACTGAGAGGGGATCTTATTGATGTGTATAAATACCTGAGGGGTGGGTGTCAAGTGGAGGGGGCCAAGTTCTTTTTGGTGGTGAGCACTAATAAGACCAGAAACAATGGTTCATGCTTGAACACAGAATATTTCACCTCAGCATTAGAAGAAACTTCTTTACAGTGAGAGAGACAGAACCATGGAACAGACTACCCAAGGAGGTTGTGGAGTCTCCTTCTCTGGAAACCTTCAAAACCCACCTGGATGAATTCCTCTGTGGACTACCTCAAGTGATCATTCTTTGTCAGGGCAGTTGGGCTCAATCATCTCTTGAGGTCCCTTCTAACCTCTAATGTACTGTGATATGATGATATGGTGAATCTAGAGCTAACTGGACAATGTACACTATAAAACAATGTAAATATATATACATCTATATATATGTATGTATATATGTATGCACATATATATACATAGATATAGATATATATACACATATGCATGCCTATACATAGATATCTAAATATCTATAGATAGATAAATAGATAAAATGAGAGACTATGACTACTGTTCTGGACCTTCCTGACATAGCACATTTCCTGGTCAACTTACTCACTCATAGCAGATAAGAAGTTTTATTACTATACTAGGAATTGAAAAACCTTCCTAGATAATCTGTTACAAACATAATTAAGCACTGGAATAAGATCTTTTTAATTGCTATCCCTTGACACTTTTAAACAAGTATATAAAAAGAAAAAAAAAAAAAAAAGAAAATACTTGAAAAGAAATTACAGAGTTATATCAGTATTTGTAAAACTGTGATTCATGCACAGCAGTGGTTCCTTATGCACCAAACAGTCTATGCACTAAAAATTCCTCTTTGATGATTATAGACAGCATGTGGTGGGAAATTATAAAACAATAGAATTAAATATATCAAATTCCAAAGAGCTAATTTTCTGAACTGGCCTTCTTTTGTGTTATTATTTCAAATTGCTGGCATCTGTATTTCTTTGTTTTTGTAAAACTCGTTTTCCTGTATAGGCTTTTTGCAGAGTCCATGGTAATTTGTTTGTTCTTTGAATGTGTGCTTGTTTTCTTTGGATAATTGCATACTTCCTGTCATAATATTCCATTTTGTAAACTATGTGGGTTACAAATACATCATGATTTGCAAATTCAGATCATTCTGAATGAATGCATTTTGTGCATCAAATTTTATAATACGCTTTTACATTTACACTAATAAAGATCAAACCTGAATGTATAAAAAAATGAAGACAAAAGGACATTTTTTCAATTCTTTCATCTGATTGGGGTAATTTATTTTGATCCTCAGTGACAGCCGTATCAAATTTTATGGCTTTAATAAGATTTCTTTCATTGAAAAATTTGATACTGCCAAAGGTGATATTCCACCCCTCCCAGACTAGTTAAGGCAAGCTCTAGAAGGAAGGTAGAATAAAAAAAAATCTAATTTTGAAACATATTAAATATAAAAATTAAATGTAAAACTTAACATGTATGACAATAATTATTATGAAATCCAAAAGAAGCATTGTCTTCAAATCCAGCAGATAAAGGGCATGTCCTAGGTACCGCTGACAAAACCAGCCATTATTTCTGTCTCAGCAAGGTGTTATTTATATTCCTTTAAAGTAATTAATACTTTCTGCTCTACATTTTATCCAGCAAGATATTAGGGTATCTGGGCTGTTGTGGAACACTTCATGATTCCTGCCAAGCTATAAACGTAATATCCAAGTGTGGCCGGTTGACGGTGTCCCTTTAAGAAAGGGAATATGGTGGACGGAAGTTGGTAAATGGAAGGAATAGTCTAAACAATTTCATTGGTTAAGTGGGAGGAAGCACCCTCTGAACTGGGAGATATCCTGGGCACTCCGGGAACTTCTTGGTCAGTCTTGCTTCCGCCTTTTCTTCATGCAGCAGCTTTTTCTCTGCTGGGCTTTCTGCCAAGGCTCCGGCCTTGAAGACTTGATAAGATAACCAGGCCTGTATTAACTGCTTCCAATTAACACAAACTGCTTTTAACTTCTTTCTTTTCTCTTTCTCCCTCTTCTCCGAACTACTCTGGGAAAGGGGGGGGGAGAGAGGGGAGAGCGGAGGTGGGGAACTCCCTCGGCCGAGGGGGATTACTCTCATTTCTGTGTTACTCTGTTGTATATCTTTGTATATATTGTAGATATTGTAAATTTGTAAATATTCCCCTGCAAAACTTACACTGCTTTGTAAATATAGCTCCACTGCTTTGCTAATTCAGCTGGTGAGGTTTTTTTTTCCTTTCCCTTCAATTTTTTTTTCTTTTCCCTTTTACCTTACAAGGGGGAAGGGAGGAGGCTTCTTGGCTTTACCCTTCCACCCACCACACCAAGCTATAAGTCAGAAAAATATACTAGCTGTTTATGAAGGAGTAAAAGAGGTTTCTGAAGTAATTGGAACTGAATCACAACTTCTTCGAGCTCCCAGATTGGCAGTTTTGAATTGGATGTTCAAAGGCAAAGGTTCTTCACCACATCATGCAATAGATGCCACATGGTCTAAGTGAATGGCTCTGATAACACAGAGAGCTCAAATGGGAAATATTGAAAGACCTGGTCTGTTGGAAGTGATCACAAATTGGCCAGAAGGCACTGGCTGTACAAAACCTCCAGAGGAGAGAGTAACTCATGCTGAGGAAACTTCTCCTTACAGTGATCTTTCTGACAATTAAAAGAAATACGCTTTGTTCACAGATGGTTCTTGTCATCTTGTTGGAAACTATTGAAGACGAAAGTCTGCAATATGGAATCCAACACAAATAGTTACAGAGGCAAAAGATGGAGAAGGTGAATCAAGCCGATTTGCAGAGGTAAAACTGTCCAGCTAGCTCTTGAAGTAGCTGAATGAGAGAGATGGCCAAAGCTTTATCTCTACTGTGATTCATGGATGGTAGCCAACATTTTGTGAGGTTGGTTAAAGTACTGGAAAAAGAATGGATGGCAGAGAAAAAGAAAATCTATTTGCACTGCTGATCTGTGGCAAGACATTGATGCTCACCTTGAGAGAATTCCAGTGAAAGTAGGACACATTAATGCTACTGAGGAACAACACAATCATCAGGCAGATTTAGCTGCAAAGTTTCTCAAGTGGATACAAACTGTGATCTTGACCTTAACTGGAAGCACCAAGATGAACTCTTTTTAGCCCATGGGCTCATGATCTAACAGGACATTAAGGCATAGATGCAACCTACCAATGGGCTTATGACAGTCTGTACTTTTTCATGGATGTTATCAAGCAAGTCATGCATTACTGTGACATTTGTGCTGCTATTAAGCAGGCTAAGTGAATCAAGACCTTGTGGTATGGTGACCAATGGTCCAAGTACAAGTATGGTGAGGCACCGCAGATTGATTACATCACTCTACCTTGTTTTCAATCTGGTAAACAGTATGTGGTGACTATGGCAGAAGCAAGCATAGGATGATTGGAAACTTAACCCAGTTCCTTGTGCAACTGCACATAATACCATACTTGGTCTGGAAAGACAAATCGTATGGAGACACAGAACTCCAGTGAGTATTGAGTCTGACAACGGAACTAATTTCAAAAACAATCTCATTAAAAAATGGGCCAAAGAGCACAGCATAGAGTGGATATTTCACATTCTCTACTATACATCAGCTGCAGGAAAGATTGAATGTTGCAATGGTTTGTGAAAAGTACTCTCAAAGCCATGGGGAGTGGATCTTTGAAAAACTGGAAGAAACACCTAGCACAAGCAACCTGGTTGGTAAATAGTGGACATTTTGTAAATTAAGATGGACCAGTACACTCAGATTTTTTGCAAAAGGTAGAAGGTGATAAAGTTCTTTATATTTGAGAAAAGAATCTGTTAGGGAAAACTGTTTGGGTATTTTCTCCTTGAGGAGAGGCCAAGCCTATCTGAGGGGTGGTTTCTGCTGAAAGTCCTGGTCATACTTACTAAGTAATATAAGAGAATGGTAAAATTCAGTGTATCCCACAAAGAAATCTAACTTTAGCTGAGAAAGCTGAAATTCAGAGTGTGTAGTACAAGCTGTTAAGAGTTTCTGTTTCAGCTAGATCACTCCCAACAAAGGAAGAATCCACAATGAATCTACAGTACACAAGTACAAACCCTGAATCACTGGGGAGACCCTGTCCTTTTCCTTGCCTCATCTGCAGAGAGACAAACTGTTTTCTTATTTCCTGTTTTTTTGAACACTTGAATCCATCTCAGACTGCCAGAATGGAAGATAAACTGAAGATACATACTTTATTTACTCATTATTGTAGCTATTGTTTTAGATTAGATGGATAGTATTAGAAACCAATGGAATTAAGGGGGGAAAAAGAGGGTGTATCACCTTTGAAAAGGAGAAGAAGTAACTCGAGATACATTTAAGGATGTTGCTAGATCATGTAGGAAAAAGTTTAGAGTGATGAAAGCCCAGTTAGAACTTAAACTGGCCACTTTTGTGAAAGATAATAAAAAACATTTTTGTAAATAATTAATGCTAAAAAGAGGGTCAAGACGAACCTCCACTTTTTATTGGACTTGTAGGAGAATATTGTAAGTAAACATAAGGAAAAGGCAGAGGTACTAAAAACCTTCTTTTCCTCAATTTTCAACAGTAAGACACGAGGGATTCAGAATAACTGACCTCCTGAACCAGTAGATGGAGTCAGGGAGCAGTATAGTCCCCCTGAAATTCATGAGAAAATATTTAAGAGACCTGCTGAGCCACTTGGATAGTCACAAGTCCATGGGACCAGATGGGATCCATCCTAGCGTGATAAGAAAACTGGCAGATGATCTTGCTAAGCCACTCCCCATCATTTACCACCAGTCCTGGCTCACTGGAGAGGTCCCAGATGACTGGAAGCTGGCCAACGTGATGCCCATCCACAAGAAGGGTCAGATGGAGGAATTCTGAGACTACAGGTCTGTCAGCCTGACCTCAGTGCCAGGCAAGGTTATGGAGCAGATCATCTTGAAGGCAAACACAGTGCACCTGCAGGATGGCCAGGCCCAGCCAGCATGGATTTATGAAGGGGAGGTCCTGCCTCACCAATCCAATCTCCTTCTATGATCAGGTGACCCACCTGGTAAATGTGGGGAAGGCTGTGCATGTAGTCTACCTGGACTTCAGCAAGGCCTTTGACACCTTCTCCCACAGCAAACTCCTGGCCAAGTTGTCAGCCCATGGCTTATACATTTGCACTCTGCACTGGGTTAGGAATTGGCTGGAGGGCCGGGCCCAGAGAGTAGTGGTGAATTATACCACATCCATCTGGCAGGCAGTCACTAGTGGTGTTCTCCAGGGATCAATATTTGGCCCAAACCTATTCAATATCTTTATTGATGACCTGCATGAAGGGAATGAGTCCATCATCAGTAAGTTTGTGGATGATGCCAAGCTGGGGGCAGATGTTGATCTGTTAGAGGGTAGAAAGGCTCTGCAAAGGGACCTTGACAGGCTGGACACATAGGCAGAGTCCAACAGAATGGCATTTAACAAGTCCAAGTGCCACTTTCTGCACATTGGCCACAACAACCCTATGCAGAACTGCAGGCTGGGCTGGAGAGCAGCCAGGCAGAAAGGGACCTGGGGATACTGTTGGACAGCTGGCTGTGCATGAGCCAGCAGAGTGCCCAGGTGGCCTAAAAGGCCAATGGCATCTTGGCCTGGATCAGGAAAAGTGTGGCCAGCAGGAGCAGGGAAGTCATTCTGTCCCTGTACTAGGCATGGTTGGCCACACCTTGAGTCCTGTGTTCAGTTCTGGGCCCCTCAGTTTAAGAAGGACATCGAAACACTTGAATGTGTCCAGAGAAGGGCAACAAGGCTGGTGAGAGGTCTTGAGCACAAGCCCTATGAGGAGCATCTGAGTGAGCTGGTTTTATTTAGCCTGGAGAAGTGGAGGCTCAAGGAAATCCTTATTGCTGTCTGCAACTACCTGAAAGGAGGTCGTAGCCGGGAAGGGGTCAGTCTCTTCTCCTAGGCAACCAGTGGCAGAACAAGAGGACACAGCCTCAAGCTGTGCCAGGGGAAGTTGAGGCAGGAGGTGAGGAGAAAACTCTTCACAGAAAGAGTTATTTGCCATTGGAATGTGCTGCCCAGTGAGGTGGCGGAGTCAGTGTCCCTGGATGTGTTCAAAAAAGGATTGGACATGGTACTAGAAGCCATGGTTTAGTTTATCATGAGATGTTAGATATTAAGTTGGACTTGGTGACCTCCAAGGTTTTTTCCAACCTTGTTGATTATATGATTCTATGAATTATTCAGAAGGGGTAAATTGTGGTATTTTCAGGCTGTGCTTAGAAAATTTCCTACAGATCTTGAGCAGAAAGTGATAGGATATAAATAAATCACTGTTGGATATAAAAAGGAAAGTAATTATAAGTTCCAAATAATCCTATTTGACAGGTATCTACCATTGAAGTTGTTTTTATACACTAGCTTGCTCTCTTTTTGGCTTCCTTGCTTCGGCAGATACTAATTTGTACTTCTGCTGGCTTTGCTGACCTGGAATGCGTTCTTCTTGTGGTTAAGTAACTAAACTCACTGCTGTTTCTCTTGTCCCACGTACAGGAGGATAGGGAAGGGAGCAGGGAGGGGGAAGGTATTAGTATTTCTCCAGGGGGTTCTTGTGTTTATAAATTGTACGTATATGTAAATATTGTGTATTTTTGTGCATATTATTTGCATTTCACATTTTAGGTTGTAGTTTTGCTTGTAAATACAGCTTCATTTGCTTTGTAACTAAGCTGGTGTGGCAATTTTATGTTGGAGGGAATTTCCAACCCATCACATTAGGCTAATGCCTTTTTTCTGACAGGTAACTTTTGGGGAGGTGTGTTGAACCATCAGCGTTAAAACATTTTTTCTACTAGAAAACATTTTTCTACTTGACTGATCCCTTGACTGATCTGGGATCAGTTAAAATTGCTTTTGCGTCTTTTCCCTGAAGAGATGAAGCAGTAAGGACTTAAGAGACAGCACCCAAACAAATCTCGACAACTAAACACTGATTTCTGTGATGCACAATTTTATTCTCAGCTCCCTGCAAATATTTTCCAGACAAACAAGATTAGAAGAAAAATTATCTTTAATGAAACAAAAATAACCAACCAAACAAATCAGTTTGGAAGAATGTTTCATTCTAATTTATTATAAGTTTTCTCATTATTTAAAACATCTTAAAGGTAGTAAAAGTCCATTTGTGGTCTGTATTATTTCCATAAAACTTAATAACGTGAAAGGCGACACAGTAACAGACCTGACACTGCACAGGCTTCTTGAAGAGTAAAATTGCTTTTAAATATCAACAGAGACTAAATATTAAACCTTCAACCTATTCCTTGGTGAGAAAAGAATAGATCCCTTTTACCTTGAAGGTATGTAAATGTTGGTTTTTGCCTGTGGCTAGGTACTCTATTTCCTTTGGGGTTTTGGCTTTTTTTTTTTTTTTTTTTTGGTCGTTGTTTTAGGACCTGGTTACATTTGCTTGCTTCTTATGGGTCTTTGTAGGGCAAATGTTGTTTTTTGGCATTCTTCTGCTTTTAAAAACGTGGACAAGAGAAAAAACAGTAATGGTGTCTGAAATAGCAACAGATGACAAATTTGACCGGGGAAATGATTAGCTGTAGAAATTTCAGGGCATGTGCTAGTTCAAATAGTTACTTAAATTAGGTTAGAATATTTATTAGAGCTAGCAATGTAAGCAAGCGTGAGCATGGCAAGAAATAGAATGCAAATAAGGCAAATAAGTAAAACTGAAGAAAATGAGTTTAAGACATATAATTTCAGATGTCTAAAAAGTAGATGATTCCATGTGAAATAAGAAGGAACAGGTAGTTTGAGAATTACATTTAACATCTCTTTTAAGACAAGATGCATGATACACTTCAAAAATTATCTGTTCCTGCTACAGACTATAACTGGAATTACAGATGTTTCTCTCAGCTGTATGTACTTACAATAAAAACATCAGTAACTAGATTAATGAAGAATCTGAATGTGAAGACAAGCTCACTATGACTATATTAGTGATTTAGTGCAAATAATAGATTCTTTTTGGTGTGAATTTGGCTTATATCTATACTGAATAAAAGTCTTATGAAAACAAATTCTAGTGTCTAGTGCACAGATGGTGTGGACAGAATTATTTTCCTCTCAAAACAACCAAAGCTGAAGTCACACAGCAAGACATCAGAAACTCACCACTTTCAATGTAAATGGACATGAGGTCCTCCAAAAGTGAACTGTGTACATGTGTGCATCATGGGTCATTAGTGACAGAGACTTCATTGATAGTAGAAACACATATTGGACATAAAGTGTCATGATTATAATAGACCACAGTACATCAAGTTACAGTCATTCGCTCTTCATATCACACCAGCATATCATACCTGTGTAAGGTAAAACATGACCACAGAAATCCCCGAACAAAAATGTCAAGGCAGATTTTTCTCTATGCATTTAGCACAGGGACAGGGACTATGACCTTTCTGAATTTTTGTGTTAAACCCTTCTGTAACTTTGCATATAACTTTGCATTAAACTCCATTTGTTCTCAACGTATTGAATACAAACATGTATGACATAGCTTCAAATCATATATGGAAAATCCAGTTCACAGAATCATAAAATGATCCTAAAATCATTATTCTCTGCTTCTGTTTTAATTCAACCAGCATTGTCATGAGTACATTGATACCATCTATACAAAAAGATTTTGTGGCATTTCTACACTAATGTCAATAATTTCCACAAATGCAAATGTTTGACAAACATATGAAGTAGTGATATTCACATGCACAAGGCACATGATGGTGATTTTCAGGTATTCAACAGGAATTCCTGATCCTGCTTCTACTAGCCTGCTGAACACTTCTCTAATCCTGTGCACTTACTGAAAATAATAATAATATTCAAATACCCTTGAAGTCAGCAGTCATACATTGGTTTAATATGAATTAAGTGAAAAATAGGGGGAAAAATATAAAGGTCTATAGTTGAGCTGCTCAATTTCAAAAGGGAAAACTGACAAATTACATGAAATAAAGTCAATGGAAGCAGAGTTCAGAACATTGCAGTGTGACAGCTTCCTCCAAATTCTGTAAGTCAACAGTGAAAATTTGTCTGAAATCTGCATTTCAAGCAAGTGAGAACAAAACTTTAAGGAGAGGTTTACAAATGTTTTTGGATGTCCTCAAAAGAGGTTATTAAGAGTAAATATAAAGCCTATAAGAAGCAGAGAAAGAAAAAAACCCAAAAGATTAATCAGTAAATAAAGGTACACCTTAGAGGTCACAAAGTGTAGAAATAATGTAAGAGTTGCCAAGAGTCAAGCTGAGTTAGGTCTTTCAAAGTATATTAAAACAAATAACAGAAAAGCTCTTTGTCACATAAATAAAAAAAAGAGCAGCAAAAGTAAGAAGAGTATCATATACAGCAAAGCTGGTTAGAGAAAAGACAGTTTATGTCTGCTTCTAAGTGTTTTGTCTTAGTTTCCAAGAGAGGGTCATTGAATATGCAAAAGAAATTATGAAAATGAAAGAATAGAAATGAAAACATGCAAAAGTGCATAATAAATAAAATAAAAGTGCAAATAATAAATAAATAAATAAATAAAAGTGCAAAGTGAATAATAAATAATAATTTACACTATTAATTAATTAATTATAGGCTTTATGAACTGCATATTAATTCCTACCAGGTAAGTATTTTTTGACATGCCTTCATGCTCATCCTGGCCCTATCAACAAGTGCTCCATTTTTATACCACAACTGGCTTTAAACTTGAGTCCCTAGACTATGCCTGTGAAGTAATTCTGTAAAAAGTGAGGGAATTGCATCTTCTTCTTGTACTCCTAACTTCTTCAAGGCAGGAGGTCTGTCTGCAACAGGCAATATGTTCCTTGAATATCCATTATGGAAACTGAGAAAAAGACTTCAGGTTTTTCATTATCTTCAGCTTTCTCTTTGGCTAGTTCTGTTGTAGGCAAGAAATGAGATTCAAGTTTCTCAGTACTACATGTTAAGGGCACTTGATGACAGCTTGAGGTACTAATTCACTTCTCATATTTTGCAAGTTGAATGAATTATACCACACATCTAGCAAGCAAACAGCAGTCCACCAATAGTCAAATAAATAACCTTCATGAAACAATCAGAATCTAGGGCTAAATTTTACATTGCCTAGACACACTCTTTTTCTGAGCTGACCAAACTAGCTTACTTTTTGTTAGTGTATCACAGAATAAATTTTAAAAAAAAATAAAAATAATAAAAATCAACTTATGAAGGAGATCAGAAACACAAACTTGAAATAAGTCAGATTAAAAATAAATAAATCATGTCTTAAAGCAGACATTTCATTTCTTGCAGGAATGTTTCAGTAGTTAAGAATGAGGCATCACAGCTGGCCTAAGTCAGCTAGCTTTGTTCAGTGTAGAATTGTAGATCAGAGTCCCCAAGGAATCTTAACCAAGATAAAACTTTTTCTATTGGAAATCAGATATGAATGAATACATTTTCAAAATACAATGCCCATACAAATATAACTCATGCAACTACTCAAGGCAGTGCTGTCTGAACACTTGATTTTTATTTTGGAGGGATTTTTACTTGAGTGAAAAGTCAGTGGAGATACAACACTATGTAGGACATGGAGGTGGAATGCTGTGTAGTGATGGATAATTAAAGAAAAAGAAAGAAAATGTGAGATCCTATTACTTCATAAAATATGGAGAATAAAACAAATCAAATTCTTGTTCATAGAAGTACAAGGACCATATGCTTTTTGTAACAGATTTCTTGTTTTATTTTGTTGTTGTTTGTTTGCTTTGTTTTATAATAAAAAATACTACTAGCAGAATGCTAAAATACATTATGAAGAATTTATACATTCATTATTTTCATGACAAAAATAATTTATATCACTGGGTAAAGACAATGAGAAATGCTTTACTTGTGAAATACATTCTTAGTGAGCAGGTTCGTCACCTGTTTCTTCCGTCCATGATGAAACCAATTAGATTATCTATTCATTATTTTTTTTAAAGAAAACTTGGATGTTACCTATCTTTTTTCCCATGTCTCCTCCCACAGCTGTGTTGTCTTCCTTCCTCACAGGGCTCTAATGAAGTTATTGAGGAAGTCTGCTAACAAGGACTTAAATCTGATGATATATTCCTATTAAACTCTGAGTTGTTAGACTATTTCATTGCACTGACTCTGAACGTGCCAATCAGGATGAAGGATCTCTGAATAGAGGCACTGGTTTGGGTACCAAATATGTTTTCTGCAGAGCTTATTTTTATTGGTAGAACTAAATTATGCCAAATTGTGATTATAAGCAGAATTGGAATCAGTCATGACAAAACATCCTTCTGGGAAGAGCTTGCTTTTTTTTTTTCTTTTTTCTTTTTATTTTTTTATCTCCCAAGAATGGAATAAACAAACAATTCCTTAGTTGAGAAAAGAATTGACCAGTTTCTAAGCCAGTGTTCAGCTGCCAAGATGAGAAATGCTTACTGAAACCAACCAAGCTCTGCAAACATAGAGATAACTGAGAGATGGCTCTACTCTAGTGTGCACAGTAAACACAATCATTACCTACCTTTTGGAGGCTGCAATGACATTTGAAGAGTTATCAGCACACATGTCAGGCTTCAGGCAAATGGGACTTAGACCCCACTGCAGCATATTGGTCAGGCATGTGTCGCCTGCCCTTTCTTAAGACTACAGAAACATGACATTTTAACTTGAACAAGGAACTTGTCCATAGAAAGTAACACCATGACAGCTGTCTGCTGAAGCTGACTCCCTGGGTGTGAGATCCTTATCGCCTAAGCATACACCATCACTTAACAAAACATATGTGCTTCAGAACCTGGCAGGGGTCGAGCACAACTTTGAAACTACTTTCATTCTGGAGCTCACTATGAACTGCCTGCTGATAGATGTTATTTGAAATGCTGGTGACATCAAGATCGAAAGACTGTAGTTACAAAGCCACAAATGGGAAAAGAAAGGAATGTGAAAATTCAGCTTAACTGCTATTGTCTAGGACTCTGTGGTTCTCTTTTGTGCTTTTTGTTTGTCTTTGCATTATTGCTTGTCAAAAAGAGAGATTCCTTTCTTTCTTTTCTAATTCTTTTCCAGCAGCAGGATGCTATTCACTACTTCAGAGCAATGAAAGTTCAGACCTTGAAATGTGCACAAGAAACTAACTTTAATACTCAGGGGAACAGCCCCACTGAAAGCCAACAGAAACACAATCTATTACTATGAAATATATTTCCTTCAAAATTATAGTTACCTTCCTGATAATTTCACTCAGCAAAATTATTCTAGACATGTAAAATTAACCTTTAAATAAACAAATATTTTTGCATCATTAGTTTTAAACCACAAGAGTTTAGACAGATTTAGAATAAACCAACTTATTTATTTCGAATAAACCAAACCAGGTTGGAGGAGACCTTCAAGATCATCGCGTCCAACCCATCAACCAATCCAATCCACCTAAACAACAAACCCATGGCACCAAGCACCCCATCAAGTCTCCTCCTGAACACCTCCAGTGACGGCGACTCCATCACCTCACCAAGCAGCCCATTCTAATGGGCAATCACTCTCTCTGTACATAACTTCTTCCTAACATCCAACCTAAACCTCCCCTGGTGCAGCCTGAGACTGTGTCCTCTTGTTCTGGTACTGGCTGCCTGGGAGAAGAGACCACCATCTGCCTGTCTACAACCTCCCTTCAGGTAGTTGTCAAGAGTGATAAGGTCACCCCTGAGTCTCCTCTTCTCCAGACTGAGCAACCCCAGCTCCCTCAGTCTTTCCTCACAGGGCTTGTGTTCCAAGCCCCTCACCAACTTTGTTGCCCTTCTCTGGACTCGTTTCAGCAAGTCAACACTCTTCCTAAACTGAGGGGCTCAGAACTGGACACAGGACTCCAGGTGTGGCCTAAGCAGTGCAGTGTAGAGGGGCAGAATGACCTCCCTGCTCCTGCTGGCCACACTGTTCCTGATGCAGGCCAGGATGCCATTGGCCCTCTGGGCTGCCTGGGCACACTGCAGGCTCATGTTCAGCCTACCATCGACCAGTACCCTCAGGTTGCTCTCTGCCTGGCCACTCTCCAGCCACTCTGATCCCAGCCTGGAGCACTGCATGGGGTTGTTGTGGCCAATGTGCAGAACCCGGCACTTGGATGTGTTAAATCTCATGCTGATGGACTCTGCCCATCTATCCAGCCTGTCGAGGTCCCTCTGCAGAGCCTCTCTACTCTCCAGATCAACTGCTGCCCCCAGCTTGGTGTCGTCAGCAAATTTACTGATGATGGACTCAATGCCCTCATCCAGATCATCAATAAAGATGTTAAAGAGGATGGGGCCCAGCACTGATCCTTGGGGCACATTACTAGTGACTGGTTGCCAGCTGGATGTGGCATCATTCACCACTACACTCTGGGCTTGGCCATCCAGCCAGTTCCTAACCCAGTGCAGGGTGCTCCCATCCAAGCCATGAGCTGACAGCTTGGTCAGCAGTTTGCTATGGGGGATGGTGTCAAAGGCCTTGCTGAGGTCCATGTAGACCACAGGCCTCCCCACACCCACCAGGCGGGTCACCTGATCATAGAAGGAGACCAGGTTGGTCAGGCAGGACCTGCCCTTCCTAAATCCATGCTGGCTGGGCCTGATCCCTTGGCCATCGTGTAAGTGCTGTGTTAATGCACTCAAGATGACCTGTTCCATAATTTTGCCTGGCACTGAGGTCAGGCTGACAGGCCTATAATTCCCTGGTTCATCCAACCGGCCCTTCTTGTGAATGGGCACAACGTTGGCCTGCTTCCAGTCTTCTGGGACCTCTCCAGTGAGACAGGACTTCTGGAAAATGATGGATAGTGGCTTGGCCAGCTCATCTGCCAGCTCTTTCAGCACCCTAGGATGGATCCCATCTGGTCCATGGACTTGTGGGAATCCAAGCTGCTGAGGAGAGTTCCAACCACCTCCTCATGGAACATAGGGAAACTATGCAGCTCCCTGGCTCCTTCTGCCAGCTCTGCATGCCAGCTGTCTGGAAGACATTCTGTCCTAGTAAAAATTAAGGCAAAGAAGGTGTTAAGTACCTCTGCCTGTTCCTCATCCTTTGATACAACATTTCCCTCCATGTCAACCAAGGAGTGGAGGTTGTCCTTGCCCTTCCTCTTACTATTAATATATTTATAGAAGGACTTTTTGTTATCCTTCACAGTAGAGGCCAGTTTAAGTTCCAAATGTTCTTTTACCTCCCTAATTTTCTTCCTACATGACCTAACAACATCCTTAAATATTTGGTGGGTTGCCTCAACTTTCTTCCAAAGATGATACACCCTCTTTTTTTCCCTTAGTTCTGTTCAAAGTTCATTAACCATCCAGGCTGGCTGTCTGCCCCAACAGTTCATCTTCCGGCACATTGGCACAGCCTGTCCCTGCACCTTCAACAATTCTTCCTTGAAGCAGCTCCAGCCCTCCTGGACCCCTGTATTCTTAAGGACTTTATCCCAAGGAACACTCTGAATTAGTTCCTTGAGTAACCTGATGTCTGCCCTCCGGAATTCCAGAGTGGAGGTCTTCCTGCTGCCCCTCTTTGCTTGACCAAATATCAAAAATTCAATTTAGATAGTGATATAGAAAAAATTAAGGCATTGTATTATGGGCATGTAATTCCTTTTAACCTGGCCCTTTAATAGGTTATTGTTTGTCTTTTAAACTCACAGTAGACACACTGTACAGTTTTCATTGCGAAATTAAATTCACAGTGTCTCACACAACATGATTATTCTTTTGCCAGCAACTAAAAATCAAAACAATAAAATACATGAATTATTGCAGGATACTCTAATGACCTGTTTGCAATTTTGCAAGTTTCATTTTATTTATGCTATTTTCATAGCACAGCATTCATTAAGGTGTTGAAGATTTTAAATTTTTTGGTGGTTTGATTGGTTGGTTTTAGTTTTACTCTGGTTTAGAAAAATTTTGTCTATATATTCAGAAGATCACACAGTTGGAAGAGACCTTAAAAGTCACCCAGCCCAACCTTTGACGCAGTACTGAAGAGTCCATTATAAACATGTCCCTAACTGCCAAGTCCAAAAGCTACTTGAACACCCCCACAGATATAGAATACAGAATACACAATTAACCAGGTTGGAAAAGCCCTTCTAGATCATCAAGTCCAACCTGTCAGCCAGCACCATCTGATCAACTAAACCACGGCAGTAATTGCCTCACCCAGTCTCTTTTTAAACACTTCCAGAGATGGTGACTCCACCACCTCCCTGGGCAGCCCATTCCAATGGCCAATCACTCTTTCTATGAAGAACTTCTTCCTAGCATCCAGCCTAAACCTCCCCTGGTGCAGCTTGAGACTGTGTCCTCTTGTTCTGGTGCTGGTTGCCTGGGAGAAGAGACCAAACCCCACCTGGCTACACGCACACTTCAGGTAGTTATAGACATCAATATGGTCTCCTCTGAGCCTCCTCTTCTCCAGGCTAAGCAACTCCTGCTCCCTCAGCCTCTTCTCACAGGGCTTGTGCTCCAAACCCCTCACCAGCTTTGTTGCTCTTTGTGATAGTTTCAGGCTATGCCTTTACAACTTTTTCACAGATCTTGAACAGAAAAGTAGTAAAATGTAAATAAATCACAGTTGGGTATAAAAAAGAAAACAGAGATATATCTGAACAATACCATTGGAGAGATATCTACCATATGAGGGCTGGAACACCTCTCCTATGAGGACAGACTGAAAGAGTTGGGGCTGTTCAGTCTGGAGAAGAGAAGGCTCCAAGGTGACCTCATTGTGGCCTTCCATTATCTTAAGGGGGCCTACAAGAAGGTTGGGGAAGGACTTTTCAGGATATCAGGTAGTGACAGGACTCGGGGAAATGGAATGCAGCTGGAGGTGGGGAGATTCAGGCTGGATGTAAGGAGGAAGGTCTTCACCATGAGAGTGGTGAAGCCCTGGAATGGGTTTTCCAAGGAGGTGGTTGAGGCCCCATCCCTGGAGGTATTTAAGAGCAGGCTGGATGAGGCTCAGGTCAGCCTGATCTAGTGTGGGGTGTCCCTGCCCATGGCAGAGGGGTTGGAACTAGATGATCCTTGTTGTCCCTTCCAACCCTGACTGATATTATATACTATGCTGAGATCTTGGTCCCAAAACAATTTCTTTTCTTGGTTCATCACTCAGGAAAGATACTAGCTTGCTTCTGCTTAACCTTGGCTTCATTGTTTTGGTACTAACTGCTCTGCTCCTTTCTCTTCTCCCTTTTGTACATGGTGGGTAGGAGAAGCTAGTATCTTCCCTTTGTCTTTGACCAGGGCAGTACTTGTGCTGTCTGTTAATTGTAAACATCTGTAAATATTGTAAATACACTCTACTTCCCTCTCTACTCCCATGGGGGATGCTCCCTATTGGGTAACAGCAGGGGTGTATCTCAAGGCCTCTTTGGCCTGTCTAGGCCTAATGCCAGGAGGAGAAGGGGTGGAGGGAGCAGTGTCAGACCTGCCAGATGCTGTGACTACAACTCAAGCAACTCTTGGCTTGGAGAGGGCTAAGGGCCCTCTCTCCTCTTGTGTCCAGTTCACAGTCTGGAGCTTTCCCTTGGATCCGAGAGGGTAGGGGTCCTCTCTCTCTTGTGTGCTCTGTCACCAGGCTATAGCCTTTCTGTGGCTGTTCTGGGATTCAGTTCTTTTGGAGCTTTTGCCCTTATGGTTTCCTTGGCAAAAGTTCAGATGATTAGATTAAGATAGAAATTATTTACAGAAAACCAAATTCCTGACTTCAGTGAGATTAGATGGAAATTCTGATCTCCAGAGGATTATCCAGTCAAGTGAACAGTTACAGGAATGTTGATAGACATAATCAACAGGATTGCCACAGTACTTTAAATTATAGGGATGTGCAATTATCTCTTTAAATGTGGCCTTCAAAACCAGACAGACTTAGGAATATAGATTTGTATGCAAAATTTTTTTTTGTTTGTTTTTAGTAATTGTATGTTTCCCCATGTGGAAAAATATTACTGTGATGTAATGAATAAGCAGCATAGCCAATTCTGTGTCACCTTAACAACAGGCTTGCCATTCATTAAACATAGTAGAGCTAGTCTGAAGAGACATAGCAAGCCAGCTGTCTCAGTAGCTACCAAATACATTGCTATAATCCAAAATGGGTTTTAACATGCTGTTGGCCACTCTAATGGCTCTTTACTGTAGGTTTACATCAAATATAGAAGTCCAAAATGAATGTCACGTTGGTGAGATATATCATCTCATCAAAACAGAAGCACACTCTATCTATGTTGCAGAGGACTTAAGAATGACAAAGGCTGTGAAGTTGTGGATTAGGTGACCTGATGGCAGGTGAGAGTCTGTCTTTTAACAACTGCCAGAATCTAACAAGGACAACTTTGTTTGCCCATCTCAACAGAAATAGTTAAATGTAGACTCCAAATTTGCTTTTGCAAAAAAGTCAATTTGTGTCAACAAAGAAGAGGGAAACAACCCCATGTAATGCTTTAACAACAGCTACATCATTATTTACTTCTGGCAAGGCACTCCAAAAATAACTAACTCTATTCTTTAGACCTGTCATGGTTTGGCCCTGTCCTGGAGACCAGATGCCCACCAAAGCCACTCTATCACTCCCTCTCTTAATCAGACAGGGGGGGAGGGGAAAAAATATTACAAAAGCCAGTAATAGGATAAAACCAATTTTAATAACAATAATAAGCAAACAGCAATAGGCCATGCAGAAGCAAAAAGCAGAGAGAGAGATGTTAGTCTCTACTTCCCATCAGCAGGACAATAGCCAGTCTCAGGAAGCAGGGCTCTCTGAGCTTGGTGGTTACTTGGGAGGATAAATGCCATAGACAAATCCCCCCACTTCCTTCTTTCACTTCATTCTTATATCTGAGCTGATGTCGCATGGTGTGGAATATCTCTTTGGACAGTCTGGGTCAGCTGGCTCACCATGTCCCCTCCCAAGATCTTGCCCACCCCTCAAGGTACTCTTGAGGCAAGGAAATGTTGAAAGGACACAGCCTGGATTCAACAGTAGCCAAAGTACTGCTGTGTTATCAACTACTGCTGCAAAACACAGCAATAGAGAGATGCTGTGAGGAGAATTAACTCCAGCTCAGTCCAACCCAATACAAGACCCCCTACTCTATAGTAATCTGCAGTACAGTTACTTCCTATACAGACCAGTATACTACATTTCTTTCCTTGTACTCTCCCCTAAGCACCTTCTTTGAGCATGTGAAATGAGAATTTTTCAGTATTAGGTGGAGTTTCTTCCTATTTCTCTCCTCTTCTATCACAAAATATTTGTTTTCTATGGAATATCTCTGTGCTATGCATGCATGTATGTGAAGAATGATGAGTTTTAAAAGGTTGTTATAAACAAAGAAATGATAAAATAATAGTCAAACTATAGCATAAAGAGCTGGGGTTCCTTAGCCTGGAGAAGAGGAGGCTCAGAGGAGACCTTACTCCTATCTACAACTACCTGAAGGGAGGTTGTAGCCAGGTGGGGGTTGGTCAGTCTCTTCTCCCATGTGGCCAGCACCAGAACAAGAGGACACAGTCTTAGGCTGCGCCAGGGGAGGTTTAGGCTGGATGTTAGGAAGTTCTTCACAGGAAGAGTGATTGACCATTGGAATGGGCTGCCCAGGCAGGTGGTGGAGTCACCACCACTGGAGGTGTTTAGGAAGAGACTTGATGGGCTGCTTGGTGCCATGGTTTAGTTGATTAGATAGTGTTGGATGATAGGTTGGGCTCAACAATCTCAAAGTTCTCTTCCAACCTTGTTAATTCTATTCTATTCTATTCTATTCTATTCTATTCTATTCTATTCTATTCTATTCTATTCTATTCTATTCTACATCTGTCAGAAACACATCTGTCCATACACATCTGGAGACTAAGAAATAATCATTGCTCACTAGATTTTTTAAGTTTAAACATCCTTGTCTTTTGATAAGCAAGTAAATAAATAAGTAAGACACATCTTTTCTATAATTGAAATTTGTCTTCATTTTTCAATCATATTCATGCTTCAATTTTGGTATATAGCTTTAGAAACATACAGACTTTTCCCTTCTTTTGCATCCAGCTGCAGCACACAAATTTGTGTAACTTAATAATGAAGCTTCTTGGGCTGGAAAAGTGAACATTCCCCTAAGAGGCTGAGAACAGTAAGAGTTTTGAAAGCCAGCAAAATAATCACATATGTTAGGACTGAAGTATTCAAGAAGTTGACAATATGAAGAAGTCATAACTGATTTCATGAAGTCTGAGTCTATAACCTAAGGAGAAAGTAATGTATTTATCTATGAGTAGTAAGTCTAAACTATCTTCCACCAAATTTACTTCCTTTTAATTTCAGAGAGAGAATGAAGTAAATATTAGTCTCCCTCAGTGTCATCAAAAAAGGATGGACAAATCAAAGTAAACCTTCACAAAAATTCAGCAGTTAAACTATGGTTATGCATTGGTACATAGTGGTTCTGAAACATTTTAACTTTCTTTTCCATATAACTTTTGTTCTTTCAATTTCAGGCAAAAACAAAGACCATTATATTCTGGCTGTGAAACAAGAGGTGTATTGTGGTGTGTACAGGTTTCATTCCAATCTAAAAACTACTGCCTCTCAGAGGGATCAGCCACACTGTCAGGACCCTGAGGCACTCATAGAACCTTCTGTCTTTATAGAGAGTCCAGGACCTCATTTTGGGCACCATCAGTCCATGCCTCAGAAAGACCATCAAATGTTGATGTCCACAGCCACAAATCTCTACGTCCCTACACAGTCTAGCCATGGGCCCCACTAAGCCAGGCCCACCCACAGACCAGCACTCTGGCCTGGCCATCTCTGTACACAAGCTTGGGGCAGTTCAACAGGCCCTGGATACCAGACCCTCAGGGGAATTTTCTGTGGGCCGCATTCCCCAGGACACCCTCAGTTCACATGACATCATGCTTGCAATTAAAAACATACAATAACTATATTGAAGCTTCAAATTTTCAGCATAAATCCAAATGTGTAGGTCACATCATAAATAACTGCAAATAAAGTTTATAACTGTAGACGACTCTTTCTCTATTTTTATGCAACCAACTCAGTATTACCACAAACCTGGAGAAGTAAATGTATTGCCTTGTTAAATCCTTATATAATTATGACAGATGTGACCTAAATCTGCTTAATCTTTGTGTTAGAGTAATATCCTCTTCATGCATCTTTTCAAGGAGATGCTAGAATAAATTATTTTGTGATTATTGTTAACACTTCTATTGTTCTTTTAGGCATTTAATCTCTGTGAAAGCAAGTACAGCTACTGCAACACAGCTAATTCCTCTGAGAGATACTCTAGGGATGTCCCTTCATGCACTGGCCACATATCCCTCAATTCTGATCAGTCTCAATTTGTCAGGCTAACTGAGCACACTGTACTCTGTATGATCCAGTATTACAGTATATTGATAGGATATTGTAATGGGTTGGGGCAACCCCCTCCCCACCATGGGCAGAAACAACGACTCAGACAAATGGATTGCAAAAGTGATGGAAAGTTTAAATAGAAAAACAATTTCAAGTGGCTCAGTTGGTAGTGCATCAGACCCTTAGTGGGAAGGTTGTGAGTTCAAAGCCTGCAGTGGGCAGTAGTGTCCTCCCTACTCTAGTCATGAGGTCTGGGGTGACAGGTTGGACTTGATGATCTTTGAGGTCCCTTCCAACCTTAGGAATACTGAATACTGAATACTGAATACTGAATTTAAAAACAAACAACAATGAAAGCTTTACAGAGAACCACAAGCACCGTGACAAAGAGAGAAATCCCAGAACACGCCCAAGAACATCCCATCCCCACCTGGGGGTACACCCAAACCCCCCCAGGGCTCTTTCCTCCCTCCCAACCCAGCCTTGGGCCAGGGGAGGCCCAAGGGAGGCGGCTCACACCATTTTACCTAGGCTGCAGCTGGGGACGAAAGAGCATGTGAAGATCCCGCATGGACATTTTATAGGGGAGCAGGGCATTATGGGATTGAAATACCTGCCTATGACCACCCCCTGGGCTGGGCCCACCCCTTGGGACCTCCCAGGTGTGGTCTATGCAGTGGCATCCAGGCCAGCACCCAGCCTAAACCACCACAGATATAAGACAAATTTCTAACTATTTTCTCAGTTGTGGCTACAATTCTTTATGTAGGTGTTTTTACATGTTTGGAAGTGACAACTTGTCTGGGAAACTGGCAGCTAGTAACTTATTATGTGATTTTAATTTGAGAGACTACAGAGAGGTGAGATTCCTTTTCTAAACAGGGAATAAATGTAGAAAATAGGTCTCAGAAATTATTATAGAAAGACATTTGGGTGATACCAAGGTCACACCACAGAGTGTGTTTTAACCCAATGTAATAGTTTAGTGCCGGAGCTAACCTTCCTGCTCCCACAACAGAAAAGTAAGGGGAAAAGCAACACATGAAACTCATGCCTGAGATAAAGAGATAGCAGTTTAACATGAGATATCAGGAGCACAATGCATAATTACCTTAGCTAGTTATCTAATTAGAATATAAAATAGAATAGAATAGAATAGAATAGACCAGGTTGGAAGACCTTCAAGATCATTGTGTCCAACCCATCATCCAACACCATCTAATCAACTAAACCATGCAACCAAGCACCCTATCAAGACTCCTCCTAAACACCTCCAATGATGGTGACTCCACCATCTCCCCTGGCAGCACATTCCAATGGGCTATCACTCTCTCTATGAAGAATTTCTTCCTAACATTCAGCCTGAACGTCCCCTGGCACAGCTTGAGACTAGTTTAGTCTGGGTGCCAGCCCTGATGCCACTTCACAGGCCACACCTGTGCTGTTCCAAAGGGGGCCCAGCCCGGTGGGTGGTCACAGAAAGTCAGGTATTGCATTCCCATAATGACCTGCTCCCCTATAAAACATCAGCATGGGGTCTTCTCTTTCTCTTTTCTTTCCCGCCACTGCCTAGGTAATGGGCTGAGCCACCTCCCTTGGGCCTGGCCAGGTCTAAGGCTGGGTTAGGGGGTCAGGGGGAAAGAGCCCTGGGGGGGCTTTGAGGTGGGGATGGGACATCATGGTGATTGTGGTTTTCTGTAAAACTTTCATTGTGTTAGGTTTTTTTTTCATTTAAACTTTTCACCATTTTTTGCAATCCATTTTGTCTGAGTCTTTCTTTTGTCTGTGGTGGGAAAATTGGTCTCTCAGCCCACTACATGGTTGACTGGTAGAAGAGACCGGCCCCCACCTGGCTACAACATCCTTTCAGGTAGTTGTAGAGAGCAATAAGGTCTCCCCTGAGCCTCCTCTTCTCCAGGATAAGCTAATAATACAATGCATGACTACCTTATCTTCCCCTATTTGCAGAGGCAGAGTGAAATATAGGACAAAACCAGCATAAAACAGGAAACCAAAACCAGTAGCTACCTGATTCACACTCTCCTCACTGCCATTCCTGCAGAAAAGAGCCAGCATCCAAGAACCCGGAACCCAGAAGCAGCAACCAGAACAGGGAGCCTCCCGTGCTGCATTCTGAGCTTCAAGCCTCATAATACTTTGTTCAAGTTAGTAGTTTGATTTTTGAAACTGGCATGACTGCATCCTGATGTTGTAGTTAATGAATTTATTGGCTGGAAATATGATAAAATATGAATATTATTTATTAAATATCAGAATTTATTTCCTGAGCCAATTTTATTCAGGTTCATTTGCCCAGTCGATGACATGTTACTTACACATGGTATAAGGCTAATAAACAGTAGAGTAACAGTCTAGAACAATTAGAACTTAGAATACAGAGGGACAAACTGGAATCTCCCTATGAGCGTGAAACCAAACAGTAATACTGCCTCGGGCGGCATAGACAAGCCACCATCAAGTTGACAACAGAGCTAACTGACAGGCAACGAGCTATAAACCTCAGAAATAACCAGGTAAAATAGCATAATTACTCACGAACCACTGAGCTGCTAACCACCAAAACCTTTGCTGAATGAAGAGATCTTTTGGGTTCGTAGGTACAGTCCAAAGGCAGTATCCAGAAATTAGAGGAAATGAGAGAGCAGGCTGCTGTAGTGGAGGCCCAACTCGAGCATGATGCCACTAAAACAACAGAAACTAATTGTTCTGAAGATAGGAACAAGCAGGGTGCTTGTCACCACCTTGAATCCCATTAACGAATGGGGCAGAGAGATAATACAGTAACGATCAGGAACATACAAGAAATATAGGAAGTCTTCCCCTATAAATTCCCTTTTCAAAAACTGAATGGCCCAATGGCACATTGGCCATTCAAATCCTGCCAATCAATTCAAAATGTTTATATGGCAAGTAAACTGCACACACCTTCTCTCATAGCATCTAACACATGCAGTTACCTCTCTGAAATGTGAGGCTCAGGGATCAGGCTCTACTTCCACTCCCCTCCAGGCAGCCTTAATGATGCCTGTCTATTAGGTTCCTTGATCTCAATCCGGACCCTGTAACAGAGAGGGAGGAGAAAGGGGCAGTGGCTCAAAACCAATTCAGCTGTCTTGCTAATGCCTTGTCCAGGACACATGGTATGATTAACAGCAGTAGACTCAACTCAATATGTGACACAGAGAGTTCAGATATTCAAATTTTCACAGCTGAAATTTTGTGCATAAATGAAATTTTGGGCAATATGACTTTACCTAAAGAATTAACAGCAGTTGCCTGCCTAGCAATTTTATTTCATCTTTACCATGTAAAAATCTTGCATGATTTGAAATAAATAAAAGATTTATTAACAATAACATAAATCCCAGAGTTACTTCCTACTATTATATGCAAAAGCTATCCAGACATTAGGACTTCTGTTCCTGATTTTGCAAACACATGTATGCATACAGTACTTTAAAAATCAATTATTAGAAGAAATATCTTGACAATAACAAGAACAGCAGCAGATGGAAAAGATACATTTTTTTTTTTAATTGTTAGACAAAAAATAAGTTCAAACCTGTAAAATTTCCAACTATTTCTATTAAAAATAGCATTGCAATCAATCTGTAAGTCTAATATTCTTTGAAAGTTTAAAAGACACTATCTTTTTCTTGCTCTTCTTCTTTCTCCTTTTTAAAAATAATTTTAAAACATAGGGCATCATTTACTGCCCAGCGGAACAGTCTTCTTTGCTACAGAGTGAACAGGAAAGGTGATAGATGCCCCTGTAGCTGGGTTCATCCGTCTGTAGAATAACATAAGACCTTTCTCTTGGGAGTGCTGATGTCTGAGAAATACTTTAGATTTCCCAAGTGAAAAGTGCAACTCATGTGCAGAGTATTATTACAATCTTTTTTTCTCCCAACACAAGTATTTCATAAACTAGCATTGTTGTCAAAATAGTTCTGAAATATTTTACCCTCAGGTTCATCTTTCTAGCTACTGAGTAAAGCTCTCAGTAGTTTATTCTCAATCCGTCTGTCTATTCACTCAACATCTTTTCAAAGTGCTGCTGACATACAAATTCATAGTATATCTATAATGTTCTTATTAAAGAGACAAATTAGTTATTTTACTTAAACAAACAACATAAGTATTACCCACTGGAATGCGCAGGCACTCTCCATAAATAACATTGAGTGCTGATGAGAAGTGTTTCAAAGAATTTTATTTTATATTTTTCCCTTGGCATGTAAGTCAGCTTATGTTGGACTGACTTAACTGCTG
Organism: Melanerpes aurifrons; assembly: GCA_011125475.1. Taxonomy (NCBI): domain Eukaryota; kingdom Metazoa; phylum Chordata; class Aves; order Piciformes; family Picidae; genus Melanerpes; species Melanerpes aurifrons. The sequence goes on along the minus strand of WWNC01000076.1, from coordinate 2,905,025 downwards.
ATGTACCCAAATCCTGCCGTTTCTCAGGCATGCTCTAATATTGCAACACTTAAGAGCACAGGATTTTCTTTGTCAAGAAATCTTAAATTCTGATGTGAACCTGTGTCTCAATCCAGAAGTTGAGAAAGAGACGTGATTCTTTTGAACATTCCAGTGAATCAAATTTAGACACAGACAAGATCATATATTGAAATGAAACTATTTATACTTAGAAACAAAACAAGGAAAGAAGGAAAAGAAAAGGGAAAGGGAATGAGAGAGACAATGGAGAGAGTAGGAGGGATAATTATCAGGCCATGGTCCTTCTTGGTGGGGTGGGGGAAGGCTTCTCCAGTCTGAGATGTCCCAGGTGACATTTCCTCCCCTCCCCCCACGCTGGTTTTTATACTGTTCCTGGTTCATTCATTATAGCTCCATCTGGCCCACATGCTTGTCACATTATAATGCATATGTGACTTCCAGGTGTGCTATCATGGTGGAGAGAGATGATATATCAGATGGGTTGTTCACAATGATCTATCTTTGCTGAGATGCTTCTCATGTTCTTAATGTAATCATCATGTTCATAAGGTGATTTACATTCAGGATACGATTCCCACAACCTATCAATGTCTACTAGATATTTTTCTTGTGATGATCTTGAAACTAGCACTTTTACAAAAAGATATATGTTTGAAACAGAAGCAAGGCAGTGAATAAATATAAGATGGAAATGGGAAACAAATCTTGAGACTCATCATCTTTATGCCAAGTCAAAATTGTCAAGTGACATCAAAGCAATAAAATCTTTATGGATGTTTCATAAGGCAGAACACATTTGTTAGTAGCACTGGGATAACACCAGCCTCCCCACAGCAGCTTACCACTTTGTTATTGGTGTACTGATAACGCTTTCATGAATCCATCTATTCCTTGGAACTTTTGATTCTATAATGTCATTATAGTCTTATTAGAAGACCCTATTGCGCATGGCTGAAGAGAGGAGGCAGCTTGAGGAGCACAGCTCTGGGAGTTTGCTTTTGGCTTTGCTTCCCTTGCTTTTCAGGCGGTAAGGGGCTGGTGCCTTGGGACCTCCTGAAGAGGGAGGAGGGTCAGCGGGCTTGGGTTGCCTACGTGCCTGAGGGCAGTGACATAGCTGGGGGAGGGGCTGCTGCGGAAACTGAACGCCAACCAAACAGAACCCAGCGCGTGGCTGAAGAGAGAGGAGGCAGCTTGAGGAGCACAGCTCAGCCTTCTTTCTGACAGGGAAAAAAAGAAAAAGAAAAAAGAAAAAAAGGCAAAACAAGCTAGATGGAGAGGGTGGTTACTGCAAGATGGTTACTACTAGAGCAAAGGCTAACAGAAGAACAGTGGGCACACAAACAGAGACCAATCACAAGCATGCAGATGTTCAGGCAGGTGGCTGCAGTGAGTACTTGAACCTGCCACTCGATATGGAGGATGGAAGGAACCACTCCTGTGTTAGGTGTGAGCAGATCAGTGATCTGATGAGCATGGTGGCCGAACTAATAGAAGAGGTGGAAAGGCTAAGAGCTATAAGAGATGGCGAAAGGAAAATTGACTCTTCCCATAATGTAACCTCTTCAAAACCAGAACAGGGGGTAACTCTTAGTGCAACAGGGAGTTTGATACCTTCCCATCAGCAAGCCTCTCAACCTCCCTATAGTAACCCACATGAGCAGGGCCAATGGGAACAGGTCTCTGCCCGACGGAAGAAGTGCAAACAAAGGAAGTCTGCTCCTGTGAGCAGCACGCTGCCTCCAGTGCAGTTACAGAACAGGTATGAGGCTCTGCAGGAGGAACAGGTCATTGGTGAGGCTGAGGACTCAAGAAGGTCAGAAGCTGTACCAATGACAGGTTGCCTCAGGCCAGCCATCAAAACTTACCCAGAAAAGAAACCTCGCAGGGTCATCATTATAGGAGACTCCCTACTGAAGGGAACAGAGGGTCCAATATGCAGACCAGACCCATTTCATAGAGAGGTCAACTGCCTCCATGGTGCCCAAATAAAAGACATTGTAGATAAAATTCCCAACCCTGTGAGTCCTTCAGACTACTATCCACTTCTGGTCTTTCAGGTAGGTAGTGACGATGTAACAATGAGAGGCTCACAATCAATTAAAAAAGATTTCAGAACCTTAGGACAACTGCAAAAGGGATTAGGTGCTCAAGTTGTGTTCTCTGCTATCCCTCTAACATCAGCAATGGATGAGGGAACACTGAGGAAGGGCCGACAGGTCAATTCATGGCTCAGGGGCTGGTGTTATCGACAGGGCTTTGGGTTCCACAATCATGGATTGGTTTTCAAGGCACCAGAGCTGAAAACAATTTATGGGATACACTTGTCCCAGAGGGGGATAAGAATCCTGGGGCAGGAATTGGCAGGGCTCATTGATAGGGCTTTAAACTAGATTTGAAGGGGGAAGGGGTTAATAGTCTCCTGCTGGCCTGTGACAAACAGAGGGGCAGCTCACCAGTAGCAGAGAGATGGAGAGCTGATAAGGGCTCTCAACTTGCTGCCCTGAGGCAAGCCACGAATGATCCACCAGGACATTCTGTGGAAACTGAGGGTATATGATAATCAGTTCTAGCAAATTCCTGGGCTTCTTGAGCATGCATCTTCCTTGTGGTAAGGGTCCTTCGGGGGTTGCAGATGATGCAGGGGAGGTCTTTCTCCTGTATCCTTTGAAGAACCACATCTTCTCACACAGGCGCAGCTGTTTAGGACTTAGATAAGGTAAACATTCCTCAGTCCTGAGAAAGTTGGAATTTATCATCTCTTTGAAACCAAAACAGTCGGAAGTGGTTAGGCCACATCTTGAGTACTGTGTCCAGTTCTAGGCCTGTGGCCATTTGAGGCTGTGCCTTTAAGAAAAGGACAGTACTGGGACACTACAGCCAAATGTTTTGGAAATGTTAACAGAAACAATCAGATATTCTAAACTAAATTCATTGGTGGATTGGTAAAAAGGGCAGTTTTAAGCTTAGGTGCTTCTGGGACTTTCCTCAGTTCACTCCTTCCCTTGTCCCTTTCCAGCTCGTCTGCCTCTGGGCTCCCTGCCAGACTGACCTTGGACAGATAAGCAAACTAAGGCCTACTAACATATTCTGCTTTATTAACAATTGCTCTTTTTCTCCTTTTTTAACCCTTTTTGGGGAAAAAGGGGAGAGAAGGGGGTATTGGGGGGGAACCCTCCTGCGGGGGGGGGGGGGGGATTTTGTTCCTGTATTGTTGTTTTTTTACCTTGCTATATATTTCTGTGTATACATTGTAAATACTGTAAATTGTGTATATATCCTGTATTCCCTACAAATTGCTTGTAAATATAGCATTTTCCCTTTTGCTCCTCTGGCTGGCTAGCTGTGTTTTGTTTTTTTTTTTTTTTTTCCTCTTTGTGGGGGGAGAAGGCTGGGCCTTTCTCTCAAACCCACCAGATTTTTTTTTTTTTTGCTTCCCAACGTGCGGCAGGATAATTAGCTTGATTTATTGCTTGCTCGAGCCGGACTAGCAAACATGAATGTGTTTTGGATTTTAGAGCGTATGTTTTTGTCAATTTTTAGGGTTCTGATCTACCAGTATTGTCTGGGCCTCCTTATCAATCATCTAGGTAAATATTTGATGCAGAAGATTTATTTGTGGTTTATGTATAGAATAAGGCTTCTGTATGGACGCTGTCTGGATTTTTTCTGGCCTACCAGATACAGGAATGTGACCTCTAGCACTCTCCAGATTGAGATAAGGCAGTTTAAGATCCCAGTAGGTGAAAAGGTGATTTTAAGTGATGGCTGGGATCCAAAGGTGATTTATTTTATGTGTGTAATCCTGCTTCTGGTGATAACTAATGTGTATTTGCTATTTTCCTTGCATCAGGAGAAAAAGGTGTCCAGAGCATGTTTCATTATTAAGCACAGATCAAAAAGGAGGAGGCGTTCCTCTGGGTCAGCCCCAGAAACGTCTAGTGATGAGGAGAATGGAGAATCTGTGTCAGTTAAAGTTAAAAAGTCTATTGGAAAAGCTGCTTTGAACGGTTCTGTTGCTGATTCTGGCAAGCTGCCAGGGGTGGCAGCTGATCCCAACATGGCGGCTTTCCCCTCCTTCTTCTTTGGCCATTAACGAGGCACAGTCACTTCCACCCACTCTCGGCAGGACCGGAAGCCACTCCCACAGCAGCTGATCTATCTCAAAACCTGTCAGCTTCTGTCAAGGTGGCTGTAAATTCAAACACAGCTCCAATTAAGCAAGTTGCAGTTTTAAAGACTAGAAGTGGGAAGACCAAAGATGATCCAGGAGCTAATGGGAGAGAAGAGCAGGAGACTGATCTTGGCAAAGGACCCTCTACTAGAAAAGATCCTGCTGAGAAGGAAGAGAAGATTTGTTTTAAAGATCTAGCAGAATTATTGAGATCAACACCAGAAAGAGATGCAGCTAGGACACCAGCTAAGGGTGCTTCTCAGCTTAAAGAGATCCTTAGGAGAGTGACAGCAGGATTATGGGGACAACGTGTTCAGGAAGATGTGGTAGATGGAGAAGAAGATGACCTTTCTGGGTGTCCCTCACCTCGCAAAGAGCTGAGAAATGTGCATAAAGATTACACCAGAGCACATAAGGAGCCAGTTCTAGCTTGGCTTAATAGATGTTATGATACAGGTGCTCCAACTCTAATAGTTGGAGACAAGTCAGCACCTCAGTTAGGAAATCTCTCAAAGGACAACAGAATAGATAGACATCTAGCCAAGATTCTCAGTAAGGTTAACCTGTGGGTACGCCTTATACTTGCAGTTGCCCTGAGATACCCTTCCCGAGATGATCTTCCATGGAATCCTAAACCCTGAACTACCATAGATCAGGGAATTAAGCACTTGAGAGAATTTACTGTTAGAGAGATACTCTATGGTGAACATGAAACTCTGAATCCTGATGAAATTCCCGTAGGAACTGGTCTTGCTAAAAAGATCATCAAACTTGCTCCTTCTAATTCTGCAAAAATTCTGGCAAGCAGAATTGTGTCCAGAAATTATGGTGGAGCTCCTCCTATGGTTGGCCAATTCAGTGATCAAATGAGACAATTGGAGGATAGCATGACACGTGTTTCTTTGATTTCAGCCATTAAAACTCTGTCTGGTGAAATAAAGAATTGCATGAAAGAGTTGAAGGATGAATTTAAAAAATTCTATATCCCAATTGGCACAGAGAGGTAATTCTAATTCTTCCTCCAGGTGGATACAAGTTTCATCTGTGAGGAATAGACGTTCTCCAAGGAGGTCATTTCAAAACAGATCAAACCAAAGCAGACCACCAAGGCAAACACGTAGGACTATTTGAATAACTCTGCGTGATCAGTTTGGTGAGAACATGAACAGATGGGATGGCAAACCAACTTCTAATCTTTAATGGAGACTGAGGGAACTGCAGAGTGGCAGAACTTGAGGTAGCAATACCAGAAGGATAGCTGTTACTTCCACAGTTCCCCAGAACAACTCTAGTAGCTCCAACAGGGGCTCCAGTTATAATACTGCATACTGTGCTCAATGCACATGTGGGCATGTTCCCCATAACTAGGGGTGCCCTGCCTCCTGCCAGGGGGAGGAGAGAGATAACACAGGTAATAGAATCTATTGGGATGTGTACATCCAGTGGCATGTACACATCAGTTTAGGAAGGATGTTGACTTGCTGGAGCATGTCCAGAGAAGGTCAACAAAGTTGGTGAGGAGCTTGGAACACAAACCCTATGAGGAGAGGCTGAGGGAGCTGGGGCTGCTTAGCCTGGAGAAGAGGAGACTCAGGGGTGACCTTATTGCTGTCTATAACTACCTGAAGGGGGGTTGTAGACAGGCAGAGGTTGGTCTCTTCTCCCAGGCAGCCAGAACCAGAACAAGAGGACACAGTCTCAGGCTGTGCCAGGGGAGGTTTAGGTTGGATATTAGGAAGAAGTTCTATACAGAGAGAGTGACTGCCCATTGGAATGGGCTGCCCGAGGAGGTGGTGGAGTCACCATCATTGGAGGTGTTCAGGGGAGACTTGATGGGGTGCTCGGTGCCATGGTTTAATTGATTAGGTGGGTTAGATTGGTTGATAGGTTGGACACGAATATCTTGAAGGTCTCTTCCAACCTGGTCTATTCTATTCTATTCTATTCTATTCTATTCTATTCCATTCCATTCCATTCCATTCCATTCCATTCCATTCCATTCCATCCTCCCTCTGTTCTCAAACCAAGCCAATCATCCTACCACCCTGAATATTGTATTTTGTAACCACTATTGCATTTATAACACACCCCCATTTTCTTTTTTTACCATTGTTATTGCTTCCAGATTTTTCAGATTTTTCTTAATTAGATCATTATTGGATTCCTCTGTCCTAATCACTTCCAAATCATAACCATCTACTTGTAACTTATTAATACCAAACAACAATTAAAGAAATTGGTATAGATCAGTGTTGCAATTATTCCAGCAAGCCAATTTACATTTGATAATCAAGAAGTTAAAATTTTTGAACCCACAGGAGACATCATCCAATAAACCTAATTACATAACCACAATAGCTTACATTTATGATGACACACACTCTCTGCATATAAGAAATCTAAAGCTAACTCATTTTGAGTGAATATTTGTTAAGCTTTTATCACACCTATGCTTACATACATTATAATCTAGCAAAATATATAGTAGAAAATCATAGTGCAGCAGAAAAAATTTACCATCACTTTTCTAAGTTTTAGTAGGCCTAATTACTCATTCAACCTATTTACCAGTACTAATGTTGGAGGAGAATTTATCCACACATGGGAACATGGTCTTAAATTTGGATTTGGCTCCTTATACAAAAATAGGGTTAGGAACAAGATTAGGCTCCACCACTATATGTTAACTCTGCCTCCTTAGCCTACTGGGCTGCAACCAGCAGCCAGGTATGATGTCTTCTTGGCAGCAGTTACATTCTTCAGGAACCCTACAGATCCCTTTAAAATTTCAGATTTCAGTTGGAGTCTCTTCCCAGCATTCAGGATAAAATACTTCTCAAGTATAACAAATACCCTTTCTTACAACATTTCTTACAACAATCAAAAACATTTACAAGTTGCCCATCCCAAATAACATCAAGTCCCAGGATGCTTTATACACAGAATGCAATGTTTTCTTGCAATGCAGATTTGATGTCACACAATGTCAGATATTTCAAAAGGTGGATTTGTCTTGTGAGCTCCAGAACTTTCAGACTGAGGTTTTACATTTATTCAAGTACTTATCTGGTCTGCCAGCACTATCTGCAGTCACGGAGGTACTTCAAAGCATCTGTATAAGTAGTGTGGAATTCATGCTGAAGTAAGTTTTGCTTTTTCAGTGAGTCAGTCAGGTTCAGAGGCACATTCCTGAAGTGGTCCTTTTACTTGCAAAACATACATCCACCCTTTTTCTGCAGTATGGACAGCTGTACTTGTTGTTAACAAAACAAGAAAAGATCTCTCCCAGAGGGAAGCTAGTGACTCTCCTTTCCAAGTTTTTATTAACACTTTACCCCCAGCTTTAATTTTATGTTTTGGGAATCCCAAAGGTGGGATCTGAGACAAGAACAAAATAAAAAATAACTTTCTAGGCCTTCTCTACTAATAATGCCATTGCTACTAAAGCTTATAAGCAAATTGGTCATCTCCTACTTACAGGATCTAAGAACTTGGAACAATGCCCTACAGGATTTTTACTTCCAGCCCACTCCTGGGCTGTAACCTTATGCTGTATGGTTAGATGTACTTACAAAAAGATAAATGGTTTGTCAACATCAGGCAAACTTAAAACAAGGGCATTAATCAACATTCTTTTTATTTTATCCAATTGCTCATCATTAGGACTCCATTTAAAATTATTATTAAGGGTTAATTTCTCATACAAGAATTTTTACCTTTTCACTATACCTCTCTTTCTATGACTGACAGTACCCCAGAAATCTGAGCAGCTGCCTGATTTCTGACTTTCCCTTACAGCAGTTACCAACACTCTAGCCTTTGCCTTTTGCTTCTCTTCATCCCTCCTTACAAATAACTTCTGAGCTTCCCGTGGACTAATGTTGATCAAAAGATATTTTAAATGGCAGTTTACCATAAAACAGGAATGTAGTGGCAAGGCCTGATGTATACTGAAGAAGTCATAATCCATCTCAGCTTGTAGAGAGGTTGGTGTGAAACTGGATGGGAAAGACCTTCAGATTCGGACTCTGTATTTCCAGATATGTAATCAGAAAATTCTGCTAGTGAGTGGCAATGCCAAAAGAATAAATGAAGCAAGGTCCTTGTTCTCTCCTAATCTTTTCCTTTTATTCACCCAACAATTAATCAGTTAAAAGAAATTTTGAGTCATCCAAGAAGCAGTTTGACTTCTTAGCTAACCTCCTTTGCTGTAAACTCATGCTTTCTTTTGGACTTATAAGACATGCCTACAATAGTACACAACAACTGACCTGGAGGAGAGAGAAAATTTCCTGTCTTTTTTGGGTTTCTGAGATGGAACTGCTGAAAAAACAACTTTTCTTAGGCTAAGGAACCAAGAATCCCTGTCCCTAGTGTTACACAATCTGCCTTAGTACAGGAACGAAAGAATGATACTACTCAAAACGTAGCTTCAGAGTATAGACGGTTCAATATTCACTGACATCAGAAAACATTAGATTAGAACTCAGATACTAGAAATTTATATTGCATTTTTGCATGGTGTTGTAGTTTGGGCTGGATGTCTTCTGCTATGTGAGGTGCTTCCTGTGTCCAGAGCCCAGTGGGCAGACATAGGAAACTAGGTATTTCCTACCATAATTCTCTGCACCACTACAAAATCCAGTGCTGGGTCTAGCACTTCCTCTTTTTTCCTCACCGCCACCCAGTAACTGGGAGAGATTTCTCTCAGCCACGGGCCTGGCTAGGCCCAAGGCCACAGGGGGATGGGCAGTCTCAGATCTGGCCAGCTGAGACTAGCCTAGGAATTGGGGGGGAAGAAGGAGCCCTGGGGGTCTTAGATGTACCCTCAGATGGGGATGGGATGTTCCTGGGTCTGTTTTGGGATTTTTTTGTCACTGCGTTTCTGGCTTTTTGTAAATATTCACAGCTTTCCGTTTAAACTTTCCATCATTTTTGCAATCCGTTTGTCTGAGTTGTTATTTTTGCCCATGTGGGGAAGGGGGTCTGCCTCAACCCATCACACATTCTTGGTAGCAGAGGATGCTTGGGGGGGAGGGGGTCTGCCTCCAACCCATTACATTCTTGGCATAGCCAGCCAGGAGTTGGGGTTAATTGTGGTGGTCACTCTGCAGATTGGATTGCAAAAGATAGAGAGTTTAAATTTAGTTCTGGGCGTTGTTCTGGGTTTTGGCAGTTGGGGCTCAAGTTTTGGTTTTGGGGCAATTGTGTGAGTTCTTGTGGATTGCAGGAGGACACCTGGTGCATGGCCGGCAGCATGGAGCCCCTCCTGCTGTTTCAAGCAGGTGTGGTTCTTGACCATTGGAATAGCGGTACCACTTAAGAACGCAGAACCTGCCCTTCCTCCACCTTTGTTCTCTGCAGGGTGGCAGAAGTGGCGGGGAATGAAGTGGGGGAGTGGCAGCGGCGAGCAGCTCAGAGTCAGGTCTGTTCTTGCTGCATGGATAGGGCCAGCTGCGGCGAGTGGGCAAGCCCAGCTCCCAAAACCCAAGAAGGGTGAAAGGCGACTCCAGCTGGAAAGCCGTTCTCAAGGGCTCTGAGAACACATTTATGGCTTTTGCACGAGGAGTTGTTTGAATACCCAAGGAGTGGAGGGTGCTTTCCACTTAAACTTTCCATCACTTTTGCAATCCGTTTGTCTGAGTTGTTATTTTTGCCCGTGGTAGGGGCCCTGCCTCAACCCATCACACATGGGAAAGCTGGTCTCCATTTTTCCATTAAAGAATAGGGGTTTCTAATATTGGACAATTGATTAAGTGTTGCATCAAAATATTAGTTTAAGAACAAGGTGGGGGGGAGTGGGGGGAATATTAGATTTGATGAAATATTAAAAGACATAGTGGTAACCTTTTATTTTATCTGTATCTGCAAGTCTCCAAAATCTAGCTCCCTTTCTCTTTACTGAGAGCTCAAAATAAGGTCTTGTTTGTAACTGCAGTATAAATTGCACAATACTCTAGTTCCATTAATAACAAATTTCAAATCCTTGATCTTCATCCTGAACAAATAAAAAAAGTTGGTTTGGTTTTCTCTCTTAAACTTAAAAATTTTGTATGCTTAACAATAATTTTATTAGAATAAACCAAACCAGGTTGAAAGAGACCTTCAAGATCATTGTGTCCAACACATCAACCAATCCAACCCACCCAAACACCTAACCCATGGCACCAAGCACCCCATCAAGTCTCCTTCTGAACACCTTAAATGACAGCGACTCCACCACCTCCCTGGGCAACACATTCCATAGCACAATCACTCTTTCTGTATAGAACTTCTTCCTAACATCCAACCTGAACCTCCCCTGGCACAGCCTGAGACTGTGTCCTCTTGTTCTGGTACTGGCTGCCTGGGAGAAGAGACTATCATCTGCCTGTCTACAACCTCCCTTCAGGTAGTTGTAGAGAGTGATAAGGTCACCCCTGAGTCTCCTCTTCTCCAGGCTGAGCAACCCCAGCTCCCTCAGCCTCTCCTCACAGGGCTTGTGTTCCAAACCCCTCACCAACATTGTTGCTTTTCTCTGGACTCATTCCAGCAAGTCAACCTCCTTCCTAAACTGAGGGGCCCAGAACTGGACACAGGACTCGAGGTGTGGCCTAACCAGTGCAGTATACAGGGGCAGAATGACCTCCCTGCTCCTGCTGGCCACACTGTTCCTGATGCAGGCCACGATGCCATTGGCCCTCTTGGCTGCCTGGGCACACTGTAGGCTCATGTTCAGCCTACCATCGACCAGCACCCCCAGGTCCCTCTCTGCCTGGCCACTCTCCAGTCACTCTGATCCCAGCCTGGAGCTCTGCATGGGGTTGTTGTGACCAATGTGCAGAACCCGGCACTTGGATGTGTTAAATCTCATGCCATTGGATTCTGCCCATCTGTCCAGCCTGTTGACGTCCCTCTGCAGAGTCTCTCTACCCTCCAGCAGATCAACTCCTGCCCCCAGCTTGGTGTTGTCAGCAAATTTACTGATGATCAACTCAATGCCCTCATCCAGATCATCAATAAAGATGTTAAAGAGCACAGGGCCCAGCACTGATCCTTGGGGCACACCACTAGTGACTGGTTGCCAGCTGGATGTGGCACCATTCACCACCACTCTCTGGGCTCGGCCCTCCAGCCAGTTCCTAACCCATTGCAGTGTGCTCCTGTCCAAGCCATGGGCTGACAGCTTGGCCAGGAGTTTGCTATGGGGGACGGTGTCAAAGGCCTTGCTGAGGTCCAGGTAGACTACATCCACAGGCTTCCCCACACCCACCAGGCGGGTCACCTGATCATAGAAGGAGATCAGGTTGGTCTCCTTAAAAAATTTCCTTAAAAAAATATTTTTCTTTCAAAAATATCACGTGATTGATGATGTTATTAAATTTTGTAATTATTTTAAATAATGGTGAATACAGAAAAGAAAATCAGAATATTTTTTTTAAAATATATTTTCTTCATGATATTTCCATTATCATCTGAATCATTTGTTCCTAAAATATTTCAGATACTTTATTTTTCAAGTCAGATCAGTGACACTATTTGGATTAGTATGCTTGGGCTTTTCTGTTTCCTTCTTCAGCTGCTGTGTGGGTAGCTGCTGAGGACCTTTGTTTTGCTGTGGTCTTCACAGGCGCACTAGGAACACCTGCCTGCATTGCATGAGAAATTCATCTCCAGGAGCATCATGTCTCCATTCAACAAATGCTTTGACATTGCCTTCACTGGATCAGGATGCACATCCCCAGATGCCACTCATTGCTTTGCGACACATTGGGATTTTGCAGTCATAATGTAGTGTAAAACTCTGAAGTGTCTTGGAAATAGTAACTGTTTTCAAGAAAGCTGGAATACTCTTTATAAAAGTTAGGCACATATTAAGCAAGGCTTTACCTTTCATTCAAAGTGAGAATGTTATGTTGTTAAACTCTGCAGATAGTGGAATGGTGTGTTTTGAGTTATGCTTTTAAACTGCAGGAAAGTTTCTTCTGTCAGGGCCACCACAGTAATCAATGTTGGAACCATAGCTTTTTCAGTATTTAAAATTATTCAGAACATATTATTTAAACTAATAATTTCTGTTGTGCAGATGATGCTAAATTGGAAGGAAAGGTCATCCATGAGAAACAATACAGTCAGGTAGGGAAGGATCATTTAAGTACTTGAGCTAACAGATAGGAAATTCGATGCAGATAAATGCAGAATAATGAGTCTTGAAGAATGTAATAAAAGGACATAATATCTGCTTAATAGGAAGGCACTACTGCATATTGACCTGGAGAGAGATAGGAGAGTTATTTTAATAATAATAATAATAATAATAATAATAATAATAATAATAATAATAATAATATAGCCTTATATTAAAGTCTTCAGCTCAATTATTGTTAAGGAAATACAATGTGTTTTGTTAGAAACTCACCCAAAGTACTGCATTCAACACTAATCACTCTACAGTTCAGAAAGAATATTTAGAGTTGCTTTTAAATGGGTGATTTGCAGAGCAGTCTAATGAAAGCACATTTGGAGACATAAGTTTTGAGGACATTACAGTGAAGATTGACTGTATCCTTACCAGGAAGTCAGAGACTTTAGAGGTGACTGTCTAAGACATCTAGTACAAGCTTAATGAATACTTGGCAATAAGAGGTGAACTGTTGAGGAACTCATTACTTTAACCCCTCAATCTTCAGAATTCTATTAACTTTAGAGCTGCTGTCACGGAGGAAAAAAATTCTCATCTGGATTTACATCACTGCAGTTTGAGTGAAAACTCTAGGGTTATTCTTCTACAGATGCACAAAGAGGACAGAAATAATAAAAAACTGGTGGAGCCATTGTATCAGGACAGGTATTTTTCTTTGTATGCTCTCCTGTCTCATTTGGCTTTATACATTACCAACTTGTAGTCAAGGAAATATCAAGGTCTAGAAAGTCTAAGTGGCAGAAGGCTTTCTTAGAAAGATACTGAAATGTTTGCTGTGTAAAGAAAGCAACTAAAGGAGAGCACAGGTAAACAGGAGTATTTCTTTCTATCTTTGTTAAAGCAGTCCTGAAAAAGGGGGGGGAGAAAAAAAGAAAAAAACTAACAGAGGCAGATGGGATGAATATTGGTCCAGTAAATGGCTGTTCTGTCATAGCAAAGTCAGTACTTTGGATATGACAGAGTCCTACTAGAACGTATGTCTCATGAAGCTAGTTTTAAAGCTGTCAGTGTGTGGCTCATCTTTAGAATTCTCATTTTGTACATTTTGTCTGAAGTAGATGGGAAGTTAATATGACAAGATAGTTCCTTACTGCCTGTAAATCCGTGGTTTACAGATATCAGACATGTAATCTGTTGGTTTTCTCAGTCTCCAGACAGAAATTTTTCTGTGGCATGAGGTTTCCATGTTAATCACACAGCACACAGATCTGTTCCAAATGTATGATCCTGGATGAATAAACATTGCTTTGTACTCTGAACAGGGAACAAGCATGCTTGGCAACATTATCAGATTTTCCAACTTATTGATAATTTATACATTGTTGCTTATAAAATTATAATATTCAGATTACAGTTTAGGTCTAACCATACCCTATGTTACCAGTTCTGAAATACTAATTTTCTCCTCTTTCAAACCATTTTTGAATGAACTATGTTATTCTAATCAAATAAAGACCCTCAGGAGAGAGATAGAAGACACTTCTGAATGTCATTTTCATTGTTTCCCCAGATGGAAATGGAGGCTTTTCTAAGAATAACATGTCATTTCCTTCATGAATGAAAGACTTGTTGGAAAAGATGATACATGACTATTTGGAATATTTTTTACATGATCCAGAAGAACACATAATCTTCTGCTAAGTTAATTCTACCATTGTCTACCTGAAAGGTAAATAAAGAGAGTCACCTAGTACACAAGTAATCCAACTAGCCAAAATGTGACCCTAAACTGCAGATTTTGTACACAAATACAAAGGAAACCCACAATTTCTTGGGCATTGTGGGTTTCTAGAGGATAGGCTACAGTCTGATTGTGAGCCCTCTCTATCAAGTAACGCAAAGGAGCAATTTTCACATGCGGTCCTGAGAACAGGCAGGACGGTGAACAACTTAAACAGGAGATTGTACGTGTTGCAGCCTTCAGGACAGTGCAGGCAGGACAAGATGTCAAAAATGTGCTCTGCAGCTGGCAAGAATGGTCCTACCTGGAACTTTTGTCAGAGACCATTGTCATGGTAGGGACAAACAAGCCCCAGCACAAACCCAGACAGATCCTCATGTGACTAGGCATGGTCCTGCTCTTCCCCCACCTTCCTGCAGAAAGTTGGGGTAACGTGGGAAGAGGAACAAAGGGAACAGGACCATGAGTGTTTGGTAAACAACTCTGTATCTGGATAAAGGCACATGTACTGCACACAGGTCCCGACTGACCAGGCCTATGCTTTTGTCTTTTATGGCCACAGCCTAGCAGAACCCCTTCTCACCGGGTAACTATGTGCTAGCTTCAGTTGCCCTATTGGCCCAATCAAATCTCAGGCAAGAGATAGATACAGATTATCTATCTATCTATCTATCTATCTATCTATCTATCTATCTATAGTGGTTTGAGCCTTAGCTGAGAGTTAAAAACTCAAATGGGAAAAGGCTGAGAATCTCTTCCCCACTCCCCCCCCACCTCCTCCCTTCAAACAAGGAGAGGAGGAAAGAAAAGGGGTAAGGAGCAAATCCACTAAGCAACAATCTGGAGTCAGCTTGGAAGTAGAGAGGTAAATAATTTTTTTTTTCTTCAAATTATATATATATAACAATAACAGGGAAAAACAAGGTTCACAAGGGCAAGGAACATGAATGGATGGGAGTGGGACAGAAAAAAAATAATACAAAACCAGTTTTTCTCTGAGGAGGTGCAGAGGCAGCAGGGAAAAGGATCAGGTCCGGCCACGTGGCTGAGGAGCAGGAGGGCAGCTGCAGTAGCTCTCATCCAGCAGAGGC
Source organism: Melanerpes aurifrons (assembly GCA_011125475.1). Taxonomy (NCBI): domain Eukaryota; kingdom Metazoa; phylum Chordata; class Aves; order Piciformes; family Picidae; genus Melanerpes; species Melanerpes aurifrons. Next base: position 2,889,879 of record WWNC01000076.1, on the reverse strand, counting down.
AGGAGCCAAAAAGGAGATCCAACTGCTATGATGTCCTGCTTTTTTATACCCTAGCTGGGCAGGGAGGGGGAAGTGGAACAGACTCAGCTTTCCCAGGGGGGAAACGCCCTTCAGAGAGTGTAAAGTACCCGCAAGCCCTCCACCCTGCTTTCTTCTTTTGTTTTCAGAAAGAGGCGTTAACCCACCACACTATCTGAAATAATAATAATAAATAAATAAAAAAAGTGTATGTAGGCTGATTTCTAGTCACTGCCTTGCTTTAGCCTTGCCTTGCTTGAACCTGCTTGGACCTGTCTGGCTTGAAGTTGCCTCGAGTTTCATTGCCTTGAGAGCTTGGTCCAGAGCCTGGCATATAGCCACAAGCCTACACACTGCAAGCTACAAGAGAAGCCATGAGCTTAGGAGTCAGAGCCAAGCCTGCTTCTTCTTACAACCAGGATTTTGCCATGCCTAGTTTCCCCAGGACAAAGCAAGTGCACATTGCAAGAAGCATTGTAAAAGCCTGTCATCTACTGAAGCCAGACCAGCCATTGAAGACTGTGTAGCATTCTTGCTGGCATCCTGCTGTGCCTGGCACATGAAAGCACCTCAAAATTCAATACCTGTACACAGTAGCAGCATTCCCCACTTGGGTGGAACTAGCTGTGACTAATTGATTCATTGTCTCTTTGGCTTAACAATTCTTATCAAGTCTCCCCCTGCGTGGTCGAGTGCTATTTCACTCCTGCGGGTTCTCCCTTTCTGATATTCTTACCAGTTTTCATAAAATTGTTAAAATGGTTATAGTTACCTAAATACTGTACATTCCCATTGTAAACATATAATCTAACCATACATGGAACCTATTTAATATGTTCTGGCAATTTTTCATGTTAACAAAATGTTACTCATATTTTTATTACTATTTGCCATATCGTTTATAAATTAAGGAACTATATTCCTTAACAAGCACCCAGGGAGACCAGAGTCTGACCTCTCCTAGTTTGGAGTCAGGGATTCAAAAGATCTGAGGTCATCTGTACTCCAACTGAAAAACTGATTGGCAGCATATGAAGGACTTTGAGACGCCTTGGAAGCATCTGCCTCTAAAGCACAGCTCCTCCTGGTACCCCGAATGGTGGTGTTGGGATGGATGTTTAAAGGGAGGATTTTCTGTACACACCAGGCAACTGACATCATGTCCAGTATGTGGGTTTCATTGATAATGCAATCGGCTCAAAGAGGGAGTCCTAGCTACCTAGAAATCTTGGAAGTCATCACAAACTGTCCAGAAGGCAAGGATTTTGGGATATCACCAGAGGAGAAGGTGGCATGATCATAGTATCAGTCAGGGTTGAAAGGGACCACAAGGATCATCTTCTGAAGGAAAAATTATACCAAGTCAGCGTGCAGAGGAAGAAAGCCATCCAACTGGCTTTAGGTATTTATGAACACAACAGGTGTTCATAAATACACAGTTTCACAGTATCACCAAGGTTGGAATAGACCTCAAAGATCATCGAGTCCAACCTGTCACCACAGACCTCATAACCATGGCACCAAGTGCCATGTCCAATCCCCTCTTGAACATCTCCAAGGATGGTGACTCCACCACCTCCCTGGGTGGTGGCAAATGCCTTGTAGAGGCACTGGCAATGCAGAGTTAAATGCAAATGAGGCTGCAGAGCTATGGCAAGATATTGCTGCTTGGGTAAAGAACTTGCTGGTGAAAGTACATCACGGGTAGCTGTGTACTTAAAAGCTAGGCCAGTGAAGAACATGAAAATAGTGGGAGGATCAGAATGCTAAGATGCAACTCAGGTGTCTTGCTCTGTCCTCACAGACACCTCGGCCAAAGAGTGTAGCTTTAAGTGTGTATACCACATCCCTCATCTTGTACCAGACACCATAAAGATCAAATGCTATAATGAACTGCGTATAACTATACTGAAAACAATGGGATATGGGACCTTTAACAACTGGGGCAAACACTCGGCACAAGCTACTCCTTTAGGCTGTATCAGAAGATCTGCCAGTCTAGCTAGCTCAATCCTAATGCCCATTCACTGAACAAAGGAATAAAGTTTCCATAGTGCATGTGAAGAATGTATTAAGGAATATGATATGGCTTAATCTTGCTTCAGGCAAAGGCAAACCCAACCATGGCAATGATTTTTACCCAAGGACATGGATACCCATAGTGGGTGATGTAGAAAGATGAAGTCCCTTGTGTACCAAAAGGTGATTCAATTTTGTGCGAGAACACACTGTGAGTTAAATTGCATAATGATGTTAAATGGCTCCACTGTGCATGACGTAGATCTGTGCTGGGTTACACCCATCCTGGGTGCAGGGCTGAAAGAGCCCTGCCTCTCCCCAGGAGGACAAAAGAAACTTGATTCACTTGAGCAGAGAGGGACTTGGTTTGCCCCCTCCCAGGAGGAGGGGTCCCCCAGGTCAAAGGTGGTCTATTCCACTCCCTCTTCCTGTCCAGCAAGCCTATAAAAAGGAGGACAGTTGCTGCTATTGCCCTCTTCTGCTTCACCTGCTTGAAAAGACAATAGGTGCTGATGGTTTCCTGCACTGACCATGTGGTTAGGTTTCGCTTTCTCTCTGTGTTGCACCTGTGCTTTCCAAAGGACTGAATCCATCCTTCCTAAACTGAGGGGCCCAGAACTGGACACAGGACTTGAGGTGCGGCCTAACCAGTGCAGTGTACAGGGGCAGAATGACCTCCCTGCTCCTGCTGGCCACACTGTTCCTGATGCAGGCCAGGATGCCATTGGCCCTCTTGGCTGCCTGGGCACACTGCAGGCTCATGTTCAGCCTACCATCCACCAGTACCCCCAGGTCCCTCTCTGCCTGGCCACTCTCCAGTCACTCTGATCCCAGCCTGGAGCTCTGCATGGGGGTGTTGTGACCAATGTGCAGAACCCGGCACTTGGATGTGTTAAATCTCATGCCATTGGATTCTGCCCATCTGTCCATCCTGTCGAGGTCTCTCTGCAGAGCCTCTCTACCCTCCAGCAGATCAACTCCTGCCCCCAGCTTGGTGTTGTCCACAAATTTACTGATGATCGACTCAATGCCCTTATCCAGATCATTAACAAAGATGTTAAAGAGGATGGGGCCCAGCACTGATCCCTGGGGCACACCACTAGTGACTGGCTGCCAGCTGGATGCGGCATCATTCACCACCATTCTCTGGGCTCGGCCCTCCAGCCAGTTCCTAACCCATTGCAGTGTGCTCCTGTCCAAGCCATGGGCTGACAGCTTGGCCAGGAGTTTGCTATGGGGGACGGTGTCAAAGGCCTTGCTGAGATCCAGGTAGACTACATCCACAGGCTTCCCCACATCTACCAGGCAGGTTTATCTCGTCTATGTCTGTTTGTTCTCCTACTTCAAAAAAACTGGACAATATTTTATACTATATCAGTAGCAATTATTCATCTGTTCTGAAAAAAATACAAGTATTAGGGGCATTTAGGTGTTTGGGTCACCTTCTAATAAATGAAAGGCAAATGAAGCAACTGCAAAATTTTAAAATTGCTTTAAGTTTGTCAAGAGTACAAAAACAATCTATGAGGAACAAAAATTAGTTCAATTAAAGTTCAGATAAAAACTAGCAACACTATATCATAGTATCATACTATATTATCAGTCAGAGTTGGAAGGGACCACAAGGATCATCTACTTCTAACCCCCCTGCCATGGGCAGGGACACCCCACACTAGAGCAGGCTAGCCAGAACCTCATCCAGCCTGGTTTTAAAAACCTCCAGGGACGGGGCCTCAACCACCTCCCTGGATAGCCCATTCCAGGGTCTCACCACTCTCATGGGGAAGAACGTCCCACTCACATCCAGCCTGAATCTCCCCACCTCCAGCTGCATTCCATTCCCCCTAGTCCTAGCACTACCTGAGATCCTGAGAAGTCCCTCCCCAGCCTTCTTGTAGGCCCCCTTCAGATACTGGAAGGCCACAATGAGGTCACCTTGGAGCCTTCTCTTCTCCACACTGAACAGCCCCAACTCCTTCAGCTTGTCCTCATAGGAGAGGTGCTCCAGCCCTCTGATCATCTTCGTGGCCCTTTCTCTGGACGCATTCCAGCACCTCCATATCCCTCTTGTAATAGGGACTCCAGAACTGGACACAGTACTCCAGGCGGGGTCTCACCAGAGCTGAGTAGAGGGGGAGGATCACCTCCCTTGACCTGCTGGCCACACTTCTCCTGATGCAGCCCAGGATCTGATTGGCTTTGCGGGCTGCAAGTGCACGTTGAGAGCTCATGTTGAGCTTTTTGTCCACCAGCACCCCCAAGTCTCTCTCCTCAGGGCTGCTTTCCAGCCAGTCACTGCCCAGCCTGGATTTGTGCCTGGGATTGCCTCGACCCAGATGCAGGACCCTGCACTTACTCTTATTGAACCTCATGAGGTTGGCTTGTGCCCACCTCTCCAGCCTGTCCAGGTCCCTCTGGATGGCCTCCCTTCCCACCAGCGTGTCTGCTGCACCACACAGCTTGGTGTCATCAGCAAACTTGCTGAGGGTGCACTCAATGCCACTGTCCATGTCCCCCACAAAGATGTTGAACAAGACGAGTCCCAGGACTGATCCCTGAGGGACTCTGCTTGTCCCTGGCCTCCACTGGGACATGGAGCCATTGACAGCCACTCTTTGGGTGCAGCCATCAAGTTAGTTCCCTATCCATCTTGTGGTCCACCCATCAAACCCATGTGTCACCAATTTGGAGACCAGGATGTGGTGCAGGACAGTGTCGAAGGCTTTGCTCAGGTCCAGGTAAAAGACATCAGTTGCTCACCCCTCATCTATTAATTCTGTCACCTGCTCATAGAAGACCACCAGGTTGGTCAGGTAGGATTTGCCTTTTGCGAAACCATGCTGACTGTTCCCAATCACCTCTTCACTATTCTTCTGAGCCAGTAGTATATTATAAAAGCATCAGAATATAAAAACTGAAGTCTTCTCCTCTTTTCTGTACTCTCCCATAACAGTGAAATTTGTAGTTGTAGTTCACTTCTTTTTTGGAATCTATTATTCGACATGATTTTCTTGTCACATATTACATAACCTTTACTTTCATGTCAATGTCCTACTCAAGGAAACCCCTGGAACTAAATAAACTCAGGCTCATTCGGACTAAAGGAGTAGGCATCTATCTGACCGGTGTTCCTGAGCTATTTAGTTTTGGTGGAGTCTGGTCCCCAAAGGTGCAGTTATATCCAGGAGTGGTTCCCTTCAAGTAATGTATTATTTGTATGTTGATAATAAGATTTTAGATCTATCTGTGTCTAACTATATTTTTCCATTGTGGCCACTGTCTTGTTAATTACTTACAACTCTCAGGCAATTTATATGACAAAGCAGCTTTGATAAATATCTCTTCCCTTATTTAAATCAAATCAATGCCTATTCATGTTTAAAATTGCTTTTTCTAGATATACTCTCTGTGGTGGGTTGGAAGGGGTAAGGCTAAGAAGCCTCTTCCCTCCCCCCAGTAAATAAAGGGAAAGAAAAAAAATTGAAGGGAAAGGAAAAAAAACTCACCGGCTGAATTAGCAAAGCAGTGGAGCTATATTTACAAAGCAGTGTAGGATTTTGCAGGGGAATATTTACGAATTTACAATATCTACAATATATACAAAGATATACAACAGAGTAGCACAGAAATGAGAGTAACCCCCCTCGGCCGAGGGGGTTCCCCACCTCTGCTCTCCCCTCTCTTCCCCCCTTTCCCCAGAATAGTTCGGAAAAGAGGGAGAAAGAAGAAAGAAAGAGGTTAAAAGCAGTTTGTGTTAATTGGAAGCAGTTAATACAGGCCTTATCAGTTTTTCAAGGCCAGAGCCTTGGCAGAAAACCCAGCACAGGCAGAAAGCTGCTGCACCAAAGGAGATGCGGAAGCAAGAGTGACCGAGAAGTGCTGGAAATGCCCATTTCAGTCTCAGTTCAGATGGTGCTTCCTCCCACTTGACCAATGAAAATTAGTTTAGAGTATTCCTTCCGTTTACCAACTTCCGTCCACCATACTCCCTTTCTTAAGGGGGCAACGTCAACCGGCCACAACTCTCAGAAATTTTATGAATTCCAAGACATTTGGATGCGTCTCTGTGTTAGGGTAAGCCCAGCCCAGGAGGTGGGTAGGATTAAAAGAACCTATCCCGAGGTGGACAAAGAAACCTGACCCAGGTGGGCAGAGGGACTTGGCCCCCTCCCAGGGGGAGGGGTCCCCAAGTGTGGTAGTTTTAGGCAGTAGCTTTAAAATTTTCCACAAATCTTGAGCATAATGTAGTAAAATGTAAATAAATCACTATTTGGTATATAAAGCAGACTAATGATAGTTCTAAACAATCCCATTGGAGAGCTATCTACCATAAAAATTAGTTTTGTAAACGATCTTTCTCTCTTTTGGCTTTCTAGCTCTGAGACACTAACTTGCTTCTGCTTGACCTTGGCTACATTGTTTTGGCTAAGTTCCAATGTCTCTCTGCTCTTTCACTAGTCCTTTTGTGCCCAAGTGGGTAAGAACAGGGGCAGGGAGGGAGAAGCTATTAGTTCTCCTGGCTTTTGGCTAGGGGTGTACTTGTGCTCTTTGTAAATAGTAAATACCTGTAAATACTGTATATTTTCTCCATATTCATTGTGTGTCATTATAGATTGTAGTTTTGCTTATAAATACAGTTTCATTTTCTTCCAACTGGGCTGATCTGGCAAATTTATCATTGGGGGGAATTTTCAAACAACCTCATTGCAATTAATTGGTGTCTATCCATTGCTCGATTGATTGATTAATTACTGCTCAGATCAAGGAAGCCAAAATGAAGCCATGGAACTCAGTGAAGGCAGTGTTTGTGGGTGTTGGTGATTATTGCCTTGGTCTTGTCAGTCATGTGAAATATGGTAACTTTTTGGTACGTATTCCACCTGAGCTTTTGGAGTTTACAGTCCGCATAACTGCATGTTATTTAAGTGATTTGAGTCCTACAATGGCTTGTCTTATGTGCCTGAATTTGTTATCTTCAATTGTTGTATTAGGGTTGGCTATAGCGTTGTGGAGAGAAAAATATAAAACTATGCAAATATTTAGCTTTTCTGCAAATAGTGGTATGGAGTTAAGAGTTAACAGAGAAGCAGATTCAGACTGTAGTGGGGGAGGGAGGAGGAGACATAAGCAGCATGCAAAAAAGGATGTGGCCACTATGCCTTTGGGAAAGGAAAGAGAAGACCCAGATCCCCTATTTCCCACTGATCCTTTTAATACAACAAGATGGCTATCAATGACAATTTTGTGAATTTCACAAAGACTTCCTCCAAACTGTCTCTTTTCTGGATGTTTCTTTATCCCTTTAGCCTTTTTTTTTTTTTTTTTCCGCCCCTCAGACAGAAACAATGGCTTTAAAATTGCTTGCCCAGCACCTTCGAACTCTGGCTTGAAATGAGATGTCTGGTTTCAGATGACGCATTTCTTCCATGCCTAAACATCTTCAGGGCTCCTTTCCTCTTCACTTTTCAGTCTTTACTCTGTCAAATATTTTTGAAAAAATAAAATATTTTCCCATATATTAATACTTTTGTATCTATCCTATTCCACTGAAAGAAGAGTGCTTCCTAAATGTACTTTATTTACTTTGGCTACAGTTAAGGTAGCAGAATTCTAAGAAAATATTAAAGAACAACTTTTAATTTTACCTATTCATTGGAATACCTCCCATAATTAATCTCAAGAATACCCATGCTGGAAAGCCTACTTTATCCAACTAATGTAAAGTTGCTTGAAAAGTATCTTCTTGGGAACTCAAACCTTCAAATTAAAGCTGCCATTACTGTCTCATGCTATATGGTTTGCAACCGTGAAATTCACCACTGCATGTTTAGAAAGTGATATAAAACATTAAACAAAATTCTTCTCAGCCCCTGAATGTGATATATGATGAAAAGTGTTTATTGCATTTTGAAGTCAAAGATGTAGAGATCCCCATGGGAGTAGTCAGATGATTTGCTTAAATAAACAGTGCTAATTTGCCCTGAAGAAGCCTATGATCCAAGCAGTGTACATACATTGAAAGATTACTAGGAAACTTAGCTGTGCCGTTCTACTTATTGGTGATTTCTTTTTGACAGATAAACTACTATATCCAGTTCCAGTGAGTCTCTGTCATTCCTCTCTGTTTTGGGATTTGTATGTTTGCTTGCTTGTTTCATTTTTGTTGTGTTTGGGTTTTTTTAATTGTTCTTTGGGGGTTTTATTGTTGTTGTTTTCCCCCTTTTGTGCATTTCTGTTTGTTTTGTTTTATTTTGTGTGTGTTTAGTTGGTTTGTTTGTTCATATTAATCATTCCTCTTTTCTAAGTTTCTTTAATACTGGTTTCATTACCAGACTGTGGTAGTTTTATGCTATGCCTTTAAAAATTTTCCACTGATCTTGAGCAGAAAGCTGTAGAACGTAAATAAATCACTATTGGATGTAAAAAGGAAAATAATGGTAGTTGTGAACAATCCCACTGGAAGAGATAACGGACTTAAACTAATTGTAGAAAACAATTTCTCTCTCCTTTTGTTTCTTCACTCTGGGAGAGACTAACTCACTTCTGCTTGACCTTGGCTTCACTGCTTTGTTGTGACTGGCATTAACAACAACCTCTCTGCTCTTTTCTCTTGTCCCTTTTTTGTGTACAGGGGGTTAGGAAGAGGAGCAGGGGCAGGGAGAGAACTTGTTGCAGCTTGCCTGGCTTTGGCCAGGGGGGTTCTTGTGCTGCTTATCAATTGTAAATACCTGTAAATATTGTAAATACTGTATATCTTGTAGCTATTCATTGCATTCCATTGTAGATTGTAGTTTTGCTTGTAAATATAGCTTCATTTACTTCCAACTGAGCTGGTCTGGCAAAATTTAATGTTGAGGAGAATTTTCCACCCACCACACAGGCACTAGTCTTTACAGTTCTTGTACAAAGTTCTTACTGAAACTTTGGAAAAACAAACAAACAAACAAACAAACAAACAAAAAACAACCAAACAACCAAACCCAACAGCAACAACATAAAAGGGTGGGTAGCAAGTACATTTACTATCAAAGTGCCATGAATACAGTGTGTTACCACAACTGTCCTGTGGGTAGTACTCCAAAACCCTCCACAATAGAGATGTGACAAAATATTGACTTTGTTCTTTTTAAGCTAGTTATTCCAGCAGCAACATTAAGAAACCAACGTATTAATTTTTTTTAATAAGGCTGGATATTCTGCTATACCTTTGCCTATACTATGATATTATGATACCTCCAGGCTGCTTTAAGTCTCTGGAATTACCTTTTCTTTCATGATGTTAGAAATCAAGGCTAGTTTTAACTCATAGTTCACATGTTTTATTTACAATGAAGTATCTAGGCTCAAAAATGGCCAGTTTTAGTTGCAGATATATGTTTGTCTTAAAGGTCTATCAGAAGAAAACACAGAGAATTTCGATTTCCTTGGTTTTACTCTATTTCAGAAATTCTGCTAGAAGCTAAACATAGCTGAAATGTTCCTTGCACATTCTTTGCTTCTCAAATTAACAATTGATTTAATATTTGTCTGGAGCTCTGATTTTGCACAACCAAAACTGTGAATTGTAGTTTTTGTATGTCTAGGTATTGTCACAACATTTTGTTGCTAGAGGTCATTTGACTGTTAGAAGAGTAAAATCAAAAACTAAGGACTCAAATCAACACAATATTTAACATATGTCTTATTACCAATATCATTGCTAAGCAGAAGACTTTGTCATGGGTACTTCTTTATCTTATTTTCCTAGGAAAGTTTTTGCAATGTCATTTCATCCCGCATTTGGCTCTAAAGAAGGTAAAATGTTTTCTTTGTTTATTTTTTATCTTGGGTATAGACGAACAGCATACAGTTTGGAGGGACCTATGTAAATTTTATTTGGTTCAGTTCATGTGGATTTCAGGAACTTTTCTTAATATCCTTTTTGTTTGCTGTAAGTTTTATACTCAATTTGAAGATTCTGGGCTTGTTTATTCTGTTTAGGTGTTCAGTGTATTATCATATTCTTTTGTTCTAGTTTCACACACAGAAAATACATTTATAGTCTTTCACACTGTGAGAGGAATGGGTTAATTTGTGTTTGACCAGATGTAGCCAGCTGGCCAATAAACAAGGCTGAAACTATGAAAAAGAGAATGTGTAAGTTCCTGTTTTATAAAAAAAGTAGGAACTAGGAATTGACTCACAACTCCAAAGACTGCAGATGACCTTCAAAGCTCTGTAGAGGTCAAATAGCCCCAGAGGAAGATGAAGGGGAGGAAGGCTATTGTTGGTTGGGGGTTGGGCAACCACAAGTGGGTTGTGCACATCCACAGTAGGGAACAAGTGTTATGCAACACATGCAATGAGGAGGAGCTTTGGTCTCCTCAGCCTAGCCTTCTGGGATATTCTGACCTGACATCACAGGATTCTGACCCTATGTAAATCAGAATCTCTGGTGGTGGACAGAGCTGCTGCACCAATCCCACAAATAGAACATTATCGGCTCGGGGATGTACTCTGGGATGGGTGTTGGTCAATTCTGACATCTTGAAGTCTCTGGAGCCATGTTGATTAGCTGGCTAGGGTGAATGGCACATGCCTTGCTTCCTGTTTTGTGCCTTGCTACAATTTCATATAATCTTTTGCCTTCTAATTAAAGAAAACTGTACCCGGAAGTTACCCATGATATGCATGCTAACTCCTGAACCTCAAAGAACTCACTAAAACACACACGGAGAAACAGAAACAGACAAAACAACCACACATATATATATATGTATATTTATCTGTACTCACTATCTCTGTAAATTATTTGAAGAAAGTCATATGTTTGCAAAACAGTTAAATTAAATCCTAATTTGTCACTGCAGATTTTTCTTAAGCACTACTATATGAATACAAATAGAAGTACTACTACTACTGCTACTTATTATTTTATTATTTAAAAAATATTTACAATGCTAATCATCATTATCTTTGTCAATGCCAAAGTCATGAAAAGACTTAAGCTTTTGTTGCATGTGCATGTGTTTTTATTTATTATTACTAATATGGCCACTGCTACTAACAAATGATGTGCAAGAAAGTATTAAACCATTTCAAAAAACTTCATGTGCCTCAGACATAGGCAAAGATAATCACACAGTATCACAGTATCGCCAAGGTTGGAAGAGATTTCGAGGATCATCAAGTCCAACCGTGCACCACAGACCCATGACTAGACCATGGTACCAAGTGCCACATCCAATCTCCTCTTGAACACCTCCAGGGATGGTGACTCCGCCACCTCCCCGAGCAGCACATTCCAATGACTAATGACTCTCTCGGTGAAGAACTTTCTCCTCACCTCGAGCCTAAACTTCCCCTGGCACAGCTTGAGACTGTGTCCTCTTGTTCTGGTGCTGGTTGCCTGGGAGAAGAGACCAACCCCTTCCTGGCTACAACCACCTTTCAGGTAGTTGTAGAGGGTACCTAAAGGATAATGGGAGGAGGGTACCTAAAGGATAACGGTACCTAAAGGATTTTAGCGGCTTGTAATTTACTGAAAACAAAGTTGAAACTCTTCTATGTCAACAAATTTGTGTTGAGTGAAGCTACTTTGATGCCCACATGAGCAGGGCCAATGGGAACAGGTCTCTGCCCGACGGAAGAAGTGCAAACAAAGGAAGTCTGCTCCTGTGAGCAGCATGCTGCCTCCAGTGCAGTTACAGAACAGGTATGAGGCTCTGCAGGAGGAACAGGTCATTGGTGAGGCTGAGGACTCAAGAAGGTCAGAAGCTGTACCAATGACAGGTTGCCTCAGGCCAGCCATCAAAACTTACCCAGAAAAGAAACCTCGCAGGGTCATTGTCATAGGAGACTCCCTACTGAGGGGAACAGAGGGCCCAATATGCAGACCAGACCAATTTCATAGAGCGGTCAGCTGCCTCCCTGGTGCCCAAGTTAAAGACGTTGTAGACAGAATTCCCAACCTCGTGAGTCCTTCAGACTACTACCCACTGCTGGTCTTTCAGGTGGGCAGTGATGATGTAACAATGAGAGGCTCACAATCTATTAAAAAAGACTTCAGAACTTTAGGGCAAATGCTAAAGGGATCAGGGGCTCAAGTCGTGTTCTCAGCCATCCCTCTAACGTCAGCAATGGATGAGGACACACTGAGGAAGGGCCGACAGATCAATTCATGGCTCGGGCTGGTGCCATCGACAGGGCTTTGGGTTCCACAATCATGGATTGGTTTTCAAGGCACCTGAGCTGAAACAACTCATGGGACACACTTGTCCCAGAGTGGGATAAGAATCCTGGGGCAGGAATTGGCAGGGCTCATTGATAGGGCTTTAAACTAGATTTGAAGGGGAAGGGGTTTATAGTCTCCTGCTGGCTGGTGACAAACAGAGGGGCAGCTCACCAGCAGTAGAGAGAAGGAGAGATGGTAAGGGCTCTCAACTTGCTGCCCTGAGGCAAGCCACGAATGATCCAACAGGACATTCTGTGGAAACCGAGGGGATTTGGCACAAGAGGAGGACAGGGCCAGCCCAGCTGAAGTGCTTCTATGCGAATGCACGCAGCTTCGGCAACAAACAGGATGAGTTAAGGGCCACTGTGCTGCTGGGATGCCACGACATAGTGGCTGTTACTGAAACTTGGTGGGATGAATCCCATGACTGGAATGTAGGCATAGATGGATATAAACTCTTTAGGAAGGATAGGCAGGGAAGGAGAGGAGGAGGTGTTGCCCTCTATGTCAGTAGCCAGTTGGAATCAGTGGAGCTCCAACTGGGGAGGGATGATGAGCTAGTTGAGAGCGTATGGGTTAAAATTAAAGGCAAGACAGGGGAAGGAGATATTACTGTGGGGGTCTCCTACAGGCCACCTGACCAGCAGATCCAAGCAGATGAGGCCCTCCATAGGCAAATAGAAGCGGCTTCCAGGTCACAAGCCCTGGTCCTCATGGGTGATTTCAACCACCCAGACATCTGCTGGAGGGACAGCACAGCAAGGCACCAGCAATCCAGGATGTTCCTGGACTGCATAGAAGACAACTTCCTCCTCCAAATGGTAGAGGAACCAACAAGAAATGGTGCTATGCTGGACCTTGTTCTCACCAACAGGGAAGGGCTGGTAAGCAATGTGAGGCTCAGAGATGGCCTTGGCTGCAGTGACCATGAAGCAGTTGAATTTAACATCCTCAGGGCAATCAGGAGGAAGTATTCCAAGCTCACGACCCTAGACTTTAGGCGTGCAGATTTTGATCGCTTCAGGGATCTGCTAGCCAAAGTGTCGTGGGACAAAGCCCTGGAGGGAAGAGGAACCCAGGACAGCTGGTCAGTATTCAAGGACCACCTCCTCTGTGTCCAGGAGCTCTGTGTACCAACAAAGAGAAAAGCAGGTAAGAATGCTAGGAGTCCTGCCTGGATGGGCAAGGAGCTACTGGACACACTATTACTTAAAAGGAAACTCTACAGGAAGTGGAGAGAAGGACAGCTAGAACAGGGGGAATATAAGGAAGCTGCCCGAGCAGCGAGAGTCCTGGTTAGGAAAGCCAAAGCAGAGTTTGAATTGAATCTAGCCAGGGAGATTAGAGGGAACACTAAGAACTTTTTCAGGTATATTAATGGGAAGAAGAAGACTAGGGAAGGTGTGGGCCCCCTCAGAAAGGAAACTGGTGACATGGTCACAAGGGATGAGGAAAAGGCTGAGGTACTTAATAACTTCTTTACCTCAGTCTTCACTGCAAGGGCCTCTAGCCACACTCCTGATGTTATGGAAGTCAAAGCCAGGGACGGGGAGGAAGAACTGCCCATTGTAAGTGAAGATCAGGTTCATGATCACCTGAAGAACCTGAAAGTGTTCAAGTCCATGGGACCCGACGGGATACACCCACGGGTACTGAGAGAACTGGCAGATGAGGTTGCTAAACCCCTCTGTTATATTTCAAAAGTCATGGCAATCTGGTGAAGTCCCCACGGACTGGAAAAGCGGAAACATTGCCCCCATCTTCAAAAAGGGTAAGAAGGAGGAACCAGGGAACTCCAGGCCAGTCAGTCTCACCTCTGTGCCTGGAAAGATCATGGAGCAGATCCTCCTGGAGTCACTACTTGCTCAAAAGAATAGTGAAGAGGTAATTGGGAACAGGCAGCATGGCTTTGCCAAGGGCAAATCCTGCCTGACCAACCTGGTGGCCTTCTATGAGCAGGTGACAACATTAATAGATGAGGGGCGAGCAACTGATGCCTTTTACCTAGACCTGAGTAAAGCCTTCGACACTGTCCCACACCACATCCTGGTCTCCAAACTGGTGACACATGGGTTTGATGGGTGGACCACTAGATGGATAAGGAACTGGCTTGATGGCCGCACCCAAAGAGTGGCTGTCAATGGCTCCATGTCCCAGTGGAGGCCAGGGACAAGCGGAGTCCCTCAGGGATCAGTCCTGGGACCTGTCTTGTTCAACATCTTTGTGGGGGACATGGACAGTGGCATTGAGTGCACCCTCCGCAAGTTTGCTGATGACACCAAGCTGTGTGGTGCAGCAGACACGCTGGAGGGAAGGGAGGCCATCCAGAGGGACCTTGACAGGCTGGAGAGGTGGGCACAAGCCAACCTCATGAAGTTCAAGAAGAGCAAGTGCAGGGTCCTGCATCTGGGTGGAGGCAATCCCAGGCACAAATCCAGGCTGGGCAGTGACTGGCTGGAAAGTAGCCCTGAGGAGAGAGACTTGGGGGTGCTGGTGGACAAAAAGCTCAACATGAGCTCCCAATGTGCACTTGCAGCCCGCAAGGCCAATCAGATCCTGGGCTGCATCAGGAGAAGTGTGGCTAGCAGGTCGAGGGAGGTGATCCTGCCCCTCTACTCAGCCCTGGTGAGACCCCACCTGGAGTACTGTGTCCAGTTCTGGAGCCCCTATTACAAGAGGGATGTGGAGGGGCTGGAACGTGTCCAGAGAAGGGCCACAAGGATGATCAGAGGGCTGGAGCACCTCTCCTATGAGAGCAGACTGAGGGAGTTGGGGCTGTTCAGTCTGCAGAAGAGAAGGCTCCGAGGTGACCTAATTGTGGCCTTCCAGTATCTGAAGGGGGCCTACAGGAAGGCTGGGGAGGGACTTCTCAGGGTGTCAGGTAGTGATAGGACTAGGGGGAATGGAATGAAGCTGGAGGTGGGGAGATTCAGGCTAGATGTGAAGAGGAGGTTCTTCCCCATGAGAGTGGTGAGACCCTGGAATGAGTTGTCCAGGGAGGTGGTCGAGGCCCCGTCCCTGGGGGTGTTTAAGAGCAGGCTGGATGAGGCTCTGTCCAGCCTGATCTAGTGTGGGGTTTCCCTGCCCATGGCAGGGGGGTTGGAACTAGATGATCCTTGTGGTCCCTTCCAACCCTGAATGAAACTATGAAACTATGAAACTATGTAACTATGTATGCTAACAAAAAAAACCCATCAGTGCAGCATCCTACCAACTCACTGTCCATGGATTTGTGGGCTTAGATTAAGCCTGTCTAAATTCAGATACATAGGGATTTAACTTCTTAG
Organism: Melanerpes aurifrons; assembly: GCA_011125475.1. Classification (NCBI taxonomy): domain Eukaryota; kingdom Metazoa; phylum Chordata; class Aves; order Piciformes; family Picidae; genus Melanerpes; species Melanerpes aurifrons. The sequence continues at coordinate 2,874,342 of WWNC01000076.1, read as the reverse complement.
CTTAGTCTTTTCAGGCTTCCTGTGCAGGAAATGGAGGCTGCTTTAGAGACCCAAGTAGATCTAAGTAGGACTGAAACACCCTTTGAGGGGTGTTTCTGGCTACAAAGGAAGCTTATCACTGAGACCCCTTTTAGATGGGCCCAGATAAGTGTGCAGTGCAGTGGTAGTTAGGAAGAAATCCAGGCTGTTGCAAATCAAGAGTAAGGTCTTTGATGATACCATATCTTTTACAATGGATGCTAGTGTGCAGGTAGCTAGTTACAAACCTGCCGTGAGGCAGTCCTTTGCAAATGGCTAAGGTAAGGTATCTTTCGTAACTGAAAGAAAATGTTTGAACTGTCTAGAGAGTTCACAACTTTGACATAAGGCCAGGTTGTATGACACAGGCTTTTATGACCAAAATGTTACTTTTAGTGCTTCCAAGAAAAAGAAAGCACCAGTTTTCAGGTCCGTGCTTGGACCACATTTGATTGTATTGATATCTGCAGTAGCTTCCCTGCCAACCTACTCAGTTAAACCAATCAAGCATCCTTACAGCACCAACTTACTAGCCACTATTGATTCACTTGCATGTACTACCTCAATAGTAAAAGGCCATGAGGATTTACTCTCTCTGTCCTTTCCTTCTCTAGGTAGTCATTACTCAGATTGAAACTCCTTTAACTTGGTAAAGCTGTTGCTCTTTTTAATACTGGTTTAGCAAATTATTGATCCAAATAATGAGAACAAGAATTATTTGCTTCTGTTTTACAATGTGTTATTGGATCTACATTTTGCCAGAGTGATTTTCTCTATAGATTGTTTAGAGGTACTAGACAAATGGATCATAAAAAATAAATAATTAAAAATACCAGAAAGTTGTCTGAGGTTGATGGTGCACTTTAGCTGAATCCAGACTTTATTGTTGTTTCTCAACTTCTGTTTAAAAACTTATAAACACTTATTTGGAGCTTCCCAGTGGGTTGTTTGGGTTGGTTTTGGTTTTTTTAAAATTTATTTTATTTTTGTTTGTTTGTTTTGGCGGGTTTTGTTGTTGTTTTTATTGTTGGTGGTGGTGGTGTTTTTGATTGTCTGGCAGAGATGCTAAGTCAGTTCAGCCCATCAACTACCCATCACACCTGTACAAAGGCAACACAATGTCAATGACCTCAAAACAAAATGAATTAATATTGCAAAATACATTTTATATGATATCAGAAAATTTGAGTTGGAGGTTGACAGAGCAAGGCTGCCCAATGTCACACCTTGCTGTAATTTGCAAACTATCCCATGTTCCTCTTTGAGCATTTTAATGAAACTAGGCTGCTTAATGTGACAGCAAAATTTATATTTAGTTATCTAACAGTAAATGGTTGTTCATTATGGGAGTAGAATGAACACAGCTATGCACATGGAGTACAGACTGCTGGATAAAGCTCTTGTCAGTATTTCTTCCTAGACAACCTTACCTCTTAGACCTGTTTGCTTAAAATGCAATTGATTAATGTATTTTGTTATTTTTATGTGTATTTTCATTCTACCCATTTTAATGTACCTTCTTTGAACTCATTCATCCATGTTAGAAGACTACTAACTGGTGGAGCTATGGAGTTCAAGAGTAGAAATGTTAAACAAATGTTACCTGATGGAAGTAAGTTGAATCTAACTTTTCCTCCATTTCAGCAGCATCAATCAAATGTTGTCAAATGGCTGTTCAACACAGAATTACTTGTTCTACAGTTAAGATGTTGTTATCATGATTGTCATCATCATATGAAATAGTATTGTCAGTGTAGTTAAAGGAAACGAAGTATGAAAATAATTTTCCATGTGAAATACATACTAGAATAGACAAAGAGTCATCACTAATTAAAAACTTCTTAGTATGAAGGAGTCAAGAAAACTGAGATGTATGTCTTCCAGCATACAGGTTCTTATCACTTGGTACAGAAAGGTCAAAGATCTCCACCTTCATGAATTATTAGGGAAAAAAAAAAAAAAAAAAGAAGATAAAATATTTCTAGATCTGATTAGAGTTTTGTAATCCATACTTTGCAGAATCACCCAATTCATTTCAGAAGTAGTACATTGAGCCCAAGGGAGAAGCAAAATACCAGACATGTTCTTAAATCTCACTGCACACTGTTCAAATACACAACACTGAGAATGTCATCCTGAGATATTTAAATCTTACTCATTGGATTGGGAACTTCATTGTTTTACTCAGGTTACTAATTCTGTATTTTGGAGTCTGAGAGTGCAGAGTCATTCAGTATCATCATGTTTAAATGATGATACTGAATGTCATCTTTTCATTCATTAGGATAACACTATAATCAACCTAGATTACAAATCTGTCTGGAAGGAACAAAAGAGAGAAAACACTTGTGAATCAAGTGATGAATTCAGTAGAATAGCTGCTGCCAAATACTGACAATATGAATATAAAACTGGACAACAAAGGCATGAGTTGAAGATTTCCTTTTTGTACAGGTTCAAATGTAAATTCCTCATTTAAATATTTGTTCTTTTAATTTAAATTTGAACTAACATTTCTGATAAAGCACTATAATCTAAGCAAAGACTTTTAACAACAGTTCCTATCACAAATGGAAAGTTTAAATTATGTTTATTCATTGCTTTCTCTAAGACAGTTTACTGATATATTTCACACATTCTATCTTGGAAACAAGATAGTTTGTAGAAACTGCAAATGTTCATGCAAGGATTTTAAAGTAGTTTAAATACAGGGCTGAATGTACTAGTCTTGTCTGATCAGCAACATAAGTTGATTTTTTATCTTGAGACTTGCAAACTATGCAATTAAAAATTAATAATACATGTCATTCTTGTGATTCCTTAAGGAAGGACTAACTGCGCATTATCTTTCTCCCCGTGTTAAAGTCTTTCTCCTCACTAAGGCAGCATATATTCCAGTTACAGAAGTCCAACAATTTCAATTTATTAGAATAACCTTTATTAGAATAAACCAAACCAGGTTGGAAGAGACCTTCAAGATCATCGTGTCCAACCCATCAACCAATCCAACCCACCCAAACAGCTAACCCATGGCACTAAGCAACCCATCAAGTCTCCTCCTGAACACCTCCAATGACGGCGACTCCACCACCTCCCTGGGCAGCCCATTCCATAGCACAATCACTCTTTCTGTATAGAACTTCTTCCTAACATCCAACCTGAACCTCCCCTGGTGCAGCCTGAGACTGTGTCCTCTTGTTCTGGTACTGGCTGCCTGGGAGAAGAGACCATCATCCACCTGTCTACAACCTCCCTTCAGGTAGTTGTAGAGAGTGATAAGGTCACCTCTGAGTCTCCTCTTCTCCAGGCTGAGCAACCCCAGCTCCCTCAGTCTTTCCTCATAGGGCTTGTGTTCCAAACCCCTCACCAACTTTGTTGACCTTCTCTGGACTCGTTCCAGCAAGTCAACATCCTTCCTAAACTGAGGGGCCCAGAACTGGACACAGGACTCCAGGTGTGGCCTAAGCAGTGCAGCATACAGGGGCAGAATGACCTCCCTGCTCCTGCTGGCCACACTGTTCCTGATGCAGGCCAGGATGCCATTGGTCCTCTTGGCTGCCTGGGCACACTGCAGGCTCATGTTCAGCCTGCCATCGACCAGTACCCCCAGGTCCCTCTCTGCCTGGCTGCTCTCCAGCCACTCTGACCCCAGCCTGGAGCACTGCATGGGGTTGTTGTGGCCAATGTGCAGAACCCGGCACTTGGATTTGTTTAATCTCATGCCGTTGGATTCTGCCCATCTATCCAGCCTGTCGAGGTCCCTCTGCAGAGCCTCTCTAACCTCCAGCAGATCAACTCTTGCCCCCAGCTTGGTGTCATCAGCAAATTTACTGATGATGGACTCAATGCCCTCATCCAGATCATCAATAAAGATGTTAAAGAGCATGAGGCCCAGCACTGATCCATTGGGCACACCACTAGTGACTGGCTGCCAGCTGGATGTGCCACCATTCACCACCACTCTCTGGGCTCGGCCCTCCAGCCAGTTCCTAACCCAGTGCTGGGTGCTCCCGTCCAAGCCATGGGCTGACAGCTTGGCCAGCAGTTTGCTATGAGGTACAGTGTCAAAGGCCTTGCTGAGGTCCAGGTAGACTTCTTTTTTTATATAAATATTTCCAAAGAAGAATAAGAAAGACACTGCCCTGAAAAAAAAAGAGAGGACTTTTTTAAAAACATTTTTGACAGAAAATGCTGTGCTAAACCTAAATAAATACAGTGAAGGCAGGATGCAACTGAAAAAAGCTACATACAGAATCATACATAGAATCATGCATAGAATAAACCAGGTTGTAAGAGACTTCAAGATCATCGCGTCCAACCCATCAACCAATCCAACCCACCTAATCAACAAAACCATGCAATCAAGCACCCCATCAAGTCTCCTCCTGAACATCCCAAGCAATGGCGACTCCACTACCTCCCCGGGAAACCCATTCCAATGGTCAGTCACTCCCTCAGTATAGAACTTCTTCCTAACATGCAACCTAAACCTCACTTAGTGCAGCCTGAAACTATGTCCTCTTGTTCTGGTGCTGCCTGTCTACAACCTCCCTTCAGGTAGTTGTCAAGAGTGATAAGGTCACCCCTGAGTATCCTCTTCTCCAGGCTGAGCAATCCCAGCTCCCTCAGCCTCTCCTCAGAGGGCTTGTGTTCCAAACCCCTCACCAAAATTGCTGCCCTTCTCTGGACTCGTTCCAGCAAGTCAACACTTCCTAAACTAAGGGGCCCAGAACTGGACACAGGACTCGAGGTGTGGCCTAACCAGTGCAGTGTAGAGGGGCACAATGGCCTCCCTGCTCCTGCTGGCCACACTGTTCTTGATGCAGGCAAGGATGCCATTGGCCCTCCTGTAGATCTGCATGGGGTTGTTGTGGCCAATGTGCAGAACCCGGCACTTGGATGTGTTAAATCTCATGCTGTTGGACTCTGCCCATCTGTCCAACCTGTCGAGGTCCCTCTGCAGAGCCTCTCTACCCTCCAACAGATCAACTCATGCCCCAAGCTTGAATTTACAGATGATGGACTCAATGCCCTCATCCATAGTATCACAGTATCATAGTATCATAGTATCAGTCAGGTGTAGTGAAGGATGCTTATCATCAGGATTGTGCCCCAAACATTTGGGTAGGATATATTTCTGTATGTGTTAACCCTCCTTTGTCCCCCCCCCCTTTCTGGAGGCAGCAGGGGGAATCCTGGCGCCACTGAGTCCAGGTAAACAGCCTACCTGGGCGTGGTCTCACCCCTGCAGTACTAGAGGCAGGCTATATGTTTGCTTCCCCAAGTATAGCATATACTCAGGGCCATATTTGGTAGCTGGTAGTTCATTGGTTAATGTTTGGGTTGGCAACAGGTGCTTATTGGGCCAGTATTCACTGGGGCAAATGGTAAATAGGGGTCGTTTGGCAAATGAGCCCCCCCTCCTCGGTGTTGGAGCCTGTGTGTGCGTGCGTGCCAGCCAGTGCTCTGGGAGGCCTCGTGGTCCTTTGCCACTGTTACCCAGCTGTGTGCGGTGCCGTGGACAGCACTCCGTGGGATCAACCGCTGCGTGATCCATCGTAGGAGAAAACCTGGTAGACCGTGAACCAGCGTTGCTGACCTGCCACTGCACCCTCCGAGCGAGGAATTTTGTATCCTGGGAGAGAACAGCAGAGCCACGCGGTGCGCCACGCGGCCGGCGCCATTTCCTGCCTCCTTATTACGGCACATCCGTGCCACGTTGTCTGGATTATAAACATTATTGAAGAAAGACTCCACGACTTCCTCAGCGTCTGAGTAAGCCAAGCCCTCCTTTGTAGAGCTTCGTTTAGGATAGCATTTATATTGCTCCGGGTGGAGGGTTGCCGGTCACTGACCAACCCCTCCCCCGCCACTCTCTGACTCAGTTTAGATTCTAAGTTCTGTGAATCATTTTGGTTTAAATGCCCATACATAACATTCTGTAAAGATAGTTCCACTAACCGAATATTGATACCTGTGAGGGGCGATTGTAAATACCCCGTTACAGAGTTTGTATATATATAAATAAACTTATATTTTCGTTGATGGATCTGCCGCGCATTTCTGAGGGCATATCCACGACATCAGGGTAGGAAGGCACAACAAGGATCATCTAGTTCCAACCTCCCTGCCATGGGCAGGGACACCCCACACTAGAGCAGGCTGGACAGAGCCTCATCCAGACTGCTCTTAAATACCTCCAGGGACGGGGCCTCAACCACCTCCCTAGGCAACCCATTCCAGGGTTTCACCACTCTCATGGTGAAGAACCTCCTCCTCACACCCAGCCTGAATCTTCCCACCTCCAGCTGCATTCCATTCCCCCTAGTCCTATCACTACCTGAGATCCTCAGAAGTCCTTCCCCAGCCTTCTTGTAGGCCCCCTTCAGATACTGGAAGGCCACAATGAGGTCACCTCGGAGCCTTCTCTTCTCCACACTGAACAGCCCCAACTCCTTCAGCTTGTCCTCATAGGAGAGGTGCTCCAGCCCTCTGATCATCCTTGTGGCCTTTCTCTGGACACATTCCAACACATCCATACCCCTCTTGTAATAGGGGCTCCAGAACTGGACACAGTACTCCAGGTGGGGTCTCACCAGGGCTGAGTAGAGGGGCAGGATCACCTCCCTTGACCTGCTGGCCACACTTCTCCTGATGCAGCCTAGAATCTGATTGGCTTTGTGGGCTGCAAGTGCACATTGAGAGCTCATGTTGAGCTTTTTGTCCACCAGCACCCCCAAGTCTCTCTCCTCAGGGCTACTTTCCAGCCAGTCACTGCCCAGCCTGGATTTGTGCCTGGGATTGCCTCCACCCAGATGCAGGACCCTGCACTTGCTCTTATTGAACCTCATGGGGTTGGCTTGTGTCCACCTCTCCAGCCTGTCAAGGACCCTCTGGATAGCCTCCCTTCCCTCCAGCATGTCTGCTGCACCACACAGCTTGGTGTCATCAGCAAACTTGCGGAGGGTGCACTCAATGCCACTGTCCATGTCCCCCACAAAGATGTTGAACAAGACAGGTCCCAGGACTGATCCCTGAGGGACTCCGCTTGTCCCTGGCCTCCACTGGGACATGGAGCCATTGACAGCCACTCTTTGGGTGCGGCCATCAAGCCAGTTCCTTATCCATCTAGTGGTCCACCCATCAAACCCATGTGTCACCAGTTTGGAGACCAGGATGTGGTGTGGGACAGTGTCGAAGGCTTTACTCAGGTCTAGGTAAAAGGCATCAGTTGCTCGCCCCTCATCTATTAATGTTGTCACCTGCTCATAGAAGGCCACCAGGTTGGTCAGGCAGGATTTGCCCTTGGCAAAGCCATGCTGCCTGTTCCCAATTACCTCTTCACTATTCTTTTGAGCAAGTAGTGACTCCAGGAGGATCTGCTCCATGATCTTTCCAGGCACAGAGGTGAGACTGACTGGCCTGGAGTTCCCTGGTTCCTCCTTCTTACCCTTTTTGAAGATGGGGGCAATGTTTCCGCTTTTCCAGTCCGTGGGGACTTCACCAGATTGCCATGACTTTTGAAATATAACAGAGAGGGGTTTAGCAACCTCATCTGCCAGTTCTCTCAGTACCCGTGGGTGTATCCCGTCGGGTCCCATGGACTTGAACACTTTCAGGTTCTTCAGGTGATCATGAACCTGATCTTCACTTACAATGGGCAGTTCTTCCTCCCCGTCCCTGGCATTGTCTTCCATAACATCAGGAGTGTGGCTAGAGGCCCTTGCAGTGAAGACTGAGGGAAAGAAGTTATTAAGTACCTCAGCCTTTTCCTCATCCCTTGTGACCATGTCACCAGTTTCCTGAGGGGGCCCACACCTTCCCTAGTCTTCTTCTTCCCATTAATATACCTGTAGAAGTTCTTAGTGTTCCCTTTAACCTCCCTGGCTAGATTCAATTCAAACTCTGCTTTAGCTTTCCTAACTAGGACTCTTGCTGCTTGGGCAGCTTCCTTATATACCCCCTGTTCTACCTGTCCTTCTCTCCACTTTCTGTAGAGTTTCTTTTTAAGTAATAGTGTGTCCAGTATCTCCTTGCTCATCCAGGCAGGACTCCTAGCATTCTTACCTGCTTTTCTCTTTGTTGGTACACAGAGCTCCTGGACACAGAGGAGGTGGTCCTTGAATACTGACCAGCTGTCCTGGGTCCCTCTTCCCTCCAGGGCTTTGTCCCATGACACTTTGGCTAGCAGATCCCTGAAGCAATCAAAATCTGCACACCTAAAGTCTAGGGTTGTGAGTATGGAGTACTTCCTCCTGATTGCCCTGAGGATATTAAATTCAACTGCTTCATGGTCACTGCAGCCAAGGCTGTCTCTAAGCCTCATGTTGCTTACCAGCCCTTCCCTGTTGGTGAGAACAAGGTCCAGCATAGCACCTTTTCTTCTTGGTTCCTCTACCATTTGGAGGAGGAAGTTGTCTTCTATGCAGTCCAAGAACATCCTGGATTGCTGGTGCTTTGCTTTGTTGTCCCTCCAGCAGATGTCAGGGTGGTTGAAAGAAGTTATTGAGTACCTCATCCTTTTCCTCATCACTTGTGACCATTTCACCAGCTTTGCTCAGGTTCAGGTAAGCGACATCAGTTGCTCGCCCCTCATCTATTAATTTTGTCACCTGTTCATATAAGGCCACCAGGCTGGTCAGGCAGATACACTCTATTTTTTTTTCCTTCGTTCTCTTAAAATTTGTTACCCATCCAGGTTGGCCATCTGCCCTGGTAGCTCATCTTCTGGCATAATGGCACAGCCTGTTCCTGCGCCTTCTAGAGTTCTTCCTTGAAGCAGGTCCAGCCCTGTTGGACCCTTTTATTTTTAAGGGTTTTGTCCCAAGGAACCCTCTGAGTTAGTTCCTTGAGTAACCTGAAGTCTGCCCTCCAGAAGTCCAGAGTGGAGGTCTTCTTGCTACCCCTTTTAGCTTGACTGAATACTGAAAATTCAATTTTCTCATGGTCACTGGCCCATAAACACCCTCCAACCACTACATCACCCAGCAGCCCTTCCCTATTGGTGAAGAGGAGGTCAAGCATAGCCTTACCCCTGGTAGAGTCTTGCAGCACCTGGGATAAGAGGCTGTCCTCCATGCACTCTAAGAACCTCCTAGAACCCCCATGGCTAGAAAACAAGAAGCAATCTAAATACTCAGTCAAAAAGGCTGCAGTTTATTACTGACTAAACAGGAATGAAAGTAAGTACTTGGCAGATTTGATATTGGGGGAAAAAAAAAAAAAGAATAAAAAAAGTACTGTATGATCCAACAAGGAGCATCTGTAATTCGTCTCTGGGTAATGTGTTTCAGTAGTAAAATGCCTTACAGCGTATGAACATACCTATGGCAAATATATTTGGATTATTGCTCATTGGTGCAATATTTCCCAGCATTGAATTTGATTGCATCTTGTTATATGATAATTCAGCCTACCTTTACTACATACTAATATCACAATGCTCTACATTGTCTGAATTCTCTATCAGTTATTATAGATCAAATGAACACTCTTATCTGTCTGAAGTAGTCTGAGCTTTACCTTCTGTAAGAGAAAGGAAGAAATTTTATAGGAAAATACTTTGGTGATGAATCACTTTCAGCCTGACAGATTTTGTCATTGATAATAGAACTATATGTTGTGTACTGTTGGAGTCATCTCATACATCTCAGTCATATAAAAACATGGCATTTCATTTGTTCCTTCTTAGATACTCTGAGACACTAGCAAGAGATGACAGAAAATGTTTGCTTTCTGAAAGATTTGCTGCATTGGCTGGGCTACTTGACTTTATTCACTTTTGCTGTGTTCTAGAGAAATAGCTTAGAACACAGGTTCCTGGGGTAAGTATATAGTGACTATCATCTCATAGTGAACATCCAAAGAAAGAAAGAAAGAAAGAAAGAAAGAAAGAAAGAAAGAAAGAAAGAAAAAGGAGGGGGGCAAAAATCCCCTCCAAAGTATTAAATATGGATCCTAATGCAAACATTTTTTTCTTCTTCATCGAATTTTGAAGTAAGTAGAGGCTTTTTCTACTGGGAAAGAAAAGTTTTGCTATTGTGTTCTAAAAGAACAGTAGTAAAAACATACACCACGACTGAGCTTGAAAATATATTTGAAGTACTTCTTTACTTTATCATAATGAATTGGCAAAATATTGAAGGACACAATCTGACATACTTGCAACACTTAGAGTTTTGTTTAGATATCTGTAAAATTCAGATTGAAAAAAAAATGAAGACAGAACATTAACAATGTTTTTGATAAAGCCTTTAATGTAATTGACAAAGACAAGATGAAATAAAATGTGACACTCCCTAAGTAAGAAAATTAATATCTTGGGTCAAGTAACTGTTCAAATATTTTGACATTTGGCACCAATTTGGAAATAATTTTGGATTTTTCTAGAGGGTAGACTTTAAGATATTAAAATATTGTATGGGAGAATTATAACATATTAAGACCTTTTAGGATGCTTCTGTTACAATTATGAAATATCCACGTGTTCAATAAACTGAGTATTTCTTCCAAGTTATAGAAAAATGGCATAACATTAAACACTTTGATTTTTCAGTCTAGTTCAGAGATGAGCATCAGGACAAAGGAGACAAATAAACTTTTGCAAAAAGAATAGCAGTTTCACAACTGTAATATGAAAGGCAGATTAAAAAATATTTCAAAATTAACATATTTAATGCATGCTCTTTTCCCTGACATCTGAAGTGGTCATGGTCCAATTTTAAACCAGGTTAATTGAATAACTCCATTAGTACATTAAGAACATTTTGTACAAGGCTGCAAGTGACAATGGTCCAACCTGGTACTTGTGACAAAGAGCTCCAGGTGAAACACATGGATGACCTCTTGGTTTCTGGAGTCGAGGTTACAGAGGTTCAGAGGCAAATCATACTCCAACAGAAAAAGAGATTCTAGCTGCCTATGAAGGAGTGAAAGCAGCTTCTGAAGTAATTGGAACTGAATCACAACTTCTCTTAGCTCCCAGATTACCAGTTTTGAATTGGATGTTCAAAGGCAAAGATTTCACACCACATCATGCCACAGATGCCACATGGTCCAAGTGGATGGCCCTGATAACACAGAGAGCTCAAATGGGAAATCTTGAAAGACCTGGTCTAGTGGAGGTGATCACAAGTTGGCGTGAAGGTACCAGCTGTGCTAAACCTCCAGAGGAGAGAGTAACGCGTGCTAAGGAAGCGCCTTCTTACAATGACTAAAGAAATATGCTTTGTTTACAGATGGTTCCTGTCATCTTGTTGGAAACAAGTGAAGGTGGAAGTCTGCAGTGTGGAGTCCAACATGCCGAGTTGCAGAAGCAAAGGATGGAAAAGGAGAATCCAGTTTGCAGAGGTAAAAGCTGTCCAGCTAGCTCTTGATGTAGCTGAATGTGAGAGATGGCCAAAGCTTCACCTTTACTCTGATTCATGGGTGGTAGTCAATGCTCTGTGGGGTTGGCTAAAGGACTGGAACAAGAATGGTTGGCGGAGGAAAGGAAAACCCATTTGGGCAGTTGACCTGTGGCAGGACATAGCTGATCCAATTGAGAGAATTCCAGTGAAGGTGAGACACATTGCTTCTCACATTCCTAAGAGGAAAGCTTCTGAGGAACAGCAACAAAACAATCAGGCAGATCTAGCTGCAAGAGTTTCTCAAGTAGACATGGACTCTGATCTTGATCTCGACTGGAAACACCGAGGTGAGATATTCTTAGCTCGGTGGGCTCACGATTCATCAGGACATCAAGGCAGAGATGCAACCTACCAGTGGGCTCATGACAGATCCATAGACATTTCCATGGATGCTATCACACAAGTCATTCATGACTATGACATTTGTGCCACTATTAAGTAGGCAAAGCGAATTAAGCCCTTGTGGTATGGTGACAGATGGTCCAAGTACAAGTATGGTGAAGCTTGGCAGATTGACTATATCACTCTAATATGTTCTCATTCTGGTAAGCAATATGTGCTTACTATGGTAGAGGCAAACACTGGATGGTTGGAAACTTATCCAGTCCCACATGCAACTGCATGCAACCTCATTCTTAGTCTGGAGAGACAAATCCTGTGGAGATATGGAACTCCAGAAAGAATTGAATCAGACAACAGAACTCATTTCAAAAACAACCTAGTAAAGAACAGGGCCAAAGAGCAGGGCATTGAGTGGATATTCCACATCCCCTACTATTCACCAGCTGCACGGAAGATTGAATGCTACAACGGTTTGCTGAAGACAACTCTTAAAGCCATAGGGGGTGGATCTTTGAAAAACTGAGAAAAACGTTTAGCAAGAGCAACCTGGCTGGTAAATAGTAGAGGTTCAGTAAATCGAGCTGGACCTTCACACTCACATATGCTACAGAAAGTGGAAGGTGATAGATTTTAGGTGATAGATTTTTAGAGCTGGCAGATGAACTGGCCAAGCCACTCTCCATCATTTTCCTCCGGACATGGCTCACCAGTGAAGTTCCAGATGACTGGAAACTGGCCAATGTGGTCCCCATCCACAAGAAGGGTCAGATGGAGGAACCTGGAAACTACAGGCCAATCAGCCTGACCTCAATGCCAGGGAAAACGATGGAGCAGATTATCTTGGCAGAAATAACTGCACACCTGAAGGATGGCCAAGGGCTTAGGTCCAGCCAACATGGATTTAGGAAGGGCAGGTCCTCCCTCTCCAACCTGATCTCCTTCTATGATCAGGTGACCCATCTGGTGGTTGTGGGGAGGCCTGTAGATGTAGTCTACCTGGACTTCAGTAAGGCCTTTGACACTGTCCCCCACAGCAAACTCCTGGCCAAGCTATCAGCCCCTGGCTTGCATGGGAGCACACTGTGTTGAGTTAGGAATTGGCTGGAGGGCCGGGCCCAGGGAGTGATGGTGAATGGTGCCACATCCAGCTGGTGGCCAGTCACCAGTGGCATCCCCCAGGGATCAGTACTGGGCCCCATCCTCTTTAATGTCTTCATTGATGATCTGGATGAGGGGATTGGGTCAGTCATCAGTAAAATTGCAGATGACACCAACTTGGGAGCAGATGTTGGTCAGTTAGAGGGCAGAATGGCTCTGCAGAGGGACCTGCATTTTGGTTCACTAGCCGATCGGGACCGCTCGTTCGGAACCGCTCTGCTTGAGCTGTGAGTTTCTCTCGGGGTTTTTTTTTTGCCTTCCTTTCGGGGTTTTCCGGGTTGGGAGGACTCCTGGTAGGGGGAGGAGCCAGCAGGATCGTGCTCACACGAGCCTGCACGGGTATGGGAGCCTGACGTCAGCCACGGTACTTTTAAATACCGCCCGGGCTGTGCGCACGGCACCATTTTGGTTCAGTAGCTAGCCTATCGGCTGGGTGACAAAAAAAAATAAACCAAAAAAAAAAACAAACCCAAAAAAACCCCAAACACAAAAACCAAACCTCAAACGTTGCACCATGGTCATCACATGGATGAAGGGTAGAAAAGCAGCATCTGCTCAGACAGAGCTGTTTTATCAGCATGCTGGAGTCCAGGCTGCCAGCTGCAGAGAGTACTTCAGCCTGGCACTTGGAATAGAAAGGGAGGGAGAGGACACCTGTGTCAGGTGTGAGCAGATGAATTTTCTCCTCAGCCTGGTGGCAGAGCTGAAGAATGAAGTGGCCGAGCTGAAGGAGGAAGTAGCTAGGCTAAGGACAATAAGGGAAAGTGAAAGGGAGTTAGATTTGTGGGAGAAGGCTCTGCAGATCTTCCCTGCTGAGGGAAGGGTCCCGGGAAACGGAGAGGGATGGATACAGATCCCTGCCAGGGGTGGCAAGAGAAACGCACCCCGACCCTCTCCTCCTCCTCCGCTGCCCTTGCATAATAAGTATGAGGCCCTGCAAGCTGAGGGCAGTAAGGATGAGAGGGCTGAGGCTGAGGAGCAGGCATCCAGAGGGGAACCTAAGGCCAAGCGGTTCCCACCAGCTATAACGACCAGCTCCACTAAGAAAAGGAGAAGGGTTATAGTTGTTGGGAACTCTCTCCTGGGGGATACTGAGGGACCCATATGTCATCCCGACCCATCCCACAGGGAGGTCTGCTCCCTACCCAGGGCGTGGGTGAGGGACATCACAAGGAGACTCCCTAAATTAATCCAGCCCACTGACTATTACCCTCTGCTGGTAATACAGGCTGGGAGTGATGAGATTGACAAGAAGGGCACCAGCGTAATTAAGAAGGAGTTCAGGGTGCTTAGACAATTGATTGATGGGGCAGGAGCTCAAGAGGTGTTCTGCTCAGTTCCCTCAGTGGCAGGGGAGTACGCTGAGAGGAATGGGAGAACCCATACCATCAACAATTGGCTCAGGGGATGGTGCCAGCAGCGGAACTTTGGTGTCTTTGATCATGGGACAACTTTTACTGCACCCAACCTGCTGGGTCCTGATGGGGTGCATCTATCTAGAAGGGGTAAAAGAGTCCTAGCACTAGAGTTGGCAGGGCTCATTAGGAGAGCTTTAAACTAAGTCCTCTGCAGAGGAAAGAGTAGGGCATAAGGTAGGGTCAGTTGAGAAGTCAGGAACCCAGTTGCAATGCATGTACACCAATGCACACAGCCTGGGCAATAAGCAAGAAGAGTTGGAGGTCCTGATTCATCAGAGTGACTATGATGAAGTCGCCATCTCAGAAACTTGGTGGGACAACACTCATGATTGGAGTGCCACACTGGGGGGTTACAGGCTCTTTAGGAGAGACAGGCAAGGGAGAAGAGGAGGAGGGGTGGCTCCTGAACCTACTTCAAACAGGAGCTCTTGAAGGCACAGGAACTGGTGGTTCCCACGTGCCGAAAGGCAAGCCGGTGGGAAAGGCGACTGCCCTGGATGAGCAAGCAGTTCCTGGAGGATTTAAGGGGGAAAAAGAGGCCGTATCACCTTTGGAAGGAGGGGAAGGCTTCTCGAGGTATGTTCAAGGAAGCTGTTAGATTATGTAGGAATAAAATTAGGGAGGCAAAGGCCCAGCTGGAACTGAAGCTGGCCACCTCTGTGAAAGACAATAAAAAGCATTTTTATAAATATATTAACAATAAGAAGAAGGGCAGGAAGAACCTGCACTCCTTATTGGACCTGGAGGGGAACATGGTGACGGAAGGTACGGAAAAGGCAGAGGTCCTGAACACTTTCTTTGCCTCAATGTTTAACAGCAAGGCAGGAGTTCAGGATGAGTGGCCTCCTGAGCTGGGTCATGGGGTTGGGGAGCAGTGTGATTCCTCGGTAATCCATGAGGAATTAGTTTGGGACCTGCTGAACCACTTGGACACTCACAAGTCCATGGGACCAGATGGGATCCATCCTAGAGTGCTGAGAGAGCTGGCAGATATGCTAGCTAGGCCACTCTCCATCATTTTCCTCCAGTCCTGGCTCACCGGTGAGGTCCCAGATGACTGGAAACTGGCCGATGTGGTCCCCATCCATAAGAAAGGTCGGATGGAGGAACCTGGAAACTCCAGGCCACTCAGCCTGACCTCAGTGCCAGGGAAAGTGATGGAGCAGATTATCCTGGCGGCAATAACTGCACACCTGAAGGATGGCCAAGGGCTCAGGTCCAGCCAACATGGATTTAGGAAAGGCAGTTCCTGCCTCTCCAATCTGATCTCCTTCTATGATCAGGTGACCCGTCTGGTGCATGTGGGGAGGCCTGTGGATGTGGTCTACCTGCACTTCAGTAAGGCCTTTGACACCGTCCCCCATAGCAAACTGCTGGCTAAGCTGTCAGCTTGTGGCTTGGACCATTACACTCTGTGCTGGGTTAGGAACTGGCTGGAGGGCCGGGCTCAGAGAGTGGTGGTGAATGGTGCCACATCCAGCTGGTGGCCAGTCACCAGTGGCGTCCCCCAGGGATCAGTGCTGGGCCCTGTCCTCTTTAACATCTTCATTGATGATCTGGATGAGGGGGTCGAGTCAGTCATCAGCAAGTTTGCAGATGACACAAAGTTAGGGGCAGATGTTAGTTAGTTAGAGGGTAGAAAGGATCTGCAGAAGGACCTGGACTGACTGGACAGATGGGCAGAGTCCAATGGGATGGCATTCAACAAGTCCAAGTGCCGAGTGCTGCACTTTGGCTATGGCAATCCCATGCAGAGCTACAGGCTGGGGTCGAAGTGGCTGGAGGGCTCCCAAACAGAGAGGGACCTGGGGGTACTGATCGACAGCCACCTGAATATGAGCCAACAGTGTGCCCAGGTGGCCAAGTAGGCCAATGGCATCCTGGCCTGCATTAGGAATAGTGTGGCCAGTAGGAGCAGGGAAGTCATTCTGCCTCTGTACTCACCACCAGTTATGCCACACCTCAAGTATAGTGTCCAATTGTGGGCCCCCCAGTTTAGGAAAGATGTTGAGTTGCTGGAACATGTCCAGAGAAGGACTAAAATGCTGGTGGGGGGTTTGGAGCACAAGCTCTATGAGGAGAGGCTGAGGGAGCTGGGATTGCTTAGCCTGGAGAAGAGAAGGTCCAGAGAAGACTTTATTGCTCTCTACAACTAGGTGAAGGGAGAATAGAATAGAATAGAATAGAATAGAATAGAATAGAATAGAATAGAATAGAATAGAATAGAATAGAATAGAATAGAATAGAATAGAA
The DNA here is from genome assembly GCA_011125475.1 of Melanerpes aurifrons. Classification (NCBI taxonomy): domain Eukaryota; kingdom Metazoa; phylum Chordata; class Aves; order Piciformes; family Picidae; genus Melanerpes; species Melanerpes aurifrons. The sequence continues at coordinate 2,857,745 of WWNC01000076.1, read as the reverse complement.
TAGAATAGAATAGAATAGAATAGCACAAACAAGGTTGGAAGAGACCTTCAAGTTCATTGTGTCCAACCTATCATCCAACATGACCCAACCAACTAAACCATGCAACCAAGCACCCTGTCAAGTCTCCTCCTGAACACCTCCAGTGATGGTGACTCCACCACCTCCCTGGGCAGCCCATTCTAATGGGCAATCACTCTCTCTGTGTAAAACTTCCTCCTGACCTCCAGCCTGAACTTCCCCTGGCACAGCCTGAGACTGTGTCCTCTTGTTCTGGTGCTGGCTGCATGGGAGAAGAGACCATCCTCTGCCTGTTTACAACCCCCCTACAGGTAGTTGTCAAGAGTGATAAGGTCACCCCTGAGTCTCCTCTTCTCCAGGCTAAGCAGCCCCAGCTCCCTCAGTCTCTCCTCATAGGGCTTGTGTTCCAAACCCATCACCAACTTTGTTGCCCTTCTCTGGACATGCTCCAGCAAGTCAACATCCTTCCTAAACTAAGAGGCCCAGAACTAGACACAGTACTCGAGGTGTGGCCTAAGCAGTGCAGTGTACAGGGGCAGAATGACCTCCCTGCTCCTGCTGGCCACACCGTTCCTGATGCAGGCCAGGATGCCATTGGTCCTCTTGGACGCCTGGGCACACTGCAGGCTCATGTTCATCCTGCCATCAACCAGCACCCCCAGGTTCCTCTCTGCCTGGCCGCTCTCCAGCCACTCTGACCCCAGCCTGGAGCACTGCATGGGGTTGTTGTAGCCAATGTGCAGAACCGGGCACTTGGATGTGTTAAATCTCATGCCGTTGGATTCTGCCCATCTGTCCAGCCTGTTGAGGTCTCTCTGCAGAGCCTCTCTACCCCCCAGAAGATCAACTCTTGCCCCCAGCTTGGTGTCGTCAGCAAATTTACTGATGGTGGACTCAATGCCCTCATCCAGATCATCAATAAAGATGTTAAAGAGCACAGGGCCTAGCACTGATCCTTGGGGCACACCACTACTGACTGGCCTCCAGCTGGATGTGGCACTGTTCACCACCACTCTCTGGGTTCGGCCATCCAGCCAGTTCCTAACCCATTGCAGTGTGCTCCCATCCAAGTCAGGGGCTGACAGCTTGGCCAGGAGTTTGCTATGGGGGACAGTGTCAAAGGCCTTGCTGAAGTCCAGGTAGCCTACATCCACAGGCCTTCCCACACCCACCAGGTGGGTCACCTGATCATAGAAGGAGATCAGGTTGGTCAGGTAGGACCTGCCCTTCCTGAAACCATGCTGGCTAGGCCTAATCCCTTGGCCATCCTGTAAGTGCTGTGTTATTGCACTCAGGATGACCTGTTCCATGATCTTGCCTGGCACTGATGTCAGGCTGACAGGCCTATGATTCCCTGGCTCATCCAACCGGAGGTTGTAGCCAGGTGGGGGTTGGTCTCTTCTCCCAGGCAACCAGCAGATGAACAGGAGAACACAGTCTCAAGCTATGCTAGGGGAGGTTTAGGATGGATGTTAGGAAGAAGCTCTTCATAGAAAGATTGATTTGCCATTGCAATGGGCTGCTCTGGGAGGTGGTGTAGTCACCATCACTGGAGGTGTTTAAGAAAAGACTGGATAGGGTGCTTGGTGCTATGGTTTAGTTGATTAGATGGTGTTGCGTGATGGGTTGGACTTGGTGATGTCAAAGATTTTTGCAACCAGGTTAATTGTATTCTACTCTATTTCATTGTGGGATTATATAAAAGACAGATTGGCGTGGGTTTCATTAATATTCAAGAAACTCAACTCCACAGAGAGCATGACTAACTTCCTTATACTTGACAAGAATCCCCTCAGTGGGTTCTTCACCCTTGCTAAAGGAATGAAGTTTTCCTAAAGAATCCTTGTCTATAAGCAGTGAATTCCCTAAATCTACAGGCTCTTCAACACAGAAATTCTTTATACTGTCATTCTTAAGTACCTTAGGGTAGCTGTGAAAGACAGGGAGCCAACAGGGAGTACCATATGCTGCCTCCACTAGCCCTGAAGCATGCTAGTGGCATGGGGATGATGGGATTATAAAGTAAACACAATAAACCACAGTACTAGGGCACTCACTGGCCACAGTATATTTGCTTGTTTGTCTTCTCTCTGTAAGAGCTGGGGATGAAATTTGTATTACAAATACATAAGTCTGTATAGCATTCAACAGTTATGAAATCATTAAAGCAGTCCACAAATGATTATTGAATTGTTTTTTTACCAATTAACTTTCACTTTTCATATAATTTAATTTTCTTATTTTCTCTGGGGTTTTTTTGTGATTATTCTCTTAAAATCTGCATTTTATCACCAAATGTTGAAGCTCTTTCTCTCTGGTAGCCTTTCTCTCCCTTTAACTTGTGCATATACACAGAAAAAGCTTGTTAATAGCTGGGTACATTGTGTCACTAAGGATGAAGAAGCAGCAGCTTAATTTACTTTTAAAAAGTCAAAAACTTTCTATCCCTTTTTTCTGTCAGTTAAGCTGGCAGTAATTAAAAGGCAGGAGTAGGGAATGAAAACATACTTTTGCCTGAAGAAGAAAAGAAAAAATATTAAATAAGCACAACAGAATAAAGAAGAAAATTAATTAAGAAATTAAAGGATATGTTCTTTCTAGATTCAAGATGAGAAAATTATTCTAAGGAACCTGGATTTAAAGCTTTTTTAAGCCATTATTAATAAACAACGACCTTAGAAATACATGTGCTTCTCAGGGTATGAAACATTTTCTCTCTTGGTCACTGGCTGGATCTAACATTCCTCCTACTATAACACCCAAATTTTGTTCTTGTGAGATTAAGTGTAGTCTCTGAAAGCTCAGCAAGAAGTCTCAGATTCATGTCACTCTATTATTTATAAACACCATAGAGATGAATGCAAACATCATGCAATTCTTCGTGGTCTCTTCTCCCAGGCAACCACCAACAGAACAAGAGGACACAGTCTCAAGCTGCACCACAGGAAAGAGTGATTTGCCATTGGAATGGGCTGCCCAGAGAGGTGGTGGAGTCACCATCACTTGGGTGTTTAAGAGTAGACTGGATGAGGCACTTGGTGCCATGGTTTAGTTCATAAGATGGTGTTGGGTGATAGCTTGGACTTGAGGATCTTGAAGGACCATTCCAACCTGATTAATTCTATTCTATTCTATTCTATTCTATTCTATTCTATTCTATTCTATTCTATTCTATTCTATTCTACTCTTTCCATTCCACTCCATTCCATTCCATTCCATAAGAAAATAGTATCACTATCTTATTGATAAACAATTGTGGTAAATGGTGGTCACACCAACTCTCTCAAGAAATATCAATATTTCTCAGCAAAGACAATCATCCATTATATGTCCCTACAAAATTCTGGGTCATTGAATTAAATATAAGACTGTCCATTTTATTACCAAAAAGAAGATAAGGATGTAGCAATTACACAGGAAGATTTCACTGTTAAAGAATGACTATGCAGTACCAAGGCTATTGAAGTAAGATGGGAAAACTTTTCACACCACTTCAGATTCTACTTGGAAAAAATCTGTCTCCATGTCTATCAGTCTGTCATCTGTGTAGTCTGTACTGTGGTAGTTTTAGGCTACTGAGATAGCTGAAGATTTTCCACAGATCATGAACTGAGAGTAGTAGAATGTAAATAAATCACTATTGGATGTAGAAAGGAAAATAATTGTAAATTCTAAATAATCCCATTAGATAGATATCTATCATAAAAGATCTGCAAACTAACTTGCCCTTTCTTTTCGGCTTCCTTGCTCTGGAAGATACTAACTTGTATCACAGTATCACAGTATAACTAAAGTTGGAAGAGACCTCGAGGATCATCAAGTCCAACCTATCACCACAGACCTCATGACTAGACCATGGCACTGTTCATCCAGGCTGGTCACCTTCCCTGCCGGCTCATCTTTCAGCACATGGGAACTGTCAGTTCCTGTGCCTTCAAGAGCTCCTGGACCCCTTGGTTCATGAGGGTTGTTACCCAGGGAACTTTACAAATAAGTTTCTTAAACAGGCTGAAGTTTGCCCTTCGGAAGTCCAAGGTGAAGGTTCTGTTGGTGCTCCTCCCTATCTCCCTGCGTATTGAAAACTTCACTATCTCGTGGTCACTGCACCCTAGGCAGCCTCCCACGATCACATCTCCCACCAGCTCTTCCCTATTGGAGAACAGCAGGTCAAGCAGAGCCTGTCCCCTGGTAGGCTCACTTAACAGCTGCATCAGGAAGCAGTCTTCCATTCACTCCAGGAATCTTCTGGACTGCCTCCTCTCTGCTGAATTAAGTTCCCAGCAGTTTCTGCTGGCTTTGCTGACCTTGAATGTGTTCTTCTTGTGCTTAAGTAACTAACAGCAACTCTGCTCTTTCTCTTGTCCTGTGTACAGGGGGTAGGGAAGGAGCAGGGAGAGTGAGGCCATTAGTAGGCCCTTGGCTTTGTCCTGGGGGGTTCTTGTGCTCTTTATAAATTGTAAATACCTGTAAAGTGTCTCCACCTTTTTAGAGGCCTTATAAAAGGCAACTGGATAAAGATACTACCAGTATGCTTTTTCGGTTTTTTTTTTTTTTAAACCTCTATCATCAACTTTTGGACAACATGTCCTCCCTTCAAACATTTTTGCTAAATCTTGTGAATGTTTCTTCTGACATGAGAAGATTATTTTTCAAATGTTGGCAGAAAAAGACATCCTCTCATCACTCTTGGCTAGGCATCCCTCTGCCAATAGACTGTTGATTCAGGGAGCTGTGCAAAGGGACTGTTCCTTTTCGCATACAAGAAAAGCATCCCATTTCTATGAACCATGTGAGGGACATTAGCGCTGAATCCAACAACTACCCACCTTGTGTAGTGAAGGATGCTTATCATCAGGATTGTGCCCCAAACATTTGGGTAGGATATATTTCTGTATGTGTTAACCCTCCTTTGTCCCCCCCTTTTCTGGAGGCAGCAGGGGGAATCCTGGCGCCACTGAGTCCAGGTAAACAGCCTACCTGGGCGTGGTCTCACCCTGCAGTACTAGAGGCAGGCTATATGTTTGCTTCCCCAAGTATAGCATATACTCAGGGCCATATTTGGTAGCTAGTAGTTCATTGGTTAATGTTTGGGTTGGCAACAGGTGCTTATTGGGCCAGTATTCACTGGGGCAAATGGTAAATAGGGTCGTTTGGCAAATGAGCCCCCCCACCTCGGTGTTGGAGCCTGTGTGTGCGTGCGTGCCAGCCAGTGCTCTGGGAGGCCTCGTGGTCCTTTTGCCACTGTTACCCAGCTGTGTGCAGTGCCGTGGACAGCACTCCGTGGGATCAACCGCTGCGCGATCCATCGTAGGAGAAAACCTGGTAGACCGTGTGAACCAGCGTTGCTGACCTGCCACTGCCCCCCTCCGAGCGAGGAATTTTGTATCCTGGGAGAGAACAGCAGAGCCACGCGGTGCGGCCACGCGGCCGGCGCCATTTCCTGCCTCCTTATTACGGCACATCCGTGCCACGTTGTCTGGATTATAAACATTATTGAAGAAAGACTCACGACTTCCTCAGCGTCTGAGTAAGCCAAGCCCTCCTTTGTAGAGCTTCGTTTAGGATAGCATTTATATTGCTCCGGGTGGAGGGTTGCCGGTTACTGACCAACCCCTCCCCGCCACTCTCTGACTCAGTTTAGATTCTAAGTTCTGTGAATCATTTTGGTTTAAATGCCCATACATAACATTCTGTAAAGATAGTTCCACTAACCGAATATTGATACCTGTGAGGGGCGATTGTAAATACCCCGTTACAGAGTTTGTATATATATAAATAAACTTATATTTTCGTTGATGGATCTGCCGCGCATTTCTGAGGGCATATCCACGACATTAATGGCGCAGTGCAAGGGTTATCCGATAAGTGACTATCTCTACAGAATGGGATACGTAATAAAACGATCCGATATGCAATGGGCTATAGAAAACCTGACAAATCCGGATCAAATCACCACGAAATTATCCGAATACGTGGTCGAGCTATGCGCTGATCCAACCGCAATAACCGAGGAGAGAGTTACTGCGATCGGGGCTTGCATAATGCGAGCACAAGACGAATTTACAGCATTAGAGGAAAAGATTAAAAACTTGAGGAAAAAAATAACTTCCTGGAAAGAGAGTTAGGAAAGTCTGAGGCACAAAATGATAAACTTCATAACTTGTTAACGTTGCAAATTAAAGAAAGCAACGCTACTATGAAGGTATTAGCGGGATCAGACAGAGACTCTGTTTCAAGCCTTCCTGGGATCTCCCAACCGCCTAGCCCCGAGCAGCCCCGCGACCACGATGTCGCGCCCGGAGCCGGCTCTCCCGTACAGTCCTTTTACGAATCATCCCCACCGCAGTCTCGCGGAAAGGACAGAAAGGTAGCGAATCCCACCGTAGCGCAAGACTTTAGACCCACGGTCCCTTGGACCTGCCGAGACTCGAACACTGCAAAGCCCGAGTCCCGATTCACTCGCTCAGCCCAGCACGTCAGCAGCCGCGCGTGAATTAAATTCGCCTGACAATAGTGCTCCGAGAAGCGAAGCCGAAAAAATCCCATAGCTACCGAACGGAGAGAAACCCATCTGACCGGGACGATACGGATTACAGTTCGAAGATGAACCCATACGGAGGAAAGCCGTGCATTTACGTCCCGTTCTTAAAGAGCAATACACGGACGGCCGCCGTGGCTGAGGGACAACAACTACCTCTGTTCGCCCGTACAGCGGAGCAAAGCTTCGGGACCTGCAGGAGACGTTTGCACGAGAACCGGACGAGTCGGTAACAGACTTTTTGTATCGTGTTATGGAATTGGGTGGGGATACAATTATTTTGGACCGTAATGAAGCAAAAGGCTGTTCATGGGGTCACGAAGTATTTTTGGGTATGGGTCCGGAGGGATACCACTCGTTAACTTCCCGTGTTGCTCACTGGGCTGGAAGTTTAGATCCTATAGATAGAGACGAACCAACAGAAGTGAGGGTTACCGGTTCGGCCGAACTCACTGCCGCGATTAAAAATTGGCGTGCGTTCAAGCAATGTACGATCGCGGGCATATCCTTCCCCACTAGATGCCCCAATTAACCCAGTGCGACTCAAAATTTAATCCGTGGGCTGCCGGTCTGAAAAATGTATGTGATGCCAAAAGGAGGAAATTGAACGAGTAGTCGAAAGGAATATGGCCTCTACTAATTCCCCGGGAACACCAATTAACTTGGGAAGAGCTGTTGATGGCATTATCCCACAAGGGCCGAGACTTGGGCTACTCTGATCATACGCTCATGGCCAAGACTCCCAGCAACAGACACCGTACTGGTTTCAAAAAGGCAACCACGCGGCGACGCCGCGGGGAAAAAGCAGGAAGTGCGCCACACTAAGACATCCCCTACTGCGACTTCTGCAGTTTAAGCAGCAGCCGGAGTCAGATCGCCGTCACTGGGAAGTCCCAGAGGGAGAAATTCCGACCGCTGGAGAGATAAACGGCGTACTTCTAATAGATCATTTTCACCCAGAGAGAAATGGTATCGACTAGCATTGTCTTTGAATGTACCTGAATCCTTAATAGCGTCATTACCAACGAGACTGTTAAAAGGCGTAGTGCTGAGCATACAAAATAAATCCGGTAGCTGGGAAGAGGACGACTACCGAAGTGACCGCCGGCAAGGGGAAGAATGAAGCTGGAAGCAGCAGTCCTAAAACTGTTTCACCCAGCAAGGATGCTAACCCCTTCATACCTCGCCGCCAGAGCCCAGATAAAAAGCCAAAAACTAGACACAGCGGTGACTGTTCCAGGCCTCACTCATCGCTTTGTTAGTGCTTGTCAATGGTCTGAGGATCCAGAGCCTTTCATTTTGATTCCCACTGGACCTACTCGAACTGCTGTAAAATTCCTTATTGACACTGGGGCGCAAATCAGTGTTTTGAATGTGCAACAAGCTAAATGCTTGAAGATCCTGCCATCCCGAAAAGGATTAAGATACAGGGTGTTACAGGAATGCCTCATACGTGCCATTTAGCCAAAGCAAGGTTGTGGCTTCCTGGTGACAAGCGGAGTACCCTGGTAGAAGTTGCCCTGAGTCCGTACCCCGAGAACATCCTTGGATTTGATGTTTTAGCTGGCAAACGGTGGCATCTCCCTAACGGTACCCTGTGGTGCTTTGGCTCCTATGGAGTAGGAGCAAAAGGGATTGAAACCGCTCGGGTAGGCACTCTCCAAATTGCTCCACCCTTACCCAAATCAAGTATCACATGTGTTGCACAGTATTCCCTACCAGCAGCAGCCAGACAAGGCATCACTGAGGTGATTGCAGACCTGGAAAAAAGACAAATCATTACCAGGACACACTCACCCTATAACTCACCAGTGTGGCCAGTGCGTAAATCTGATGGACGATGGAGACTCACCATTGACTACAGGAGGCTCAATAGCAACACGCCCCCTCTCACCGCTGCAGTCCCAAGCCTGACATCCATCGTGACAGCAATCCAAGCTGCGTCACATACTTGGATGGCTTCACTGGACATTAAGGACATGTACTTTATGATCCCTCTACGTGAGGAGGATAAACCACAGTTCGCTTTCACATGGCAAGGTTCCCAATACACCTTCAATCGTCTTCCCCAGGGGTACAAGCACTCAGGAACCATTGCACACAACTCCTTAGCAGCACTGTTAGACACCATTGAAGTCCCAAAAGATGTAAGTGTCTACCAGTACATAGATGACATCTTTGTCGGGGGAAATGATGAAGGTAAGGTGGGTTCAGTAGCTGCAGCGATCTGGGACCTCTTGACCAAAAATGGGTTACAGGTTCCACAAGCTAAATGTCAAGGCCCAGAGCCAAGAAATTAAATTTCTTGGATCCTGGTGGGTAGCAGGAGCAATATCAGTGCCAGAGGATGCTCTTGAGGCTATTGAAAAGGGCCAACTTCCCAATAACAAAAGGGAGCTTCAGCGGCTCTTGGGTACCTTGGGTTACTGGAGAAAACATATTCCAGGTTTCTCAGTAATTGCTCGTCCCCTCTATGACCTGCTTAAAAAGAGCAGAGTCTGGGACTGGACCCCAAGGCATACTGAAAGCCTAAAGGTTTTGAAGGACGAATTAAAGGCTTACCAGAAATTGGGCCCTTTGCACCCACATGACCCCTTAAGGGCAGAATGGGGCTTCTCTGAACATGCTTCCTACTGTGGGATTTTTCAAAGGGGACCTAAAGGCCCAAACAGAGCCCTTTTATTCTCTTCAACAGCATTCAAAGATGCTGAAAGGAGATATTCTGAATGGGAGAAGGGACTCCTGTCTCTGACCCGAGCTATCAAAGAGGCAGAGAAGCTGCGCACTACGCAGGATATCGTAGTGCAAGGTCCATTCTCTCTGCTCAAAGCAATCCTCAATGGAACTCCACCACCAGAAGGAATTGCTCAGAAGGCTACCGTAAGAAAATGGTATGCCTATCTGGAAGGGATGGCTCAGCTTATGCCTCTAAGAGAAGGGCCCACAAAAGTATCCAAATTGCAGCAGCCTATCAACCCACATACTATCCCACTGTGCCAGCCCTACAAGCCATCTCCTATTCAGGTAGCACCTGAATTGACTGCCGACACCAATACTGAGGAGTGTGGTTCACAGATGCATCTGCCCAAAGGGTAGAATCACAGTGGCATTACAAGGCCGCAGCACTGGAGATTGGCACAGACAGGACTGTTATTGAAGAGGGTGAAGGCAGTGCCCAAGTGGGAGAACTGCGTGCCCTCATGCTAGCTGTGGAAAATGGTGCAGAGACCATATACACTGATTCATATGCTACTTTCAAAGGTGCCACAGAATGGATTTGCCAGTGGGAAGCAAACCAGTGGATAGTTGGCAATACCCCAGTTTGGAGGGCAACCGACTGGCAAAGACTACTAGAGATAAGTCGAGCCAGGACCATCAAAGTAGGATGGGTAAAGGACACTCCAGGAAGCAAACCCTGCTGCTACTTGGAATCAACAAGTAGATCACTTAGCAAAAATCAGTGTGGTTGATCGTGAGGGAAAGGAATGGGAGCGATTGGCTGAGTGGCTACATATTAAAAGAGGTCACTCAGGTAAGTCAGACCTTTACTACGAATGCAGATCCAGGGGTGGCCAGTTTCTTTGACCACATGCGAAACCATTGTTTCAGCCTGCCCTCAGTGCCAGATCAGATTAAAAGCTAACCATCCCGGTCTGGCTCCGGCCCAGCATATCAAGGAAGACAAAGTACTATGGAGCACATGGCAGATTGATTATGTTGGTCCCCTCCGACCCTCACATGGGAAAAAAATACATACTGGTAGGGGTAGAAGTGGTTTCAGGCTTAGTCATGGCCACTGCTACTAGCACTGCTTCAGGAGCTCAAACCATTGAAACTCTAAAGGATTGGTTCAGCATTCTGCCTATGCCTGAACATATTCAGAGTGATAATGGTTCACATTTCACCTCAACCTCAGTCCAAGACTGGGCCCGAGGGGAAGGAGTCAAATGGACATTTCATACTCCATATTATCCCCAGGCAAATGGCATAGTGGAGAGGGCAAATGGCCTCATTAAGAAACATGCAAATGTTTCAAGGAGTAATTGGGATAAACGCCTGCCTTCTGCAGTTTTCATTGTAAACAACCGATGGGGGAATTATGGCAGCCCCAAAGTCAAGGCATTTTGCCCTGCTGACCCAGTTAGGGATGTCAGCCACATGCCAGGGGAGGCAAAGGATGAACACCCACATTCCGTAACACAGATGCAGGTGGGCCAACCAGTGTTAGTGAAACTGCCTTCTATCGGGATTGTACCCATGACACTGGCTAAGCCCAGGGGTCTATACGCTTGGGAGGCTACTGACATCAATGGGAAAACTCATCGCATAAGTGCTCGGTGGGTCGTTCCAAATTACTAACTGTCAAGCCCGGCTTTAAATACCGTGGCCAGTTTTGTTTCTCCACAGAATGACAACGGTTCCAGTGGACAGATTATCCTGGAAAGGAAGACCCGTCTCGGGAGTAACAGGAATCCACCACCGGTCAGGGGTGGAGATTAGAAAACACTAAGGTCACCGATACTGACCTTAGACTTAAGGAGTTCTATACTGTGTTGTAGCATGCTTTGTTTAGAGTACAGTTGTACACTTCTGAGATATGTATATATATATATATGCATGATGTTCTTGTGATGTTTCTATATAATGTTTAATTCATCTTTGGTAGAGTTTAGTTATAGAATAATATTTGCCCACATATACTTGCCCATAAGCAGGGGGTGGAATGTAGTGAAGGATGCTTATCATCAGGATTGTGCCCCAAACATTTGGGTAGGATATATTTCTGTATGTGTTAACCCTCCTTTGTCCCCCTTTTCTGGAGGCAGCAGGGGAATCCTGGCGCCACTGAGTCCAGGTAAACAGCCTACCTGGGCGTGGTCTCACCCCTGCAGTACTAGAGGCAGGCTATATGTTTGCTTCCCCAAGTATAGCATATACTCAGGGCCATATTTGGTAGCTAGTAGTTCATTGGTTAATGTTTGGGTTGGCAACAGGTGCTTATTGGGCCAGTATTCACTGGGGCAAATGGTAAATAGGGGTCGTTTGGCAAATGAGCCCCCACCTCGGTGTTGGAGCCTGTGTGTGCGTGCGTGCCAGCCAGTGCTCTGGGAGGCCTCGTGGTCCTTTTGCCACTGTTACCCAGCTGTGTGCAGTGCCGTGGACAGCACTCCGTGGGATCAACCGCTGCGCGATCCATCGTAGGAGAAAACCTGGTAGACCGTGTGAACCAGCGTTGCTGACCTGCCACTGCACCCCCTCCGAGCGAGGAATTTTGTATCCTGGGAGAGAACAGCAGAGCCACGCGGTGCGGCCACGCGGCCGGCGCCATTTCCTGCCTCCTTATTACGGCACATCCGTGCCACGTTGTCTGGATTATAAACATTATTGAAGAAAGACTCACGACTTCCTCAGCGTCTGAGTAAGCCAAGCCCTCCTTTGTAGAGCTTCGTTTAGGATAGCATTTATATTGCTCCGGGTGGAGGGTTGCCGGTTACTGACCAACCCCTCCCCCGCCACTCTCTGACTCAGTTTAGATTCTAAGTTCTGTGAATCATTTTGGTTTAAATGCCCATACATAACATTCTGTAAAGATAGTTCCACTAACCGAATATTGATACCTGTGAGGGGCGATTGTAAATACCCCGTTACAGAGTTTGTATATATATAAATAAACTTATATTTTCGTTGATGGATCTGCCGCGCATTTCTGAGGGCATATCCACGACACCTTGCTATATTCGTCCCCTCTAAACTGGTGAATTTTTATCTAGTTTGCTTTGCCCCCAGGGTATGGATCCCACTATGGCCACACACTGTGGAAGATACAAGCTCTTAAACTCATAGCTGTAAGAGTATAGATGAGTCCAAAACTACAAAGGTGATGTAGAAAATCATCTGTCTTGGAAAACTACACTTCTTTCCCTCCCCAGTTTTTCCCTCCTTCTTTGAAGTCTTTCCGTGTCATCTACATCATCATCAACATCCATGATGGAACATTCTCTACTAAAAAAAAAAGTAATCATGGTACCAACTGTGTCATCCAATAACTTTTACTAAAGGAGATTTTTAAGTCTCCAGATGACACCTGGGACTGAATTAATATAAACTTCAAAATCTGTCACAAGACTCTGTAGTGAAAAGGGCTCTCATTCCCCCAGTCTGGAATTAAATTTCTTTTTAAATTAAAAAAAACCACCAACCACCAACAACAAAATCTGGGGATATGACTCAAATGGAAATCAAAGTATAATATACTGGTTCCCATCATCCCTGAAATCATCTTTTCTTCATTGGATGGACTTTGTTGTATCTCCATAATGTAAGATGATAGCATATGTCAGGGTTTAAAAATTGTCTAGAAGTAACAATGTATCCATTAAAACTAAAATGCACACACACACACTGTAGTGGGTTGAGAGAGAAGGCCTAGCTTTCTCTACCCCACAAAGAGTTAAAAAATAACCACAGCTAACTCAGCTGGAGAAGTGGAAGGAATGCTGTATTTTACAAGCAATGTGGAAAATGCAAGATATGTACACAATATATACAGTATTTAAAATATATATACAGAAATATACAGCAAGGAAAAAAAAAATAATACAGGAAAGAAATTCCCTCCTCTCCCCCTACCTCCCTTTTTTTGCCAAAAAGGGTTAGAAAGAGAGAAAAAGGCAGTTATTAAGAGAGAAGAATTTTAGTAGGCCTATTAGTAGGATTAGTGCTTATCTTTATCCAAGCTCAGAACCCCGGCTGCTCAGAAGCAGACAGGCTGGAAAAGCAGGACAGAGAGAAACTGAGAAAAAATTCCAGCTGAACTCAAAGTTGCATTCTACCAATCTACCAATGAAATTTGTTTAGCATATCTGATTATTTTTGTTATTATTCCAAAACATTCAGCCAGTGTCCCAGCACAGTCCCTTTCTTAAAGGCACAGCCTCAAATGGTCACACACACACACACATATACATATATATATGAAGGCTTAGTCCTTCAGAGGAATCCAGCTTCAAAGCACACATGCTTTTGAAGTCCCTTCCTTCAGTCTTCTCTCCACCTGACTATTTTACTGATCTTAAGATACTGCATACAAATCTACTTTCTTCTCTTCCTGGGAATCTCCTTTACCTCTATTTGTGCTTCAAGATTCCTGATAACTGCTTCTCTCCTTGCTTTTTCAACCACCTCTTCAAAACCACATTGCCTTAGATCATAATCCATTGTTGTTATGGAAGATCTGATACTTGCTTCATTTAGAGTTTCACCATCCCTAGATAACAGAAGCCACCAAAAAGTAAAAAATGCAACCTTTCTCCCTCTTCCATACAGCCTTTTAGCAAAAGAAAGGAAAACATAGTGTAACACAGAAACATAGAGAAAACTTGAGCAAGCAAACAGAACAGATGCCATCTCCAGACTCTGGAGAGCATTTTCCCTGCTGGCCTTGATTCAAGACAGACAGAATCCATTCATCTTAAAGACTTCAAAGTATATTTTTAACTTGTCATGCTATATCAGTGTTTCCTTTACAGGAAGAAGTCACTGATAAGATCAGTATTCATTCATTTCCTCATTTTTAAAGGCTTTTATTTGCTGTTTTCTTTTGAAAACTTTTGTGTACAGGTACTGTCACTTTCTATATATCAACAGAATCTGAGGTTCCAGAGAGGGTCAAAACTCACAGTGTTAGTTTCTATTATATGGAGGATAAGTCAGGAAATTCCTTTTTCCTGAATAAATTTCCTTCTCTCTTCAGCCATCACAAGTAAGATTAGAAGCCAGTTCATATTAGCCTTGTAATACATGGTGAAATATTCTCTGTCTCTACACCAAATTATTACTATTGTCACAAATATCCAGTTTGGGGTAGGAGGACAAGGTTATGTCCTGCTAGGAATTGTATTAAGACATAGAAAATTTTCAATCATTTAGCTAACTGAAATTGGTTTTGAAAGTATAGACAACTGGAGGATAGTCTCACAGGTGTTTCTTTGGTTTCAGCCATTGAAACGCCATCTGGAAAAACTGAGAATTACATGAAAGAGCTGAAGAAGGAATTTAAAACCTCCATATCCAAATTGGCACAGGAGATGGTTTCAGTTCTTCCTCTTCCAGATGGATACACGTTTCAGCTGTTAAAAGCAGACATCCTCCAAGGAGGCTATTCCAAAACAGATCAAACCAGAACAGAAAACAGAGGCAATCACGTTGGAGTATTTGGATAATTCTGTGTGATCAGTTTGGTGAGAACATGAACAGGTGGGATGGTCAACCAACTTCTGATCTTTTCAGGAGATTGAGGGGACTGCAGAGTGGCGGAGCCCAAGGTAACAATACCAGAAGGGTAGCTGTTAATTCCTCAGATTCCCAGAACAACTCTAATTGCTCCAACAGTGATTCCACCTCTGATACTAAATGTTGTGCTATCTGCATGAGCGGATGTATTCTCATAATTAGGGGTGCCTAATTAGGGGTGGCTCAGGTCCAGCCAACATGGATTCAGGAAAGGCAGATCCTGCCTCTCCAACCTGATCTCTTTCTATGATCAGGTGACCTGTCTGGTGGATGTGGGGAGGCCTGTGGATGTGGTCTACCTAGACTTCAGCAAGGCCTTTGACACCGTCCCCCACAGCAAACTGCTAACTAAGCTGTCAGCCCGTGGATTGGACCATTACACTCTGTACTGGGTTAGGAACTGGCTGGAGGGCCGGGCCCAGAGAGTGGTAGTGAACGGTGCCACATCCAGCTGGAGGCCAGTCACCAGTGGTGTCCCCCAGGGATCAGTGCTGGGCCCTGTCCTCTTCAACATCTTCATTGATGATCTGGATGAGGGGGTCGAGTCAGTCATCAGCAAGTTTGCAGATGACACAAAGTTAGGGGCAGATGTTAGTCAGCTAGAGGGTAGAAAGGCTCTGCAGAGGGACCTCGACCGACTGGACAGATGGGCAGAGTCCAATGGGATGGCATTCAACAAGTCCAAGTGCCGAGTGCTGCACTTTGGCTATGGCAATCCCATGCAGAGCTATAGGCTGGGGTCGGAGTGGCTGGAGAGCTCCCAAACAGAGAGGGACCTGGGTGTGCTGATTGACAGCCACCTGAATATGAGCCAGCAGTGTGCCCAGGTGGCCAGGAGGGCCAATGGCATCCTGGCCTGCATTAGGAATAGTGTGGCCAGCAGGAGCAGGGAAGTCATTGTGCCCCTGTACTCTGCTTTGGTTAGGCCGCACCTAGAGTACTGTGTCCAGTTCTGGGCCCCTCAATTTAAGAAGGACATTGAAACACTTGAGCGTGTCCAGAGAAGGGCAACAAGGCTGGTGAGAGGCCTTGAACACAAGCCCTATGAGGAGAGGCTGAGGGAGCTGGGATTGTTTAGCCTGGAGAAGAGGAGGCTCAGGGGTGACCTCCTTGCCCTCTACAGCTACCTGAAAGGTGGTTGTAGCCAGGAGGGGGTTGGCCTCTTCTCCCAGGCAGCCAGCACCAGAACGAGGGGACACAGTCTCAGGCTGCGCCAGGGGAAGTTCAGACTCGAGGTGAGGAGGAAGTTCTTCACCGAGCGAGTCATTCGGCATTGGAACAGGTTGCCCAGGGAGGTGGTTGAGTCATCGACCCTGGAGGCGTTCAAGGGGAGATTGGACGTGGCACTTGGTGCCATGGTCTAGGCATGGGGTCTGTGTTGATAGGTTGGACTCGATGATCCCCGAGGTCCTTTCCAACCTAAGTGATACTGTGATACTGTGATATTGTGCCCTGTCTCCTGCCAGGGGGAGGAGAGGGGTAATAGAGATAACAGAATCTATTGGGCATACAGATATTACAATTAGCAAACAACATGGAAACCCCCCCAGTCAAAACGACCAGGGAAGCTGCTCCATTGCCACCCCCTCCGAACTTCCCAGACTCCCCTGTACCCAGAGAGAGAAGTTGAGAGAAAGCAGTGTTAGTCTTATCTCAAGGCCAGCCAGAAACAGCACGTTATCACCTGGGTGAAGGAAAACAGCCAAGATCAGAAGAAAAGATAAAAGGAATGGGAATGGAAGTGAAATATGAAGAAATGCTACTATACAGTTTCTCTTATCCCAGACATTTATCCAAAGAATTTTTTTAGAATAATCTTTTGTTTTCCTTTTTACACCCAATAGTGATTTAGTTATATTTTTCTACTTTTCTGCTTGAAATATGCAGCGAAATTTTAGAGGCATAGACTAAAACAACCACAGGTATCCATCCAGAGATAACCTACCCTGGAACCAGCAGAGGTGGTCTACAATAGATGAGGGAATCATGCATTTGAGAGAGTTTGCTGTGAGAGAAATAATTTATGGAAATCATGGTACATTGAATCCTGATTAAATTCCTGTGGCAACAGGTCTTGCCAAGAAACATATTAAACTTGCTCCTCCTACTCATGCTACTATTTTACCAAGCAGATTGTGGTAAAAAAAAAAAAAAAAAAAATATGGTGCAACAATTCCTACTGTTGGCTATTCTACTGACCAAATGAGGCAACTGAAGGATAGTCTCACATGTGTTTCTTTGGTCTCAGCCATTAAACCTCGATCTGGAGAGATAAAGGATTGTGTGAAAGAGCTGAAGAGGGAGTTTAAAACCTCCATATCCAAACTGATGAAGGGGGATGAACTGGCTCCTTCCTCTTCTAAATGAATACAAGTTTCATCTGTCAGGACCAGACGCCCTCCTAGAAAGCCATCTCAAACTAGGCCAATCCAAAACAGAGAGAAGCAATTACATGGGAATCTTTGGATAACCTTGTGTGACCCATTTGGTGAAAATACAAGTGGGATGATGTCTCAGTCCAGAGAGGGAAAGAGACTCAATTTCTTTTAGAACATTCCCGTGTAGTGAAATTAGAGGCACAAACGAGGCCAAACTATCAACAGCTAGACTATTTATTACATAAAGTGGACATAAGAAGGGGAAAGGGAGAAAATAGAGAGGGAGAGAGAGAAGAGAGAGAGAAGGGGAAAGGAATTATATTAGAGAACAGAAAGAGAAGAGGAAAGGAATTATATTACCACACCCCTCATCCCCCTCAAGACAGTTAAAATCTGTGGAGGAAAGGTGCTGCAGGAGATGTTGGGTCTGTAGAGAAACGGTGCTGAGGCTTTTGCTGGAGAAGAGCTGTGGTCCTCTGGGGAGATGTTGGGTTGTACAGGAACAGTGCTGAGGTTCCTCTGGGCAGCCTGGGTCTGTAGAGAAAGGGTGCTGAGGCTTTGGCTGGAGAACAGCTGTGGTCCTCTGGGCCACCTCTTTTCTGCGGAGCAGCATTGTCCCGGATTTCCCTTCTCAGAGGCATGGTCCGTCTCCTGTGTTTTCCTTCATCTCTGTTTTTCTCCCCGTTCTTCTCCTCTGTTTCTCTCTCTCAACCAGTAGTTGCTCTAGTCTTTTATACAGCTTTTAGTCCTTAGGTATGTATTCAAATATTGTCCCTAAGGAATTCCAGGGGCAGGAAATAATCCTTAGGTAAATATCCAGGTATCGTTTCCCCAGAAATCTTTCTGTGTATTGCTGTGTGTTTGGGCAAGATTTTGGATGGAGGGGGGGGAATCTCCGTCTCCCCGTCTCCATTCAGACAATCCCCCCACATTCCTGACACATCAGGAAACAGGTGGTAAAAACCATTGTGTCACCCTGCCCAGGGTACTTGATGGGTGGAGATTATCTTGCCCTAAAGGTGTGATGGCTGGGTCCTTGGGTCCATTGTTGTAGTCCCGTGTTATCATGTGGATTTGCATCCAGGATTGGTAGACAGGATTCTTTCCACCTTCTTTCCACTGGCTCTGCTATCAGTTTATCTTTGTCGACTCACACCAAGAGAGACAAACTTATTAGTCTCTCACAGATGGTCAGCCCACTTCTGCTCTTTTTCAGAGAGTGTGGGAGCTGCAGAGTGGCAGAACCAGAGGTAACAATACCAGTGGGTATTGGGTAGCTGTCACTTCCTCAGTTTCCCAAAACAACTCTAATTGTTCCAACAGTGATTCTGACACTAACACTAAGCCCTGTGTCAACTGTACATGTAAATGTAATCCCCATACTTAGGGGTGCCCAGCCTCCTGCCAGGGGGATGAAAGGGATAATGGAGATCACAGAGTCCATTGGCATGTATTCTTTCAGTGGTCTGACACTTCAAAATTTCAGAAGTACAGGGCCTTGGTTGACACAGGAGCTCTGTGCACCATAATTGCACCAAATTATCAAGGGACAGAGTCTATAACTATATTAGGAGTAACTGGTGGATCTCAAGAGCTGACTAAGTGGCAGGTTGACATAAGTTTAAGTGGGAAAGAGTGGAAGAAACATACTACTGTAACAGGACCAGATGCACCATGTATTTTGGGAACTGACTTTCTGCAAGAAGGGCTTTTCAAAGACCCTAAGGCTTACAAATGGGCTTTTGGAATAACAGCTGTAGAAATTGATGGAAGAAAATTGAGGTTGTCTATTAGGCCTGAACTTTCAGATAAATATGGAGTTGTGGGACAGCAACAGATAGAGGATGTGAAAGTGCCAGTTGCTTCTCAAACTGTTCATCACAGGCAGTACAGAACCAACCGTGATCTTTTGGTGCCCATTCACAACTTGATTCATCAGTTGGAAGGTCAGAATGTCATTAACAAAACTCATTCACCTTTCAACAGTCTGATTTTGCCTGTGTGAAAGCCAAATGGAGAATGGCATCTGATAGTTGGCTTCCATGCCCTGAGCAATGTAACTCCACCCACAAGAGCAGCTGAACTGGACACGTTGGTACTCCAGTATGAGCGGGAATCCAAGGTTCCCAAATGGTATACTACCATAGACATTACTGATGCTTTCTTCTCTATTCCCATAGCAGATGAACGCAGGCCTCAATTTGCCTTCATCTGGAGAGGCATCTAGTACACATATAATTATTTGCCCCAGAGGTGGAAACACAGTTCAACTATTTGTCATATAATGATCCATGATGCTTTGGAGAAAGGTGGAGCTCCAGAACACATCCAGTTCATCGATGACATCATTGTGTGGGGTAAAACTGCTGCAGAAGTCTTCAAGAAAGATAACAAAATAATTGATATTCTCTTGAAAGACTTTTTCACTATTAAGTGAGACCAGGTGAGAGGACCTGCCAGAGAAATGCAGTTTCTGGGAGTGTGGTGGCAGGATGGTTACCATCACAGTCCAGTGTATGTGATAAATAAAGTCTCTATCATGGCAAATCCCAGAAATAAGAAGGAAACTCTATGTTTCTTAGGTATAGTGCAATTTTGGAGACTGCATTTTTGTAGATACAATTAGATTGTTAAACCTATTTATGATGTGACTCAAAAGAGAAAGAAATTCTGTTTAGACATGGTAATCCAGAGAGATTTGAATCATACAACAGAACTCATGTCAAGAACAGTCTCATAAAAGCATAAATGAATGTCATCAAGTGGATGTTCCACAGTCCCTAGTTTGCACCAGCTTCAGGAAAGATTGAACGTTACAAGGGATTGCAAAAATCACCCTGAAAGCCATGGTGGGTGGAACTTTGATAAACTGGGAGAAACACCTGGCAAAAGCAACCTGGTCAGTAAATAGTAGAGCTTCAGTAAATCAAGCTGGACCTGCATAATTAGATTTGTTACAAAATGTAGAAAGTGATAAAGTTCCTGTTATTTGAGAAAAGAATCTTTTAGGGAAAACTGTTTGGGTATTTTCTCCCTCCAAGGAGTGGTTTCTACTGAAGGTCCTGGTCATGCTTACAAGAGAATGGTGAAATTCAGTGCGTTCCACAAAGGAATGCAACTTTACCTGAGAGAGTTTAAATTCAGAGTGTGTAGTACAAGTTGTTAGGAGACAACATCATGCACAAAGAAGAATCCATGAGGAATCTACATTACTGAAGCATGAACCATGAGTCACCTGGGAGACTCTGTTCTTTTCATTGTCTCATCTGCAAAGAGATAAACTGTTTTCATATGTCCTGTTTTTTGAACTGTACATTCATCTACATCTGGGACAGAAAGAATGGATGATAAACTAAAAATATGAACTTAACTGCTCATTATTGTAGATATTGTTTTAGATTTAGATGGATAGTATTAACAAACAGTGGAATTATTTAGAAGGGGTGTATTGTGGTAGTTTTAGGCTGATACCTAGAAAATTTTCCACAGATTTTGAACAGAAAGTAGGAAAATGTAAATAAATTACCATTGGATGTAAGAGGGAAAATAATTATAAAGTCCAAATAATCCTATTGGCCTAGTGCCTAACATAAACCTAGTTGTATAAACTCATTTTTTCCTCTCTTTTCTTCTTCCTTCAATCTAGCAGATACTAGTTCTGTCTTCTGCTGGCTTTCTGACCTTGGCAGCATTTCTTCGTTGTAGCTAAGTACTAACAAGCAACTCTCTGCTTTTCTCCTTTATTCTCTTGTCCTGTGTACAGGGGCAAAGAGGGAAAAGAGGAGGAAGCTGTTGGTAACCCCCTGGTTTTGTCCAGGGAGGTTCTTGTGTTTTTTATAAATTGAAAATACATGTAAATATTGTTTATTTTGTACATATTCGTTGCATTTCATACAGATTGTAGTTTTCCTTGTAAATATGGCTTAATTTGCTTTCAACCAAGCTAGTCTGGCAATGTTATGTTGGGAGGTAATTTCAACCCAACACACGTCCCCTGGTGCAGCTTGTAACCATTCCCTCTAGTCCTGTTCCTTGTCACCAAGAAGATTAGTTCTTTTAAGTAATTTGTTTTATCAAGTACAAAATTCTGTACATTTTCTGTAAGAAGTGAGAATGTGTGGCAAAAAAAGTTTCAGCTGAAAGACAATAATCCCTACTGACAAATGTTCTAATAAACTTTAATGGTTTTAATATATTCATACTGAACATTTTAATGTGTTTATTTATTTTTTTTAAGCTTTTTCCAAACATAGACTGTTAAAGTTTCATTATATCCTCTTTTTTTTTTTTTTTTTTTTTTTTGTACTCTGATGTTTCTATTTCACATATGATGAACCAGATAGAAGAAATTTTTAGTTCTTGGCTCAGAATAATTTTTGCATAAAACTTTAAATAGCAAATATTCATAAATTTATAAATATTGTTTAAAAAAGGTATGAACAGCTCAAGGAAATCTTAGATATGTTTCCAAACTTTAAGAGGACAAAGATTATATTGATATGAACATCTTACTGATATTGGTACCTAAGTTTAGGATTGTTTCTAGATTTCTATAAACCATACAACAAATAATATTCAGTGCACAGGGCTATGAAAATTATTCGAAACAACTGTAAATACAACTCATATTAATATGTTGTCTACTTCTAATGACATCCTGAGACAGGATGGATAAAGTAGAGGACTGTCTTTTTTTTTTTTTTTTTTTCCACTATGCATGCTCAGATAATCAACAGTATTAACATGACACTGGTGGTAGAGAGAGGATTGAATCTGAAACTTCTTTTGTAACCTACACCATGCTGAAAAATACAATTGCTCTCTGTAACCGTTTGAGGCTATGCCTTTAAGAAAGGGGCACCATGGCTGAGTGTTTTATAAACAAAGGACAGGTCTAAACTAATTTCATTGGTGGATTGGTAGAAAGCAACTTTAAACTCTGAGTCCAGAAGAGACTTTGGACAGTCTTGCACTTTTTCCCCCTCCTTTCGCAGCTTACAGCTTCTGGGCTTTCGGCCAGACTGACCTTGGACAGATAAGGTCTCTACTAACATATTCTGCTTTAATTAACAATTGTTCTTTTTCTCTCTTTCTAAACCTCTATGGGGAAAAAGGGGAGAAAAGGGGGTGCGGGTGGGGGGAACCCTCCTCAGCAGAGGAGGGAATTTCGTTCCTGCATTACTTTGTTGTATATTTCTGTGTATATATTGTAAATACTGTAAATTGTGTATATATATATATATATATATATATATCCTGCAGCTCTGCTTCTAAATACAGCACATTTCCTTTGCTAATCCGGCTGTGGTTTTCTTTAATTTTTTTTTTTTCTTCCCCTTCACCCACAGGGTGGGGAGAAGGCTGAGGCCATCCCCTCAAACCTGGACATTTTTTTCTTGGTTTCCCAAAGTGGGGCAGATAATTAGCTTGATTTATTTCTTTATTGCTTTATTAATTTATTGCTTTATAGCCAGATTAGCAAAACATGAAGGTGCTGTGGATCTTGGAGCGCTTATTTTTTTTCAATTTATGGGGCTCTGTTCTATAGATATTGTTTGGGTTTGATTCTGGATTACCTGGGTAAATATTTGATGAGGACAATTTATTTGTGGTGTATGTATCAAGTCAGACTTCTGTACGCACTCTGCACAAATTACTTCTGGCCAGCGAGATACAAGAATGTGACCTCTAGCACTCTCCCGACTGAGATAAAAGAGTTTAAGATCCCAGTAGAAGAAACAGTAACTTTAAGTGATGGCTGGGATCCAAAGGTGATTTATTTGACGTGTGTAATCCTGCTCTTGGTGATAATTAATGTGTATCTGCTGTTTTCTTTGCATCGGGAGAGGAAGGTATCCAGAGTGTGTTTTGTTATTAAGCCTAGATCAAAGAGAAAGCGGCGTGGCTCTGGGTCAGTCCGAGAGACGTCTGGTGATGAGGAGTGTGGAGAATCTGTGTCAGTTAAAAAGAAGGCTAAAACGTTAATTGGAACAGCTGCTCTGAATGGTTTTGCCGCTGATTCTGGCAAGATGCCAGGGATGGAGGCAGGTGCCAATATGGTGTCTCCTCCTTCTCCTCCTCCTGTTTCTTCTTCGGCCATTAATGGGGCAGGGTAATTTCCATCTTCTTGCACGGTGGGACCGAAAGCCACTGCCCCAGCAGCTAATTTGTCTCAAAACCTGTCAGCTTCTGTTAAGGTGGCTGTAAATTCAAACACAGCTCCAGTTAAGGTGGCTGTTTTAAAGAATAGATGTGGAAAGACCAAAGCTGATCCAGGAGGTAACGGAGGAGAAGAGCAGGAGACTGACCCTGGTGAAGGACCCTCTACTAGAAAAGATCCTGCTGAGGAGGAAGAGAAGATTTGTTTTAAAGATCTAGCTGACTTAGTGAGATTAAAACAGGAAAGAGGTGCAC
Source organism: Melanerpes aurifrons (assembly GCA_011125475.1). Lineage (NCBI taxonomy): Eukaryota > Metazoa > Chordata > Aves > Piciformes > Picidae > Melanerpes > Melanerpes aurifrons. The sequence goes on along the minus strand of WWNC01000076.1, from coordinate 2,834,105 downwards.
CTAGGACAGGAGCTGGCAGTGGTGGTTCTCAGCTTAAAGAGATCCTTGAGAGAGTGGCAGCAGGATTATTTGGACAAACAGTTCAGGGAGAAGAAGAGGAAGATGATATTTTAGAGTGTTCATCACCACACAAAGAGTTAAGAAATTTCCGCAAAGATTACACCAGAGCAGATAAGGAGCCAGTTTTAGCTTGGCTTAGTAGGTGTTATGATACAGGTGCTCCAGCTCTAATAGTTGGAGACAAATCAGCACCTCAGTTAGGAACTCTCTCGAGGGATAATGGAATAGATAGACATCTAGGCAAGGTTCTCATTAAGGTTAATCTGTGGATATGCCTTTTAATAGCGGTTGCCCTGAGATACCCTTCCCGAGATGATCTTCTATGGAATTCTAAACCCTGGACTACCATAGATGAGGGAATTAAGCACCTGAGAGAATTTGCTGTTAGAGAGATACTCTATGGTGAACATGAAACTCTGAATCCTGATGACATTCCTGTGGGTGTTGGTCTTGCTAAAAAGCTCATCAAACTTGCTCCTTCTAATTATGCAAATATTCTGGCAAGCAGAATTCTGTCAAAACATTATGGTGGAGCTCCTCCTACGGTTGGCCAATTCAGTGATCTAATGAGACAATTGGAGGATAGCATGACACATTGTAATGGGTTGGGGCAAACCCCCTCCCCACCATGTGCAGAAATGACGACTCAGACAAACAGATTGCAAAAGTGATGGAAAGTTTAAATAGAACAGTGAGTGCATGCAGAGAATTAGAAACACAGTGACAAGAGGAAACCCCAAAACAGACCCAGAGAGAGATCCCATCCCCACCTGAGGGTGCACCCAAACCCCCAGGGCTCCTCCTTTCCCCCCCCCCCCACTACTAGGCTAGTTTCAGCTGGTCAGATCTGAGACTGCCCATCTCCCTGTGACCTTGGGCCTAACCAGGCCCGTGGCCGGGAGATCTCTGCCCCAGTTACCGGGTGGCGAGGAGGAAGGAAAGAGGAAGTGCCAGACCCCGCCGTGAAACTTATAGTGGTGCAAGGGATCATGGTAGGAAATAACCTAATTTCCTGTGTCCACCCACTGGGCTGGACTTCAGGACACAGGAAACACCCTTGTAGCAGAGGACACCCAGCCCAAACCACGACAGGAGCCACCCCTTATTTCATACCATAATCCCTGCACCCAAACACATCATCAAATCAGAAAACTGGTGACATGTCCGGCGAAGTTTGTGTCTTCATCTGGGCGTCCACTCAAACAGTCTCTCAGTCAGGCTCAAGTGTCTATCCATTCCAGTTCTTCTTCCTTCATCCAGTGGAACTTCCCGGCGATGCAGAGCTCATTCTCCTGCGGTGCAAGTTCTCCATGGATCCATTGGTCATCCTGGTCACCTGGAAAAGCCTCACGACTTCTCAGCCAAGCCTTTACTTTTCACCTATGTTCACTCGGCAGCATATTCTCCACCCCTGGAGCAGGCCAGTCGAAACAATCCAACCCACAACTGCCTTTTTCAATCCATCCTGGGTGCCGCAATCAACCGCTTCCAACTGTGGTCCAAAACTACACAGATGCATGTCCGAGGTACTCCGCCCCCCCACTAGGCATACCCGTACCAAGGCAAGACAGCATCCAGCTGCACACACCCCCCCAGAAAGGGAGGAGCTGCAGCACAGCTCACTGAGAAGAAGGGAGGTGGAGCCAGGTGCTCGGCGCCATTTTCGGAACTCGGCCAAAGAAGTCAGGGAAGAGACTAGGGCCAGCCCCGCCGCAGCCCGAGCGCATGGCCGGGTCTGCCGCTGCCACTTGGCACACAGCACGGCTCTGCCCACCTCTACTGCCACGGCACAGAATCAAAATCATCTCCACCCCTCGGGCACTCAAACGGCTTCTCCAGCGAAAGCCATACACGCGTTCTCAGAGCCCTTGAAAATGGCTTTCCAGCTGGAGTCCCCGTCGGCCTCCCAGGGCTTCGGGAGCTGGCTCACCCGCTCGCAGTGGCTGGCTCTATCCCTGCAGCGAGAACGGACCTGACTCTGATCTGCTCGCCACTGCCCCTCCCCCACTTCGCTCCCCGCCGCGGAGGAAGGGCAGGTTCCGTGTTCTCAAGCAGTACCCCGATGCTGATGGTCGAGAACCACCCCTGCTTGAAATAGCAGGAGAGGGTCCGTGCCACCGGCAGCGCACCAGTTATCCCCCCACAATCCACAAGAACTTACACGGTTGCCCCAGCAACATCACTTGAGCCCCCAACTGCCAAACCCAAACCGACACCCAGACCTAAATTTAAGCTCTCCATCCTTTGCAATCGATCTGCAGAGTGGGCACAACAGCCAGCCCCATGTTGGTGCGCCAAAATGTAATGGGTTGGGGCAAACCCCCTCCCCACCATGTACAGAAATGACAACTCAGACAAACAGATTGCAAAAGTGATGGAAAGTTTAAATAGAACAGTGAGTGCGTGCAGAGAATTAGAAACACAGTGACAAGAGGAAACCCCAAAACAGACCCAGAGAGAGATCCCATCCCCACCTGAGGGTGCACCCAAACCCCCAGGGCTCCTCCTTCCCCCCCCACTGCTAGGCTAGTCTCAGCTGGCCAGATCTGAGACTGCCCATCTCCCTGTGACCTTGGGCCTAACCAGGCCCATGGCTGGGAGATCTCTGCCCCAGTTACCGGGTGGCAAGGAGGAAGGAAAGAGGAAGTGCCAGACCCCGCTGTGAAACTTATAGTGGTGCAAGGGATCATGGTAGGAAATAACCTAATTTCCTGTGTCCACCCACTGGGCTGGACTTCAGGACACAGGAAACACCCTTGTAGCAGAGGACACCCAGTCCAAACCACGACACACATGTTTCTTTGGTTTCGGCCATTAAAACTCTGTCTGGTGATCTACAGAATTGCATGAAAGAATTAAAGGATGAATTTAAAAATTCCATATCCCAATTGGCACAAAGAGATAATTTCAATTCTTCCTCCAGGTGGATACAAGTTTCATCTGTGAGGAATACTCGTCCTCCAAGGAAGTAATTTCAAAACAGATCAAATCAAAACAGACCACCAAGGCAATCACGTAAGACTATTTGGATAACTTTGCGTGATAAGTTTGGTGAGAACATGAACCAGTGGGATGGCCAACCAACTTCTAATCTTTTCAGGAGACTGAGGGAATTGTAAAGTGGCAGAACCTGAGGTAGCAATACCAGAACGGTAGCTGTTACTTCAACAGTTCCCCAGAACAGCCCTAGTAGCTCCAACAGTGGCTCCAGTTCTAACACTGCACACTGTGCGCAATGGACATGTGGGCATGTTCCCCATAAGTAGGGGTGCTCTGCCTCCTGCCAGGGGGAGGAGAGGGATAACAGAGATAACAGAATCTATTGGGATGTGTACATCCAGTGGCCTGGCACTTCACAATTTTGGAAGTACGGGGCCTTGGTTGACACAGGAGCTCAGTGCACCATAATGCCATCTAATTATGAGGGATCAGAGTCTATAACTATTGTGGGAGTCACTGGTGGATCTCAAGAGTTAAGTAAGGTGGAGGTTAATATGAGTTTAACTGGTAAACAATGGAGGAAGCATACAGTTGTGACCGGACCTGATGCACCTTGTATTTTGGGAATTGATTTTCTGAGAGAAGGGCGTTTCAAAGACCCTAGAGGTTACAAATGAGCTTTTGGAGTAGCTTCTGTAGAAATTGATGGACAAAAACTGAAGCTTTCAGTTAGATCTGAGCTTTCTGATGAATCTGCATTTGTGGGACAACACAAGATACAGGACATTAAATTGCCAGTTGCTTCTCAGACTGTGCATCACAGACAATACAGAACCAACTGTGACTCTTTGTTGCCCATTCAGAATCTGATTCATCAGTTGGAGAGTCAGAAAGTCATCAGCAAAACTCATTCCCCTTTCAACAGTCCAGTGTGGCCTGTGTGGAAGCAGAATGGAGACTGGCGTCTAACAGTGGACTACCAAGCCCTAAATGAAGTAACACCACCTATGAGTGCAACAGTACCAGACATGATGGAACTCCAGTATGAGCTGGAATCCAAAGAGGTCAAATGGTATGCTACCATAGACATTGCTAATGCATTTTTCTCTATTCCCATAGCAGAGGAATGCAGGCCTCAGTTTGCTTTCACCTGGAGAGGAATCCAGTACACTTTCAACAGATTGCCCATGGGCTGGATCCACAGCTCAAGCATCTGTCATGCAGTGATCCACGATGCTCTGGAGAAAGGTGGTGCTCCAGAACTCATCCAGTTCATCGATGATGTCATTGTCTCGGGTAAAACTGCTGAGGAAGTCTTCGAGAAAGGTAACAAAATCATTGACATTCTTCTGGATGCAGGTTTTGCCATCAAGCGAGACAAGGTGAGAGGACCTACTACAGAGATCCAGTTTCTGGGAGTGCGGTGGCAGGATGGACACTGACACATTCCGGTGGATGTGGTAAATAGAGTCTCTACCATGGCAAATCCCACCAACAAGCAAGAGACCTTACATTTCTTGGGGATGGTGGGATTTTGGAGACTGCACATTCCTGGATACAGTCAGATTGTGAAACCTCTGTATGATGTGACTCGAAAGAGAAACCATTTCCACTGGGGACCTGAACAACAAGCAGTCTTTGACCAGATAAAGCAAGAGGTAGTTCAAGCAGTGGGTCTGGGACCTGTCCAAGATGGTCCAGACATTAAGAGCATATTGTATACAGCTGCAAGTGACAATGGTCCAACCTGGTGTTTGTGGCAAAAAGCTCCAGGTGAGACACGTGGACGACCTCTTGGTTTCTGGAGTCGAGGTTACAGAAGTTCAGAGGCTAACTATACTCCAACAGAGAAAGAAATTTTAGCTGCCTATGAAGGAGTAAAGGCATCTTCTGAAGTAATTGGAACTGAATCACAACTTCTCTTAGCTTCCAGATTGCCAGTTTTGAATTGGATGTTCAAAGGCAAAGGCTCCACACCACATCATGGCACACACTCAACATGATCTAAGTGGATGGCTCTGATAACACAGAGAGCTTGAATGGGAAATCTTGAAGACCTAGTTTAGTGGAGGCGATCTCAAGTTGGCCTGAAGGTACCAACCGTGCTAAACCTCCAGAGGAGAAAGTAACTCGTGCTGAGGAAGCTCCTCCTTACAATGACCTTTCTGATGATGAAAAGAAATATGCTTTGTTCACAGACGGTTCCTGTCATCTTGTTGGAAACAAGCGAAGGTGGAAGTCTGCAGTGTGGAGTCCAACATGCCGAGTTGCAGAGGCGAAAGATGGAGAAGGAGAATCCAGTCAGTTCACAGAGGTAAAAGCTGTCCAGCTAGCTCTCGACACAGAGAGCTGAACGTGAGAGATGGCCAAAGCTTTATCTCTACAGCGACTCATGGATGGTAGCCAATGCTCTATGGGGTTGGCTAAAGAACTGGAAGAGGAGTGGTTGGCAGAGGAAAGGAAAACCCATTTGGGCAGCCAACCTGTGGCAGGACATTGCTGATCGAATCGAGAGAATTCCAGTGAAAGTGAAACACATTGATGCTCACATTCCTAAGAGCAAAGCTTCTGAGGAACAGCAACACAACCATCAGGCAGATTTAACTGCAAGAGTTTCTCAAGTAGACATGGACTCTAATCTTGATCTCGACTGGAAATTCCGAGGTGAGATATTCTTAGCTCGGTGGGCTGATGATTCGTCAGGACATCATGGCAGAGATGCACCATGCCAATGGGGTCGTGACAGATCCATAGACATTTCCATGGATGCTATCACATAAGTCATCCACGACTGTGACATTTGTGCTGCTATTAAGCAGGCAAAACAACTTAGGCCCTTGTGGTATGGTGACAGATGGTCCAAGTACAAGTATGGTGAAGCTTGGCAGATTGACTACATCACTCTACCACGTTCTCGTTCTGGTAAGCAATACGTGCTTACTATGGTAGAGACAAACACTGGATAGTTGGAAACTTATCCAGTCCCACATGCAACTGCACGCAACACCATTCTCGGTCTGGAGAGACGAATCCTGTGGAGATGCAGAACTCCAGAGAGGATTGAGTCAGACAACGGAACTCATTTTAAAAACAACCAATAAGCTCTGGTAAGCTCTGGTAAGCTCCACCGGGATCACACCAAGACCAGGATCCTCGGAAAAGCATGAACTGCTGCCTTTTCAACATGAGGGACCCGCACAGATTCTCTACGCTTGGCAAGGATCGGCTCTCACCGTTTCTCCACATGTTCGGAATTGTTTGGGCTCCCCTGCATGCCACGGCAGTTTAAAAGCCCACGGCAGCTCGTGGCAGCTCATGGCAGCTTCTGTTTCAGCCTGGCTTCTTGCTCGGACGTGTGCACTGCCACACTTCAAAAAAAACTTTCTCCAGTAGGTCCTGTGGGCAGGGCTAGCCATGGTGGTAACTCGCCGCGAGAATTCCTTTAAAAAGTCAGTCTCGACTCAGACTGAGGGGGAATATAAGCAGGTAGGTAGGTGTCATAAGCAAGAGGTAGGTGTCCAGGCCTCTAGCTGCAGACGGTGCTGGAGCCTGGCACTTGAGATTCAGGGTAGTGGAGACAACTCCTGCATTAGGTGTGAGCAGATCGACTATCTGCTTAGCTTGGTGGCCGGACTGAAGGACGGGGTTGCTAGACTTAGAGATGTAAGCAATTGTAGAAGGGTGACGAACCTGAGTAACCAGGCTCTGCAGGCTCCCCCAGCAGAGGCTGGTTATCCAAAGAGCAGAGGGGAATGGATGCAGGTTCCTCTCAAAAGAAGCAAGGTTAAACCTCCTTGCCTCCCCTCACCCCCGCTACTGCCCTTGGAAAACAAGTACGGGGCATTGGAGGTTGAGGGTGAGGTGATTCTGATATCAGAGGACACACCATCTGGGGTTTTCTCTGTGGTAAAACAGCCAAAGGTTAAACAGTTTAAGGTTAAACAGCCTTCCGCCGGCATCAGGACTTGCTCCCTTAAAAAAAAGAGGAGTATAATTGTTATTGGCGATTCCCTCCTGAGGGGAACAGAGGGCCCCATATGTCCGCCAGACCCTACTCACAGGGAGGTTTGTTGCATTCCAGGAGCTATGGTTGGAGATGTCACAAGAAGGCTGCCTGGTATGGTGCAGCCCTCCGACTACCACCCCTTAAGAGTTATGCAGTTTGGGAATGATGATGTTGCAACCAGAACACCCAGGGCTATCAAGAATGACTTTATGGCCCTGGGGGATTTCGTTGAGGGGTCAGGTGCACAACTAATTTTTTTGTCTATACCCTTAGTTGCAGGAGGGAATACCATAAGGAACAGTTAAGCAGCTGCAGTCAACAAGTGGCTTAGAGGCTGGTGCAGTCAAAAGAATTTTGGGTTTTTCAATCTTTAAAAACTTTCTACTGCACCAGACCAGCTGGCAACAGATGGAGCACAACTGTCCCAGAGGAGGGGTAAGATCAGAGTGTATGAGAATGGCCTGTCCCTCAAAGGGAAAAAGATTCCAGGAAGGGAATTGGCAGGTCTCATAGATAGAGCTTTAAACTAGTTTTGAAGGGGGAAGGGGCTGAAACCAGTCCCCCCAGGCAGGAGTCTGGGGGTGATAAGCCAGAGCCAGAGGTGAAACCAGCAGCCCAGCTGAAGTGCATGTACACTAATGTACGAAGCATGGGCAACAAACAAGAGGAGCTGGAAGCCTTGCTGCGGCAGGAAAGTTATGATGTAGTTGCCATCACAGAGACGTGGTGGGACGACTCACATGACTGGAGTGCTGTAATTGATGGCTACAGGCTCTTCAGGAGAGGCAGGCAAGGAAGAAGGGGTGGAGGGGTGGCCCTGTACGTCAGGAAGGCACTAGATGCCATTGAGCTAGAGATCGGGGACCATCAGGTTGAGTGCCTGTGGATGAGAATTCGAGGGAAGGCAAACAAGGCTGACATCCTGGTTGGAGTCTGTTATAGACTACCCAACCAGGAGGAAGATGTTGATGAAGCATTCTATAGGCAGCTTAATGCTGTCTCAGGATCACCTGACCTTGTTCTCATGGGCAACTTCAACTTGCCTGATATCTGCTGGGATCTTAATATAGCAGAGAAGAGGCAATCTGGGAGGTTCTTAGAATGCATGGAGGACAGCTTCTTATCCGAGGTGCTGCGAGAGCCTACCAGGGGCAAGGCTATGCTTGACCTCCTCTTCACCAATAGGGAAGGGTTGGTGGGTGATGTGGTGGTCGGAGGGTGCTTAGGGGCCAGTGACCACGAGATAATTGAATTCTCATTATTTGGTCAAGCTAAGAGGGGTAGCAAGAAGACCTCCACTCTGGAGGTCCACACTTCCGGAGGGCGGACTTCAGGCTACTCAAGGAACCAATTCAGAGGGTTCCTTGGGATAAAACCCTTAAAAACAAAGGGGTCCAGGAGAGCTGGACCTACTTCAAGGAAGAATTGTTGAAGGCGCAGGGACAGGCTGTGCCAATGTGCCAGAAGATGAGCCGCCGGGGCAGACAGACAGCCTGGATGGTAAATGAACTTTGAATAGAGATAAAGGAAAAAAAGAAGGTGTATCATCCTTGGAAGAAAGGTGAGGCAACCCATGAAAAATTTAAGGATGTTGCTAGGTCTTATAGGAAAAAAATTAGGGAGGCAAAAGCACATTTGGAACTTAGACTGGCCTCTGCTGTGAAGGGCAACAAAAAGTCCTATAAATACATTAATAGCAAGGGGAAGGGCAAGGACAACCTCCACTCCTTCCACACCTTCCAATTTCTGTAGCAGATCTGAATGTGCAGGTCCAGCCCAGTTCACTGAACCTCTACTATTTACCAGCCAGGTTGCTTGTGCTAAATGTTTTTTCCCAGTTTTTCAAAGATCCACCCCCCATGGCTTTAAGAGTGGTCTTCAACAAACCGTTGTAGCATTCAATCTTCCCAGAAGCTGGTGCATAGTAGGGAATATGCAATATCCACTCAATAACGTGCTCTTTTACACAGTTCTTTACAAGAATAAGATAGAATAGAATAGAATAGAATAGAATAGAATAGAATAGAATAGAATAGAATAGAATAGAATAGAACAGAACAAACCAGGTTGGGAGAGATCTTCAAGAGAGATCTTCAAGATCATCACGTCCAACCACCCAACAAACTAAACCATGCAACCAAGCACCCTGTCAAGTCTCCTCCTGAACACCTCCAGTGACGGCGACTCCACCACCTCCCCAGGCACCCCATTACAGTGGGCAATCACTCTCTCTGTGTAAAACTTCCTACTGACCTCCAGCCTGAACTTCCCCTGGCGCAGACTGAGACTGTGTCTGCTTGTTCTGCTGCTGGCAGCCTGGGAGAAGAGACCATCATCTGCCTGTCTACAACCTCCCTTCAGGTAGTTGTAGAGAGTGATAAGGTCACCTCTGAGTCTCCTCTTCTCCAGGCTGAGCAACCCCAGCTCCCTCAGTCTTTCCTCATAGGGCTTGTGTTCCAAACCCCTCACCAACTTTGTTGCCAGCAAGTCAATATCCTTCCTAAACTGAGGGGCCCAGAACTAGACACAGTACTTGAGGTGTGGCCTAACCAGTGCAGTATACAGGGGCACCATAACTTCCCTGCTCCTGCTGGCCACACCGTTCCTGATGCAGGCCAGGATGCCATTGGCCCTCCTGGCTGCCTGGGCACACTGCAGGCTCATGTTCAGCCTACCATCCACCAGTACCCCCACGTCCCTCTCTCCCTGGTCGCTCTCCAGCCACTCTGACCCCAGCCTGTAGCTCTGCATGGGGTTGTTGTGGCCAATATGCAGAACCCAGCACTTGGATGTGTTAAATCTCATGCCATTGGATTCTGCCCATCTGTCCAGCCTGTCGACGTCCCTCTGCAGAGCCTCTCTACCCTCCAGCTGATCAACTCTTGTCCCCAGCTTGGTGTTGTCAGCAAATTTACTGATGATGGACTCAATGCCCTCATCCAGATCATCAATAAAGATGTTAAAGAGCACAGGGCCCAGCACTGATCCTTGGGGCACACCACTAGTGACTGGCCGCCAGCTGGATGTGGCACCATTCATCACCACTCTCTGGGCTCGGTCATCCAGCCAGTTCCTAACCCATCGCAGTGTGCTCACGTCCAAGCCAGGGGCTGACAACTTAGCCAGGAGTTTGCTATGGGGGGTAATGTCAAAGGCCTTGCTGAAGTCCAGGTAGACTACATCCACAGGCCTCCCCACATCCACCAGGTGGGTCACCTGATCATAGAAGGAGATCAGGTTGGTCAAGCAGGACCTGCCCTTCCTAAATCCATGCTGGCTGAGCCTGATCCCTTGGCCATCCTCTAAGTGCTGTGTTATTGCACTCAGGATGACCTGTTCCATGATCTTGCCTGGCACTGACGTCAGGCTGACTGGCCTGTAATTCCTGGGCTTATCCAACCGGCCCTTCTTATGGATGGGCACAACGTTGGCCAGCTTCCAGTCCTCTGGGACCTCTCCAGTGAACCAGAACTGCTGGAAAATGATGGATAGTGGCTTGGCCAGCTCATCTGCCAGCTCTCTCAGCACCCTAGGTTGTATCCCATCTGGTCCCATGGACTTGTGGGAATCAAGCTGATAAGGAGAGTTCCAACCACCTCCTCATGGAACATAGGAAACTTTGCTGCTCCCTGGCTCCTTCTGCCATCTCTGCAGGCCAGCTGTCAGGAAGATGTTCTGTCCTGCTAGTAAAAATTGAGGCAAAGAAGGTGTTAAGTACCTCTGCCTTTTCCTCATCCTTTGTTACAATGTTCCCCTCTGTGTCCACCAAGGAGTGGAGGTTGTCCTTTCCCTTCCTCTTGCTATTAATGTATTTATAGAAGGACTTTTCATTGTCCTTTACAGTAGAGGCCAGTTTAAGCTCCAAGTGTGCTTTTGCCTCCCTAATTTTCTTCCTACAAGACCTAGCAACATCCTTAAACATTCTGTGGGTTGCCTCCCCTCTCTTCCAAAAGTGACACACCCTCTTTTTTTCCCTTAGTTCCATTAAAATTTCATTAACCATCCAGGCTGGCCATCTGCCCCTGCGGCTCATCTTCTGGCACATTAGCACAGCCTTTCCCTGAGCCTTCAACAATTCTTCCTTGAAGTAGGTCCAGCTCTCCTGGATCCCTTTCTTATTAAGGGTTTTATCCCAAGAAACCCTCTGCATTAGTTCCTTGAGTAACCCGAAGTCTGCCCTCCGGAAGTCCGGAGTGGAGTTCTTCTTGCTACCCCTCTTGGCTTGACCAAAAACCAAAAATTCAATTATCTCGTGGTCACTGGCCCCCAAACACCCTCCAACCACCATATCACCCACCAGCCCTTCCCTGTTGGTGAAGAGGAGGTCAAGCATAGCCTTGCCCCTGGTAGGCTCTCGCAGCACCTCGGATAAGAAACTGTCCTCCATGCATTCTAAGAACCTCCTAGACTGTCTCCTCTCTGCTGTGTTGAGATCCCAGCAGATGTCGGGCAGGTTGAAGTCGCCCATGAGAACAAGGTCTGGAGATCTTGAGACAGTCCTAAGCTGCCTATAGAATGTTTCATCAACATCTTCCTCCTGGTTGGGTGGTCTGTAACAGACTCCAACCAGAGTGTCTGCCCTGCTGGTCTTCCCTCTAATTCTTATCCACAAGCATTCAACCCGGTCGTCCCTAATCTCCATCTCAATGACATCTAGTGTCTTCCTGATGTACAGGGTCACCCCTCCACCCCTTCTTCCTTGCCTGTCTCTCCTGAAGAGCCTGTAGCCATCAATTACAGCGCTCCAGTCATGTGAGTCGTCCCACCACTTCTCTGTGATGGCAACTACATCTTAAGTTTCCTGATGCATCAAGGCTTCCAGATCCTCCTGTTTGTTACCCATGCTTCGTGCATTAGTGTACATGCACTTCAGCTGGGCTGCTGGTTTCACCTCCGACTCTAGCTTGTTGCCCCAGACTCTTGTCTGAGGGGACTAGTTTCAGCCCCTTCCCCTTCAAAACTAGTTTAAAACCCTGTCGATGAGACCTGCCAATTCCCTTCCCAGGATCTTTTTACCTTTGGGAACAGGCTGTTCTCATATACAGTGATCTTTCCCCTTCTCTGGGACAGATGTACTCTATCTGTTGCTAGCTGGCCTGGTGCAGTAGAAAGTTTCTCGATATCAAAAAAAAAAAAAAAATTCTTTTAACTGCACCAGCCTCTAAGCCACTTGTTAACTATAGCTGCCGACCTGCTCCTTACTGTATTCCCTCCTGCAGTTAAGGGTATTGACGAAAAATTATTTGTGCACCTGACCCCTCAACCAGATCTCCCAGGGCCCTGAAGACATCTTTGATAGCCCTGGGAGTTCTCGTTGCAACATCATCATTGCCTAACTTCATAACTAGTAAAGGATAGTAGTCAGAGGCCTGCACCAGTCTAGGCAGCCTACTGGTAACATCATTAACTTGGGCTCCTGGCAGACAACAGAGTTCTCTATGAGATGGGTCAGGCCAACATATAGGGCCCTCCATTCCCCTCAAAAGGGAATCACCAATAACAATTACCCTCCTCTTTTTTTTGAGGGAACAGGTCCTGATTCCAGGGGAAGGCTGTTTAACCTTAGGCTGCTTTGCTTTAGGCTGTTTAACCTTAGGCTGCTTTGCCTTAGGGACAATCCCAGATGGTGTGTCCTCCGGCATCAGGACCACCTCACCCTCAATCTCCAGTGCTCCATATCTGTTTTCCAAGAGCAACAGGGTAGGTGAGGGGAGGCAAGGAGGTTTAACTTTGCGTCTTTTGAGAGGAACCTGCGTCCATTCCCCTCTGCTTTTTGAATAACCAGCCTCTGCTGGGGGAGCCTGCAGAGCCTGCTTACTCCGGTTCAACTCTTTCCTCTTCTGGTTCACCTCTTTCCTCCTTTCGTCCATCTCCTTCCTCCTCTGGTTCATCTCTTTCCTACATTTCCTTACATTTCTAAGGCTAGCAAACTTATCCTTCAGTCTGGCCACCATATTAAGCAGATAGTTAATCTGCTCACACCTTATACAAGATTTGCCCCCACTACCCTGCATCTCAAGTGCCAGGCTCCAGCATTCTCTACAGCCAGATACCTGGACAGCTATGTGCTTCTGTTCTACCTCGGTCTGGGTCAACACTGATTTTTTTAGGGAGATTTTGCTGCAAGTTACAACCATGGCTGTCCCTGGCCACAGTACCTACTAACAATTTAAAAAAAAAAAAAAAGAAAAAAAGGGGCAGCGCATGAGAGTACCAGAGAATACGGGCTGCCCGACGAAGAGAGCCCACGCGAGCTGCAGCAGAGCCTTTTAAATTCAGCCGCTCCCGCCGCTGGGATCACGAGTCTGACCACGTGAAAGGGTGGCTGCTCCTTCCTCGCGGCAAAACTCGGCAGCAATGGCGATTCCTGCAGCCGGAAAAGGAGAGCAGTGGCTGGTCCCCGGCGGTTGCTGGTCTTGGTGCTGTCCCGAGTGAGCTGCCCGACGAAGAGAGCTTATTGGGTAATGCAAGAGAATGGTGAAATTCAGTGTATTCCACAATGAAATTTAACTTTAGCGGAAAGAGTTTAATTTCAAACTGTTGTACAGATACATCGTGTCCAAAGGAAGAATCAATGAGGAATCTATGGTGCACAAACCCTGAGAACCCTGAGAGCCCTGAGCCAACTAAGAGACCCTGAGAATCCTTGTTTCCCTTTTCTTCACTTCATCAGCAAAGAAATAAACTGTTTTCCGTTTTTCTCATTTCCTGATTTTCTTGGACTTTTGAATCATCTCTATCTGACTGTAGCCGGAATGGACTATGAACTTTACTTATGAACTGTAAATGTTTTCTTGGATTGGATGGACAATATGAACAGCCAATTAAATTGTTTAGAAGGGGTAGACTGTGACTGTTTGGGGCTATGCCTTTAAGAAAGGGACACCATGGCCGAGTGTTTTATAAACAAAGGACAGGTCTAAACAAATTTCATTGGTGTATTGGTAGAAAGCAACATTAAACTCTGAGTCCAGCAGGGACTTCGGGCAGTCTTGACTTTTTCCCCCTCCTTTCGCAGCTTACAGCTTCTGGGCTTTCGGACGGACTGACCTTGGACAGATAAGGCCTCTACTAACATATTCTGTTTTAATTAACAATTGCTCTTTTTCTCTCTTTCTAAACCTCTTTGGGGAAAAAGGGGAGAAAAGGAGGGTACAGGGGAGGGGAACCCTCCTCAGCAGAGGAGGGAATTTCGTTCCTCTATTACTTTGTTGTATATTTTTGTGTATATATTGTATATACAGTGTATATTGTATATATTGTAAATACTGTAAATTGTGTATATATATATATATCCTGCAGCTCTGCTTCTAAATACAGCACATTTCCCTTGCTAATCCGGTTGCGGTTTTCTTTCATTTTTTTTTTTTCTTCCCCTTCACTCACAGGGTGGGGAGAAGGCTGAGGCCTTCCCCTCAACCCTGGACACTCGCCTAAAGTATGATGCATAGGTTATACGTGAGAAGCTACAGAACCTATCAGAGCAAGATCCATGAAGAAGACTGAGTATTTAAAGTATTTAAACATGCTTTTAAGCAGTATGTCTTTTTAGGGCCAAAAAGCAAGACAAGACATAAGTGTTCTGATGGAGTCATCTCTGAATTTCTGAAAATCAAGACAGAGCCCTAAGAAATCAGAACCAGAACGCATTGTCCCTTGAGCTACTGAACTCATATGATAGATTTTGTAAAGACGAGTTGGTTGTATTACCCTTTGAGGGAGTTATTTCTGAGACAGAGTAACCCAACGTTGTGATTATGAAGAGTTTCTTTTCCTTATATTTAATTTGGGGTAGAAGGAGAAAAAATGAGTGTGACTGTTGTGTCAGTTTGGATGAATATAACAAAAGATCCGAGAATAAAACACCTGTTAAGAACATGTGTTGGATCTCCAGGGTATACACTGAAGCTAGTCAGTAATATCTATGAGTGAATGCAAAAATGAATAAATAACTGTATAAAATCATGATTCCTTCCATCATCCCTCCACTTTGGAACCTGTAAGATTTTTTTATTTTTAAATCTTGTTGAAGGTAAAAAAATCAGATATTTCTACAGTTAATATTCAGTATGACGCCTTCATATTGACAGATCTATTAAATTAGGGAGGAGTGGAGGACTAAAGAAAATATGAATAGAAACCATGTCCTGAAAAACTCAGTCAGTAAGAAAAGGCAGAGGAGGTAAAGAAAAACTCAGAGACCATATTGCTCTCTACAACTACATAAAAAGGGGTTGTAGCCAGGTGGGGGCTGGTCTCTTTTCCCAGGCAACCAGCATCAGAACAAGAGGACTCAGTCCCAAGCTGCGCCAGGGGAGGTTTAGGCTGGATGTTAGGAAGAAGTTCTCCATAGAAAGAGTGATTGGCCCTTGGAATGGGCTGCCCAGGGAGGTGGAGGAGTCACCATCACTGGAGGTGTTTAGGAAGAGACTGGATGAGGTGCTTTGAGCCATGGTTTAGTTGATTAGATAGTGTTGGATGCAATCATCTCAAAGGTCTTTTCCAACCTGGTTAATTCTCTTCTCCTCTCCTCTCCTCTCCTCTCTCTCCTCCCTCTCCTCTCCTCTCCTCTCCTCCTCCTCTCCTCTCCTCTCTCCCTCTCCTCTCCCTCTCCTCTCCTCTCCTCTCCTCTCCTCTCCTCTCCTCTCCTCCTCTCCTCTCCTCTCCTCTCCTCTGCTCTCCTCTCCTCTCCTCTCCTCTCCTCTCCTCTCCTCTCCTCTCCTCTCCTCTCCTCTCCCTCTCCTCTCCTCCCTCTCCTCTCCTCCCTCTCTCCCTCTCCTCTCCTCTCCTCTCCTCTCCTCTCCTCTCCTCTCACCCCCTAGGAATACCAGTGATAGTAACTAAGTCATGAGCTGATAATTTCTTTCACTTAAATATGTTGGATTTCAGAAGTATAAATTAGTATCAAATATTAAACCTTAGTATCAAATTTTAACAGTACCCAAAACACTTTCATATTATCAACACCCTTCCAGCTACCACTACAAAACAGAATCACAGAATCACAGAAACCTTCAGGTTGGAAAAAACCCTCAGAATCACCAAGTCCAACTGAGAACCCTACTCTACAAGGTTCACCCCTAAACCATATTCCCAAGCACTACATCCAAATTACTTTTAAACACATCTGGAGGTGGTGACTCAACCACCTCCCTGGGTATCCTATTCCAATTCCTGACCACACTTTCCTTGAAAACAAATTTCCTGATATCCAGTCTAAACCTACTCAAGTCACAGCTTGTGGTTGTTACCTCTTGTTTTATGACTTATAACCTGTGAGAAGAGACCAGCACAGTGCCTCTACAATGTCCTTTCAGGTAGTTGTAGAGAGTGATGAATCTCCCCTCAGCTTCCTTTTTCAAACTAAACAGCCCCATCTCCTTCAGTCATTCTTCATAAGATTTATTCTCACTCCAGCACCTCCACATCTCTCGTATCCAGGTGCCCAAAACTGAACACAATACTCAAGGTATGGTCTCACCAGCACAGAGTACAAGTGGACAATCACTTCCCTGCTCCTGCTGGACACTGCATTTCCAATCCAATCCAATCCAAGACAATGCATTGTCTTTCTTGGCCACCTGGACACACTGCTTGCTCATATTCAGTTGCTTGTCAACTAGAAGTCCTAGGTCTCTTTCCGGCAGACAGCTTTCCAGCCACACTTCCCCAAGCCTGAAGCATTGCTTGGGGTTGTTGTGACCCAAGTGAAGGACCTGGTATTTGGCCTTGTTGAAGCTCATCCCATTAACATTGGCCCATTGATCCAATCCATCCAAGTCCCTCTGTAGAGCCTCCCTACCCTCATGAAGATCAACCACTCCCACCTAGCTTGGTGTCATCTGCAAACTTACTGATGACACATTCTGTCTTCAGCAAGGTCATAAAAAAAAAAGTTAAACAGAAGTGGTCCTAATACTGAGCCCTGAGGAATATCACCTGTGACTAGCTGCCAGCTGGATTTAACTCTATTGACCACCACTCTTTGGGCTGTTTGCCCAGGCAGTGCTTTATCCAGCATAGTGTGTGCTCATCCAAGCCACAAACAGACAGTGTGTCCATAAGAATTCTGTGGGAAAGTGTCAAAGGCCTTTTGAAAGTCTAGGAGGACAATATCCACAGCCTTTCCCTCATTCTGTCATAGCAGGAGATAAGGTTGGTCAGGCAGGACGTGCCCTTCACAAACCCATGTTGACTGGGCCTGATCCTCTGCTTGTTCTCTATATCTTGTGTAATGGCGCTTGAAATAATATGATCCATGACCTTCCCTGGTACCAAAGTCAGACTGACAGCTCTATAGTTTCCTGGATCCTCCTTTCTTGTAGATGGGTGTTACGTTTGCTACTCTCCACTCCATTGGGACCTCCACAGTTAGCCAGGACTTCAGGTAAATCATGGAAAGTGTCTTGATGAGCACATCTGCCAAATCCCTCAGCACCTTTGGGTGCAGCCCATCTAGCCCCATAGATTTGTGTGCGTCTAAGTGAAATAGCAGATCACTGACCACTTCCTAATTTATTGTGATAGCTTCGTTCTGATTCTGCTTCCTGCCTCCTAGTTCAGCAGGCTAGGTGTCCAGAGACCTGCTGGATTCAGTAGTAAAGACAGAGGCAAAATAGACAATGAGCACCTTAGCCTTCTCCTCATCCTTAGTCACAGCACTACAAAAGATGCTATAGGGATAACTAACTCCATCTCAGAGAAACCAAATATAGAGATACATGTAAATAGGCAGAGATGAAGAAAATAGTTCCCAGAAAGTGTACGAAATGCTATGAGGTCCTGCAGAAAGATAACCAAGATATCAAACTTTATCTATGTATTTTTTTATGTCAGGCATTAGCTAAGAATCCATTCTTCCTGTTTTAGAAACAGATGGTTGCAGTTACAAGTAATACAGCCTCAAACACTTACAAACTAGTTATCTTGAAATTATTTCCTTGAATCTGGTTGTTGATTAGATCTTTTCTGTGTGTATTTCCCTGTTTGAATTTTGGCTTTGTCTGCCAGAGTTTCTCCTTGTAGGCATATTACAATAGCTGCTACCTCAAAGAAGTAGCTAAGGGAATTCAGTCATTCTCAGTTCTCATCAGGACACTGGGAAAATTGTTATCCTCTGTCTTTTCACTTACAGTGCTGGAGGAACATTATAGTAGTTAATTGTAAAGAGACAAGAGATTTTGTCATTTTCCTTTCTCTACTTCTTGGATGGCACTGAGGAAAATATCAGCAAAACCATGTAAATAGGGCTTTATGAACTCCTATAATGCATCACTTCTAGTGATGGTCATTTGAGTCCACAGTATCAGGAAGCACAAATACAATGTTTGATGTTAAACAAACATGAAGTGATATTTGGCATAAACATCTCTCAGAAGCATTTTGTGAAATGGATTTATCAACATAGGTAGCTTAAATCTCAAAAGTCTTCAAATTCTTTCTTGATCTTCCATCTCATAATTTTTGTACTGTGAGTTATTACACATGAAACTAAAGAAAGTCTAATCATAACATAATTGTCATTTTTTGACTTGTAATTTTATTTGAGAATCAAGCAAGAATTAAAAATGATCAGAAAATCAATTACTCACTTGAAGGTCTGTGCTTAGGAAAATTTCAGTCTTCTGATGTAGCCCAACAGTTTGCACAGTATTCTTTCTTTTTGCTTCTTAGAAGTGATCTCCTTTATGCTTCAGTAGTCTTACTACATTATTCAGATTTCAAAATTTAGCAGAAAATACCATGGGCTAGTTTTAAGATGGATATCATTAATGAGACATCCAGTATAAAAAACAGTTATGAGGTTTATATTATGGACATGCTGGAACGTGTCCAGAGAAGGGCCACGAGGATGATCAGAGGGCTGGAGCACCTCTCCTATGAGGACAGACTGAAGGAGTTGGGGCTGTTCAGTGTGGAGAAGAGAAGGCTCCGAGGTGACCTCATTGTGGCCTTCCAGTATCTGAAGGGGGCCTACAAGAAGGCTGGGGAGAGACTTCTCAGAATCTCAGGTAGTGATAGGACTAGGGGGAATGGAATGCAGCTGGAGGTGGGGAGATTCAGGCTGGATGTAAGGAGGAGGTTCCTCACCATGAGAGTGGTGAAACCCTGGAATTTGTTGTCCAGGGAGGTGGTTGAGGCCCCGTCCCTGGGGGTGTTTAAGACCAGGCTAGACGAGGCTCTGTCCAGCCTGCTCTAGTGTGGGGTGTCCCTGCTCATGGCAGGGGGGTTGGAACTAGATGATCCTTGTAGTCCCTTCCAACCCTGACTCATACTATACTATGATACTTCTATGATTTGAACATAGCTTGAAGCCAACTGTGCAATCCTCATATTTTCTGAGAGTCAGGAAGGGTGGCTTACTATTTAAGTTATACCTTGTGTCTTGAGGCCTCCCAAGAGGTAAGATAAATTATAAAACAACGTGAGATACTGCTGTCACAGCTATACAATCTGAAGTTTTCTTACCTACAAGCAAAATAAGAATGCTAGAATTTTTCCTACTGCCATGAAAATGTCTGAATTTTGACTTAAAATCATAATGTCTCAAAACTGAAACACTCTTTGAGTTTCAGTTTTTAATCTCTGTACTTTTGAAGAGCTAGCACTGTACAAGCGTGTACAAACCTTGAGGCTGGACCACAGCCATATACATTAGAATTGTGAACAATGGAACTTCCATCAGTCATTTGCAACTTACCCCTGCATTAGACTAGGGAAAATCATTGAGTGGTCTGGAGAAAAAAGTGCTACTGAAAGCTCTTATCAAACATTTAAAATGCTTTTCCCTCAATTTAATTGTATTTTAAAATTTAATCAGATAATAGCATACAGTCTGTTTTCTCCATTTCCTATACTCACAGAAAACAATGGCATGGAAGGCACAAGGAGAGGAAGGACATGGACCTTATAAAGTTCGTCCAGAGGAGGGCCATGAGAATGATCAAGTGATTGGAGCATCTCTGCTACTAGACAAGCTGAGGGAGCTGGGGTTGTTCAGCCTGGAGAAGAGGAGGCACTGGGGAGACCTAATAGCAGCCTTCCAGTACCTGAAGGGGGCCTACAAGAAGGATGGGGAGAGTCTGTTTACAAAGGCATGCAATGACAGGATGAGGAGCCATGACTTTAAGCCAAAGCAGATTTAGATTGGATGGTACAAACAAGTTCTTTACTACAGTAATGATGGAACACTGGAACAGGTTGCGCAGGGAGGTGGTTAAGGCCTCTTCCTGGAGACTCAGTGAGGCCCTGGGCAGCCTGGTCTAGTTGGGGATGCCCCTGCGGACTACAGAGCAGTCAGACTAGATGACCTTTGGAGATGCCTTCCGGCCTGGACCAGTCTATGATTCTATGATTCTATGAAACCTGTTGGGTTTAAAACACTTGAATGACAATCATTTATGGCTCATAGAGCAGAAACAACTTTTTTTGTTGACCTACACATCAAAGTCTTTTTGACTAAAATCTTGTTACAACTGACACAAATACATGTAGTCATGCACAAATACATGTAGTCATGCTGGCTCTGGCCAGCCTGATGTAGTGTGGGGTGTCCCTGCCTTGTGGTCCCTTCCAACCCTGAACGATACTATGATACTATGATACAAACAGAATATATTGTTAACTGCAGATTTACCAACCCAAAGCATGAAATAAAATATCTTTTATAGGAAATAATCCACTGTCATAGATCAACAGCTGTCCTCTATACCTCTGGCAGTGTTTTGTTGGACAAGGGCCCAAGTCCTATGAACCAAACGTACATACAACCAAGTGGGCCACACAGTAGGCCTTTATGCAGTGCAAGGTTGTATGCAATATTATCTGCTCAGTTAGTAGCGCATAAGACCCTTAATGGGAATGTCATGAGTTCAAGCCTGCAGTGGGCACTTAGAAAGAATATTCTCATTAAAGTATTTTCTGTGAAGCATCTTGACATTTACTTGTTTAAAAGTGTGTTGGTTTAAGTTGAATAACTGCTGCTGTTATTCATACCATGCTGTCATCATCCCAACTTCAAAAGGAAAGTGCTGGCTAAAGTATAGCATTAGAAGGCTTGAAGTTCAGACTGCAACATGTTCCAGCTTCCTGTTCCGGTTGCTGCTTTTGGGTTCAGGGTTTGTTTTGTGTCGATTTTTTCCCACAGGAATGGCAGCAGTAGAGGTTAGCACTCTGTTTTTTTCTTTTATGCTGGGTTTTTTTGTTTGATTGTCTTTTTCCCTCCTGCATTTCACTGCACTTTTTCCGCAAGATATAGTAATTGTATATATTATTATTATCTCATTTATTCAATAAACTCTCATCTCAACTCTATCTCATCCCAGAGTATTTTGTGCATTACTTTTCCCTCATTTCTGCATTTGTGGGGGAGGAGAGTGTGTGTGGGGGGGAGAGGAACCGATGGATTAGTCTATTCTCAAGGTTTAACCTATTACAGAAAGATTTGAAATTGTGCAAATTATCATCTTATAATTTGTGTGAAAATGTGCTTAATTTTGCTTGATCCATCAAGATATTATTTTCAAGAGTTCAACAAAAGGATGTTGGGGCTTGATGGGCCCACTAATTGATAAATGACCTGCAAACCCTAAAATTTTTATTCTTACATTATTTCAGGAATATAGCTGCCTAATATTCTGAAACCACTCAATAGTCTGTCTTGGGATAATGGAGCTGGAGAGAATTTCCCTGGAGTCACAACCCACAGTGACCAGAACTGTCTTCTTTGGTAGGCTACTGGAAAAACAGGATATGACCTAAGACCAATGTAGACAAGTGAAGTTCATATATGAGGTTAAAAAAGTAAATGTGTGGGATGATCTGTACTGTATGTCTGTGCCATATATAACTTGTGACAGAAGATTTTTGCCTCTCTATAGGAAAGGTGACAGTGACATCGCTGTTTTCATACAGTTTGTGACCTAATCAAGTGATATAATTTCCACAAGCGTAAATAAACTGATTTTGGAGGATATTGCCCATTCTAGTGACTACAGTTGAATGCCCACCACTAATTTCCTGAAGACTTCATACTTTTTTCCTGTTACATATGGTTTAATATTCATGAATGTAGAGAAATTATTTTATTCTCACCAGGAAGGACAAAGAACCCACCAAGTAAATACTGTTTTTGTAGCACCTCCTGAAACCACCTTCTGGCCTCCTTTTCTTCTTGTTACTGTCTTAGGCATGACTTATGTACAGCAAGTCCAGGTGAATGCAGAAGAATTCAGTATTCAGTATCACTAAGGTTGGAAGAGACCTCAGAGATCATTGAGTCCAACCTGTCACCACAGACCTCATGACTAGAGTAGGGAGGACACTACTGCCCACTGCAGGCTTGAACTCATGACATTCCCATTAAGGGTCTTATGCGCTACTAACTGAGCAGATAATATTGCATACAACCTTGCACTGCATAAAGGCCTACTGTGTGGCCCACTTGGTTGTATGTACGTTTGGTTCATAGGACTTGGGCCCTTGTCCAACAAAACACTGCCAGAGGTATAGAGGACAGCTGTTGATCTATGACAGTGGATTATTTCCTATAAAAGATATTTTATTTCATGCTTTGGGTTGGTAAATCTGCAGTTAACAATATATTCTGTTTGTATCATAGTATCGTTCAGGGTTGGAAGGGACCACAAGGCAGGGACACCCCACACTACATCAGGCTGGCCAGAGCCAGCATGACTACATGTATTTGTGCATGACTACATGTATTTGTGTCAGTTGTAACAAGATTTTAGTCAAAAAGACTTTGATGTGTAGGTCAACAAAAAGTTGTTTCTGCTCTATGAGCCATAAATGATTGTCATTCAAGTGTTTTAAACCCAACAGGTTTCATAGAATCATAGAATCATAGACTGGTCCAGGCCGGAAGGCATCTCCAAAGGTCATCTAGTCTGACTGCTCTGTAGTCCGCAGGGGCATCCCCAACTAGACCAGGCTGCCCAGGGCCTCACTGAGTCTCCAGGAAGAGGCCTTAACCACCTCCCTGCGCAACCTGTTCCAGTGTTCCATCATTACTGTAGTAAAGAACTTGTTTGTACCATCCAATCTAAATCTGCTTTGGCTTAAAGTCATGGCTCCTCATCCTGTCATTGCATGCCTTTGTAAACAGACTCTCCCCATCCTTCTTGTAGGCCCCCTTCAGGTACTGGAAGGCTGCTATTAGGTCTCCCCAGTGCCTCCTCTTCTCCAGGCTGAACAACCCCAGCTCCCTCAGCTTGTCTAGTAGCAGAGATGCTCCAATCACTTGATCATTCTCATGGCCCTCCTCTGGACGAACTTTATAAGGTCCATGTCCTTCCTCTCCTTGTGCCTTCCATGCCATTGTTTTCTGTGAGTATAGGAAATGGAGAAAACAGACTGTATGCTATTATCTGATTAAATTTTAAAATACAATTAAATTGAGGGGAAAAGCATTTTAAATGTTTGATAAGAGCTTTCAGTAGCACTTTTTTTCTCCAGACCACTCAATGATTTTTCCCTAGTCTAATGCAGGGGTAAGTTGCAAATGACTGATGGAAGTTCCATTGTTCACAATTCTAATGTATATGGCTGTGGTCCAGCCTCAAGGTTTGTACACGCTTGTACAGTGCTAGCTCTTCAAAAGTACAGAGATTAAAAACTGAAACTCAAAGAGTGTTTCAGTTTTGAGACATTATGATTTTAAGTCAAAATTCAGACATTTTCATGGCAGTAGGAAAAATTCTAGCATTCTTATTTTGCTTGTAGGTAAGAAAACTTCAGATTGTATAGCTGTGACAGCAGTATCTCACGTTGTTTTATAATTTATCTTACCTCTTGGGAGGCCTCAAGACACAAGGTATAACTTAAATAGTAAGCCACCCTTCCTGACTCTCAGAAAATATGAGGATTGCACAGTTGGCTTCAAGCTATGTTCAAATCATAGAAGTATCATAGTATAGTATGAGTCAGGGTTGGAAGGGACTACAAGGATCATCTAGTTCCAACCCCCTGCCATGAGCAGGACACCCCACACTAGAGCAGGCTGGACAGAGCCTCGTCTAGCCTGGTCTTAAACACCCCCAGGGACGGGGCCTCAACCACCTCCCTGGACAACAAATTCCAGGGTTTCACCACTCTCATGGTGAGGAACCTCCTCCTTACATCCAGCCTGAATCTCCCCACCTCCAGCTGCATTCCATTCCCCCTAGTCCTATCACTACCTGAGATTCTGAGAAGTCTCTCCCCAGCCTTCTTGTAGGCCCCCTTCAGATACTGGAAGGCCACAATGAGGTCACCTCGGAGCCTTCTCTTCTCCACACTGAACAGCCCCAACTCCTTCAGTCTGTCCTCATAGGAGAGGTGCTCCAGCCCTCTGATCATCCTCGTGGCCCTTCTCTGGACACGTTCCAGCATGTCCATAATATAAACCTCATAACTGTTTTTTATACTGGATGTCTCATTAATGATATCCATCTTAAAACTAGCCCATGGTATTTTCTGCTAAATTTTGAAATCTGAATAATGTAGTAAGACTACTGAAGCATAAAGGAGATCACTTCTAAGAAGCAAAAAGAAAGAATACTGTGCAAACTGTTGGGCTACATCAGAAGACTGAAATTTTCCTAAGCACAGACCTTCAAGTGAGTAATTGATTTTCTGATCATTTTTAATTCTTGCTTGATTCTCAAATAAAATTACAAGTCAAAAAATGACAATTATGTTATGATTAGACTTTCTTTAGTTTCATGTGTAATAACTCACAGTACAAAAATTATGAGATGGAAGATCAAGAAAGAATTTGAAGACTTTTGAGATTTAAGCTACCTATGTTGATAAATCCATTTCACAAAATGCTTCTGAGAGATGTTTATGCCAAATATCACTTCATGTTTGTTTAACATCAAACATTGTATTTGTGCTTCCTGATACTGTGGACTCAAATGACCATCACTAGAAGTGATGCATTATAGGAGTTCATAAAGCCCTATTTACATGGTTTTGCTGATATTTTCCTCAGTGCCATCCAAGAAGTAGAGAAAGGAAAATGACAAAATCTCTTGTCTCTTTACAATTAACTACTATAATGTTCCTCCAGCACTGTAAGTGAAAAGACAGAGGATAACAATTTTCCCAGTGTCCTGATGAGAACTGAGAATGACTGAATTCCCTTAGCTACTTCTTTGAGGTAGCAGCTATTGTAATATGCCTACAAGGAGAAACTCTGGCAGACAAAGCCAAAATTCAAACAGGGAAATACACACAGAAAAGATCTAATCAACAACCAGATTCAAGGAAATAATTTCAAGATAACTAGTTTGTAAGTGTTTGAGGCTGTATTACTTGTAACTGCAACCATCTGTTTCTAAAACAGGAAGAATGGATTCTTAGCTAATGCCTGACATAAAAAATACATAGATAAAGTTTGATATCTTGGTTATCTTTCTGCAGGACCTCATAGCATTTCGTACACTTTCTGGGAACTATTTTCTTCATCTCTGCCTATTTACATGTATCTCTATATTTGGTTTCTCTGAGATGGAGTTAGTTATCCCTATAGCATCTTTTGTAGTGCTGTGACTAAGGATGAGGAGAAGGCTAAGGTGCTCATTGTCTATTTTGCCTCTGTCTTTACTACTGAATCCAGCAGGTCTCTGGACACCTAGCCTGCTGAACTAGGAGGCAGGAAGCAGAATCAGAACGAAGCTATCACAATAAATTAGGAAGTGGTCAGTGATCTGCTATTTCACTTAGACGCACACAAATCTATGGGGCTAGATGGGCTGCACCCAAAGGTGCTGAGGGATTTGGCAGATGTGCTCATCAAGACACTTTCCATGATTTACCTGAAGTCCTGGCTAACTGTGGAGGTCCCAATGGAGTGGAGAGTAGCAAACGTAACACCCATCTACAAGAAAGGAGGATCCAGGAAACTATAGAGCTGTCAGTCTGACTTTGGTACCAGGGAAGGTCATGGATCATATTATTTCAAGCGCCATTACACAAGATATAGAGAACAAGCAGAGGATCAGGCCCAGTCAACATGGGTTTGTGAAGGGCACGTCCTGCCTGACCAACCTTATCTCCTGCTATGACAGAATGAGGGAAAGGCTGTGGATATTGTCCTCCTAGACTTTCAAAAGGCCTTTGACACTTTCCCACAGAATTCTTATGGACACACTGTCTGTTTGTGGCTTGGATGAGCACACACTATGCTGGATAAAGCACTGCCTGGGCAAACAGCCCAAAGAGTGGTGGTCAATAGAGTTAAATCCAGCTGGCAGCTAGTCACAGGTGATATTCCTCAGGGCTCAGTATTAGGACCACTTCTGTTTAACTTTTTTTTTTATGACCTTGCTGAAGACAGAATGTGTCATCAGTAAGTTTGCAGATGACACCAAGCTAGGTGGGAGTGGTTGATCTTCATGAGGGTAGGGAGGCTCTACAG
This sequence comes from Melanerpes aurifrons, assembly GCA_011125475.1. Classification (NCBI taxonomy): domain Eukaryota; kingdom Metazoa; phylum Chordata; class Aves; order Piciformes; family Picidae; genus Melanerpes; species Melanerpes aurifrons. Next base: position 2,807,679 of record WWNC01000076.1, on the reverse strand, counting down.
AGGGACTTGGATGGATTGGATCAATGGGCCAATGTTAATGGGATGAGCTTCAACAAGGCCAAATACCAGGTCCTTCACTTGGGTCACAACAACCCCAAGCAATGCTTCAGGCTTGGGGAAGTGTGGCTGGAAAGCTGTCTGCCGGAAAGAGACCTAGGACTTCTAGTTGACAAGCAACTGAATATGAGCAAGCAGTGTGTCCAGGTGGCCAAGAAAGACAATGCATTGTCTTGGATTGGATTGGATTGGAAATGCAGTGTCCAGCAGGAGCAGGGAAGTGATTGTCCACTTGTACTCTGTGCTGGTGAGACCATACCTTGAGTATTGTGTTCAGTTTTGGGCACCTGGATACGAGAGATGTGGAGGTGCTGGAGTGAGAATAAATCTTATGAAGAATGACTGAAGGAGATGGGGCTGTTTAGTTTGAAAAAGGAAGCTGAGGGGAGATCTCATCACTCTCTACAACTACCTGAAAGGACATTGTAGAGGCACTGTGCTGGTCTCTTCTCACAGGTTATAAGTCATAAAACAAGAGGTAACAACCACAAGCTGTGACTTGAGTAGGTTTAGACTGGATATCAGGAAATTTGTTTTCAAGGAAAGTGTGGTCAGGAATTGGAATAGGATACCCAGGGAGGTGGTTGAGTCACCACCTCCAGATGTGTTTAAAAGTAATTTGGATGTAGTGCTTGGGAATATGGTTTAGGGGTGAACCTTGTAGAGTAGGGTTCTCAGTTGGACTTGGTGATTCTGAGGGTTTTTTCCAACCTGAAGGTTTCTGTGATTCTGTGATTCTGTTTTGTAGTGGTAGCTGGAAGGGTGTTGATAATATGAAAGTGTTTTGGGTACTGTTAAAATTTGATACTAAGGTTTAATATTTGATACTAATTTATACTTCTGAAATCCAACATATTTAAGTGAAAGAAATTATCAGCTCATGACTTAGTTACTATCACTGGTATTCCTAGGGGGTGAGAGAAGAGAAGAGAAGAGGAGAGGAGAGGAGAGGAGAGGAGAGGGAGAGGGAGAGGAGAGGAGAGGAGAGGGAGAGGAGAGGAGAGGAGGGAGAGGAGAGGAGGGAGAGGAGAGGAGAGGAGAGGAGAGGGAGAGGAGAGGGAGAGGAGAGGAGAGGAGAGGAGAGGAGAGGGAGAGGAGAGGAGAGGAGGAGAGGAGAGGAGAGGAGAGGGAGAGGAGAGGAGGAGGAGAGGAGAGGAGAGGAGAGGAGAGGAGAGGAGAGGAGAGGAGAGGAGGAGGGAGAGAAGAGGAGAGGAGAAGAGAATTAACCAGGTTGGAAAAGACCTTTGAGATGATTGCATCCAACACTATCTAATCAACTAAACCATGGCTCAAAGCACCTCATCCAGTCTCTTCCTAAACACCTCCAGTGATGGTGACTCCTCCACCTCCCTGGGCAGCCCATTCCAAGGGCCAATCACTCTTTCTATGGAGAACTTCTTCCTAACATCCAGCCTAAACCTCCCCTGGCGCAGCTTGGGACTGAGTCCTCTTGTTCTGATGCTGGTTGCCTGGGAAAAGAGACCAGCCCCCACCTGGCTACAACCCCTTTTTATGTAGTTGTAGAGAGCAATATGGTCTCTGAGTTTTTCTTTACCTCCTCTGCCTTTTCTTACTGACTGAGTTTTTCAGGACATGGTTTCTATTCATATTTTCTTTAGTCCTCCACTCCTCCCTAATTTAATAGATCTGTCAATATGAAGGCGTCATACTGAATATTAACTGTAGAAATATCTGATTTTTTTACCTTCAACAAGATTTAAAAATAAAAAAATCTTACAGGTTCCAAAGTGGAGGGATGATGGAAGGAATCATGATTTTATACAGTTATTTATTCATTTTTGCATTCACTCATAGATATTACTGACTAGCTTCAGTGTATACCCTGGAGATCCAACACATGTTCTTAACAGGTGTTTTATTCTCGGATCTTTTGTTATATTCATCCAAACTGACACAACAGTCACACTCATTTTTTCTCCTTCTACCCCAAATTAAATATAAGGAAAAGAAACTCTTCATAATCACAACGTTGGGTTACTCTGTCTCAGAAATAACTCCCTCAAAGGGTAATACAACCAACTCGTCTTTACAAAATCTATCATATGAGTTCAGTAGCTCAAGGGACAATGCGTTCTGGTTCTGATTTCTTAGGGCTCTGTCTTGATTTTCAGAAATTCAGAGATGACTCCATCAGAACACTTATGTCTTGTCTTGCTTTTTGGCCCTAAAAAGACATACTGCTTAAAAGCATGTTTAAATACTTTAAATACTCAGTCTTCTTCATGGATCTTGCTCTGATAGGTTCTGTAGCTTCTCACGTATAACCTATGCATCATACTTTAGGCGAGTGTCCAGGGTTGAGGGAAGGCCTCAGCCTTCTCCCCACCCTGTGAGTGAAGGGGAAAAAAAAAAAAATGAAAGAAAACCGCAACCGGATTAGCAAGGGAAATGTGCTGTATTTAGAAGCAGAGCTGCAGGATATATATATATATACACAATTTACAGTATTTACAATATATACAATATACACTGTATATACAATATATACACAAAAATATACAACAAAGTAATAGAGGAACGAAATTCCCTCCTCTGCTGAGGAGGGTTCCCTCCCTGTACCCTCCTTTTCTCCCCTTTTTCCCCAAAGAGGTTTAGAAAGAGAGAAAAGAGCAATTGTTAATTAAAACAGAATATGTTAGTAGAGGCCTTATCTGTCCAAGGTCAGTCCGTCCGAAAGCCCAGAAGCTGTAAGCTGCGAAAGGAGGGGGAAAAAGTCAAGACTGCCCGAAGTCCCTGCTGGACTCAGAGTTTAATGTTGCTTTCTACCAATACACCAATGAAATTTGTTTAGACCTGTCCTTTGTTTATAAAACACTCGGCCATGGTGTCCCTTTCTTAAAGGCATAGCCCCAAACAGTCACAGTCTACCCCTTCTAAACAATTTAATTGGCTGTTCATATTGTCCATCCAATCCAAGAAAACATTTACAGTTCATAAGTAAAGTTCATAGTCCATTCCGGCTACAGTCAGATAGAGATGATTCAAAAGTCCAAGAAAATCAGGAAATGAGAAAAACGGAAAACAGTTTATTTCTTTGCTGATGAAGTGAAGAAAAGGGAAACAAGGATTCTCAGGGTCTCTTAGTTGGCTCAGGGCTCTCAGGGTTCTCAGGGTTTGTGCACCATAGATTCCTCATTGATTCTTCCTTTGGACACGATGTATCTGTACAACAGTTTGAAATTAAACTCTTTCCGCTAAAGTTAAATTTCATTGTGGAATACACTGAATTTCACCATTCTCTTGCATTACCCAATAAGCTCTCTTCGTCGGGCAGCTCACTCGGGACAGCACCAAGACCAGCAACCGCCGGGGACCAGCCACTGCTCTCCTTTTCCGGCTGCAGGAATCGCCATTGCTGCCGAGTTTTGCCGCGAGGAAGGAGCAGCCACCCTTTCACGTGGTCAGACTCGTGATCCCAGCGGCGGGGAGCGGCTGAATTTAAAAGGCTCTGCTGCAGCTCGCGTGGGCTCTCTTCGTCGGGCAGCCCGTATTCTCTGGTACTCTCATGCGCTGCCCCTTTTTTTCTCTTTTTTTTTTTTTTTAAATTGTTAGTAGGTACTGTGGCCAGGGACAGCCATGGTTGTAACTTGCAGCAAAATCTCCCTAAAAAAATCAGTGTTGACCCAGACCGAGGTAGAACAGAAGCACATAGCTGTCCAGGTATCTGGCTGTAGAGAATGCTGGAGCCTGGCACTTGAGATGCAGGGTAGTGGGGGCAAATCTTGTATAAGGTGTGAGCAGATTAACTATCTGCTTAATATGGTGGCCAGACTGAAGGATAAGTTTGCTAGCCTTAGAAATGTAAGGAAATGTAGGAAAGAGATGAACCAGAGGAGGAAGGAGATGGACGAAAGGAGGAAAGAGGTGAACCAGAAGAGGAAAGAGTTGAACCGGAGTAAGCAGGCTCTGCAGGCTCCCCCAGCAGAGGCTGGTTATTCAAAAAGCAGAGGGGAATGGACGCAGGTTCCTCTCAAAAGACGCAAAGTTAAACCTCCTTGCCTCCCCTCACCTACCCTGTTGCTCTTGGAAAACAGATATGGAGCACTGGAGATTGAGGGTGAGGTGGTCCTGATGCCGGAGGACACACCATCTGGGATTGTCCCTAAGGCAAAGCAGCCTAAGGTTAAACAGCCTAAAGCAAAGCAGCCTAAGGTTAAACAGCCTTCCCTGGAATCAGGACCTGTTCCCTCAAAAAAGAGGAGGGTAATTGTTATTGGTGATTCCTTTTGAGGGGAATGGAGGGCCCTATATGTTGGCCTGACCCATCTCATAGAGAACTCTGTTGTCTGCCAGGAGCCCAAGTTAATGATGTTACCAGTAGGCTGCCTAGACTGGTGCAGGCCTCTGACTACTATCCTTTACTAGTTATGAAGTTAGGCAATGATGATGTTGCAACGAGAACTCCCAGGGCTATCAAAGATGTCTTCAGGGCCCTGGGAGATCTGGTTGAGGGGTCAGGTGCACAAATAATTTTTTCGTCAATACCCTTAACTGCAGGAGGGAATACAGTAAGGAGCAGGTCGGCAGCTATAGTTAACAAGTGGCTTAGAGGCTGGTGCAGTTAAAAGAATTTTGTTTTTTTTTGATATCGAGAAACTTTCTACTGCACCAGGCCAGCTAGCAACAGATAGAGTACATCTGTCCCAGAGAAGGGGAAAGATCACTGTATATGAGAACAGCCTGTTCCCCAAAGGTAAAAAGATCCTGGGAAGGGAATTGGCAGGTCTCATCGACAGGGTTTTAAACTAGTTTTGAAGGGGGAAGGGGCTGAAACTAGTCCCCTCAGACAAGAGTCTGGGGGCAACAAGCTAGAGTCGGAGGTGAAACCAGCAGCCCAGCTGAAGTGCATGTACACTAATGCACGAAGCATGGGTAACAAACAGGAGGAGCTGGAAGCCTTGATGCATCAGGAAACTTAAGATGTAGTTGCCATCACAGAGAAGTGGTGGGACGACTCACATGACTGGAGCGCTGTAATTGATGGCTACAGGCTCTTCAGGAGAGACAGGCAAGGAAGAAGGGGTGGAGGGGTGACCCTGTACATCAGGAAGACACTAGATGTCATTGAGATGGAGATTAGGGACGACCGGGTTGAATGCTTGTGGATAAGAATTAGAGGAAGACCAGCAGGGCAGACACTCTGGTTGGAGTCTGTTACAGACCACCCAACCAGGAGGAAGATGTTGATGAAACATTCTATAGGCAGCTTAGGACTGTCTAAAGATCTCCAGACCTTGTTCTCATGGGCGACTTCAACCTGCCCGACATCTGCTGGGATCTCAACACAGCAGAGAGGAGACAGTCTAGGAGGTTCTTAGAATGCATGGAGGACAGTTTCTTATCCGAGGTGCTGCGAGAGCCTACCAGGGGCAAGGCTATGCTTGACCTCCTCTTCACCAACAGGGAAGGGCTGGTGGGTGATATGGTGGTTGGAGGGTGTTTGGGGGCCAGTGACCACGAGATAATTGAATTTTGGTTTTGGTCAAGCCAAGAGGGGTAGCAAGAAGAACTCCACTCCGGACTTCCGGAGGGCAGACTCAGGTTACTCAAGGAACTAATGCAGAGGGTTTCTTGGGATAAAACCCTTAATAAGAAAGGGATCCAGGAGAGCTGGACCTACTTCAAGGAAGAATTGTTGAAGGCTCAGGGAAAGGCTGTGCTAATGTGCCAGAAGATGAGCCGCAGGGGCAGATGGCCAGCCTGGATGGTTAATGAAATTTTAATGGAACTAAGGGAAAAAAAGAGGGTGTGTCACCTTTGGAAGAGAGGGGAGGCAACCCACAGAATGTTTAAGGATGTTGCTAGGTCTTGTAGGAAGAAAATTAGGGAGGCAAAAGCACACTTGGAGCTTAAACTGGCCTCTACTGTAAAGGACAATGAAAAGTCCTTCTATAAATACATTAATAGCAAGAGGAAGGGAAAGGACAACCTCCACTCCTTGGTGGACACAGAGGGGAACATTGTAACAAAGGATGAGGAAAAGGCAGAGGTACTTAACACCTTCTTTGCCTCAATTTTTACTAGCAGGACAGAACATCTTCCTGACAGCTGGCCTGCAGAGATGGCAGAAGGAGCCAGGGAGCAGCAAAGTTTCCCTATGTTCCATGAGGAGGTGGTTGGAACTCTCCTTATCAGCTTGGATTCCCACAAGTCCATGGGACCAGATGGGATACAACCTAGGGTGCTGAGAGAGCTGGCAGATGAGCTGGCCAAGCCACTATCCATCATTTTCCAGCAGTTCTGGTTCACTGGAGAGGTCCCAGAGGACTGGAAGCTGGCCAACGTTGTGCCCATCCATAAGAAGGGCCGGTTGGATAAGCCCAGGAATTACAGGCCAGTCAGCCTGACGTCAGTGCCAGGCAAGATCATGGAACAGGTCATCCTGAGTGCAATAACACAGCACTTAGAGGATGGCCAAGGGATCAGGCTCAGCCAGCATGGATTTAGGAAGGGCAGGTCCTGCTTGACCAACCTGATCTCCTTCTATGATCAGGTGACCCACCTGGTGGATGTGGGGAGGCCTGTGGATGTAGTTTACCTGGACCTCATCAAGGCTTTTGACACCGTCCCCCATAGCAAACTCCTGGCTAAGTTGTCAGCCCCTGGCTTGGACGAGAGCACACTGCGATGGGTTAGGAACTGGTTGGATGGCCGAACCCAGAGAGTGGTGGTGAATGTTGCCACATCCAGCTGGCAGCCAGTCACTAGTGGTGTGCCCCAAGGATCAGTGCTGGGCCCTGTGCTCATTAACATTTTATTGATGATCTGGATGAGGGCATTGAGTCCATCATCAGTAAATTTGCTGACAACACCAAGCTGGGGGCAGGAGTTGATCTGCTGGAGGTTAGAGAGGCTCTGCAGAGGGACCTCAACAGGCTGCACAGATGGGCAGAATCCAATGGCATGAGATTTAACACATCCAAGTGCTGGGTTCTACATATTGGCCACAACAACCCCATGCAGTGCTCCAGGCTGGGGTCAGAGTGGCTGGAGAGCAGCCAGGCAGAGAGGGACCCGGGGGTACTGGTCAATGGCAGGCTGAACATGAGCCTGCAGTGTGCCCAGGCAGCCAAGAGGGCCAATGGCATCCTGGCCTGCATCAGGAACGGTGTGGCCAGCAGGAGCAGGGAGGTCATTCTGCCCCTGTATACTGCACTGGTTAGGCCACACCTCAAGTACTGTGTCCAGTTCTGGGCCCCTGAGTTTAGGAAGGATGTTGACTTGCTGGAGCGAGTCCAGAGAAGGTCAACAAAGTTGGTGAGGGGTTTGGAACACAAGCCCTATGAGGAAAGACTGAGGGAGCTGGGGTTGCTCAGCCTGGAGAAGAGGAGACTCAGAGGTGACCTTATCACTCTCTACAACTACCTGAAGGGAGGTTGTCGACAGGCAGATGATGGTCTCTTCTCCCAGGCAGCCAGTACCAGAACAAGAGGACATAGTCTCAGGCTGTGCCAGGGGAGGTTCAGGTTGGATGTTAGGAAGAAGTTCTATACAGAAAGAGTGATTGCCCATTAGAATGGGCTGCCCAGGGAGGTGGTGGAGTCACCATCGCTGGAGGTGTTCAGAAGGAGACTTGACATGGTGCTTGGTTACATGGGTTAGCTGTTTGGGTGGGTTGGATGGGTTGATGGGTTGGACGTGATGATCTTGAAGGTCTCTTCCAACCTCATGTGTTTATTCTAAATAAATGTTTATTCTAAATTCTAAATAAAGTAAGCAAAACCGTGTTTGGTTTTTTTGTTTGTTTGTTTGTTTGGGTATTTTTGTTTTGGTTTCGCATTTTGGTTTGGTTGGTTGGTTTGGTTTTCCTCTAAGCTTGTTTCTAGAAATAACATGAACATGCAATATCTGCATGAAACAGTATGATAGCAAGGAAAATTCCTGCCTGAACTTTTGAGAACTGGCAATACTTTGACCAGTTGGAAAGAGAATCCATACATAGGAAATATTACCCAAGCTTGAGCACTGACTTCACTTTCTAAACTGCGTAACTCTATGGTACCATTCTTCCTACAGGATACCAACACCTTTTACAACCTGAAATACTTTCTGTTGCTCATTGTGTCCTTCACATCACTCCACAGAGCTGTCAGCCCAAAACATTTTTAAAACCATGAAACCCTGCTGAAAAACACATAATTTAAAAATTATAAGATTTGAAGCTGTCCTTGTTTACCATTCTGATGCTGACCTCTTGAGGTGTGCACACTTCACAGTTTCAAGATTTTTTTTTTTTTCCCCAAGCATGAAAGGAAAAAGCTCTTGATTTTCTATACATTTAAAAGTAAGATTTTCAGTAATTGACTTCCACCTCTTTCTTAGGAGCTTTGAGAGAAAAATCACATAAAAATTTTAGGAAACACTGAGAGTCAGTGAAACTTTAAAAAATCAGATAAAGAAATCAGGGCTGGAATTAAAAACAGTGTGTTATCGGGATCTGTAGAGCTATACTGAATCTATGCAATCCCTGGCACAATGTGCTTGCTAAGTGAAAGGCATTGGTGAAAGCGGAGCACTGAAGTGGCTGAAAAGGAAATATTAGGAAAAAATCTATGGAAAACTCCTTCTAATAAAACACACTAACATATCCAGAAAAAGCAGGCTGGATATTAATTGTGGTTTTGCTCTTCCTTCAAACATTCTCATAGAATGACCTGCATGGAATTAAATTTCTTTCCCTTGAAAGGAGGCAGGATTGAGTCAACCCTTCCAGAATTTGAGCCTATGACACAGGGGAGTCTAAGAAATTCAACCCTTAGGCACAACTTTTAAGCCATCACCCTCCAGCGTATGATAAAAGATTTTGTATAAACAAAGGAAAAGGAATTGAAATGAAGGAGGGCTTGGGTGAATCATAAAGTGGGTTCAGAATATTTTTGGAGGGGGGCATGGAATAATTTTTTTTTTTCAGGTTCTGGGAATAACAGCAGAAACCAACAACTGAGTAAAAACATTTTCCAAAACCTGAAGTGAACTCAGCATTGATGTTATTTAAGGAAGTTTTAGAAAGTTTTTCTCTGTGTGCTTTGTTAACTGGTTGCTTTTTCCTGGCTTTCTGCTGTCATCTGCTCCTGAAAGAAAACTTGACAGCAGATAATGTTTTCAGCTATATTTCTTACACATCTGAAACAGAAATAATAGAAAGCATTTGTAAAAAGCTCAGTCTTTCTTTTTATTCTGTTGCAAAATGAACAGGAAGTTCAAAAGGATGCTTCTGACAATATTAATAGCAACAATTTTGTGGATATTTTGTTGCTGAGTTTCTCTCCCTCCTCCTCCATTTATATATATAATTAATGGTGAACGTGATCTTGGTTGTTGTTGAAGTTGCTTCTGTTTTTGAAGTAAAATCAGAATTGAAAAAGTTAATTTTACATTTTCTTGGATATACTCAAGCTTTGTCTCTGTAGGGACAATTTACTTCTTTCAGTCAGATAGACTCTGGATTTTGCTCCAAATCACAATAATTCTTGTGTGGTACTCTATGCTATCACTGGTGGCATTTACGCTAACCTTGCAAGAAATGTTTGCACCAAGTTGCATCTGGTGGAAATTATTTCTGTATATGTTTTCAATAATTTAAATTAGTTACCTTTGAATTTAGCAAAATATCTCCACATTTCCATTATGAGAAAGAAAAGTAACAGCACTTTGCTCATTTCTATATATTATTCGTTTAAAGATACTCATGCTACATTCATTTTGAAGAGAAAAGGTTTATTTATATTCCTGTAGTATAAAGACTTTTTCTTTCTACAGTGTCATATTTTTGTCTTGCCATATAACCAAAATAAGGCATATTATTCCAGCTAATGTTTTCTTTCATTTTCTTATATGTCTTCAATGGCTGAGGTCTTTATGAGTACTTCTTCTGTTGACTCAGTTACCCAAATAGGATGGATTCTTCTCTTCTCCCATATTTAGACCCCAGTTTGCTCACTCATGCTGCATTATTACCTTTCATCATAAAATAACCAGTAGTCATTTCACCTAATTTTTTTAAATCACTTTGGGGTTGTTTTTATTGTTTGTGGTTTGGTTTTGCGGTACGTTTTTTTTTTTATCCATTTGTTTTGTCTTATGTGTTATATTAAAGTTCTAAATAGGTTGTACAATTTTTGGCCATATTTGATAATTTCTGTGGAGAACAGCTCCATAACCAGAAGAAAAATAAATAAAATAAAAAATAATATACTCAAACCCTGATATTTCCTGGGGAATATATTTTATAGTTAAACAGCAATAATTTGGTTTTTTTCCTATTATTTGTACCACTAATTTAAACTACCATACCTATGTTTACATATAAAATGTGTTATTTGCTTTCAGTTAAAATTTAAACAAAATATTCTTCTCCAAATAAACATTCAAAAGATAATAATATCTACAAACTTTTTTTTAGAAATTGTCACAAGAATGAGAAAACAAGAAAATATTCAGACTCAGTAAAAAAGATTTAAAAAAAAAATTCTTTGTCTTTTAAAAGGGACAGCATCAGATTAAATTTATTCTTCACTGTGAGCAAATATTGGGAGAAACTAAGATCTTATGACTATCTAAATATTGTAGAATATCAGGGAGTATGTCCAGATGTTCTCAGCAGGTCATCTACTGTCCACAGAAAGGAAACAAACCAACCCAGCCAACTGACAACTCGATCAAACAAACAAAAAAGAACAGCAACAAAGACAAAAGTGTCCTAAAGTTTCTATTGATCAGTCTCAATCAGTGATAAGGACTGAGGTGTGGTACAAAGTTGAGCACACGAATAAGCCTTGTAATAAAGGGATCTGATCAACACTGTATACTGCAGATATCTGTTTTCTGTGTCACTGTCCATTTCTAAGGCGTCATAAACAGATTAATAAAAAAAGTTATAACAAAAAGTTCAGTCATTTCCTTTATTTTCAGGGAAGGAAACAATCTAAAAATTCTCCTTTTAGACTTCTAGGTATTTTTTTATCTCTGAGATGATTTTCTTCCCATGGTCACAAAAGGAACTTGTCCATCCTGATAGAAATATAACAGAATCATAGATTCATAGAATGCTTTGGGTTGATCTTTAAAGGTCATCTGTTCAACTGCCCTGCAGTGAGCAGGGACATCTTTTGTGGCAACACGGGCATGGCCTCCGCAATGCAGTTTCAAGCAAAAGTGTTTATTGCATTACACAGTTAACTTAGATAAGTTTCTACACAAACCTAATGGAGTGTTTTCATACTCCAATTGGTTGTTTTTCTTCTAACATGCTCAAGCAAGGCATACAATTGGTTAATTCTAACAAACAAGCTTTTCAAGCACTTCTCAACATATCCAGCCAAGTCTGGTCTGGTCTCTCTCAGCTCCTGATAAGATCATATCCCTAACTCAAGGAAAGACAACAGTGTCCTAAAGTCTCCAAAACCAGACTTTCCCCTACATTTTTAACTAGATCAGATTATCAAAGATCAGTCCAATCTGACCCAGAACATTTCCATGCATGGGATTTCTACCATCTCTCTGGGCAATCTGATATAATAACAACAATAATACATGCAATAGTGGTAAATTAGAATATTTCATATTACTCCTTTAAAAGGACTGTGGTGCTATGGTTTACAAAGTATCAAAGGCAGGGTTTGGAATTTAGGGGAAGATGGTTTGGGGGTTGTGGTGGTTTAAACCTTAACTGGAGTTTAATCTACCAAAAAATAATCTGGAGTCAGTTTGGAAGTAGAAGTAATTTTTTAATATATATATACCAATAACAGGGGAGATTTACAAGGGTAAGGAGTAAGGATGAATAGGAGAATATAGAAAACCAAATTTGAATGGCCTTGTATCTCTCTCAATGTATGTGGATTTCAGTCCTTTAGAGAAGTGTGGCTGCAGCAGGGAGAAGATCAGGCCCAACCACATGGCAGAACCAGGAGGCTGGCAGAAGCGGTGGGTCCTTTCCAACAGGCAAGGAAGGAGCAAAAAGCCAAGGTGGCTGCCATGGCCTTCCCTTTATAGTCTTGCTGGACACAAAGGGGCAGCAGAACAGACCAATTTAGGCCTGGGGGACCCCTTCTCTCAGGAGGAAGAAACAACATCCACCTGGATCAGGTTTCTTTTGAGCCAAGGGAGAGGTAAGGCTCTCGCAAACCAACCCCAGGATGGTGTAACCCAGCACAGGGCTTTTTATCTATTTGTGGTTTTCCTGACTGTAGTAATCTCACTGCAATTCTACTACTATACACATATAAAGCCTGCCATTCTTATGAGAATATATCAGAAATCTTATGATAACTTAAATAAAGGCACTATTTAATACACTTTCAGTGAATCTTCTGTTTTAATAAAGGGGCTTGCAAATGGCCCACTTGGTAAAGCTGAGAAAGTACCACTTCAGGGTATTAGAATAAACCTTTATTAGAATAAACCAAACCAGGTTGGAAGAGACCTTCAAGATCATCACGTCCAACCCATCAACCCATCCAACCCACCCAAACAGCTAGCCCATGGCACCAAGCACCCCATCAAGTCTCCTTCTGAACACCTTCAATGACAGAGACTCCACCACATCAACGGGCAACCCATTCCAATGGGCAATCACTCTTTCTGTATAGAACTTCTTCCTAACATCCAACCTGAACCTCCCCTGGCGCAGCCTGAGACTGTGTCCTCTTGTTCTGGTACTGGCTGCCTGGGAGAAGAGACCATCATCTGCCTGTCTACAACCTCCCTTCAGGTAGTTGTAGAGAGTGATAAGGTCACCTCTGAGTCTCCTCTTCTCCAGGCTGAGCAACCCCAGCTCCCTCAGTCTTTCCTCATAGGGCTTGTGTTCCAAACCCCTCACCAACTTTGTTGCTCTTCTCTGGACTCGTTCCAGCAAATCAACATCCTTCCTAAACTGAGGGGCCCAGAACTGGACACAGGACTCCAGGTGTGGCCTAACCAGTGCAGTATACAGGGGCAGAATGACCTCCCTGCTCCTGCTGGCCACACTGTTCCTGATGCAGGCCAGGATGCCATTGGCCCTCCTGGCCACCTGGGCACACTGCAGGCTCATGTTCAGCCTACCATCAACCAGTACCGCCAGGTCCCTCTCTGCCTGGCTGCTCTCCAGCCACTCTGACCCCAGCCTGGAGCACTGCATGGGGTTGTTGTGGCCAATGTGCAGCACCCGGCACTTGGATTTGTTCAATCTCATGCCGTTGGATTCTGCCCATCTGTCCAGCCTGTCAAGGTCTCTCTTCAGAGCCTCTCTACCCTCCAGCTGATCAACTCTTGCCCCCAGCTTGGTGTTGTCAGCAAATTTACTGATGATGGACTCAATGCCCTCATCCAGATCATCAATAAAGATGTTAAAGAGCACAGGGCCCAGCACTGATCCTTGGGGCACACCACTAGTGACTGGCTGCCAGCTGGATGTGGCACTGTTCACCACCACTCTCTGGGCTCGGCCATCCAGCCAGTTCCTAACCCATTGCAGTGTGCTGCTGTCCAAGCCATGGGCTGACAGCTTGGCCAGGAGTTTGCTATGGGGGACGGTGTCAAAGGCCTTGCTGAGGTCCAGGTAGACTACAGGTAGTTGTGACCCTTAAACCAAATTAGTGTACTCACTAGTTTTTTATGCAGTTGACTCATTTGTTACTACGGCATGCCATCTTGATTTAACTAGCACCAACAAGATTCTTGAACATTTGAAACTAGCTATTGAATACAGATGGCATTCTCTATCACAGTATCACAGTATCACTAAGGTTGGAAGAGACCTCAAACATCTTCGAGTCCAACCTGTCACCACAGACCTCATCATTAGACCACGGCACCAAGTGCCACGTCCAATCCCCTCTTGAACACCTCCAGGGATGGCGACTGCACCACCTTCCTGGGCAGCCCATTCCAATGACCAATGACTCTCTCGATGAAGAACTTCACCTCCAGCCTAAACTTCCCCTGGCGCAGCTTGAGACTGTCCCCCCTTGTTCTGGTGCTGATTGCCTGGGAGAAGACAGCAAATCCTTCATGGCTACAACCACCCTTCAGGTAGTTGTAGACAGAAATGAGGTCACCCCTTAGCCTCCTCTTTTCAGGCTAAACAATCCCAGCTCCCTCAGCTACTAGTTCTCACACTGCTCTGTTTCAAAGAACTAAAGTTTAAACTATCAGCTACCTGCCATTTTTTAAATCGCTGCAAATAAAAACTCTTTGATGACTTCAGATTTCTGCTTCTTGCTTGCAGGTTTACAGAGAATAAGTGCTACCATAAGAAAACTACTGAAATAGACAATAAACTGATTTTGGCTGGAAGCACACTGTAATTCTGTTCTATATTGGTATGTGCTGCACAACAGTGACAAGTGTTTGTTTTAAACAACAACAAATTACTAAGCGGAGTTGGAAGAAAAACAACTCAGGTGACCCGTCTGGTGGATGTGGGGAGGCCTGTGGATGTGGTCTACCTGGACTTCAGCAAGGCCTTTGACACTGTCCCCCACAGCAAACTGCTGGCTAAGCTGTTAGGCTGTGGATTGGACCATTACACTCCGTGCTGGGTTAGGAACTGGCTGGAGGGACGAGCCCAGAGAGTGGTAGTGAATGGTGCCACATCCAGCTGGCAACCAGTCACTAGTGGTGTCCCCCAGGCATCAGTGCTGGGCCCTGTCCTCTTCAACATATTCATCGATGATCTGGATGAAGGGGTCGAGTCAGTCATCAGCAAGTTTGCAGATGACACCAAGTTAGGAGCAGATGTTAGTCAGCTAGAGGGTAGAAAGGCTCTGCAGAGGGACCTGGACCGACTGGACAGATGGGTAGAGTCCAATGGGATGTCATTCAACAAGTCCAAGTGCCGAGTGCTGCACTTTGGCTACGGCAATCCCATGCAGAGCTACAGGCTGGGATCAGAGTGGCTGGAGAGCTCCCAAACAGAGAGGGACCTGGGGGTGTGTGGTGAAGAGGTTATTAAATTTATGAACATGAAATATGAATTATGAAAAATATAATTTTATTAATTATCAAACTATTAATAACTGATGAATCACCAACTTATATACATGTTCTAGTGCACGTTCGTGAAATACATTCCACAACTGGCTTAGTGTTATGATTATAACGTAATTGAACTATCTATAAACCCTTTCTATATTTATATAACGAAGGGTGCAGTTCTGCCGCTTGGCCACTAGATGGAGACTCGTCGGGATGCGGGAGGCTTCTGGCTATACACAGCAATATTATAATCTGTCTATGCGTCAGCGCTTACTCTGCTAGACGCGGATACTTTGAACTGAGTGCTAGTGGGTGGAAAGTACGTGGACGATATTCATTCCCCTTCAGACAACAGGGATTGGTCCTGGTCGGGTTTGGTCTGTGGGGTCGGCCCTCAGAAGTCGGCTCTCACGGCAGGGCGGGACAACGGTGGCCGGTAGGTGGGCTCAAACGAAGGAAGCAGGCGAAGCTATGGGGGTCGGCCCAACCACGACGCCTCTCAGGGCTGATGCAAACAGCCTCGGGGAGAGCATGCGGCTGCTTTAGGCGGCGGATTCTCTTTACCGAGCTTAAAGGAGCAACAGGACTCTCGTAGTGGTCCCGGGTTCAGTGCAGTATAAGCACGAACAATGCTTTGGTTTTCCCTGGGATTCACAGGGTTCAGAGAGGCACTCGGCGGCTCCTCAGAGCGGCACTCGGTGGCTCCTCTCCCGCTACGGCGGGGCTAGGCATACGTGGACTTGGTATTGATCAAGTCCCTTCTCCCTGGCAACTGGGCAGATCTTACCCGTGGGGGTTGCTCCAGTCCTCCGCTGGCATGATGGGCTCTTCCGATCGGCACAACTGGTTGTAGTAATGCTGAACTCCTCAGGCTCAGCGAAGGTCCTCCCTCTGGGCTTCTCAACGATGCAGACGCTTTCAGTATGCGTGCATGTATAACAGAAGCTAATAACAATAAGCTCAATGGCAACAGGGGGAACAGGGGGAATATGAGGAAGCTGCCCGAGCAGCAAGAGTCCTGGTTAGGAAACCCAAAGAAGATTTTGAATTGAATCTAGCTAGGGAGATTAAAGGGAACACTAAGAACTTTTACAGGTATATTAATGGGAAGAAGAAGACTAGGGAAGGTGTGGGCCCCCTCAGAAAGGAAAATGGCGACATGGTCACAAGGGATGAGGAAAAGGCTGAGGTACTTAATAACTTCTTTCCCTCAGTCTTCACTGCAAGGGCCTCTAGCCACACTCCTGATGTTATGGAAGTCAAAGCCAGGGACGGGGAGGAAGAACTGCCCATTGTAAGTGAAGATCAGGTTCATGATCACCTGAAGAACCTGAAAGTGTTCAAGTCCATGGGACCCGACGGGATACACCCACGGGTACTGAGAGAACTGGCAGATGAGGTGGCTAAACCCCTCTCTATTATATTTCAAAAGTCATGGCAATCTGGTGAAGTCCCCACGGACTGGAAAAGCGGAAACATTGCCCCCATCTTCAAAAAGGGTAAGAAGGAGGAACCAGAGAACTCCAGGCCAGTCAGTCTCACCTCTGTGCCTGGAAAGATCATGGAGCAGATCCTCCTGGAGGCACTACTCGCTCAAAAGAATAGTGAAGAGGTGATTTGGAACAGTCAGCATGGCTTTGCCAAAGGTAAATCCTGCCTGACCAACCTGGTTGCCTTCTATGAGCAGGTGACAAAATTAAGAGATGAGGGGCAAGCAACTGATGTCATTTACCTGGACCTGAGCAAAGCCTTCGACACTGTCCCGCGCCACATCCTGGTCTCCAAACTGGTGACACATGGGTTTGATGGGTGGACCACTAGATGGATAAGGAACTGGATTGATGGCCGCACCCAAAGAGTGGCTGTCAATGGCTCCATGTCCCAGTGGAGGCCAGGGACAAGCGGAGTCCCTCAGGGATCAGTCCTGGGACCTGTCTTGTTCAACATCTTTGTCAGTGACATGGACAGTGGCATTGAGTGCACCCTCAGCAAGTTTGCTGATGACACCAAGCTGTGTGGCGCAGCAGACACACTGGAGGGAAGGGAGGCCATCCAGAGGGACCTTGACAGGCTGGAGAGGTGGGCACAAGCCAACCTCATGAAGTTCAAGAAGAGCAAGTGCAGGGTCCTGCATCTGGGTGGAGGTAATCCCAGGCACTGATGTAGGGTGGATAGTGACTGGCTTGAGAGTAGTCCTGAGGAGAGAGACTTGGGGGTGCTGGTGGACAAAAAGCTCGACATGAGCTCTCAATGTGCACTTGCAGCCCGCAAAGCCAATCAGATCCCGGGCTGCATCAGGAGAAGTGTGGCTAGCAGGTCAAGGGAGGTGATCCTCCCCCTCTACTCAGCCCTGGTGAGACCCCACCTGGAGTACTGTGTCCAGTTCTGGAGCCCCTATTACAAGAGGGATGTGGAGGGGCTGGAACATGTCCAGAGAAGGGCCATGAGGATGATCAGAGGGCTGGAGCACCTCTCCTATGAGGGCAGACTGAAGGAGTTGGGGCTGTTCAGTCTGCAGAAGAGAAGGCTCCGAGGTGACCTCATTGTGGCCTTCCAGTATCTGAAGGGGGCCTACAGGAAGGCTGGGGAAGGACTTCTGAGGATCTCAGGTAGTGATAGGACTAGGGGGAATGGAATGAAGCTGGAGGTGGGGAGATTCAGGCTAGATGTGAAGAGGAGGTTCTTCACCATGAGAGTTGTGAGACCCTGGAATGGGTTGTCCAGGGAGGTGGTCGAGGCCCCGTCCCTGGAGGTGTTTAAGAGCAGGCTGGATGAGGCTCTGTCCAACCTGATCTAGTGTGGGGTGTCCCTGCCCATGGGAGGGAGGTTGGAACTAGATGATCCTTGTGGTCCCTTCCAATCCTGAATGAAACTATGAAACTATGAAAAGCTGCAGCTCGAGAGTTACTCTCTCGAGCAAGCACAAAGACAACGTGAATGAGGGGGCAACGTGTTCACCAACTGGGGTGATACTTATAGATTCCTCGAGGCTGGGCTTGACCAATGGGCACTCTCACAAGGAACTGGCTTCAGCCTATAGAAAGCATGAAGCTAGAATTATGCCCATACTTGGTGTCAGCACGAGCGCTGCATGCGCTGGGTGCGTGCAAGCCTAGCTAATGCCTTGGCTTTTGTCTTCGTCCTGGAGGGAGGGGGAACTTGCCCGCATGCTGGGACAAGATTCAGTATCGGGGCATAATGTGCCTTCATCACAGGGTGCTGATCGACAGGCACCTGAATATGAGCCTAGAGTGTACCCAGGTGGCCAGGAGGGCCGGTAGCATCCTGGCCTGCATTAGGAATAGTGTGGCCAGCAGGAGCAGGGAAGTCATTGTGCCCCTGTATCTGTTTTGGTTAGGCCGCACCTTGAGTCCTGTGTCCAGTTCTGGGCCCCTCAGTTTAAGAAGGACTTTGAGACACTTGAATGTGTCCAGAGAAGGGCAACAAGGCTGGTGAGAGGCCTTGAACACAAGCCCTATGAGGAGAGGCTGAGGGAGCTGGGATAGTTTAGCCTGGAGAAGAGAAGGCTCAGGGGTGACCTCATTGCCCTCTACAACTACCTGAAAGGTGGTTGTAGCCAGGAAGGGGTTGGTCTCTTCTCCCAGGCAACCAGCACCAGAACAAGAGGACACAGTCTCAAGCTGCACCACGGGAGCTTTAGACTCGAGGTGAGGAGGAAGTTCTTCACCGAGCGAATCATTCGTCATTGGAACGGGTTGCCCAGGGAGGCGGTTGAGTCATCGACCCTGGAGGCGTTCAAGGGGAGATTGGACTTGGCACTTGGTGCCATGGTCTAGGCATGGGGTCTGCGTTGATAGGTGGGACTCGATGATCCTCGAGGTCCTTTCCAACCTAAGCGATACTGTGATACTGTGATACTGTAACTCACTAGTTTAACAGTTCTGGTACAATAATCTGTGAACCAGCTAAGACAGAAACTTAATTCTTACTGAAAAGATTAAATAGATTATGTCGACACAAAAAAAACATAGGGCCATATGCATTTCTGCAAGGCTGCAGAACAAAGACTTGTTTGTAAGGAGGAAACCGTTAATGTGATATGGCTCACCCATTCTTCTTCAAAGACTTATCCCCGTGCTTTGCTAAATATAAAGATCATCTAACATTTTTTCACAGAACCACAGAATCATAGAATGTTACTGGTTGGAAGGGATCTTGAAAGATCATCTAGTTCAAATGCCCTGGCAGAGCAGGATAACTTAGAGTAGATCACACAGGAACATGACCAGCAAGGCTTTGAATGTCTCAGAGAACACTACTTATGTTCTCTTTATTTTAACTTTGTGCTGCATGGATAGGAATTTATGGGTTCTTCGTTATTTACACCCCCATTTTGCATCTGTACATTGATTCCTGACTATCTGACCTTTCTGACAATTTTCTGACTTTTAAGACCCCAGGATTTGACAGAGCTTCACAGATTCTGCTTTCTACATGGACCTATTCCCCAGGACAAGTCACCCAACCTTTTGCAATAGCAGTATCCCGACCACTGTATCATGCACCACTGACCAAACCAGAAATTATTTCTAAAATCTCCTTACATTATTCTCTTTCTTCTCCTCATCACTTTTAAAATAATAGCTTACTAAGGAACACATAATACTAATTTTGACATAGATTTCCAGTGTTTATTTTCTGTTACTGAATCAGTCCTTTCTAAATGGTTTATACCCGTAGACTTTAATGTCTTGGTCTTACAAGTCTTCTACCCTTTTACAAGTATTTATATTCTATAATTACTATAATTAACACCTTTTAATTGGATTTGTAAAAATTTGGGGCCCAACAGCCATCCAAAGGCACACTTTAAACTAATTTGCTGTTGACCAGATGAGCCTGCAGAGAAAGCCTTCACATGTTCCATCCATAATCTCTAGGAATAGTAGAAATTTCTATTCACAGATTTCTTCAAAGATCCCATCTCCCTTGTGGCTTACTATCCCCTTTTTTGTCTCGCTACGCATCTGTCACTAGCTGTTTGACATGCTAATGCAACTTGGTTCTGAAACATTTGTTTTCAAGGTCCTTTTTGCTGTGTAATTATGTGTGATGCCATATACCACTCTGAAATTACCCATTCAATCTGACAGTAGCTACTTATATCCCATTTACCTAGTGATCTTGTAGAACTTCTTGCAATTGTCTTCACATAGGAAAAGTTAATAACAGCAAAATCACATTTCCATTATGATACAGAGAAGGGTGCATTCTTTTGAAAGAAAGTCCTTGCACTGTCTCCCAAATATCCTACAAAGCCTAAGAGCTCTTAACCCGCCAAGGTCCTTCTCATCTCTTCACAAATACTCAAGAAACTTAAATACTGGCAATATATGAAGACCAAGACCAGTGAATCACATTTCTTTTCTAGATAATGGGCCCATCAACTGCTTCATTTATTTGTCCATGAGCTTTTTTGGTTTTTTTTATAACTGTCCATAGTTTTTCACTACAAAACTCTTATTTTATGGTCATGCACTCCTTTAATCAAAAATTTCTAGTAGTCACCTTTCTAAAAGAGGAACAGAATCATAGAGTCCTGCCATTAACCTAACACTGTGAAGTCACAGGAGGTTGAGGCAGCTGAAAGAGGATACAAACAGGACAGAGGAAGAGAGAAGATGGAATGCAAAACCTCAGAAAGTAAAAATCACCACACATGAAAGTGAAGAAACTGTTATTTTCCTATTTTTATTTTTTTAAAGTCAGCTTTATTGCACATTTAAATACATGATGAGATTACTGTGATGTACAAATATATGCACACCCACACACACAACCAACTCTTGGTATTTCTGTACTGAACCAGTATTGATTTCTTTCCTAGACCTCATTTCATATTGTGCCCTGAAAATTAAATATCTATTTAGTTTCAATATGGCACAGGATTCTAATTGGATTTTAAGGCAGCAATTTATGCAATATTAATGGATACTTTCAGCAAACCACTAATGAACAGCTGACCTTTATGGATGGAAGGAAGGAAGGAAGGAAGGAAGGAAGGAAGGAAGGAAGGAAGGAAGGAAGGAAGGAAGGAAGGAAGGAAGGAAGGAAGGAAGGAGGAAGGGAAGGAAGGAAAGGAGGGAGGAAAAGAGAGAAAGAGAGAAATAGAGAATCAAGTGCTCTTGTTGGTTTGGTTGTGTTTGATTTATTTGGTTTTGGTTTTTTATCACTTGGGTGCTTTTGGTCTCTTCTTTTTTTCCATTTCTCTAAAAGTGGTCTGAATTTAATTGACAAAAGCCAGGACAGAACAGGGACATTTTGGGGAGCATAAAATTACATTATGTATTTAATCATCTGATGCCTACAAAAATACTAAATAATTAAAATGTAATTCTATAAAATGTGTTTTCAATGAGAGGTTTCAGCTCTGAGTGATAGATTAAAAGCTTCATATAACCCACAGATTTTATAAGGTACTGCCAAGCAAATTCAAATGAAAATATTATAATTTGTTTTCTTCTTTTATGTAGCAAGATTCCTTTCATTTTCTACCTTTTTTTTTTTTTTTTTTTTTCCCCTGTAGCAGGAGTGGAATAAAAAAATACATCATCATTAAAATATTGTATGAAAAAAAAAAAAGGAAGATGATTCAGAGCTATCAAATCATCATTAAAAGACGAAATCAGCTTGTTTTTTCTACTTATTCCCATACAGCTCCCTAAAAATCAAGAATTTAAAGAAATGTAACCTGGATATTTAGTTTTACATCAAATTGATAAGCCAGAAATATGATACAATATTAATATGATTTATTAAATATTAAAAAATATTTTTCCAAGCCAATTTGATCCAGGTTCATTTGCCTGGTTGATGATAGGTTACTTACACACAATAGGAGGCTAACAAACAGAATAACAGTCTAGAAAAATCAGAACTTGGAATACAGAGGAACAATCTGGAAATTTCTTACACAAGCAAAAACAAACAGCAATGTTATCCTAAGGTGGTGAGACGGACCACCTCGGGTTCACGATGGAGCTAACCAACAGGCAAAGCTGTAAACCTTAGGAATAACCAGGTAAGTTAGCGTAAATCACTCACGAGCCGCCAAGCCATTAAGTACCAAAACCTTTGCTGAATGGAGCAATGCTATGAGTTTGTAGTTGTAATCCAAAGGGCAGAAATAATCCAAAGGTAGTACCCAAAATTAGAGGAAGTGAGAGAGAGGGAGACATACCGCTCTGGTGAAGATCTAGGCACTATGCTGCTAGGACAAAAGAAGTTAATTGCCTTTCAGACAGGAGCAAGTAGGTGCTTGTTGCCGCCTTGAATCCCATTACCAAATGGGGGAGGGGGCGCGATGAGAGAGAAACAAGAACAATGGACATATGAACAACAACGAGCATGTGGGCTCTTAACATCTTCCCCTATAAATTCCCTTTTTGAAAACTGAACAGTCCAATGGACATCAGCTATTCAAATCCCGCCAATCAGTTAAAAATGTACGTCTGGCGAGCAAAACTGCACACACCTCTCACAGCCTCTGACAAATGCAGCTGCCTCTCTGAAACATGGGGCTAGGGGTCCAGCTTCCACCCCCTCCAGGCAGCCTTAATGGCATGTGCCTATTGGCTCCTTGACCTCAATCCAGACCCTGCAACAGAGAGCTCAAACAGGTTTAGCTGGCTTGTTAATGCCTCTTCCAGGACACCTGGGATGCCCAGAACAATATTGAGCCTCACTGTAAATTGGTACTTTCACTGCAGTTTCAAGAATTAAGCATATTACTCTTTTGTAACATTTTCTTTAAAAATATCCCCTGTATAACATTACAAATCTATTGAGCAAATTATTATCATGCATACAACTGAGAATAATTGTAACAAATATTTGCTTTATCCTCCTTTCATCTGTGCATTATTTTGCACTTTACACTCATAGAATTTTTATTTAATGATATTTTATGCTCTTATATTTTAAATTGATAGATGGGAAAAAAAAGAAAAAAACAGAGAGAAATCGGGGCCATAAATTATACAGCCCCATAAACTCTACATCAAGGGAGACATCTGCTTTAGGTCTGGTCTGTTCAGACTAGTTCAAATGACTAATGTGAGTACTTCCTAACAAAAGCCAGGCCTCTTCAAACCTTCTTTAAAATACTAAAAAAAAAAAAAGGTTTTTAAAAGGAAAAAGCCTGCTGTGGGTAAACTAGTCTGTTGCAGTTCTTAAGTGTGAATTCTAAATTGGATTTAGAGGCATCAAAGCTGAGCATTGCAACAGCCAATTATTTTTTAGTCCTTTACTCTTACCGTGGGATCCCTGATCTCCAGTTAGACAGTGGGGTTTCTGATATCTTACATGGAAAAAAATAGGTCCTTTAACATGAAATTCAAGAAATATACATGTGGTGGTTTTAGACTATGCCTTTAAAATTTAGTTACAGATTCTCAGAAGGAAAGTAGAAAAATATAAATAAATCACTGTTGTGTGTAAAAAGGAAAACAAAAGAAAACAAAAGATTATTCTACACAAATTTGTTGGGTGAATATCTTGAATAAGAAGAACTGTTTTGCTTTCCTCGGGAGAGATAACATGCTTTGGCTGACCTTGGCTAAGTCTAACTCACTGCTTCACTCTCTCCTCTCCTATCTCTCTTGGGACAGGGGTGAGGGGTCAGTCCCCTCTCTGTTATATTTCAAAAGTCATGGCAATCTGGTGAAGTCCCCACGGACTGGAAAAGGGGAAACATTGCCCCCATCTTCAAAAAGGGTAAGAAGGAGGAACCAGGGAACTACAGGCCAGTCAGTCTCACCTCTGTGCCTGGAAAGATCATGGAGCAGATCCTCCTGGAGTCACTACTTGCTCAAAAGAATAGTGAAGAGGTAATTGGGAACAGTCAGCATGGCTTTGCCAAGGGCAAATCCTGCCTGACCAACCTGGTGGCCTTCTATGAGCAGGTGACAACATTAATAGATGAGGGGCGAGCAACTGATGTCATTTACCTAGACCTGAGCAAAGCCTTTGACACTGTCCCGCACCACATCCTGGTCTCCAAACTGGTGACACATGGGTTTGATGGGTGGACCACTAGATGGATAAGGAACTGGCTTGATGGCCGCACCCAAAGAGTGGCTGTCAATGGCTCCATGTCCCAGTGGAGGCCAGTGACAAGCGGAGTCCCTCAGGGATCAGTCCTGGGACCTGTCTTGTTCAACATCTTTGTCAGTGACATGGACAGTGGCATTGAGTGCACCCTCCGCAAGTTTGCTGATGACACCAAGCTGTGTGGTGCAGCAGACACACTGGAGGGAAGGGAGGCCATCCAGAGGGACCTTGACAGGCTGGAGAGGTGGGCACAAGCCAACCTCATGAAGTTCAAGAAGAGCAAGTGCAGGGTCCTGCATCTGGGTGGAGGCAATCCCGGGCACAAATACAGGCTGGGCAGTGACTGGCTGGAAAGTAGCCCTGAGGAGAGAGACTTGGGGGTGCTGGTGGACAAAAAGCTCAACATGAGCTCTCAATGTGCACTTGCAGCCCGCAAGGCCAATCAGATCCTGGGCTGCATCAGGAGAAGTGTGGCTAGCAGGTCGAGGAGGTGATCCTCCCCTCTACTCAGCCCTGGTGAGACCCCACCTGGAGTACTGTGTCCAGTTCTGGAGCCCCTATTACAAGAGGGATGTGGAGGTGCTGGAACGTGTCCAGAGAAGGGCCACAAGGATGATCAGAGGGCTGGAGCACCTCTCCTATGAGAGCAGACTGAAGGAGTTGGGGCTGTTCAGTGTGGAGAAGAGAAGGCTCCGAGGTGACCTAATTGTGGCCTTCCAGTATCTGAAGGGGGCCTACAGGAAGGCTGGGGAGGGACTGCTCAGGATGTCAGGTAGTGATAGGACTAGGGGGAATGGAATGAAGCTGGAGGTGGGGAGATTCAGGCTAGATGTGAGGAGGAGGTTCTTCACCATGAGAGTGGTGAGACCCTGGAATGGGTTGTCCAGGGAGGTGGTCGAGGCCCCGTCCCTGGGGGTGTTTAAGAGCAGGCTGGATGAGGCTCTGTCCAGCCTGATCTAGTGTGGGGTTTCCCTGCCCATGGCAGGGGGGTTGGAACTAGATGATCCTTGTGGTCCCTTCCAACCCTGAATGAAACTATGAAACTATGAAACTATGAAATGGTCTCTTGACCAGTGCAGTTTTCATGCTGTTTGCTAATTGCAAATCTGTGTATAATATTGTAAAGACTGTGTATTTTATATGCATTCATTGCATTCCATTACAGAGTGTAGATTTTGCTTGTAAATATAACTTTATTTGCTTCATTTCATTTGCAACTGAGTTAGTCTGGCAAAGTTAATGTGGGGGGGGAAACTTCAACCCACCACACTATGGAACAGATATTTTCACAAGAGATAGAGCCACTTAATTTCTGAATGTTAATGGTATTTAGACATGAGTCAAAACAACCTATTTCTTTCAGTATAGAAGCAATAACAGGCAGGTTTGCATAAGGACTTTTCATGGGGTCAGGATTGCAGATACGTGTTTGCTATCTCAAATGTCAGTGATTATAATTTTGCAATATAACAGTATCACTAAGGTGGGAAGAGACCTCAGATATCATCGAGTCCAACCTGTCACCACAGACCTCATCACTAGACCATGGCACCAAGTGCCACATCCAATCTCCTCTTGAACACTTCCAGGGATGGTGACTCCACCACATCCCTGGGCAGCACATTCCAATGGCGAATGACTCTCTCGATGAAGAACTTTCTCCTCACCCCCAGCCTAAACTTCCCCTGGCGCAGCTTGACACTGCGTCACCTTGTTCTGGTGCTGGTTGTCCGGGAGAAGAGACTAGCCCCTTCCTGGCTACAACCATCTTTCAGGTAGTTGTAGAGGGCAATGAGGTCACCCATGAGGGTCCCCTTCTCCAGGCTAAACAATCCCAGCTCCCTCAGCCTCTCCTCACAGGGCTTGTTCTCAAGGCTTCTCATCATCCTTGTTGCCCTTCTCTGGACAAGTTCAAGTGTCTCGATGGCCTTCTTAAACTGAGGGGCCCAGAACTGGACACAGGACTCAAGGTGTGGCCTAACCAGGGGCACAATGAGTTCCCTGCTCCTGCTGGCCACACTATTCCTAATGCAGGCCAGGATGCCGTTGGCCTTCTTAGCCACCTGGGCACACTGCTGGCTCATATTCAGGTGGCTGTCGATCAGCACTCCCAGGTCCCTCTCTGTTTGGCTGCTCTTCAGCCACTCTGACCCCAGCCTGTAGCTCTGCATGAGGTTGCTGTAGCCAAAGTGCAGAACCTGGCACTTGGACTTGTTAAATGCCATCATGTTGGACTCCGCCCATCTGTCCAGTCAGTCAAGGTCCCTCTGCAGACCTCTTCTGCACTCTAACTGACCAACATCTCTTCCCAGCTTGGTGTCATCTGCAAATTTGATGATGACTGACTTAATTCCCTCATCCAGATCATCAATGAAGATGTTGAAGAGGACGGGGCCCAACACTGATCCCTGGGGGATACCACTGGTGACTGGCCACCAGCTGGATGTGGCACTCTTCACCACCACTCTCTGGGTTCAGCCCTCCAGCCAGTGCCTAACCCAGCACAGAGTGTTGCGGTCCAAACCATGAGCTGACAGCTTAGTCAGCAGTTTGCTATGGGAGACGGTGTCAAAGGCCTTACTGAAGTGCAGGTAGACCACATCCACAGGCCTCCCCACATCCACCAGACAGGTCACCCAATCATAGAAGGAGATCAGGTTGGAGAGGCAGGACCTGCCCTTCCTAAATCCATGTTGGCTGGACCTGAGCCCTTGGCCATCCTTCAGGTGCGCAGTTATTGCTGCCAGGATAATCTGCTCCATCATTTTCCCTGGCACTGAGGTCAGGCTGACTGGCCTGTAGTTTCTGGGCTCCTCCATCCTGCTCTTCTTGTGGATGGGGACCACATTGGCCAGTTTCCAGTCACCTGGGACCTCACCTGTGAGCCAGGTCCGGAGGAAAATGATGGAGAGCAGCTTGGCCAGCTTGCCTGCCAGCTCTCTCAGCACCCTAGGATGAATCCCATCTGGTCCCATGGAATTGTGAGTGTCCAAGTAGCTCAGCAGGTCCCAAACTAATTCCTCATGGATTTCTGGGGCATTACACTGCTCCCTCACTCACTTCAGGAGGCCACTTGTCCTGAACTCCTGCCTTGCTGTTAAAAATTGAGGCAAAGGAGGTGTTCAGGACCTCAACCTTTTCCTCATCTTCAGTCATAGGGTTCCCCTCCAGGTCCAATAAGGAGTGGAGATTCTTCTCGGCCTTCTTTTTAGTGTTAATGTATTTGTAAAAATGCTTTTCATTGTCTTTCACAGAGGTGGCCAGCTTCAGTTCCAACTGGGCCTTTGCCTCTCTGATATTTTTCCTACATAATCTAACAACTTCCTTAAATATACATAAAAAAGCCTTCCCCTCCTTCCAAAGATGATACAGCCTCTTTTTTTCCCTTAAATCCTCCAGGAGCTGCTTGCTCATCCAGGCCATTTGCCTTCCCTGCCCGCTCATCTTTCAACACATGGGAACTGCCATTTCCTGTGCCTTCAAGAGCTCCTGTTTGAAGTAGGCCCGACCATCCTGGACCTCTCAGTTCTTGAGGCTTGATACCCAAGGAATTTTGCAAATAAGTTTCTTAAACAGGCTGAAGTTTGCCCTCCGGAAGTCCAAGGTGAAGGTTCTGTTGGTGCTCCTCCCTATCTCCCTGCATATTGAAAACTTCACTATCTCGTGGTCACTGCACCCTAGGCAGCCTCCCACCATCACATCTCCCACCAGCCCTTTTCTATTGGAGAACAGCAGGTCAAGCAGAGCCTGTCCCCTGGTAGGCTCACTTAACAGCTGCGTCAGGAAGCAGTCCTCCATGCGCTCCAGGAATCCTCTGGACTGCCTTCTCTCTGCTGAATTATGTTCCCAATTTATGTTTATGCATGATGATGAACAACTTATTGGTTTTGTGGTTTAGTTTTTTTGTTTGTTTTTGCTTGTTTGTTTGTGTTTTTGCTTTGAGCCTTAGTTCTTGCAGTAATTTAGACCTGACTAGAGACTGTGAGAGATGGCTGAAGGCTTATTGAAAGCTGAATTATCTTAATTTCTATTATCTAAGTCAGAAATAAACTGCATGTGTTGACATACGTTAGAAACAGAAACACTTTTATACCAGAACAAAAGCCTGAACTGATCTTTTAAACTCTATAGTTGTCCTCTTTGTTTTGTTTTGGTTTTGGTTTTGGTTTTTCAGTAGGCACCACTGGTGGCATTCAGGAGGCAGTGACTAGTGAAATACAGCCAAACACAGTAAACAGGTTGTGTACAGGCATAAGTGAGAACTGTTTGGCTAGGAAAGAATCCTACACTTCTAAACCTTTTTATTATTTTTTTTTCCCGAATTGTCCAAATTACTTATTGTTTACTATTTCAACATTCCATAATGTCACATTTCTTGTGACACATTGTTTATTTGTAGCAAGTCCCCTTAGACCCATTATTAAATGGTACTTAAAGATTTGACTCAGTAATGTCCCTCTTACAATACATACATCTGCTTCAATAATATCCTAGAGATTGAGGGGAAATCCATAACAACAATTAATCAGAATATGAATTCTTTAAAGCTTTCTAATCACGGAAGCGTAGTTTTATCTTCAAGCACGGTTGTGCACAAAAACATCATCTGATTTTGTACCCATATGCTTATGCCTTCTATGAAAAGAACAACCAATGGTACAACCCCCCCCATTTGTCAATTACATAAAAGATAAATGGAAATCAGTAGCATGGAGAAAGGAGGTTATCTGATTGGTGTCAGATTGAAGGTCAGTGTTGAAGCTGGGATCAAGAGTTGCGTTTCACAGCTGCTGGGTAATGTTCTAATCATTATTTAGCAGCTCTTTACTTACCAAAAACCTGTGGGTTGGACTTATGAAATCTCATAAAGTTGTTAAAACAGTTTGTTTCCTCGTAAGTTCTGCAGTTACTAGCCAAATTTACATATAAATGAGTGAAACCAGCCTGTTTACTTCCACTACTTCCATTAAAGATGGATGAGGATTTACTTTTAGAAAGCAGTTTGTGAGAGTCTTGCATATTCCTTAGGTTTTTCACATCCTTCTTTGAAGTTAAGCACTGACTGGAGTGAATTGAATCTTTCTGCCCTTTTGTCACCAGGTGGTTATACATTTTCTTAGCATCCCTTTGTTTATAGGCCCGTCACTGATCTGGGACCAGAAACCATGTTCAGAAACCTCAGAACCAGTACATGAAAATGCCTCTTGAGGAACAGATCAACACAATTATTGCCATTATTCTTCACTCCTCTAAGGACTGTTTCCAGGTCATAGACACCTACTGTGGATGTTTTGGGAATAATTAAAATCATTAACAGATTGTTAATGTGACTTGGTAACAGACCAAACAGAGACTTATAAAACAATAAAGCTTTACAATCAGTCTGATGTGTAACTAGGCATGGATGGAAGCAGGTTGTGGTGGTTTAGGCTGGGTGCTGGCCTGGATGCCACTGCACAGAGCACACCTGGGAGGTCCCAAGGGGTAGGCCCAGCCCAGGGGGTGGTCACAGGAAACCAGGTATTCCATTCCCATACTGCCCTGCTTCCTTATAAAATGTCCATGTGGGGTCTTCACGTCCTCTTTTGTCCCCTGCTGCTGCCTAGGTAAAATGGCGTGCCTAGGCCCAAGGCTGGGTTGGGGGGGGAAAAAGAGCCCTGGGGGGTTTGGGTATACCCCCCAGATGGGGATGAGATGTTCTTGGTATGTTCTGGGATTTTTCTCTTTGTCACGGTGCTTGTGGTTCTCTGTAAAACTTTCTTTTTTTTTTTTTTATCGTTTTTCTATTTAAACTTTTGTCATAGTTTGGGCCAGGTGCCCTCTGCTACAGGGGTGTTTCCTGTGTCCAGAAGTCCAGCCCAGTGGGTGGACACAGGAAATAAGGTTATTTCCTACCATGATCCCTTGCACCACTAGAAGTTTTACGGCGGGGTCTGGCACTTCCTCTTTCCTTCTTCTTCGCCACCCGGTAACTGGGGGAGAGATCTCCCGGCCATGGGCCTGGCTAGGCCCAATGGCTCTCAGATCTGGCCAGCGGAGACTAGCCTAGCAGTGGGGGGGGAAGGAGGAGCCCTGGGGGTTTTGGGTGCACCCTCAGGTGAGGATGGGATCTCTCTGGGTCTGTTTTGGGGTTCTTTCTTTGTCACTGTGTTTCTAGTTCTCTGCACGCACTCAATGTTCTCTATTTAAACTTTCCATCGCTTTTGCAATCTGTTTATCTGAGTCGTCATTTCTGTGCGTGGTGGGGAGGGGGTTTGCCCCAACTCATTACAACTTTCCATCACTTTTGCAATCCATTTGTCTGAGTCATTTGCCCCAACCCATTACACAGGTGTAACACCAGTTAGGGTAGATTTTAACCATTCTTAGTATCCCAGTGGTGCAGAGCCACTGAAAGGTATCTGTATGAGATGTGTAAGTGTTTTGAGGCTCATAAACCATGGGGAGTTTTAAATAGATGACCAGATGAAGCTGATATGGTACTGCTGAACTGAGCCAACAGGCATCCTCTGGAACTGGAAGAGGAGTACTTGCATTCCTTTATGCAGCAGAACTGCAAGAGCATTTAATATTTTTTAAAATTATTATTATTTTTTCAGATTTTTATTCCTTCTTTCTCAAAGTTAACACTAGGACAACAAATCTGCAGCTGTGTGCTTTGGAATCAGTCATTAAGAGAAAGTAGAAAAAAATATTTCAGAAACAGGTTTGCTTTACTATAATTCTGATCTGTTCTGCTGCCTGGACAAGGCACATTGTCTGTTAGGTTTTCTTTACTTACACTGGGTCTAACTTCACTGAAAATTATATTTCACAGTAAACATCCATCCTTTTCTTCTTTCTTTCTTCTGAATTCCTTCCTCCCCTCCTTCAGAATTCCTTCCTTCTAGATTTCTTTATTCCAAATACCTTCATTCTCATTCTCTATCATTCCACCTTGTTCTCTCCTCCATTAAAGGACACTATCTTTATATTAACCTTTGTTTTACAATGTTGACATTTTCTGCTGGAACATGTAGTTTTGGCATCTTTAGGATTAATGCCTTTATAGCCTGGAAGAGCACAACACCATGCTAATCCAGGAGTTAAGGTTTAGGGTATCATAGCTAGTCATAACAAGATATGTACAGCCCAGAGGGATTCAGATTGAGCTGTGCACTCTGTCATTTTCATTTTGTGACTCTGCTCCATGAAACTGTTCCCATATGTTTACAGGCTCTGATCAAATTAGAACCACTCAAGTCTTTGCACAAAGTTCATAACATTTTTTTAAAACTTTGAAAATATTATAAATTTTAAAATGTTCTCTAGTTTTTATCAGATGAACTTTGTTTATTTGACCTGAGATTGAAAACCAGAAGGAAATGCTTTTATATATATATATTAGTTCTTCTTTAATTGAAAGTAGCACTTTTACAATCTGCGGCTGTACAAAGCCAGGAAAGGTTAAACAAAGCCCTCAACCAGAGTTCAACATAACCATCTGAGAGAGCTGCTGAGAGAGCTGGCAAATGAGCTGGCCAAGCCACTCTCCATCATTTTCCTCCAGTCCTGGCTCACCAGTGAGGTCCCAGGTGACTGGAAACTGGCCAATGTGGTCCCCATCCACAAGAAGAGCAGGATGGAGGAACCTGGAAAGTACAGGCCAGTCAGCCTGACCTCAGTGCCAGGGAAAGTGATGGAGCAGATTATCCTGGCGGCAATAACTGTGCACCTGAAGGATGGCCAAGGGCTCAGGTCCAGCCAACATGGATTTAGGAAAGGCAGGTCCTGCCTCTCCAATCTGATCTCTTTCTATGATCAGGTGACCCATCTGGTGGACGTGGGGAGGCCTGTGGATGTGGTCTACCTGGACCTCAGCAAGGCCTTTGACACCATCTCCCAAAGCAAACTGCTGGCCAAGCTGTCAGCTCATGGCTTGGGCATGAGTACAGGGGCACCAAAGTGGAGTACAGGAATAGTGTGGCCAGCAGGAGCAGGGAACTCATTGTGTCGCTGTACTCTGCTTTGGTTAGGCCGCACCTTGAGTCCTGTGTCCAGTTCTGGGCCCCTCAGTTTAAGAAGGACATTAAGACACTTGAACGTGTCCAGAGAAGGGCAACAAGGCTGGTAAGAGGCCTTGAACACAAGCCTTATGAGGAGAGGCTGAGGGAGCTGGGATTGTTTAGCCTGGAGAAGAGAAGGCTCAGGGGTGACCTCATTGCCCTCTACAACTACCTGAAAGGTGGTTGTAGCCAGGAAGGGTTGGTCTCTTCTCCCAGGCAACCAGCACCAGAACAAGAGGACACAGTCTCAAGCTGCACCACAGGAGCTTTAGACTCGAGGTGAGGAGGAAGTTCTTCACCGAGCGAGTCATTCATCATTGGAATGGGCTGCCCAGGGAGGTGGTGGAGTCACCATCCCTGGAGGTGTTCAAGGGGAGACTGGACGTGGCACTTGGTGCCATGGTCTAGTCATGGGGTCTGTGTTGATGGGTTGGACTTGATGATCCTCAAGGTCCTTTCCAACCTAAGTTATAATGTGATACTGTGATCTTACAAAGTTGGTATCTAGAAGTAGAAGAAGATAAAACAAGTGACCCAGAATCTCACAGGGGCCTGTGACTGTTTTAGGCTGTGCCTTTAGGAAAGAGACAGTTGCTGGAACACTCTTGTCTGAATGTTTTGGTGAAATAATGAAAAAAAGATATTCTAAACAAATTTCATTGGTAGATAGGTAGAATGTAACTTTAAATTTTAGTTTAGTTTGAATCTCAGTCAGTTCAGTCCATCTTTTTCAATCTGCCTGTTTCAGTCTCTCTGAGCAACAGCTGTGCTGGATGGAGTTGACCTTGAATTAACTGAACTAACAGATAAGAAACTAATTCTTGCATACGCTTTGAGCTAACAGATTTTCCTCCTTAATAATTACCTCTCTCTCTCTCTAACCCTTTTTGGGAAAAAAGGGAGGTAGGGGGAGAGAGGGGGTAAAATTGGGGGGGGACCCTCCTGGCTGGAGGGGGGAAAGTTGTTTTTTTTTTCCTGTATATATTGTAAATACTGTATATTGTGTATATATTCACTGCATCTCATCCTGCTTGTAAATACAGCTTATATTAATTTCTGCTTCTCTAATTGAGTTAGCCATAGTTTCTTTGTGTGTGGGGGAGAACTGAACTTTCTCTCACCACCACAGGGCCTGATATAGAGGAAATCTGAAACTGCTGAAACCACATTTTCTTGGCACTTAACAGGGCTTGCTTATTTAGACACTTTGTCATGTACTGTACACTTGTGTTTCTGTGGTAAGCTTTTTTTCCTGGAGTGCTGCCTAGTACCAATCAAAGTATTTCTGGTATGTAAAAGTCAAAAAAAGAGGAAAGATGATACATTTTCTCTTATTTAACTTACATAGCCCAACCACCCTACTGACATGAAAGCATCTTGTCTATTTATGTAAAACCAATGCTGAACTCTGTGTATAAGAACCAGGAAGGGAAGAAGGGAGGAACCATCGGTTTTAGTCTGATCACTATGTCTAGAAAAAACACATAAGCTTAGACAGTGAAACAATTTGTCAAATAAAAGGTTCTGTGTCTTTTCTACAGGAGAAAAAAAAACAAAGCAAACTTTCTTTCTGTAGCCTTCCTATTTCTTACTTGTCTTGAGTATAAATGGCTGTACAATACCATTCAAACCACTGGCTCTAAACATAAAACCAAATTTTTGTAACTTGTCTCATTTCACTGTAAAATGAGCCTGAATGTCTGAATTTAAATACCGAGTCCTAAGAAATTTGTATCTGATGAAACAAACTCATTCTCACTTAGTACTCCTTGAACCTAAGAACTTTGAACCAAATAGAAAGACATCAGAGAAACTTTCTTACAAACAAATTTGGGCTATTGTTTTCAAGTAGGACACCATAGTATAAGAGATTAATGCATAAGAGATTCAACTATTTGCACTGGTTTGAGCTTTAATTGGAGTTTGAAAGTTTAAAAGCTGAAATTATAACAGTCTGTAAATTCCTTTCCCCCCCCCACTCCCCCCCCATTCTCCCCCTTGTAAGGAAAAGGAAAGAAAGGGAAAAAAGGAAAAAAAAGGGGTAGGGAAAAGGGAAGGAGAAGATAAAATAGTCTAGAATCAGTTTGGAAGTAGGAGAAGTAAAGTTTTTAACAAAATACATATATCAGTAACAGGGAGGGTTCACAAGGGTAAGACATGAAGATAAATCAGAAAATATACAAAACCAGGCCTGGATGGCCTTGTATTTCCCTGGATGTAAATTGATTCAAGTCTGTTAGAAAGCATGAATGCAGCTTAGAGAAAACCAGGCCCAACCACGTGGTCAATGAAGGAAACCAGAAGCAGCAGCCAACCCTTTTTCAAGTAGTCAAGGCAAGAAAGAGGGAAACAGCAGCCAAAGTCCCCCTTTTTATAGGCTTGCTGGACAAGACGGGGGAGTGGAATAGACCACCTTTGACCAGGGGGAACCCTCCTCGTACAAGAGGGAAAACCAAGTCCTTGTCTGCCCACCTGGATCATACATACAGTGATTATATTACATAAATCTGAGTCACTCCTCTGAGTTTATCCCCTCTCAGACAGAGTTATGGTTTGCTGTGGGATACACTGAATGTCTCCAGTTTCTACCATGACCCAGTATGTATGGCCAGGGCCCTAAGCAGAGACCACCCCTCGGGTTGGTTTGCCCCTACCAGCAGCAGGGGAAACCCACACCAACATCTCCAGAAGGTTTTTGTCACAATCACAGGAACTCCATCTCCATCTACTGTTTGCAGGACGTTGGCCTGGGCAGGACCAGCTTAGTTCACAGACCCTCTGCTATTCACTAACCAAGTGGCTTGAGCTAGGTGTTTTTACCAGTTCTTAAGTGTTCCACCCCCCCATGGCTTTTAGGATGGTCTTTAGCAAGCCATTGTAGCACTCAACCTTCCCCACAGCTGGTGCATGGTATGGGATATAGTAAATCCACTCAGTCCTATCTTCTTTTTCCCAGTTCCTTATGAGATGATTCTTGAAATGAGTTCCCTTGTCTCATTCAGTCCTCTCTGGGGTGCTGTGTCTCCATAGGACATGTTTCTCCGGCCCAGAATGGTGTTGCAGGCAGTGGCATGAGGTGCTGGGTAGGTTTCCAGCCACCCTGTACTTGCCTCCACCATGGTCAGTATGTGCTGTTTGCTACTGTGAAATCGAGGAAGGGTGATGTAGTTGATCTTCCAGGCCTCTCCATACTTATATTTTGACCAATGCTCCCCATACCACAGAGGCTTCATGTGCTTAGCCTGATTTATAACAGCACAGATGTCACACTCATGAATAACCTGTGAGATGGCCTCCATAGATATGTCTATTGATCTGTCCCAAGCCCACTGGTATGCAGCATCTCTCCCTTGGTAGCCAGAAGTGTCATGGGCCTGTGACCGTTTGACGTTGTCCCCTTAAGAAAGGGAATATGGTGGATGGAAGTTGATAAACGAAAAGGAGGACCTAAACTAATTTCATTGGTAGAGTGGGAGGAAGCACCTTCTGAACTGGGAGTGCAGGAGGGTATCCTGGTCATTCTGGCACTTTATCTTCAGTCTTTCTTCCACTTCTCCTTCGGGCAGCAGCTTGCAGCTCCTGGGCTTTCAGCCAAGGCTTTGGCCTTGAAACTGACAAACCTGCTAAGGCCTGTATTAACTGCTTTCCAATTAACACAAAACTGCTTCGAACCTTTTTTCTCTTTCTCTCTCTTTCTAACCTGCTCTGGGGAAAAGGGGGAGAGAGGGGGAGAGCGGAGGTGGGGAATCCCCTCAGCAGAGGGAGGAACTCTCATTTCTGTGCTACTCTGTTGTATATCTTTGTATATATTGTAAATATTGTAAATTTGTATATATTTCCCTGCATATCCTACATTGCTTTGTAAATATACAGCTCCACTGCTTTGCTAATTCAGCTGTGAGTTTTTTTTCCCCTTTCCCTTCAATATTCTTTCCCTTTTCTTTACAGGGGGGAGGGAGGAGGCTTCCTGCCCTTACCCTTCCACCCTACAATATTTTTTTTCTTGACGCCAAACGTGGGGCAGATAATTAGTTTAATTTATTACTTGATTGATTTAGTGTTTTCTAGCTGAATTAGCAAACATGAAGGTGTTGTGGTTTGTGGAGCGATTATTCTTTTCAATTTTTGGGGCTCTGGTTTACAGATATTGTTTGGGTTTGATTTTGGATTACCTGGGTAAACATTTGGTGCAGACAATTTATATGTGGGTTATGTATAGAGTTAGATTATGGTACGGAAAATGCATGGATTTCTTATGGCCAGCGAGATACAGGAATGTTACCTCCACCACTCTCCCAATTGAGATAAAGGGTTTTAAGATTCCGCCTGAGGAGAGAGTAACTTTAGGTGATGCCTGGGATCCAAAGGTGATTTATGTGATGTGTGTAAATCTGTTGCTGGTGATGGTAATTGCATATTTACTGTTCTCTCTGCGGCGAGAGAGAAAGATATCCAAAGCTTGTTTTGTTATTAAAACTAGATCATAAAGAAAATGCCGTGGCTCTGGATCAGTCCCAGAGTCATCTAGTGACGAAGAGTGTGCAGAATCCGTGTCAGTTAAAAAGAGGGCTAAAAAGTTAATTGGTAAAGCAGCTCTAAATGATTTTGCTGCTGATTCCAGCAAGCTGCCAAGGGCAGCGGCTGGTATCAACATGGCGCCTACTCCTTCCCCTCCTCCTTCTTCTCCGTTGGCCATTAACGGAGCAACGTCACTTCTGCCCACTCCCTCAGTGGGACCAGAAGTCGCTGCCCCAGCAGCTGATTTATCTCAGGACCTGTCAGCTTCTATTAAGGTGGCTGTAAATTCAAACACAGCTCCAGTTAAGGTGGTTGTTTTAAAGACTAGAAGTACAAAGACCAAAGATGATGGAGAAGAAGAGATGGAGACTGATCCTGGTGAGGGGCCCTCTACTCTAAGAAATCCTGCTGAGGAGGAAGAGAAGGTTTGTTTTAAAGATCTAGCTAACCTAGTGAGATCAAAGCAGGATAGAGATGAAGCTAGGAAAGGAGCTGGCAAAGGTGGTTTGCAGCTTAAAGAGATCCTTGAGAAAATGACAGCAGGATTATTTGGACAAACAGTTCAGGGAGAAGAAGAGGAAGATGATATTTTAGAGTGTTCATCACCACGTGAGGAATTGCAAAATGTCGTAAAGATTTCACCAGGGCAGATAAGGAGCCAGTTCTAGCTTGGCTTAGTAGGTTTTATGATACAGGTGCTCCAGCTCTAACAGTTGGAGACAAGTCGGCAGCTCAGTTAGGAACTCTCTTGAGGGACAATGGAATAGATAGACACTTGGCAGGGCTCTCGGTAAGGTTAATCTGTGGATACGCCTTTTAATGGTGGTTGCCCTGAGATACCCTTCCTGAGATGATCTTCCATGGAATCCTAAACCCTGGACTACCATAGATGAGGGAATTAAGCACTTGAGAGAATTTGCTGTTAGAGAGCTACTCTATGGTGAACATGAAACTCTGAATCCTGATGACATTCCTGTGGGTATTGGTCTTGCTAAAAAGATGAAACTCTGAATCCTGATGACATTCCTGTGGGTATTGGTCTTGCTAAAAAGATCATCAAACTTGCTCCTTCTAATTATGCAAACATTCTGGCAAGCAGAATTGTGTCAAGAAATTATGGTGGAGCTTCTCCTACGGTTGGTCAATTCAGTGATCAAATGAGACAATTGGAGGATAGCATGACACGTGTTTCTTTGGTTTCGGCCATTGAAATTCTGTCTGGAAAAATTGAGAATTGCATAAGAGAGTTGAAGGATGAATTTAGAAATTCCATATCCCAATTGGCCCAAAGGGATAATTTCAATTCTTCCTCAAGGTGGATACAAGTTTCATCTGTGAGGAATACACGTCCTACAATGAGGTCATTCCAAAACAGATCAAATCAAAACAGACCACGAAGGCAATCACATAGAACTATTTGGATAACTCTGCGTGATCAGTTTGGTGAGAACATGAACCGCTGGGATGGCCAACCAACTTCTAATCTTTTCAGGAGACTGAGGGAATTGCAAAGTGGCAGAACACAAGGTAGCAATACCAGAAGGGTAGCTGTTACTTCCACAGTTCCCCAGAACAACCCTAGTAGATCCAACAGTGGCTCCAGTTATAACATGCAAAGTTATAACACTGCACACTATGTGCAATGCACATGTGGGCATGTTCCCCATAAGTAGGGGTGCTCTGCCTCCTGCCAGGGGGAGGAGAGGGATAACAGAGATAATAGAATCTATTGGGATGTGTACATCCAGTGGCCTGGCACTTCACAATTTTGGAAGTACGGGGCCTTGGTTGACACAGGAGCTCAGTGCACCATAATGCCATCAAATTATCAGGGATCAGAGTCTATAACTATTGTGGGAGTCACTGGTGGATCTCAAGAGTTAAGTAAGGTGGAAGTTAATATAAGTTTAACTGGTAAACAATGGAGGGAGCATACAGTTGTGACCGGACCTGATGCACCTCTTATTTTGGGAATTGATTTTCTGAGAGAAGGGTGTTTCAAAGACCCTAGAGGTTATAAATGGGCTTTTGGAGTAGCTTATATAGAAAGTGATGGACAAAAATTGAAGCTATCTGCCAGACCTGAGATTTCTGATGAATCTGCAGTTGTGGGACAACATAAGATACAGGACATTAAATTGGTGCTTGCTTCTCAGACTGTGCATCACAGGCAATACAGAACCAACCGTGACTCTTTGTTGCCCATTCAGAATCTGATTCATCAGTTGGAGAGTCAGAAAGTCATCAGCAAAACTCATTCCCCTTTCAACAGTCCAGTGTGGCCTGTGTGGAAGCAGAATGGAGACTGGCGTCTGACAGTAGACTACCGAGCCCTGAATGAAATAACTCCACCTATGAGTGCAGCAGTACCAGACATGATGGAGCTACAGTATGAGCTGGAATCCAAAGAGGCCAAATGGTATGCTACCATAGACATTGCTAATGCATTTTTCTCTATTCCCATAGCAGAGGAATGCAGGCCTCAGTTTGCTTTCACCTGGAGAGGAATCCAGTACACTTTCAACAGATTGCCCATGGGCTGGATCCACAGCTCAAGCATCTGTCATGCAGTGATCCACGATGCTCTGGAGAAAGGTGGTGCTCCAGAACTCATCCAGTTCATCGATGATATCATCGTCTGGGGTAAAACTGCTGAGGAAGTCTTTGAGAAAGGTAACAAAATCATTGACATTCTTCTGGATGCAGGTTTTGCCATCAAGCGAGACAAAGTGAAGGGACCTACCACAGAGATTCAGTTTCTGGGAGTGTGGTGGCAGGATGGACGCCGACACATTCCGGTGGATGTGGTAAATAGAGTCTCTACCATGGCAAATCCCACAAACAAGCAAGAGACCCTACGTTTCTTGGGGATAGTGGGATTTTGGAGACTGCACATTCCTGGATACAGTCAGATTGTGAAACCTCTGTATGATGTGACTCGAAAGAAAAACCATTTCCACTGGGGACCTGAACAACAAGCAGCCTTTGACCAGATAAAGCAAGAGGTAATTCAAGCAATGGGTCTGGGACCTGTCCAAGATGGTCCAGACATTAAGAACATTTTATACACGGCTGCAAGTGACAATGGTCCAACCTGGTGTTTGTGGCAAAAAGCTCCAGGTGAGACACGTGGACGACCTCTTGGTTTCTGGAGTCAAGGTTACAGAGGTTCAGAGGCTAATTATACTCCAACAGAGAAAGAAATTTTAGCTGCCTATGAAGGAGTAAAAGCATCTTCTGAAGTGATTGGAACTGAATCACAACTTCTTCTAGCTCCCAGATTACCAGTTTTGAATTGGATGTTCAAAGGCAAAGGCTCCACACCACATCATGCCACAGACTCAACCTGGTCTAAGTGGAAGGCTCTGATAATGCAGAGAGCTCGAATGGGAAATCTTGAAAGAACTGGTCTAGTGGAGGTGATCTCAAGTTGGCCTGAAGGTATCAACTGTGCTAAACCTCCAGAGGAGAAAGTAACTCGTGCTGAGGAAGCTCCTCCTTACAATGACCTGTCTGATGATGAAAAGAAATATGCTTTGTTCACAGACGGTTCCTTCTACCTTACAGGGAAGAGAGATTTCACAATTTGACTGTACAGGGGAATGTGTATTTTCCAGAAACCCACAAGCCCCAAAAAGGGGTTTGCACCATTGTTGATGCCTTATTCATCACCTTGTAAATGATGTGGCAGTTGCCATCTTGCTATGAAATTCCCAGAAACTGGATATCTCTGGCAGGCCCTTTTACCTTACTTCTCTTTATGGCAAAGCCAGCCTAAAACAGGATATCAATTATCTTCTTACCCTTCTGGTAAACCTCTTCTGATGTCTCACCCCATACAAAGACATCATCGAGGAACTGCAGGTGCTCAGGAGCTGTCACCCTTCTTCAGTGCAGTCTGGATCACCTCATGGCAGATGGTACTGCTGTGTTTCCAACCCTGAGGCAATATATTCCACTGGTACTACACTCCTCTCCAGGTGAAGGCAAACTGTGGCCTGCATTCTTCTGCAATGGGAATGGAGAAAAAGGCATTAGCAATGTCAATTGTGCCAGGCTACTTGACCGCCTTTGATTCCAGTTCGTACTAGAGCTCAAACATGTCTGGCACAGCAGTGCTGATCGGAGGAGTCACTTCATTCAGGCCACGGTAGTCTAGAGTCAATCTCCATTCCCCATTTTGTCTTCCACACAGGCCATACTGGGTTGTTGAAGGGTGAGTGGGCCTTGCTGATTACCTTCTGGCTCTCCAGTCATTGAATCAGTTGGTGTATGGGGTGCAGAGAGTTTCTGTTGGTCCTGTATTGCCTGCAATGTACTATGCAAGATGCAATAGGTAACTTCAAATCCTGCACCTTATGGCCGCCAGTTACGGAGTAGTCATCTGACAGCTCATGTGTGGTAGAAAGCTGTTCTTTGCCTACAGTCTCTACAGCTGCTACCCCAAATGCCCACTTGTGCACCCTAGGGTGCTTAAAACATCACTTCTGCCGAAAGTCAATGCCAACAATGCAATGTGCATCTGGAAAAGACATTATGTTGTGCTTTCCCCATTCACTACCAATCAAGGTTATCTCAGCCTGTAGTGCAGTCAAATCTTCTGAGCCCCCTGTGACTCCTTGAATGTTTATGGGCTCAGCCCCTTTGTAGCTCGATGATATCAGGGTGCATTGTGCCCCTATGTCCACCAGAGCTCAGTATTTCAGGGCTTCTGAAATGCAAGGCCATTTCTCATAAACATCCCAGTACACTCTGTTGTCCCTGGCCTCCGCCTGGATGCAACTGATGTCATTTACCTGGACCTGAACAAAGCCTGCACCACATCCTGGTCTCCAAACTGGTGACACATGGGTTTGATGGGTGGACCACTAGATGGATAAGGAACTGGCTTGATGGCCGCACCCAAAGAGTGGCTGTCAATGGCTCCATGTCCCAGTGGAGGCCAGGGACAAGCGGAGTCCCTCAGGAATCAGTCCTGGGACCTGTCTTGTTCAACATCTTTGTGGGTGACATGGACAGTGGCATTGAGTGCACCCTCCGCAAGTTTGCTGATGACACCAAGCTGTGTGGTGCAGCAGACACGCTGGAGGGAAGGGAGGCCATCCAGAGGGACCTTGACAGGCTGGAGAGGTGGGCACAAGCCAACCTCATGAAGTTCAAGAAGAGCAAGTGCAGGGTCCTGCATCTGGGTGGAGGCAATCCCAGGCACAAATCCAGGCTGGGCAGTGACTGGCTGGAAAGTAGCTCTGAGGAAAGAGACTTGGGGATGCTGGTGGACAAGAAGCTCAACATGAGCTCTCAATGTGCACTTGCAGCCCGCAAAGCCAATCAGATCCTGGGCTGCATCAGGAGAAGTGTGGCTAGCAGGTCAAGGGAGGTGATCCTCCCCCTCTACTCAGCCCTGGTGAGACCCCACCTGGAGTACTGTGTCCAGTTCTGGAGCTCCTATTACAAGAGGGATGTGGAGGTGCTGGAACGTGTCCAGAGAAGGGCCACAAGGATGATCAGAGGGCTGGATCACCTCTCCTATGAGGACAGACTGAAGGAGTTGGGGCTGTTCAGTGTGGAGAAGAGAAGGCTCCGAGGTGACCTAATTGTGGCCTTCCAGTATCTGAAGGGGGCCTACAAGAAGGCTGGGGAAGGACTTCTGAGGATCTCAGGTAGTGATAGGACTAGGGGGAATGGAATGCAGCTGGAGGTGGGGAGATTCAGGCTGGATGTGAAGAGGAGGTTCTTCACCATGAGAGTGGTGAAGCACTGGAATGGGTTGTCCAGGGAGGTGGTCGAGGCCCCGTCCCTGGGGGTGTTTAAGAGCAGGCTGGATGAGGCTCTGTCCAGCCTGATCTAGTGTGGGGTGTCCCTGCCCATGGGAGGGAGGTTGGAACTAGATGATCCTTGTGGTCCCTTCCAACCCTGAATGAAACTATGAAACTATGGAGGTAGGGCACATCTAATGCTGATGGCGACGCTCACAGTAGTCACAGGGTCCTGTGTTACTAGGAAAAGGGTCTTTTGAGCAAGAGGGGCCACCCCGGGAAACTGGGGCAGCCCTTCTCCTTGGCAAGTTACCCCCATTGTGGCCACCTTGCAGTTTCCACACTCTGGCCCAGAGGACAGAGGTGAGTTGGCCATGCCAGCTGTCCATGTTTTAGAATAGAATAGCATAGAATAAACCAGGTTGGAAGAGACATTCAAGCTCATTGTGTCCAACCTATCATCCAACACCACCTAATCAACTAAACCATGGCACCAAGCAACCTATCAAGTCTCCTCCTGAACACCCCCAGTGACAGTGACAGTACACCACCTCCTTGGGCAGCCCATTCCAATGGGCAATCACTCACAGTATCACAGTATCACAGTATAACTAAGGTTGGAAGAGACCTCGAGGATGATTGAGTCCAACCTATGAACATAGACCCCATGACTAGACTATGGTACCAAGTGCCACATCCAATCTCCCCTTGAACACCTCCAGGGATGGTGACTCCACCACCTCCCTGGGCAGCCCATTCCAATGATGAACAACTCACTTGGCGAAGAACTTTCTCCTCACCTCGAGTCTGAACCTCCCCTGGCGCAGCTTTAGACTGTTTCATAGTTTCATAGTTTCATAGTTTCATTCAGGGTTGGAAGGGACCACAAGGATCATCTAGTTCCAACCCCCCTGCCATGGGCAGGGAAACCCCACACTAGATCAGGCTGGACAGAGCCTCATCCAGCTTGCTCTTAAACACCCCCAGGGACGGGGCTTCGACCACCTCCCTGGACAACCCATTCCAGGGTCTCACCACTCTCATGGTGAAGAACCTCCTCCTCACATCCAGCCTGAATCTCCCCACCTCCAGATTCATTCCATTCCCCCTAGTCCTAGCACTACCTGACATCCTGAGAAGTCCTTCCCCAGCCTTCCTGTAGGCCCCCTTCAGATACTGGAAGGCCACAATTAGGTCACCTCGGAGCCTTCTCTTCTGCAGACTGAACAGCCCCAACTCCTTCAGTCTGCTCTCATAGGAGAGGTGCTCCAGCCCTCTGATCATCCTCGTGGCCCTTCTCTGGACACGTTCCAGCACCTCCACATCCCTCTTGTAATAGGGACTCCAGAACTGGACACAGTACTCCAGGTGGGGTCTCACCAGGGCTGAGTAGAGGGGGAGGATCACCTCCCTCGACCTGCTAGCCACACTTCTCCTGATGCAGCCCAGGATCTGATTGGCTTTGCGGGCTGC
Organism: Melanerpes aurifrons; assembly: GCA_011125475.1. Classification (NCBI taxonomy): domain Eukaryota; kingdom Metazoa; phylum Chordata; class Aves; order Piciformes; family Picidae; genus Melanerpes; species Melanerpes aurifrons. The sequence goes on along the minus strand of WWNC01000076.1, from coordinate 2,763,779 downwards.
AAGTGCACATTGAGAGCTCATGTTGAGCTTTTTGTCCACCAGCACCCCCAAGTCTCTCTCCTCAGGGCTACTTTCCAGCCAGTCACTGCCCAGCCTGGATTTGTGCCTGGGATTGCCTCCACCCAGATGCAGGACCCTGCACTTGCTCTTCTTGAACTTCATGAGGTTGGCTTGTGCCCACCTCTCCAGCCTGTCAAGGTCCCTCTGGATGGCCTCCCTTCCCTCCAGCGTGTCTGCTGCGCCACACAGCTTGGTGTCATCAGCAAACTTGCGGAGGGTGCACTCAATGCCACTGTCCATGTCACCCACAAAGATGTTGAACAAGACAGGTCCCAGGACTGATCCCTGAGGGACTCCGCTTGTCCCTGGCCTCCACTGGGACATGGAGCCATTGACAGCCACTCTTTGGGTGTGGCCATCAAGCCAGTTCCTTATCCATCTAGTGGTCCACCCATCAAACCCATGTGTCACCAGTTTGGAGACCAGGATGTGGTGCGGGACAGTGTCGAAGGCTTTGCTCAGGTCCAGGTAAATGACATCAGTTGCTCGCCCCTCATCTATTAATGTTGTCACCTGCTCATAGAAGGCAACCAGGTTGGTCAGGCAGGATTTGCCCTTGGCAAAGCCATGCTGACTGTTCCCAATCACCTCTTCACTATTCTTTTGAGCGAGTAGTGACTCCAGGAGGATCTGCTCCATGATCTTTCCAGGCACAGAGGTGAGACTGACTGGCCTGTAGTTCCCTGGTTCCTCCTTCTTACCCTTTTTGAAAATGGGGGCAATGTTTCCCCTTTTCCAGTCCGTGGGAACTTCACCAGATTGCCATGACTTTTGAAATATGACTTTTGTGTCCCCTTGTTCTGGTGCTGGTTCCCTTGGAGAAGAGACCAACCCCTTCCTGGCTACAACCACCTTTCAGGTAGTTGTAGAGGGCAATGAGACCACCCCTGAGCCTCCTCTTCTCCAGGCTAAACAATCCCAGCTCCCTCAGCCTCTCCTCATAGGGCTTGTGCTCAAGGCCTCTCAGCAGCCTTGTTGCCCTTCTCTGGACATGCTCAAGTGTTTGGATGTCCTTCTTAAACTGAGGGGCTGTCTCGGTCCAGAGAGGGAAGGAGACTCAGTTCTTTTGAATATTCCCGTGCCGTGAAATTAGAGGCACAAATGAGGCCAAAATATCAACAGCTAGAGTATTTACTACATAAATTAAGGGGAAATAAGAAGGGGAGAGGGAGAAAATAGAGAGGGAGAGAGAGAACAGAGAGAGAAGGGGAAAGGAAGTATATTACCACACCCCTTACCCCGCCCAAGACAGTCTGAGTCTGTAGAGGAAAGGTGCTGCAGGAGATGTTGGGTTTGTGGAGAAACGGTGCTGAGGCTTTGGCTGGAGAAGAGATGTGGTCCTCTGGGCAGCCTCTTCAGCTCCATGAGTTGCAGTAGGTGGAACTTAGGGCACGGAGAGCTTCTTCCAGGCTCCATGGCCTCTTTTCTCCGGAGCAGCATTGTCCCGGGCTTTTCCTTCTGAGCAACATGGTCCTTCTGTGTAAAACTTCCCCCTAACCTCCAGCCTAAACCTCCCCTGGTAATATATATATTCCATCTAAATACTATATTTTTTATATATAGATACTATAATTTAAATTTCACCTAAATACTTAATTTATCTGAGCTGTCACAGAGGATTTTGTACTCTGTCAACTGCTCTGGTATGTGCAGATGGGCAAGAAGGCCAGCTCTCTAGCCAAAATGGCGTTGCATGCTCAGCCCCGCTGGATTTTAAAATTCCCATGCTGACATCACAATCCCAAACAGGCACAAGAGAAGTCAGCCCTGCCAGCTCTCCCTGACTGCTGGGGGTCATTCTGACCTGCAAAGCCCCAGAAAGAAACCAAAAGAGAAAGATCTCAGCTCAAGGACGTCAGTGCCGGTCCCGATCGGCTCTTTAACCAATATTCCTTCAATTCACTAGCAAACTCACAGACAGTTTTAGGACTTCCATCCTGCCCAGTCAGGGGCATCCCTCCTACTGTGTGTGCATGGTTTTTGAGGGGCATCCTGGGTGAGTTTCTTTACAAAGGACCATTTCATGGGCACCTGATCTGGGTCTAAGGGGAAGCTGTTGGTCTCCATAAATTATTTCTAGCACAGCCATCTGTCTCAGATACCATATGCCCTGTTCCATATCTGTCTATCTAATTGGGGCCCAGAGCAAGTCGTCTTTTGAGCTGTACAGGCTCTTTATGGCATTGAGGATCCAGGCTCAGAGAGTGTGTGTTCCAAAAAGTTTTGCTGACTCTTTGTCTGAACTGGCATCACAAGACAGGGAGCCTGAAAGATTTATCTCCCTCATATCTAGGTCTACTGTGTCCACACATTCATCCCAACAACTCAGGGACCAGCTTAGTATTGTCTCACTCTCCTTTGATAATCCAGATGAGTTTGCCTTAATTCCTTTCTGGGCAGAGATGTAACAGTTATCATCTCCTGATCTGCATTATCCTTGTCCACTGGTGAGTTCCATGAGGTGCTGGGTCCTGTTGATGTGCCTTCCTCACCATCTGTGTTTGGAGATGATTTTTGCACCTTTTTCCAGCGTGTGGTGGCAGGTGCTAGAGGAACTATGTGGGCAGGAGCATCAGGGCTTAATTAGGGAACTGCCAGTGGGGGGACAAACCCTTGAGTCTGGGGCTGAGGCTGAGAGCAGGCGGCCCTTTTCGCTGGGCAGCACTCACTACAACCTGATGCCTCTCTCTTCATGTCCCTACAGTGTTCACAACATCCTACCCCATGTCTATCAGGCCTTAAAAAGGACTGTATCGTGCCCATTGTTCCTCTGCATAGAGTTCTTAATAGATTAGCACCTCCACCGCCCCATATGGCCAGAATGAATGCTACTACGAGTATTACATTTAAAAATATAGAACATATCATTATATAATGTAATCTTCCCTCAAAGACAGTTAGTTTCATAGCCTGCTTCAGAAAAGTTCTCTGTCAGAGAAGTTATCACTCCCAGTGAAATGCATAGAATTTAAGAGGCACATGCCCAACTGCATTGATAAAGTTTTTATCCAGTCAAGCAACATCTCTGTCATTAACCAAACCACTTGATAAGTTAATAGTTTATAGACATGGGTCCAAAAGATCCAGCCCAAAACCCATGCAAAAGCTTGGAACATTAGAGTCCTCAAAATTAACATCTCTACTTCCAATCCTTTCTTTCCAAACAAAGTATTACTTTTCAAATAAAATATTATTTTTCAAACCCCACACTGGAGTGCCAAAATGTTCTAGTGTTTGAGTTTAAGAGCTCAGATGGTAGCAAGAAATGCTCCCCTTGCCCCCAGAGAGACTGGAGGTAAATCCACCAAAAATAATCTGGACTGAGTTTGGAAGCAGGAGAAGTAATTTTTTTAAACAAAAAAAAAATATATATAGCAATAACAGGGAGGTTTTACAAGGGTAAGGAATAAGGATGAATAGGAAAATATATAGAACCAAATTTGGATGGCCTTGTATGTCCCTTGGTGTATGTGGATTTCAGTCCTTTAGAGAAGCATGGATGTGTCAGACAGACGATCAGGCCTGACCATGTGGCAGAACCAGCATCAGCTCTTGATCCTTTTGAATAGGCGAAGCAGGAGCAAAAAGAGAAACATGGCTACCACAGCCTCTCCTTTATGGCCTTGCTGGCAGGAAGGGGGAGTGGAACAGACCAACTTAGACATGGGGACCCCCTCCTCCTGGGAGGGGGAAGCCAAGTCCACCTGGATCAGGTTTCTTTTGTCTCCTGGGGGAAGCAGGGCTCTCACAACCTCCCTCCTCCCAGGATGGGTGTAATCCAGCACAGAGGAATTACATATGTATAGCTAGACAGTGACAAGGAGAGGTCACAGAGCTGCTCAGTACAAGGGCAGCTCTGCCCATATGATGTAAAGCTCTCAAATATTTACAGGCAAAGACAGAAAATGGCATGTTTCTGCTCAACAGAAGGGATATCTATTTGTGTTTTGTTTCCTACTAGCATGATCCTATTCTTTATCTTGAGCTTTATGGCTTGTGCCTTACTTCTCCCAATCCTTATGAGCCAGTTCAGTTATTCAAGGAAGCAGGGAATTATCTTATTTTTTAAAATTATCATTTCTAACCCTTCATTTTCTAATGGTTTATGAACTGAATTGTATGCACACAGCATGGGCAATAAGCAAGAGGAGCTGGAGGTCCTGATCCATCAGGGTGACTATGATATAGTCTCCATCTCAAAACATGGTGGGATAGCACGCACAATTGGAGTGCTACACTGGGGGGCTACAGGCTCTTTAGGAGAGACAGGCGAGGGAGAAGAGGAGGAGGGGTGGCTGTGTATATTAGGGAGTCACTCTATGCCACAGAACTCAAGGTGGAAGATGTGGGAATTGAGAGCTTGTGGGAAAAAATCAGAAGGCAGCCTAACAAATCTGACATCCTGGTTGGAATTTATTACAGACCACCCAGCCAGGGTGAGAAAGCTGATGAATTGTTCTACAAACAACTGGAGGCTGTCTCAAGATCATCAGATCTTGTCCTTGTCAGTGACTTCAACCTGCTGGATATCTACTGGGAACTTAATTCAGCAGAGAGGAGGCAGTCCAGAAGAATCTTGGAGTGAATGGAGGACTGCTTCCTGACACAGCTGTTAAGCGAGCCTACCAGGGGATAGGCTCTGCTTGACCTGCTGTTCTCCAATAGAGAAGGGCTGGTGGGAGGTGTGAAGGTGGGAGGCTGCCTAGGGTGCAGTGACCACGAGATAGTGAAGTTTTCAATATGCAGGGAGATAGGGAGGAGCACCAACAGAACCTTCACCTTGGACTTCCGGAGGGCAAACTTCAGCCTGTTTAAGAAACTTATTTGTAAAGTCCCCTGGGTACCAGCCCTCATGAACCAAGGGGTTCAGGAGGGTTGGACCTGCTTCAAACAGGAGCTCTTGAAGGCACAGGAAATGGCAGTTCCCACGTGCTGAAAGACAAGCTGGTGGGGAAGGCGACTGGCCTGTATGAGCAAGCAGCTCCTGAAGGATTTAAGGGGAAAAAAGCGGCTGTAACACCTTTGGAAGGAGGGGAAGGCTTCTCGAGGTATGTTCAAGGAAGTTGTTAGATTATGTAGGAATAAAATTAGGGAGGCAAAGGCCCAGTCGGAACTGAAGCTGGCCACCTCAGTCAAAGACAACAAAAAAAATTTTTACAAATATATTAACAGTAAGAAGAAGGGCAGGAAGAACCTCCACTCCTTATTGGACATGGAGAGGAACCCGATGACTGAAGATGAGGAAAAGGCTGAGGTCCTGAACGCCTTCTTTGCCTCAGTGTTTAACAGCAAGGCAGGAGTTCAGGACCAGTGGCCTACTCAGCTGGTTGATGGGGTCAGGGAGCCATGTAGTGCCCTGGTAATCCATGAGGAATTAGTTTGGGACCTGCTGAGCCACTTGGACACTCATAAGTCCATGGGACCAGATGGGATCCATCCTGGGATGCTGAGAGAGCTGGCAAATGAGCTGGCCAAGCTGCTCTCCATCATTTTCCTCCAGTTCTGGCTCACCGGTGAGGTCCCAGGTGACTGGAAACTGGCCAATGTGGTCCCCATTCACAAGAAGGGTCAGGTGGAGGAACCCAGAAACTACAGCCTGACCTCAGTGCCAGGGAAAGTGATGGAGCAGATTATCCTGCCGCACCTGAAGGATGGCCAAGGGATCAGGTCCAGCCAACATGGATTTAGGAAGGGCAGGTCCTGCTTCTCCAATCTGATCTCCTTCTATGATCAGGTGACCCATCTGGTGGATGTGGGGAGGCCTGTGGATGTGGTCTACCTGGACTTCAGCAAGGCCTTTGACACCGTCCCCCACAGCAAACTGCTATCTAAGCTGTCATCTCATGGCTTGGACCGCAACACTCTGTGCAGGGTTCGGAACTGGCTGGAGGGCTGAACCCAGAGAGTGGTGGTGAATGGTGCCACATGCAGCTGGCAGCCAGTCACCAGTGGCATCCCCCAGGGATCAGTGCTGGACCCCGTCCTCTTTAACATCTTCATTGATGATCTGGATGAGGGGGTCGAGTCAGTCATCATCAAATTTGCAGATGACACCAAGTTAGAAGCAGATGTTAGTCAGTTAGAGGGTAGAAAGTCTCTGCAGAGGGACCTCGACAGGCTGGACAGATGGGCAGAATCCAACGGCATGAGATTTAACACATCAGTATCAGTATCACTAAGGTTGGAAGAGACCTCAAAGTGCTGGGTTAGACTTACCCAAGGCCAGCCAGAAGCATGTTCTCTCTCCCCCAAGTGAAGCAAAACTACCAAGATCAGAAGATAAGAGAAAAGAAATATTAAATGTGAAATGTGAAATGTGAAATGTGAAATGTGAAATGTGAAATGTGAAGAACCATTATGGTAAAGCTCCTCTAATCCAGACATTTATTCAAAGAATGTGATTAGAATAATCTTTTGTTTTCCTTTTTACATCCAATAGTGATTTACTTATATTTTTCTACTTTTCTGCTGAAAATCTGCAGCTGGTCTTGTAGGCATAGCCTAAAACCACCACACTAGGTCATCTGTACACATCTGTGATTCATCAATCTACTCACAAAAATAACAATGTTTAAGTCAATGAACTCTGCTTGTTTCAAACTTATTACACAGTGCACATTATTTTGCCACAGAAAGCTATGAAAACAATAATGGAAAATGAGAGCTAGACTTGTATATGACTTTTAATCTAAATCCTCCACAAAACTAGTTTCAGAGTGCAGTTCTGGTTAAACATATTGACTATGGCCTGAATTTTATCAGTAATGAATTAAAAGAAAGGAGGAACAGAGTACTATTCACCTTAAATTAATTTAAATTGAAGATGACCAAAAGTGGGGCTCCTAAAGCCTTCAAAAAATTAAGAACAAACTAGAGTTGGAGGGAAGCATAATCACGCACAGCTTGAATAACAGCTCCTATTTTTCCTCTGCTCTGGCTCATTCTAATAAACTGAGTTCATTAGCCATTTGGCATCCTTTCACCTTCATTTACTCCAAGGGAATTATTTGAACCTTGGCACAGCTACCCCCCATCCTCTGCTGACCAGGGTTGGTAAGGGAAGGACTGGGTCATGACATCTGCCCAGTACAGTGGTGGAGCCACCACCCCTGAGGCTGTTCAAGCAGCATGTAGACATTTAGGGACATGTTTTAGTCTTGATCCTTCAGTACTGGAAGAAGAAGAAGACCCCAGAAACTATAGGCTAGTCAGTCTCACCTCTGTGCCGGGCAAGATCATGAAGCAGATCCTCCTGAAGGCCTTGCTAGGGCATATAGAAAATTACCAACATGTGATTTGTATCAACCAACATGTCTTCATGAAGGGCAAATCATGCTTGATGAACTTGGTGGCATTCTGTGATGGAGTTACAGCTTCAGTGGATAATGGAAAAACAACTGCACTTGTGTAGAGCATGAAACTATCCTGCATGAAAGAAGGTCAACAAATTGGAAAAGTATGGATTTGAGGAGAGGACCACTCACTGGTTAAGGAATTGGCTAGATGGCCACACTCAGAGAGCTGAAATTGATAGGTCAAAATCCAAATGGAGACCAGTGACAAGTGACATCTCTCAGACTGGTACTGGGGACAGTGCTGTTTAACATCTTTGCCAGCTACATGGACAGTGGCATTGAGTACATTCTCAGCAAATTTGCAGACGACACCAAGCTGTGTGATCTGGCTGACATGTTGGAGGGAAGGGATGCCATCCAGTAGGATTTAGACAGTCTTGAGAGGTAGGCCTAAGACAACCTCATGAAGTTCAACGAGGCCAAATGCAAGTTCTTACATCTGGGTCAGGGTAATTCCAAGCACAAATGCAGGCTGAGCAAGAAGTGTCTCAAGAGAAGGCATGAGAAGAACTTGGGTATATCAGTTGATTAAAAATTCAACATAAGCCATCAATTTACACTTGCAGACCAGAAGGCCAACTGTGTCCTGGGCTGCATCAGAAGAAGTGTCACTAGCAGGGCAAGGGAAGTGGTTCTTCCTCTCTACTCTGTTCTTGTGAGACACCTCGAGTACCATGTCCAGTTCGAGTGTCCCCAGAATAAGACAAGCATAGAGTTGCTGAAGAGGGTCCAGAGGAGGGCCATGAAGATGGTCAGAGGGCTGGAGCACCTATAGGGACAGGCTGACAGAGTTGGGGGTGTTCAGCCTGGAGAAAAGAAGGCTCCAGGGAGACCATATAGTGGCCTTCTAGTACCTGATGGTGGCCTACAGGAAACCTGGGAAAAGACTTTATACAAGAGCTTGTAGTGATAGAATAAGGAGGAATGGATTGAAACCTGAGGAAGTTAGATTTACACTAGGTATAAGGATGCAGTTTTTTACAGTGAGGGTGGTGTGACACTGGAACAGGTTGCCTATAGAAGTCATGGATATCTCCCTCCATGGACATATTCAAGGTCAGGTTGGATGAGGCCTTGAGCATCCTGGTGTAGTGGAAGATTTCCTTGCCCATGGAAGGGGCTTTGGAACCAGGTGATCTTCACAGTCCCTTCCCACACAAACCGTTTTATGAATCTATACATCTATGAAGTCAGTATCTGCCTTGTAGTGAGGTGTCCAAATCCAAACACTGTATTTCATGTGCAGCTTCACCAGTCCTGAGCAGAGGAGGACAATCTCTTCCCTACTCTTGCTGGTCACACTATTCCTGATACAGGCAAAAATGTTGTTGGCCTTCTTGGACACCTGGACACAGTGCTGGCTCAGTCAGCTGTTGACCAGCACTCCCATGTCCTTTTGACAGCTTTTGAGCCACTTGTCCCCGGCCTGTAGTGTTGCATTGGGTTCTTGTAACCAAAATGCACAATCTGTCACTTTGAGTTGTTAAACCTCATACAACTGACCTTAGCTCCTTAACTGACTCCAGCCTGGCCAGTTTACTTTGCTGAGCCTTCCCATCTTCAAACAAATCAACATTTCCACTCAATTTGTTGTCATCTGCAAAATTACTGAGAGTATACTTAATCTCCTTATCCAGATCACTGGAAGGTTTAAGAGAAATGGCCCCAGTGCTGAACCCTGGGGAACATCCTTTGTGACCAGCTGTCCACTGGACTCCCCTTCATTCAACACCACTCTTCAGACTGGTCAACCATTCAGGTATTCACCTTGTGAACAGTTGTCAAGGTCTGGAGACATTAGATGTCTCGGTCCAGAGACACAGTTCTTTTAAATATTCCCGTGTTGTGAAATTAAAGGCACAAACGAGGCCAAAGTATCAACAGCTAGACTATTTATTACATAAATAAAGTGGACATAAGAAGGGAGAGGGAGAGAAGAGAGAGAGAGAGAGAGAGGGACGAGAGATAGAAGAGGAAAGGAATTATATTACCACACCCCTCATCCCCCCTAAGACAGTTAAAGTCTGTGGAGGAAAGGTGCTGCAGGAGATGTTGGGTTTGTAGAGAAACCGTGCTGAGGCTTTTACTGGAGAACAGCTGTGGTCCTCTGGGGAGATGTTGGGTTGATACAGGAACGGTGCTGAGGCTCCTCTGGGCAGACTGGGTCTGTAGAGAAAGGGTGCTGAGGATTTGGCTGGAGCTGTGGTCCTCCGGGCAGCTTCTTTTCTCCGGAGCAACATTGTCCCGGCTTCTCAGCGGCCTGGCCCGTCTCCTGTGTTTTCCTTCATCTCCGTTTTTCTCCCCGTTATTCTCCTCTGTTTCTCTCCTCTGTTTCTCTCTACAAACCAGTAGTTGCTCAAGTCTTTTATACAGTTTTTTAGTCCTCAGGCAGATGTTGGTATGTCAGGTATTCCAGAGGCAAGGAAATAATCCAGCTATCTGTTCCCCCGGAAATCTTTCTGTGTATTGCTGTGTATGTGAACTCCGTCCCCCCCCCTCCATTCAGACAAGTCCTCCCACATTCCTTTACACAGATGGTGGAAACCATCGTATCACCCTGCCCAAGGTACTTGATGGGCGGAAACCACCCTGCCCAGAAAGCGTGATGGCTGGGTCCTTGGGTCCATTATTGTAGTCCCGTGTTATCACAATGCAATCACAAGCTGATTTGCATCCAGGATTGGTGGACAGGATTCTTTCCACCTTCTTTCCAGTGGCTCTGCTATCACTTTATCTTTGTTGACTCACATAGAGAGAGACAAACTTATTAGACTCTCACAACAGTCCACCCATCTAATCCATAAGCAGCCAGTTTCTCCAGGAGGATGCTGCAGGAAATGGTGTCAGATGCTTTACTAAAGTCCAGATAAACAACACCCACAGTCTTTTGCTCATCCACTAAGCTGGTCACCTTGTTGTGGAAGGTACATCAAGTAGGACCTGCCCACACGTACTATGTGTTGCATGGTTGCCCTGCATGTGCTAAATAATGCCACTGAAGGTGACCTTCTCCATGATCTTCCCTGACACTGAGGTCAGACTGACCGATCTGTAGTTCCCCGGGTCCTCTTTCCAACTGTTCTTGTAGACGAACATCACATTTGCTAGTCTCTAGTCAGCTGGGACTCCTCACTTAACCAGGACTACTGGTAAATGAAAGTGGCTTGGTGAGCACTTCCACAAGTTCTCTCAGTGCCCATGGAGCTATGCCATCTGGCCTCAAAGTCTTCCATGTGTCTAAGTGGTACAGCAGGTCACTAACCATCTTCTCTTGGATTAAGTTCTTCCCATCTCTGTCTTCTATCTCAGGGAGATGGATATTCAGTGAACTGCTCTTGTTACTAAAGACTGAGGCGGAGTACCTCTGCCTTTTACTTGTCCTAGACCACTACATTCCCCCCACTGCATCCAACAAAGGACAGAGATTCTCCTTAGTCCTCCTTTTACTGCTAATACATTTGTAGAAGAATTGTCTGTTCTCTGTAACAGCTGAAGCCAAATTTATTTGCATATGGGCTTTGGCCCTACTCATTTTCTCTCTGCATAGCCTCATGGCAATCTCATATTCCTTCTGAGTTGGCTGCCCCTTCTTCAATGACCGTAAGTTCTCCTTTTTTCCATAAGCCACAACCAAATATTTGCATTTAGCCAGGCGATCCTCCTTCCCCACCAACTTCCAGCACATGGTGACTGCCTGTTCTTTCTCTTTCAAGGATTCTTTCTTGAACAGCATCCAGTCTTCCCAGACTTCTTGGCCCTTTCAGAACTGCCTCCCAAGGTACTCTGTCAATCAGTCTCTGAAACAGGCCAAAGTCTGCCCACTGGAAGTCTAAGGTGACAGTTCTGCTGTGGACAGTACACAGTTAACATTTAACAAGAGAAAAGATGAAAGAACTTTTTTTTTATTGTTTAGTGACCAAGAAACTGAAGAAGGTTAAGTCTCTGTTTAATCCTTCATCTCCAATTATTAATATAGAGAAGGAAATAAAATACAGCACTTCTTTTTGAAAAGGGCTTTCCTGGAACCAAGACACTGGAACACAATGTATGATATGAGAATAAAAGTTTGGTTTGCTGCACAGAGAGTTAGAATTTCATGTTGGGCATAAACATCCATTTAACTATTAACAAGGCCAAGAAAACTACTTGTTTGCTTTAAATCATGTTACAATGCAAATCTCACCTGATCTGGAAGGAAGGTTGGGCTGGATGATCTTTTGAGATCCCTTCCAGCCCCTAACATTCTATGATTATGTGTAATTTACATACACCAAACTAGCTTCTGTGACACATATGTCTTTATTAGGAAGATGGTGGTATCTCACATTCAGATATTCTATCAGCCAGTCAGTGAAGAGACTAGCTACTCTCCAAAGATAATAATACATAGGGAGACTGGTAAATTAGAGTAGGCTAGGACAGGTATTAGTAGAGTTATTCATTCTAGTTTAAAGTTAATGCAGCAAAAGGCCATTCTGATGTGACACATTTAAAATCACTTAAGAACTACTGCAGGAAGATCTAGATTTGGACTAAAACAGATTATGATCTTACAATGATGGGAGAAAAAGATGGTGTCTCTGACATTATTCTGACTAAGACTGCATCTTATGGTTTAGCATTAGTGATTAAGAGTATATTTCAGTAAAAAAATTCAGTAAAGGTTTGGAATTTTTCCTTTTACGTCATAGAGAGGGCTGAACATATTCTAGCCAAAACCCACAAACCAAACCAAATTAAACCAAACCAATCAACCAATCAAACAAAAATTGGCAACAAAAAAACTCCACCACCACCAACTGTGGTGGTGAGAGAAAGTTCCCCCTCGCCCTCAAAGAAACCATAGCTAGCTCAGTCGGAGAAGCAAAGGGTAAAAGCTATATTTACAAGCAAGATAAAATGCAGTTAATATATACATAATATATACAATACTTACAATATACACAGAAATACACAGCAAAGAAAGTAATAGAGAACAAAACTTCCCCCCCCCCCCCTCCCCCTACCTCCCTTTTTTCCCAAAAAGGTCTAGAGAGAGAAAAGTTAATTAATAAGCATGAAATTTTGTTAGGCTTCAAAAGCACATGCAGGGATTAGCTTTCTTAGCTCAAGGTCAGCTCTGGTTAGTTGCTCAGAAGCAGACAGGCTGGAAAGGCAGAACAGACTCGAACAGAGACAGACTCAAACTGAACTAAAACTTAAAAGTTGCATTCTACCAATCTACCAATGAAATTTGTTTAGACCTATCTTTGTTTTCAAAATATTCAGCCAGAGTGTTCCAGCACTGTCCCTTTCTTTAAGGCACAGCCTAAAACAGTCACACCAACTTCAAGAAAACAACCACCAAAACAAACAAAACAATCAAACAAAAACCAAACGAAAACCACACCATCTTTACTACTTTTAGACAAAGACTTTTGCAATGCTTTTGAACCATTTACTCAAACTCAACATTTATGTGATAATGCTGGTCCTAAGATCAGCACCAGCACTTTGATTAAAGTTATAAAAAGAAATTGGAAATGGTATTCAAATTTGAAAACTAAAGAGATTCCTGCATATAAAAACTAATATTAAAGCTCAGTTAAAATTAAATCTAGTCAGGGAGATTGAGGGGACCAGTAAAAAAAAAATTAGGTATATTAATGATAAAAAGAACACTAGGGAAGGTGTGGGCAGCCTTAGAAAGGAAGCAGGTGAACTGCTGACAAGTGACATGGTCTGAGGTTCTCAAAGACTTCTTTACCTCAGTCTTCACTGGCAAGGGCTGCAGCCACACTCCCAAAATAACAGAATAAAATGGCAGGACCTGGAAGAAGTAACTGCCCATTGTGAGTGAAGACCAGGTTTGTGACCTTCTGAAGAACCTGAATGTGTTCAAGTCCATGGGACCTGATGGGATACACCCATAGGTGTTGAGGGAACTGGCAGATGAGGTTGCTAAATCACTCTCCATCATATTCCAAAAGTCATGGCAGTCCAGGGAGGTTCCTACTGACTGAAAAAGGGGAAACATAACCCCCATTTTCAAAAACGGAAAGAAAGATGTTCCAGGGAGCTATAGACCAGTCAGTCTCACATTTGTGCCTGGTAAGATCATGGAGCAGATCCTCCTGGAGACACTGATGAGACAGAAGAATAATGGAGGGGTAATTGGATAAAATCAGCATGGCTTCACAAGGTCAAATCCTGCCTGAGAAACCTGGTGGCCTTCTATGACAAGGTCAAAACATTAATAGATGAAGGCTGAGCAACTGACATCATTTTCCTGGACCTGAGCAAAGCATTTGATGCTGTCCTGCATGACATTCTGGTCTCCAGGCTGGTGCAGTATGGGTTTGATGGATGGACCAACCAGTGGATAACTGAATAAATACCTGACTTGATGGTTGCACCCAAAGGGTGGCTGTCAATGGGTCCATGTCCAAGTGGAGGCCAATGACAAGTGGAGTCCCTCAGGGATCAGTACTGGGACCAGTCTTGTTTAACATCTTTGTTAGCGACATGGACAGTGGCAATCAGTGAACCTTCAGCAAGTTTGCTGATGACACCAAGCTGTGTGGTGCAGCAAAAGTGCTGGAGGGAAGAGAGACCATCTAGAGAGACCTTGACAGGCTGGACAGGTGGGCCCATGATAACTTTATGAGGTTCAAAAAGAGCAAATGCAAGGTGAAAGTTCTTCACTGATGGAGTCATTAGTCATTGGAATGGGATGCCCAGGGAGTTGGTGGAGTCACCATCCCTGGAGGTGTTCAAGAGGAGACTGGACGTGGCACTTGGTGCCATGGTCTAGTCATGAGGTCTGTGGTGACAGGTTGGACTTGATGATCCTCGAGGTCTCTTCCAACCTTAGTGATACTGTGATACTGTGATACTGTCCTGCATCTGGGTCAAGGCAATCCCAAGCACTGATATAGGCTGGGGAGAGACTGGCTTGAGAGTAGCTCTGAAGAAAAGGACCTGGGGATTCTGGTGGATGAGAAGATCAACATGAGCCAGCAGTGTGCACTTGCAGCCCAGAAATACAATCACATCCTGGGCTGCATCAAGAGAATCATAGCCAGAAGGTTGAGGGAGGTGATTCTTCCCCTCTACTCTGCTGTGGTGAAACCCCACCTGGAGTACTGTGTCCAGTTCTGGAGCCCCTATTACAGGAAGGATCTGGTCTTGCTGGAACGTATCCAGAGAAGGACCACGAGGATGATCAGAGGGCTGGAGCACCTCTCCTATGAGGACAGACTGAGGGAGTTGGGGCTGTTCAGTCTGGAGAAGAGAAGGCTCCAAGGAGACTTAATCATGGCCTTTCAGTATCTTAAGGGGGCCTAGAGGAAGGCTGGGGAAGGACTTTCTAGGATGTCAGGTAATGCTAGGACTAGGGGGAATGAAAAAAAATAAAAATTAGTAGATTCAGATTGAATGTTAGGAAGAAGTTTTTCACCATGAGGGTCGTGAGTCACTGGAACAGATTGTCCAGGGAGTTGGTAGAAGCCCCATCCCTGAAGGTTTTTAAGGCCAGGCTGGTTGTGGCTCTGAGCAACCTGATCTAGTGTGAGGTGGGGTTGGAATTAGATGATCCTTGAGTTGCCTTCCAACCCTAACAATTCTATGATTCTATCTGCAGGTGAAATTAAATGTTTATGCTTATCTCCTAATCTGCTAATATATTCATTTACTTATACATTGAGAATGATAAAATGGACAGAAAATAATGGTTGTGGAATAATTTAATAAAATTTCTTTGTTTTAAAGAAAGATTGAGTTACCAATAGAAGAAAAATAAAGATGCTAAATTCAAATCATAATTACAATCCTAAGAATTTCAGAATAAGTGAAAGACAAAGCAAGTTCTGAAAAATGTAATCCAGTTTGACATAAGAAGTTGAGAAAGTGAAATTTGAAATGGATAAGTGACTACTAAGTTTTATTATTGTCAAAAATTGATAAATATGCTTAGTAGCATTATTTCTAATATTCTTGTTTTGAAGTATCATAACTTATTGCTACCTGAAAATGAAATAATAATTTTATCTTTATGTTTTTGTGTGTGTTTTTTACATGAGCTTACTCATATTTTGTGTTATGTTTTGTTGGGTTTTTTTATGTATTTTAAAGGTTTTTATTATTCTATTTCTTTCAATTGCTCTGAGAATTTGGTAATTAGAAATTGCTAGTAAAACAAACTTTACAGTGTCTTTGAGCTTTCTGAAAGAAGAAGTGTTTAACATTAGAGTATGCTTTTTTTTTTTTTTTTTTTTTTTTCCCTGTGAATGGGACTCCACAAGAGATTCAGATTGTCCTTAGGTTAAAATACTCTGACCTAATAATCTATATTCACATGCATTTTTCTTCTATTTGTTGATAACTTGATACTAAGGGTTCCTCATTAGGCTGTGCTACTAGAGAGTCAGGATTCAGTTTTGCCATTCCTTCCTCTTTTGTACATGTCTGCAGAAATTTCTGGACAGGGATCTTTTCCTTTACGCAGCAAGACTTCAGTAGGGACCTATAGAAGACATGAGCAAGTCTTGTTTCCAGGTACACATAGCAGAAATATATTTAAATATTTATTTGTAGTCATTGTCTTCAGTAGCACCTAAGGCTTTTTTTTCCAGTGCTTTATCAAACAATGACTGCTCATTATATGACAAAAATAAAAGTTTGCATGTTCTTAGCCTATTAGCAGATATTAAAATCTGGACTTTTGGATCACTGAAGTAAGACAAATGATGTAGCAAGCAGCTGCTTAGATATCCAGGTGAGATCTTTAATTTTTTTTCCCCCCTAGTCTTACAATTTGAGAAAGGTGATATTTGAATCTGAAGGATTGGATTAGTAACAGGAGCTGCATGCCAAACTTCTCTAAAAAAGCTTTTTATTACAGATTTTTAACAAACTTTTTTAGAATGCATACAGGTTAACTCTGGTGTGAATTGAAGTGCCATCTGCAAGATAGATGTGCTAGGTCTCCAGTCTGACTGTGAGGTATTAGTGGTCATTGTTCTTCTCAATACTTTTCTATTTCTGCTATATCAAGCTGACCAAAATGAAACATAGTACTCAAGGTGAAAGTGCACTACACGACTGTTTTTATATTCTTCTTTTGTGGTGTATAGTGCAAATCAGAAGTTTGCAGTTTAAGAAGAAAAGTTGAAGCTTTCAGTTTCTGGCCAATACATCCTACAAAAAATGGTCTGTGAGAATTCAAACACATCACATGGAATGGATGTTTTGTAGATCAGGGAATATTCTGAATTATCTTTGGATAGTTTATTTCAGCAGATAAATCAATATTCAGCTTCTTCTTTTGTCAGATTTTGATGACAATATGGAAAAATAAGGTTTTGTTTACATCTGAAGATTAAAAGTGGTAGTGTTAGAATATTCAGTAGAAAAACCATGATAGATAATATGTCTAGGAGAGCTCCAGGAACTACAACAATGCCTTTAAAAGATAAATAACTATACAGTGTTATCTTCTAAGTCAAAGCCTCATACGAATTCACTTTTAAATATGTATGACCAGAATTTTTTTTTGTTCTATTCATGTGTTTACACGTTGGTAAATGTTCTCTTACAAGGCAAACCAATTGATAGTGGAATAGATTACACACAGAAGTAACTACCATATAACAGGGATATTCAAGAGAAAAGTGGTGAAAGCAACCTTGAGAATGGTTTGTGAAAAATAGTACTGGCAGTCAGGACTCAGGACTTCAGGGGAATTCTTGGTAAACTTCAGGTTTTCTGTCTTTGTTTTTCCCCAGATGACTGACTCTGCATTCAGACTGTAAGAAATTTTTTACTAGATCTCATCAGCATCGGAGGAAAACAAATATCTTCTTCATTTTTGAAGAAGATCTCATATTCCATGCTGTCTGTTTGATGTCTTGGGAAATTCATTCAGTGTGTTTTAAGTGGTTGGCCACCAGACCTGAGCAGCCCATCAGAGCTTGAGGCAACGGACTGCTTTTTGTTGGACAAGAATTCAGCCTGGGACTATTCTGGAGACTATTTCTGCATACACATCCTGGTTTTATTTCACAACCACACTTTTGTGTATTGTCAGATACAACATGGTGGACTAAAGTAATATAGATTTAAGTTAGCACAGCTAACAATAGCAAAAAACAACAAAAAAATCCAAACCAAAACCACCAACAAAACAAAACTAAGGTGCTTAATCATCCAAATGCCAGTGGAAAAGTAGTGTACATGAACAATATTCATGAACAGTGATAGCACTTATCTTCCAGAAATTAAGATCTCAGTCATACCACAGTAGGATAATGTTTCATATATCAGGGACGCACTAATATAATCCTTCTATACTGACAGAATATCTTTGTTTTCCTAATTGATTTGTTTAGATACACCTGTCATTAGAAAACATTTTCATATCATGCAACTTTATATAAACAGGATATCAGAGATGTGCACAAATTAAAGAAATGGGAAAAATCTCTAACAAGCCACAGGCCACAGGCTTGTTAGAAGGAATCCTCCAGGACATATTAATTCTTACATTGTGGATTGGGAAAACAGCCAATATTTAGCTTCTTCCCACTTGTTTAACTTATTCTGAGTTGGTCCCATAGGTGCCAGAACTCATTCTCTAGGATAGGTCATTTCTGCTGTGTGCTGATAATAAGAAGATATAGCCACATCTGTTGGATCAAATTAGAAATCACTCAAAATTTATTTGACTTCTACATAGATAATGCAGAGCTGGTTCCTGTCTCAAAATGTTCATAATATAAAAGGCAGGACATGTAGTGCAAACAGAAAACAGGGAATGTTACTGGTCATTGCAGAGTCACAGAAGCTGCTTAATATTTTGACATTTCTCAGATTTTGAAAGTGGTAGTATTTTTATATAAAAAGCAATAAATGGAATAGCTATCACAATGAAATATCCTCCTAAAAAGAAAATGCTGTGTTTCTCAATGAAAATTAAATTCCCTGCAACCTCTTCTACCTTCACTTCGAGTATTCAAGGAAATCATAGTGAAAACATCTTCACTGTTTAATAAAATCTCCTTCCTATTACTTTTTATTGACATAAACAACTGATTGTGTTACCTATGTGACATTCAAGATGTGTATTATACCTTCCCTCATGCCATGTTTATGGTGCCAACAGAAATGAATAATTCAGACAACTGTCCCAGCCACTGTATTTTTATCACCACTTTAGTCATCTTTGCCTATGTTCTTGCCTCTGTTTTATTCAGAATATTACTCTTTCTTACTGACTGTTTTCTAAAGCCAGAGACCAATTCAATCAAGAATATAGAACTAGTGTCATTAAAAGATAGGCATAGTTATACTTCTTGTCTTTTTTGTCCAAGCAAGTAACTGTTTCATTGTTCATTTAAATGTAAAATTAGGAAAAGGGGAAAAAAAATTTAAAAAAAAAAAAGATTAAATGGAAAATTTCAGTGTTATAGTTCACAAAATATAAGTTTGTTGGAAATGCATTGAATATGGAAAAAGATCAGACACATTTCACATTTGGCATGTAAAAAGCACTACTAAATACAATGGACTTCATCCATATCATATTTATTGCTCAATTACCATAATGTTTTTTTCAAAGTGTTTAAGTATTTAGTCAAATCAGAACACATAGAGCTCTCTGTGGGCACACAGTTAAGTATATGCTTCAGTACTACATAGGTTTAATGCAAAACGCAGAGCTAGTCAGTTTGAAAAAATGAACAAACAAGCCAACAGCAGCAACCAACAAAAACCTCATGCCACAGTAGACTTGTTCCATAGAATATGTTTTTCACTCTGGTCAAATTTACAAGATTTGATTAATTTGAATGGATGCACTTGTCTCCGGACAATTTGTTATTGGTTTTGTTGTTACCATACCACTTTGGATTTGGGAAAGCGTAATGAGAAATTATCCATTCAGAGAAATCACAGGCTGTCTGTCCCCAGGTGTTCTTTGAAATCTGAGGCAAAAACTTTATATTGTGAAGTTTTAACCTGCATCTTACAGTATAAAGATATATGCTTGGTAAGGAATGTACAGGTTTTGTTGACCAAGCAAATTTGAGGTTTCAAAGTAATTCTATATTATTGATTATTAATGTTACTAATATTTATAGATATCTGAATGGTGTGCCAAGAAGAAGGTACTACTCTCTTTTCAGTTCTGTTCTGTGATAGGACAAGAGGTAATGGATACAAACTAGAACACAGGATATTCCCTCTCAGCATGATGTAAAACTTCTTTACAGTAAGGGAAATGGACTATCCAGAGAGGTTGTGGACTCTTCTCCTTCAGAGATTTTCAAGACCTATCTACATGCATTTTGGTGTGATCCTGCTTTGGCAGAGGGGTTGGACTCAATGGTCTTCAAAAGTCCTTTTCAAACCATTCTATGATTCTTTGTTGTAGAAACAGCCACATCAAATTCTTCTTTGCTAAAATTACTATTTTATCTTTCGTTTTCTTCTTTTTTTTTTTTTTTATTTTAAACTTTTTTATAAACATTACAGAAAATTACACCAAAAATAAGGTCAAGACTAGAGACTGTACAAGCCAGCACTGTTACTCAGACTTTCAATAATTTAGTAACCCGGAAGATACCTTATCTAAATTACATTCTAGCTTTTTGTTTCAGTTTGGTCAGTTGGCTGGAACAATCTTTGGAAAAGTGAAGCAGAAGATATAGGAGAAACCTCAAAGCAACTGAACTGTTATGGAAGTTAAAGCCAGGGACAGGGAGGAAGAACTGCCCATTGTAAGTGCAGATAAGGTTCGTGATCATCTGAAGAACCTAAAAGTGTTCAAGTCCATGGGACGTGACGGGATACACCCACGGGTACTGAGAGAACTGGCAGATGAGGTTGCTAAACCCCTCTCTATTATATTTCAAAACTCATGGCAATCTGGTGAAGTCCTCACAGACTGGAAAAGGGGAAACATTGCCCCCATTTTCAAAAAGAGTAAGAAGGAGGAACCAGGGAACTCCAGGCCAGTCAGTCTCACCTCTGTGCCTGGAAAGATCATGGAGCAGATCCTCCTGGAGGCACTACTCGCTCAAAAGAATAGTGAAGAGGTAATTGGGAACAGTCAGCATGGCTTTGCCAAGGGCAAATCCTGCCTGACCAACCTGGTTGCCTTCTATGAGCAGGTGACAAAATTAAGAGATGAGGGGTGAGCAACTGATGTCATTTACCTGGACCTGAACAAAGCCTTCGACACTGTCCCACACCACATCCTGGTCTCCAAACTGGTGACACATGGGTTTGATGGGTGGACCACTAGATGGATAAGGAACTGGCTTGCTGGCCGCACCCAAAGAGTGGCTGTCAATGGCTCCATGTCCCAGTGGAGGCCAGGGACAAGCGGAGTCCCTCAGGGATCAGTCCTGGGACCTGTCTTGTTCAACATCTTTGTGGGTGACATGGACAGTGGCATTGAGTGCACCCTCCGCAAGTTTGCTGATGACACCAAGCTGTGTGGTGCAGCAGACACGCTGGAGGGAAGGGAGGCCATCCAGAGGGACCTTGACAGGCTGGAGAGGTGGGCACAAGCCAACCTCATGAAGTTCAAGAAGAGCAAGTGCAGGGTCCTGCATCTGGGTGGAGGCAATCCCAGGCACAAATCCAGGCTGGGCAGTGACTGGCTGGAAAGTAGCCCTGAGGAGAGAGACTTGGGGGTGCTGGTGGACAAGAAGCTCAACATGAGCTCTCAACGTGCACTTGCAGCCCGCAAAGCCAATCAGATCCTGGGCTGCATCAGGAGAAGTGTGGCTAGCAGGTCGAGGGAGGTGATCCTGCCCCTCTACTCAGCCCTGGTGAGACCCCATCTGGAGTACTGTGTCCAGTTCTGGAGTCCCTATTACAAGAGGGATGTGGAGGTGCTGGAACGCATCCAGAGAAGGGCCACGAGGATGATCAGAGGGCTGGAGCATCTCTCCTATGAGGACAGACTGAGGGAGTTGGGGCTGTTCAGTCTGCAGAAGAGAAGGCTCCGAGGTGACCTCATTGTGGCCTTCCAGTATCTGAAGGGGGCCTACAAGAAGGCTGGATAGGGACTTCTGAGGATCTCAGGTAGTGATAAGACTAGGGGGAATGGAATGCAGCTGGAGGTGGGGAGATTCAGGCTAGATGTGAGGAGGAGGTTCTTCCCCAGGAGAGTGGTGAAGCACTGGAATGGGTTGTCCAGGGAGGTGGTCGAGGCCCCGTCCCTGGGGGTGTTTAAGAGCAGGCTGGATGAGGCTCTGTCCAGCCTGATGTAGTGTGGGGTTTCCCTGCCCATGGCAGGGGGGTTAGAAGTAGATGATCCTTGTGGTCCCTTCCAACCCTGAATGAAACTATGAAACTATGAAACTATGAACCTTATATGGTACAAAAGGAGATAATATATCTTTCCTGTTTCCTTTCCCTTCTAAGTTAAAACACAATGGAGATAAAGAGAGATGCAACCAACATGCTTGAACCTTTGACAGAAATCACAAGGGAAGTAGAAAAAGACCAATATCCTTTTGATGACAGATTCCACGATATCACAAATCCAACTAATTTATTTTCCTACATACCCAGCAGGAAAAAAAAAAAAAAAAAAAAGATTGAGTTTATGGAGAATCTGGGGAATGAGAGGAGGCATGAAACAGAAAATAGGAAAAAATATATTATAATTATTTTTTTTTCCAAGGTAGCTAATGATGTATTGAAATCAGATATGCTCTGCAGGCCACCACACAGGCTGTTTTGACTGCTATGATAAGACCAAGTATGTGGACTTAAAGAATGTTTAGGGATGTCTATATAAAAAATATAGATTTTCTAGAAACATTATATATATGTGTGTGTATGTGTGCATATATATATATATATATATAATTTAAATGCCTACTCAATTGGGTCACATTCATGTCTCTAAATACATATTTTGATAACATTTCCATTTGTGCAACACATTGGGAATGTCATCTATCATCTGGTTATCTTCTTCATATATTCCATGAAGTGCTTGAACAAAGCAAAAAACAAAAAAGCAAGTAAGTATGGTAAGTATAGCTCATACCTCAATAACAAAACTTCACTTGATGAAGAAACATTCAGAAAAAAACTCTAGCTAATTTCCAAATATATTAGGGGCTGAGCTGAGTGGATTGTCCATCCATCTATTACGAGTACCTAATGACTGAGGATCTGTTGGGTTATTTTGGGGTTTGTTTTGTTTTGCTTTGCTCTGCTTTGCTTTTTGGTTGGTTGGTTGCTATGGGGTTCTTCGTTTGTTTGTTTTTCAGTCCAGTCAATTTATAACTGAATAACTCATTTTATGTCTTATCTGTAAAATAATGCTATTGACTTCCACACAAATTTTCCAGGATCTTCTAATGAAACACACCCCAACAGAGACAAGTATTAACTCTTTTTGAGGATACACTCAGTTTTATAGAAGGACTTACAAACCACAGTGCTCACTATTGGAGCACCTATTATTTAAGTCCTGATCTCTTGTGATTGTAGTATAGTAATAAACTCCCTATTTTTCTTCTGTCACTGTTATGTGATTATTTGAATTATTGTGCAAACTTCAAGAGTTTTGATACTAAGTCTTAAAAACATTAATGGAAGTGATGATTACTTGTCAGTGGTTCTATGTTCTAGGTTAATAGTGAATATGAAAATGAGTTTTCAAATTGTATGCACTAAACGAATATTAATTTTTTAAGTCCTGTAAAGATTGAAGGTTTATTTATCAATAACAAGGAGAGGCTGAGGGAACTGGGTCCCTTTAGCTTGGAGGAGACTAAAGGATGACCTCATTAATGTTTATAAATATGTAAAGGGTGAGTACCCAGACAGTGGGTGGAAGTTGAGGCATAGGAAGTTCCATGTTAACATGAGGAAATTTTTTTTTCACGGTGGGGGTGATGGAACACTGGAACAAGCTTCTCAGGAGGGTTGTGTAGTCTCCCTCTCTGGAGATGTTCAAGGCCTGCCTGGATGGATTCCAGTGTGATCTGGTACAGGTGATCCTGCTCTGGCAGGGGAGTTGGACTAGACGATCTTTTGAGGTCCCTCCCAGCCCCTAACATTTTGTGGTTCTGTGGTTCTGTGGACTATTTGCTTTGCCCTTTGGAATCATGACTGTGGTATTAGGAGATGAGGAGAAGTGTAACAAAAGGAATGACAACACAGAAGCTAGTAAGTTCAGCATCTTAGTGATGGGGCACTCAAATGGTACAAGATGCCTTCCATTGTAGTCCTGTCTCTATCCAGAATTGTGAGTTTAAAAGAGACATAAAATCATCACAATTTAGAGTTCTTCTCCTTCACTTAAATGCTCAGAAAATAAAGTTTCAAGTAATAATCACACAATGTCTCTTAACAATGTCATGAAAAATAGTTTCAATACAGATAGTAGAGAGTGCACTCATACACACCTCCAGGGTCAGAAAACCTCCAATAAGAGGCAGGGTTTAAGTGTTTCCTGTTTTTTTGTTCTTTTGGGTGCTTTGTTTGTTTGCTAGTTTGGGTTTTTTTTTGGGGGTGGTGGTTTTTTTGGGGGCAGGGTTGGGTGTTTGCTAGTTTGGGTTTTTATTTTGGGGGGGTGGTTTTTTTGGGGGCAGGGTGGGGTGTTTGCTAGTTTGGGGTTTTTTTTGGGGGGGTGGTTTTTTGGGGGCAGGGTGGGGTGTTTGTTTGCTTGTTTGTTTGGGGTTTTTTCTGAGAAAAGCAGAAAACAATCTCGTTTCCTTTTCCTGAACAAGTGGGTAGACTATGGATTCAAAAAGGATTCTCGGCATTACTCTTACCATTAGTTATGCATTCTGAAGCACCTAGTCTGTCTAGTATGTAAGTCTCAGCATGGTTTATAAGAGACAGAGAAGCCAAAGAAAAGTGTAGGACAAGTTTAGAGATGATATAAGGAGTGTCAGTTTAAGAAAGGTTAACATATGTGACTGAAGGAAGCCAAGAATTAGACAGCAACTGGAGTACAAATACTTTTTCTCTATCTAGTATTGTGAAGAATGTGAGAATGTTCTGTAATATTTTATGTTCAATGTATCAAAGCGGTTTCACCACTTATCTGTGTGCTGTTCATATGTTGAAGAATAAGTGAAAGCCTTTTCCCCTGAGAAGAAATCAGCTGATACATAGAATAGAATACGTAGAATACATAGAATGAACTAGGTTGGAAGAGACCTTCAAGATCATCGCATCCAACCCATCAACCAATCCAACCCACCTAATCAACTAAACCATGCAACCAAGCACCCCATCAAGTCTCCTCCTGAACACCTCCAATGATGGCGACTCCACCACCTCCCTGGGCAGCCCATGTCAATGGGCAATCACTCTGTCTGTGTAGAACTTCATCCTAACATCCAGCCTAAACCTTCCCTGAGGCAGCCTGAGACTGTGTCCTCTTGTTCTGGTACTGGGTGCCTGGGAGAAGAGACCAACATCCACCTGTCTACAACCTCCCTTCAGGTAGTTGTAGAGAGCAATAAGGTCACCCCTGAGTCTCCTCTTCTCCAGGCTAAGCAGCCCCAGCTCCCTCAGTCTCTCCTCATAGGGCTTGTGTTCCAAACCCCTCACCAACTTTGTTGACCTTCTCTGGACTCGTTCCACCAAGTCAACCTCCTTCCTAAACTGAGGGGCCCAGAACTGGACACAGGACTCGAGGTGCGGCCTAACCAGTGCAGTGTAGAGGGGCAGAATGACCTCCCTGCTCCTGCTGGCCACACCATTCCTGATGCAGGCCAGGATGCCATTGGCCCTCTTGGCTGCCTGGGCACACTGCAGGTTTCATGTTCAGCCTACCATCAACCAGTACCCCCAGGTCCCTCTCTATCTGGCTGCTCTCCAGCCACTCTGACCCCAGCCTGTAGCACTGCATGGGGTTGTTGTGGCCAATGTGCAGACCCCGGCACTTGGATGTGTTAAATCTCATGTCATTGGATTCTGCCCATCTGTCCAGCCTGTCGAGGTCTCTCTGCAAAGCCTCTCCACCCTCTAGCAGATCAACTCCTGTCCCCAGCTTGGTGTCATCAGCAAATTTACAGATGATGGACTCAATGCCCTCATCCAGATCATCAATAAAGATGTTAAAGAGGATGGGGCCCAGCATTGATCCTTGGGGCACACCACTAGTGACTGGCTGCCAGCTGGATGTGGCACCATTCACCATCACTCCCTGGGCTCGAACCTCCAGCCAGTTCCTAACCTAATAACTGCGAAATGCACAACAGTCTGAATGTCCTATCAAAAACTGAACATTTATGTGAGTAAAAAGTACTGGATAAAGCAGTCTGCAATACTGGTTTTGGGAGCATTGTTAAATGAAAATATTAAGAAAGGAAAACAAAAGAAAAAGAAAAAGTAAAGTCTTCTATGTGGTTTAGGTTACTGAGTTATAGGATATAGAGTATCACAGTACCGTCAATGTTGGAAGAGACCTTGAGGATCATCGAGTCCAACCTGTAATCACAGACCTCATCACTAGACCATGGCACCAAATACCACGTCCAATCTCCTCTTGAATACCTCGAGGGATGGTGACTCTACCACCTCCCTGGGCAGCACATTCCATGACTAATCACTGTCTCCGTGAAGAACTTTCTCCTCACCTCGAGCCTAGACTTACCCTGGCGCAGCTTGAGACTGTGTCCCCTTGTTCTGGTGCTGGTTGCCTGGGAGAAGAGACCAACCCCTTCATGGCTACAACCACCTTTCAGATAGTTGTAGAGAGCAATGAGGTCACCCCTGAGCCTCCTCCTCTCCAGGCTAAACAATCCCAGCTCCCTCAGCCTCCCCTCACAGGGCTTGTGCTCAAGGCTTCTCACCAGCCTTGTTGCCCTTCTCTGGACATGTTCAAGAGTCTCAATGTCCTTCTTAAACTGAGGGGCCCACAACTGGACACAGTACTCAAGGTGTGGCCTAAGATAATTCCAGTTCCTCCTCCAGGTGGATACAGGTTTTATCTATGAGGAATAGACGTCCTCCAAGGAGGTCATTCCAAAACAAATCAAACCAAAACAGACCACCAAGGCAGTGATGTAGGATTATTTGGATAACTCTGCATTATCAGTTTGGTGAGAATATGAACAGCTGGGATGGTCAACCAACTTCTAATCTTTTCAGGAGACTGAGGGAATTGCAAAGTGGCAGAACACAAGGTAACAATACCAGAAGAGTAGCTGTTATTTCCACAGCTCCCCAGAACAACTATAATAGCTCCAACAGTGGCTCCAGTTCTAACACTGCATACAGTTTTCATTGCACATGTGGGCATATTCCCCATAACTAGGGGTGTCCTGCCTTCCACCAGGGGGAGGAGAGGGATAATAGAGATAACAGAATCTATTGGGATGTGTACATCCAGTGGCCTGGCACTTCACAATTTCGGAAGTACGGGGCCTTGGTTGACACAGGAGCTCAGTTCACCATAATGCCATCTAATTATGAGGGATCAGAGTCTATAACTATTGTGGGAGTCACTGGTGGATCTCAAGAGTTAAGTAAGGTGGAGGTTAATATAAGTTTAACTGGTAAACAATGGAGGGAGCATACAGTTGTGACCGGACCTGATGCACCTCGTATTTTGGGAATTGATTTTCTGAGAGAAGGGCGTTTCAAAGACCCTAGAGGTTACAAATGGGCTTTTGGAGTAGCTTCAATAGAAATTGATGGACAAAAATTGAAGCTGTCAGCCAGACCTGAGCTTTCTGATGAAACTGCCGTTGTGGGACAACACAAGATACAGGACATTAAATTGCCGGTTCCTTCTCAGACTGTGCATCACAGACAGTACAGAACCAACTGTGACACTTTGTTGCTCATTCAGAATCTGATTCGGCAGTTGGAGAATCAGAAAGTCATCAGCAAAACTCATTCACCTTTCAACAGTCCAGTGTGGCCTGTGCGGAAGCAGAATGGAGACTGGCATCTGACAGTGGACTACCGAGCCCTGAATGAAATAACTCCACCTATGAGTGCAGCAGTACCAGACATGATGGAGCTACAGTATGAGCTGGAATCCAAAGAGGCCAAATGGTATGCTACCATAGACATTGCTAATGCATTTTTCTCTATTCCCACAGCAGAGGAATGCAGGCCTCAGTTTGCTTTCACCTGGAGAGGAATCCAGTACACTTTCAACAGATTGCCAGTGGGCTGGATCCACAGCTCAAGCATCTGTCATGTGGTAATCCACGATGCTCTGGAGAAAGGTGGTGCTCCAGAACACATCCAGTTCATCGATGATGTCATTGTCTCGGGTAAAACTGCTGAAGAAGTCTTCAAGAAAGGTAACAAAATCATTGACATTCTTCTGGATGCAGGTTTTGCCATCAAGCGAGACAAGGTGAAAGGACCTACCACAGAAATTCAGTTTCTGGGAGAGCAGGATGGTTGCTGACACATTCCAGTGGATGTAGTAAATAGAATCTCTACCATGGCAAATCCCACAAACAAGCAAGAGACCTTACATTTCTTGGGGATGGTGGGATTTTGGAGACTGCACATTCCTGGATACAGTCAGATTGTGAAACCTCTGTATGATGTGACTCGAAAGAGAAACCATTTCCACTGGGGACCTGAACAACAAGCAGTCTTTGACCAGATAAAGCAAGAGGTAATTCAAGCAATGGGTCTGGGACCTGTCCAAGATAGTTCAGACATTAAGAACATTTTGTATATGGCTGCAAGTGACAATGGTCCAACCTGGTGCTTGTGGCAAAAAGCTCCACGTGAGACACGTGTACAACCTCTTGGTTTCTGGAGTCAAGGTTACAGAGGTTCAGAGGCTAATTATACTCCAACAGAAAAAGTGATTCTAGCTGCCTATGAATGAGTAAAAGCATCTTCTGAAGTAATTGGAACTGAATCACAACTTCTCTTAGCTCCCAGATTACCAGTTTTGAATTGGATGGTCAAAGGTAAAGGCTCCACACCACATCATGCCACAGACTCCACATGGTCTAAGTGGGTGGCTCTTATAATGCAGAGAGCTCAAATGGGAAATCTTGAAAGACCTGGTCTAGTGGAGGTGACCTCAAGTTGGCCTGAAGGTATCAACTGTGCTAAACCTCCAGAGGAGAAAGTAATTCGTCGTGAGGAGGCTCCTCCTTACAATGACCTTTCTGATGATGGAAAGAAATATGCTTTGTTCACAGACAGTTCCTGTCGTCTTGTTGGAAACAAGCGAAGGTGGAAGTCTGCAGTGTGGAGTCCAACATGCCGAGCTGCAGAGGCGAAAGATGGAGAAGGAGAATCCAGTCAGTTCACAGATGTAAAAACTGTCCAGCTAGCTCTTGACGTGGCTGAACGTGAGCGATGGACAAAGCTTCATCTCTACACTGACGCATGGGCCAATGCCCTATGGGGTTGGCTAAAGAACTGGAAGAAGAACGATTGGCAGACGAAAGGAAAACCCATTTGGGCAGCTGAACTGTGGCAGGACATTGCTGATTGAGTTGAGAGGATTCCAGTGAAGGTGAGAAGCATTGATGCTCACATTCCTAGGAGCAAAGCTACTGAGGAACAACAACACAACCCTCAGGCAGATCTAGCTGCAAGAGTTTCTCAAGTAGACATGGACTCTAATCTTGATCTCAGCTGGAAACACCGAGGTGACATATTCTTAGCTCTGTGGGCTCATGATTCGTCAGGACATCAAGGCAGAGATGCACCATGCTCATGGGCTCATGACAGATCCATAGAGATTTCCATGGATGCTATCACACAAGTCATCCATGACTGTGACATTTCTGCTGCTATTAAGCAGTCAAGGTGAATTAAGCCCTTGTGGTATGGTGACAGATGGTCCAAGTACAAGTATGGTGAAGCTTGGCAGATTGACTACATCACTTTAACATGTCCTCGTTCTGGTAAGCAATACGTGCTTACTATGGTAGAGGCAAACACTGGATAGTTGGAAACATCCAGTTCCACATGCAACTGCATGCAGCACCATTCTTGGTCTGGAGAGACAGATCCTGTGGAGACACAGAACTCCAGAGAGGATTGAGTCAGAAAACAGAACTCATTTCAAGAACAACCTTGTAAAGAACTGGGCCAAAGAGCATGGTATTGAGTGGATATTCCATATTCCTTACTATGTACCAGCTTCAGGGAAGATTGAACGCTACAATGGTTTGTTGAAGACCACTCTTAGAGCCATGGGGGGTGGATCTTTGAAAAACTGGGAAAAACATTTAGCACAAGCAACCTGGCTGGTAAATAGTAGAGGTTCAGTGAACCGAGCTGGACCTGCACATTCAGATCTGGTACAGAAAGTAGAAGGTGATAGAGTTCCTGTTGTTAGAGAAAAGAATCTGTTAGGTAAAACTCTTTGGATATTTTCTCCCTCAGGAGAGGCTAAACCTGTCCGAGGGGTGGTTTCAGCTGAAGGTCCAGGTCACACTTGTTGGGTAATGCAAGAGAATGGTGACATTCAGTGTATTCCACAAAGAAATTTAACTTTAGCGGAAAGAGGTTAATTTCGAACTGCTGTACAGCTACATCGCATCCAGAGGAAGAATGTATGAGTAATCTACGGTGCACGAACTCTAAGAACCCTGAGAGCCCTGAGTCAACTGAGAGACCCTGAGAATCTCTGTTTTCCCTTTCTTCGCTTCGTCTGTGAAGAGACAAACTTTTTTCCCTTTTTCTCATTTCCTGATTTTCTTGGACTTTTGAATCATCTACATCTGAGTATAGCTGGAATGGACTATGAACTTTTCTTATGAACTGAAAATATTGTTTTGGATTGGATGGACAGTATGAACACCCAATGAAATTGTTTAGAAGGGGTGGACCGTGGCCATTTGAGGCTGTGCCTTTAAGAAAAGGGACACTGCTGGGACACTCTGGCTGAATGTTTTGGTGAAGACAAATGAAAACATGGATATTCTAAACAAATTTCATTGGTAGATTGGTAGAATGCAGTTTTAAGTTTTGTGCAGCTCAGATTTTCTCTCAGTTTGTCCCTTTCCTTCCTTCTTCCAGCTTGCCTGCTTCTGGGCTCATTGTCAGAGCTACCCTGAACAGATAAGCAACTAATTCGCATGAGGTCTACTAAGATTCTGCTTTATTAATTTCCTGCCTTTTTCTCTCTTTCTAACCCTCTTTGGGAAAAAAGGGAGGTAAGGGGAGGAGGGAATTTCGTTCCTGTATTCTTGTTTTTTTTACTTTGCTGTATATTTCTGTATATATGTTGTAAATACTGTATAAATTGTATATCTAACCTGGTTTTTCCACGTTGCTTGCAAATATAGCATTCCTTTTGCTTCTCCGGCTGTGTTAGCTGTGTTTTTTCTTCCTCTTTGTGGGGGAGAGGATGCTAGGCCTTCTCTCTCAACCCACTACAGTAATGCAGAGTACAGGGGCACAATGACCTCCCTGCTCCTGCTGGCCACACTATTCCTAATGCAGGTCAGGATGCAATTGGCCTTCCTGGCCACTTGGGCACACTGCTGGCTCATGTTTAGGTGGCTGTTGATCAGCATCCGCAGGTCTCTGTTCTTTTGGCAGCTCTCCAGTCACTCTGACCCCAGCCTGTAGCTCTGCTTGGGGTTGCTGTGGCCAAAGTGCAGAACTCAGCACTTGGACTTTTTGAATGCCATCATGTTGGACTCTGCCCATCTGTCCAGTCAGTTGAGGTCCCTCTGCAGAGCTCTTCTGCCCTCTAAGTGACCACCATCTGCTCCCAACTTGGTGTCCTCTGCAAATTTCCTGACGACTGATTTAATCCCCTCATCCAGATCATCAATGAAGGTAATAGAATAGAATAGAATAGAATAGAATAGAATAGAATAGAATAGAATAGAATAGAATAGAATAGAATAGAATAAACCAGGTTGGAAGAGATCTTCAAGATCATCGCGTCCAACCTATCACCCAATACCACCTAATCAACTAACCCATGTAACCAAGCACCCTGTCAAGTCTCCTCCTGAACACCTCCAGTGACGGCGACTCCACCACCTCCCCAGGCAGCCCATTCCAATGGGCAATCACTCTCTCTGTGTAAAACTTCCTCCTGACCTCCAGCCTGAACTTCCCCTGGTGCAGCCTGAGACTATGTCCTCTTGTTCTGGTGCTGGCTGCCTGGGAGAAGAGACCAACCTCTGCCTGTTTACAACCCCCCTTCAGGTAGTTGTAGAGAGCAATAAGGTCACCCCTGAGTCTCCTCTTCTCCAGGCTAAGCAGCCCCAGTTCCCTCAGTCTCTCCTCAGAGGGCTTGTGTTCCAAGCCCCTCCCTAACTTCGTTGCCCTTCTCTGGACTCGTTCCACCAAGTCAACCTCCTTCCTAAACTGAGGGGCCCAGAACTGGACACAGGACTCGAGGTGTGGCCTAAGCAGTGCAGTGCACAGGGGCAGAATGACCTCCCTGCTCCTGCTGGCCACACCATTCCTGATGCAGGCCAGGATGCCATTGGCCCTCTTGGCTGCCTGGGCACACTGCAGGCTCATGTTCAGCCTACCATCAACCAGCACCCCCAGGTCCCTCTCTATCTGGCTGCTCTCCAGCCACTCTGACCCCAGCCTGTAGCACTGCATGGGGTTGTTTTGGCCAATGTGCAGAACCGGGCACTGGATGTGTTAAATCTCATGCCCTTGGATTCTGCCCATCTGTCCAGCCTGTCGAGGTCTCTCTGCAGAGACTCTCTACCCTCCAACAGATCAACTCCTGTCCCCAGCTTGGTGTCATCAGCAAATTTACAGATGATGGACTCAATGCCCTCATCCAGATCATCAATAAAGATGTTAAAGAGGATGGGGCCCAGCACTGATCCCTGGGGGACTCCACTAGTGACTGGCCGCCAGCTGGATGTGACACCATTCACCACCACTCTCTGAGTTTGGCCATCCAG
Organism: Melanerpes aurifrons; assembly: GCA_011125475.1. NCBI lineage: Eukaryota > Metazoa > Chordata > Aves > Piciformes > Picidae > Melanerpes > Melanerpes aurifrons. Next base: position 2,731,513 of record WWNC01000076.1, on the reverse strand, counting down.
CCAGTTCCTAACTCAGCTCAGAGTGCTGCTGTCCAAGCCATGGGCTGGCAGCTTGGCCAGGAGTTTGCTATGGGGGACGGTGTCAAAGGCCTTGCTGAAGTCCAGGTAGACTACATCCACAGGCCTCCCCACATCCACTAGGTCGGTCACCTGCTCGTAGAAGGAAATCAGGTTGGTCAGGCAGGACCTGCCCTTCCTAAGTCCATGTTGGTTGAGCCTGGATGGGGCCCAGCACTGATCCCTGGAGGACATCACTGATGACTGGCTGCCAGCTGGATGTGGCACCATTCACCACCACTCTCTGGGTTCAGCCCTCCAGCCAGTGCCTAACCCAGCACAGAGTGTTGCGGTCCAAGCCATGAGCTGACAGCTTAGTCAGCAGTTTGCTATGGGGGACGGTATCAAAGGCCTTACTGAAGTGCAGGTAGACCTCATCCACGGGCCTCCCCACATCCACCAGAAGGGTCACCTGATCATAGAAGGAGATCAGGTTGGAGAGGCAAGACCTGCCCTTCCTAAATCCATGTTGGCTGGACCTGAGCCCTTGGCCATCCTGCAGGTGTGCATTTATTGCCATCAGGATAATCTGCTCTATCATTTTCCTTGGCACTGAGGTCAGGCTGACTGGCCTGTAGTTTCCGGGTTCCTCCATCCGACCCTTCTTATGGGTCGGGACCACATTGGCCAGTTTCCATCATCTGGGACCTCACTGGTGAGCCAGGACTGGAGGAAAATGATGGAGAGCAGCTTGGCCAGCTCATCTGCCAGCTCTTTCAGCACCCCAGGATGGATCCCATCTGGTCCCATGGACTTGTGAGTGTCCAAGTGGCTCAGCAGGTCCCAAACTAATTTCTCATGGATTTCTGGGGCATTACTCTGCCCCCTGACCCTGTCACCCAACTCAGGAGATGACTCATCCTGAAGTCCTCCTGCCTTGCTGTTAAAAATTGAGGCAAAGAAGGTGTTCAGGACCTCAACCCTTTTCTCATCTTCAGTCACAGGGTTCCTCTCCAGGTCCAATAAGAGTGCAGGTTCTTCTTGGCCTTCTTTTTAGTGTTGATGTATTTGTAAAAATGCTTTTTATTATCTTTCACAGAGGTGGCCAGCTTCAGTTCCAACTGGGCCTTTGCCTCTCTAATTTTTTTCCTACATAATCTAACAACTTCCTTAAACACACCTCAGAAAACCTTCCCCTCCTTCCAAAGGTGATACAGCCTCTTTTTTTCCCTTAAATCCTCCAGAAGCTGCTTTCTCATCCAGGCCTGTCACCTTCCCTGCTGGTTCATCTTTCAGCACATGGGAACTGCCATTTCCTGTGCCTTCAAGAGCTCCTGTTTGAAGTAGGCCCAGCCATCCTGGACCCCTCAGTTCTTGAGGCTTGATACCCAAGGAATTTTGCAAATAAGTTTCTTAAACAGGCTGAAGTTTGCCCTCTGGAAGTCCAAGGTGAAGGTTCTGTTGGTGCTCCTCCCTATCTCCCTGCATATTGAAAACTTCACTATCTCGTGGTCACTGCACCCTAGGCAGCCTCCCACCTTCACACCTCCCACCAGCCCTTCTCTATTGGAGAACAGCAGGTCAAGCAGACCCTGTCCCCTGGTAGGCTCGCTTAACAGCTGCATCAGGAAGCAGTCCTTCATACACTCCAGGAATCTTCTGGACTGCCTCCTCTCTGCTGAATTAAGTTTCCTGCAGATATCTGGCAGGTTGAATTCACTGACAAGGACAAGATCTGCTGATCTTGAGACAGCCTCCAATTGCTTGTAGAATAATTCATCAGCCTCCTCATCCTAGTTGGGTGGTCTATAACAGACTCCAACCAGGATGTCAGATTTGTTAGGCTGCCCTCTGATTTCAACCCACAGGCTCTCAATCCCTTCTTTCTCCACCTCAAGTTCTGTAGCAGAGAGTGACTCCCTAATATACACAGTCACCCCTCCCCCTCTTTTCCTTTGTCTATCTCTCCTAAAGAGCCTGTGACTCCCCAGTGCAGCACTCCAATTGTGCGTGTTATCCCACCATATTTCTGAGATGGCAACTACATCATAGTCACCCTGGTGGACCTGGACTTCCAGCTCCTCTTGCTTAATGCCCATGCTGTGTGCATTGGTGTACATGCACTTCAGCTGGGCTCCCAACTTCTCAACTGACCCTAATTTGTGCCCTACTCTTTCCTCTGAAGAGAGACCGATTTCCTTACCCAACCCCTTCTGACCTAGTTTAAAGCCCTAACTAGGGCTTTCAGTGCTTTTCTGTATAAAATGATCCTATGATCTGCTGATAGAAAAATAATAGTTTGTTATAGAGTTACTAGGTGTCCTTAGCTGAACTCAGTTTCCATCACAGAGTCTGTTTTAAGGCCATAAAGGAGGTCACAGAATTGAACAAGTGTGCTGCAACTTTACAGCTTCAAAGATATTCCTTAATCAGGGATGTCCTCCTCTGTATAGTACCTATGTGAAGGGCAAACTTTAAAAAGTACTTAAGGATGTAACAGGAGAAAACAAAACAAAACAAACAAACAAAAAAACTCAAATGCTTTTCTGTATTCTCTTGAAGCCCTTATTTCTTCTTGGTTTGGCTAGTTGTAAGTTTTGGATTTTATTTAATTATTTATTTATTTACTTAAATACCAATGACCCTGGCTGCTGCCAACTAGTTCTAGTGATAATGCACCACTGCACAAATTCCTACTAAACGTGTATACACATTCAAGAAGGATAATGTCACCCAACTTCTTACTTAATACCACTTGTCTTGTAATAAAATGTAAGCAAAACGAGAAAAAGATCCCTGCTGCTCAGAAACTATGTCCTTGTGATTATGAATATTTTCAGTCTATGAAATGTTATATTTATTTATCAGATCTTCCACAAATTTACTTACATGCAAATCACTTTCTCTATTTCAGTTTCCTGGCCACAAGTTCAGGATTTACAGCTAACTGCTGTAATTAACATTTTTAAATCAGTGTCTGTTATGGTTGAGTATTGATTAGTCTCTGTTCACACTCCTGGACTGCCACAAAATACTGTTGAGATCTCAGGCCTGTATTTCAGCTTAATTTTCATCTCTCTGATTTGAACTGTAAGCCATATATTGTTTCTCTAGGGTATATATTCTGTAATATTTTCAGTGGGTTTTTGTGACGTTTTTTCAAATTACATTATTGCCTAGATAGATTTTTGAGTGGAACTGGTGCAGTGCAGGGTGTATATCATTTAAACAAGTTATCTCTGTCAAGATTTAAGAAAAGAAGATGATTGAAGAGGAAATGAAACCTACACCTCACTAAATAAGTAGCATTAGGGATTTTATAGACTGTGTTTCTTCTCTAAGAATGATGGGAAAGTTGTATTATAATCCTTCATGTAATTTTCATAAGTGCTTGACTTTTCTATTTAGTTTGAGACTGAATCTCATGAGAGATATGCATGACCCCGGGATTAATATCTTTTATGGGTTATACATATCTGTGGTTGTATATGGGTGTTGGAAGTTTTTCACACTTACTTTTGACGGCTTGACGGCTTTTGACGGTTTGATGGCTCTAACAGAAGGAAAAAACTTTTCATGTTGAGGGTGACTTGTAGGTAGTTAGGATCCAGTGGCTGGAAGATCTCGCGCTGTATGGGAAGATAAGGCACCTCTCCTGATAGCAAATAGCGTTTGGTTTATGGTGCAAGCAGACGGAAGTGACATAAACCTCAGTTATATGGTGTTGCGTCGCTCACTAATAAAGGCCATTTGCCGTCCATCACATTGGTGTCTGCGAGTTGATGGACCGAGCCTGGGGTTGGCCGCCGTGCCATTCCTGAACCAGGTCGCCACACCTACAACAAGCAATAGTGACCAAACACTGGAACAGGAGGCCCAGGGAGGTTGTAGAGTCTCCTATGAAGGCATTCAAAACCTACCTGTATGAGGTCCTGTGTGACCTGCCATAGCTGATCCTGGTCTAACATTAGGGTTGGAATAGATGATCTTTTGAGGTCCCTTCCAATGGCTAATATTCTGCAGGTCTGTGAAACTGTGATTGCTACTTTTGTCTTTTATTTCTCTTATTAGTAGAATTTATTGGTTATTTGTTGGGTTTTTAAAATCTTTTTGGTTTCACTGATTTTTGATTTTCTTTCTCTCTTGTTGCTTTTATTACAGCTATAAAAATGGAAAAAAACCTGTCTTATATATACACAATTTTTCTTGAATCTTTCTCACTTACAACTGACTAATCACTACTAGGGGATATGGGAACCACTCTCAATAATGTGGTTTAAGAAGGTTATGAAACCAGAGCAGAACATAGGAAGAAATATTTACCGCATTACAATATGGTGCTAAGGTCTATGTAGTATCTTAGTACTGGCAATATTTTCTTTACTGGAATGGTTATAACTATTGCATACACACACACTGAAGGAGACACATTTTACCACCTCATATTTTGCAGGAATATGATTCCACTAATTCTAAAGTATTTACCTGCACCTGTGGTGGTAAGGCTTTTTAACCGAAGGCTAGACGGGCATCTCTGTCATATGCATTTCAGGACCTCAGTGTGGTCCTGCAGACTACACCTATGGGCATCTGGAATACATTTGAGAGTGCATCAGGTTTATTTCTATCTGGTGAGAGAACTTCAGAAGATTCACCAAATAGGTGCACTGCTAATCTGGAAGGAAATGTTAATATACATAAACCTCTGTTTGCTTCCAGATAAAAATGTCTGGATTTGCAATAGTATTTTAACATTTCACTTCTATTTGGATCTCAAACACATATTAATGCCCATGGAAGTTAACACAGATTTTTAGTGTTCTAAGATATCACTGTTATTTCACTTTGGTTTACCCCCCTGTCATTCTTGTCATGTTTAAGTTTAAATCCTCTGTTTTCTCCTAGAAAGTCTGTAATTTTTGAAATTAAGTTTTCTGCCAAACTATGATATGCTTAGTTTTGGTTGGTTGATTTCTTTTGGTTTCAGTTTTTTGTTTTGATTTTCTTTGTTGCTGTTGTTGGGGTTTTGTTGGGTTGTTTTTTTTGTTGTTGTTTTGCATATGGACACACAGATAAATATAATAAACACTTTTTCTGGGGAACTTATATATGAATTCCTGACAGTTCTTGATATTGTCGCATTTCTTAATCTTCTTAAAGAGGGAACTTTCTAAGAGAAAATGACCAAGATTAGCCATTATATTGTACCAAATTCATATGTGTATTGGCATTTTAATATATAATATAATGTAGCCCAACAGCCAGAAGAGCATGAATCAAAACAATAAAACTAAAGTAATATTTCTTTCCATTTCAAGAAGAAATTATTTAACTGATCAAAAGCAAATGGGATTGTCTAAAAACAAGGAGAGAGATGGGTGTCTTCCAGGAGTGTCTCATTTTACCAGTCTTAGACATCAGCCCAAGAATAGAGCCATACAAACTGAATCCACCCACTTGTTTTGGACGACATCCTTTGTTGGTCTCACATTGTTCTATACACCGTAGAATGCAGGTGTAACTGTAACCAATTTAGTGATTAAGATTTGGTCTTAACTACTTTAAGAATATTTTTTATTAATTACACTTTTTGTTTGGTTTGTTTGCTTGTTTGCTTTTTATGGTCCCCTGCTCCCACTTAAAACTGCATCCTCTCAACGGACATACTTTAAAGTCTCTGAACTACAAATGCACAAAACCCTCTTGTCCACACTTTATTATTTTATCACTTGAAGTAGAGATCCTCTGAAACCCCCATTCTTGGCAATGTGCAACCCAGTGAAATGGAGTCACATTTACTCTAACACTGATGGTGCTGGAAAGCTCTCCAGGCAGCTGTCTAAGCGATAGAGGAGCATCTAAAACCTAGGGTATGTCTTTTGTAATGACTGCTGCAAAAGGCATTTTTAATCTGCAGTTTTAGAGAAGCTCTTGAAGGTGCCAGCTAGTCCATCCTGTGCCATTCAGCAGAGGCTTCCTCTGTATCTATTGCTCTATTGCTTTGTTTCTTTTTATGGCTTCCTGTTTCGCTGCAGGTAGCTCAACGATTAGGGAAGCAGACAACTCTGCCTTTTTTCAGTTCATCTCAGGGTCCCAGGAAAAACAAGCACATTTGAAGCAGAGCCAAACACATGCAATAATTCCCCATATGTTGATTTTCACAGTAGCCTTTCATTGCTGCACCTCATTATTTTATTTTCTCTACACCAGTTTTGTTTGTGTATGTGCATGTGTCTGTTCATGTGTGTTTTTTATTTTTTTTTTCTTAATTTGACATGACTGACTTAAATAAAGTAGTGTGGGTTGCAGTTTTGTTGTAGGTGTGTGGTGGGTTGGAAGGGGTGAGGCCAAGAAGCCTCTTCCCTTCCCCCTTGTAAGGTAAAAGGGAAAAAAAATGTTGAAGGGAAAGGAAAAAAAACTCACCAGCCGAATTAGCAAAGCAGTGGAGCTATATTTACAAAGCAGTGTAGGATTTTGCAGGGGAATATTTACAAATTTACAATATCTACAATATATACAAAGATATACAGCAGTGTAACACAGAAATGAGAGTAGCCCCCCTCGGCCGAGGTGTTCCCCCTTGCCGAGGTGTTCCCCACCTCCGCTCTCCCCTCTCTCCCCCCCCTCTCCCCAGAGTAGTTCGGAAAAGAGGGAGAAAAGAGAGAAAGAAAAATGTTAGAAGCAGTTTGTGTTAATTGGAAAAAAAGTTAGTCTTATCTTCAAGGCCGAAGTCTTGGCAGAAAGCCCAGCACAGCCAGAGCTGCTGCCTGAGGGGAAGGCGGAAGCAAGAGTGACAGAGAAGTGCTGGGAATGCCCACTTCACTCTCAGGCCAGATAGTGCTTCCTCCCACTTGACCAATTGAAAATTAGTTTAGACTCTTCCTTCCGTTTACCAACTTCCGTCCACCATATTCCCTTTCTTAAAGGGACACCGTCAACCGGCCACAGTCCACCCCTTCTAAACAATTTTCATTGGCTGTTTATACTGTCCATCCAATCCAAGATGATATTTACAGTTCGTGATTAAAGTTCATAGTCCATTCCGGCTATGCTCAGGTGTAGATGATTCAAAAGTCCAAGAAAATCAGAAAATGAGAAAAATGGAAAACAGTTTATTTCTTCACTGACGAAGCGAAGAAAAGGGAAACAGGGAAATTTCAGGGTCTCTTAGTTGACTCAGGGCTCTCAGGGTTCGTGCACCGTAGATTTCTCGTTAATTCTTCTTTGGGCGCGATGTAGCTGTACAACAGTTTGAAGTTAACCTCTTTCAGCTAAAGTTAAATTTCTTTGTGGAATACACTGAATTTCACCATTCTCTTGCATTACCCAATAAGTGTGACCTGGACCTTCAGCTGAAACCACCCTCGGACAGGTTTAGCCTCTCCTGAGGGTGAAAATACCCAAACAGTTTTACCTAACAGATTCTTTTCTCTAACAACAGGAACTCTATCACCTTCTACTTTCCGTAGCAAATCTGAATGTGCAGGTCCAGCTCGGTTCACTGAACCTCTACTATTTACCAGCCAGGTTGCTTGTGCTAAATGTTTTTCCCAGTTTTTCAAAGATCCACCCCCCATGGCTTTAAGAGTGGTCTTCAACAAACCGTTGTAGCGTTCAATCTTCCCTGAAGCTGGTGCATAGTAGGGAATGTGGAATATCCACTCAATACCGTGCTCTTTTGCCCAGTTCTTTACAAGGTTGTTCTTGAAATGAGTTCCGTTGTCTGACTCAATCCTCTCTGGAGTTCCGTGTCTCCACAGGATCTGTCTCTCCAGACCGAGAATGGTGTTGCGTGCAGTTGCATGTGGAACTGGATAAGTTTCCAACCATCCAGTGTTTGCCTCTACCATAGTAAGCACGTATTGCTTACCAGAACGAGAACGTGGTAGAGTGATATAGTCAATCTGCCAAGCTTCACCATACTTGTACTTTGACCATCTGTCACCATACCACAAGGGCTTAAGTCGTTTTGCCTGCTTAATAGCAGCACAAATGTCACAGTCATGGATGACTTGTGTAATAGCATCCATGGAAATGTCTATGGATCTGTCACGAGCCCATTGGTATGTTGCATCTCTGCCTTGATGTCCTGATGAATCGTGAGCCCACCGAGCTAAGAATATCTCACCTCGGTGTTTCCAGTCGAGATCAAGATTAGAGTCCATGTCTACTTGAGAAACTCTTGCAGCTAGATCTGCCTGATGGTTGTGTTGCTGTTCCTCAGTAGCTTTGCTCTTAGGAATGTGAGCATCGATGTGTCTCACTTTCACTGGAATTCTCTCGATTCGATCAGCAATGTCCTGCCATAGGTTGGCTGCCCAAATGGGTTTTCCTTTTCTCTGCCAACCACTCTTCTTCCAGTTCTTTAGCCAACCCCATAGAGCATTGGCTACCATCCATGAGTCGGTGTAGAGATAAAGCTTTGGCCATCTCTCACGTTCAGCCACGTCGAGAGCTAGCTGGACAGCTTTTACCTCTGCGAACTGACTGGATTCTCCCTCTCCATCTTTCGCCTCTGCAACTCGGCGTGTTGGACTCCACACTGCAGACTTCCACCTTCGCTTGTTTCCAACAAGATGACAGGAACCGTCTGTGAACAAAGCATATTTCTTTTCATCATCAGAAAGGTCATTGTAAGGAGGAGCTTCCTCAGCACGAGTTACTTTCTCCTCTGGAGGTTTAGCACAGTTGATACCTTCAGGCCAACTTGAGATCACCTCCACTAGACCAGGTCTTTCAAGATTTCCCATTCGAGCTCTCTGTGTTATCAGAGCCATCCACTTAGACCATGTGGAGTCTGTGGCATGATGTGGTGTGGAACCTTTGCCTTTGAACATCCAATTCAAAACTGGTAATCTGGGAGCTAGAAGAAGTTGTGATTCAGTTCCAATCACTTCAGAGGATGCTTTTACTCCTTCATAGGCAGCTAGAATTTCTTTCTCTGTTGGAGTATAGTTAGCCTCTGAACCTCTGTAACCTCGACTCCAGAAACCAAGAGGTCGTCCACGTGTCTCACCTGGAGCTTTTTGCCACAAGCACCAGGTTGGACCATTGTCACTTGCAGCCGTATACAGAATGTTCTTAATGTCTGGACCATCTCGGACAGGTCCCAGACCCATTGCTTGAATTACCTCTTGCTTTATCTGGTCAAAGGCTGCTTGTTGTTCAGGTTCCCAGTGGAAATGGTTTCTCTTTCGAGTCACATCATACAGAGGTTTCACAATCTGACTGTATCCAGGAATGTGCAGTCTCCAAAATCCCACTATCCCCAAGAAACGTAAGGTCTCTTGCTTGTTTGTGGGATTTGCCATGGTAGAGACTCTATTTACCACATCCACTGGAATGTGTCGGCGTCCATCCTGCCATCGCACTCCCAGAAACTGAATCTCTGTGGTAGGTCCTTTCACCTTGTCTCGTTTGATGGCAAAACCTGCATTCAGAAGAATGTCAATGATTTTGTTACCTTTCTCGAAGACTTCCTCAGCAGTTTTACCCCAGACGATGATATCATCAATGAACTGGATGTGTTCTGGAGCACTGCCTTTCTCCAGAGCATCGTGGATCACTGCATGACAGATGCTCGAGCTGTGGACCCAGCCCATTGGCAGCCTGTTGAAAGTGTACTGGATTCCTCTCCAGGTGAAAGCAAACTGAGGCCTGCATTCCTCTGCTATGGGAATAGAGAAAAATGCATTAGCAATGTCTATGGTAGCATACCATTTGGCCTCTTTGGATTCCAGCTCATACTGTAGCTCCATCATGTCTGGTACTGCTGCACTCATAGGTGGCGTCACTTCATTTAGGGCTCGGTAGTCTACCGTCAGACGCCAGTCTCCATTCTGCTTCCGCACAGGCCACACTGGACTGTTGAAAGGTGAATGAGTTTTGCTGACGACTTTCTGACTCTCCAACTGACGAATCAGATTCTGAATGGGCAACAAAGAGTCACGGTTGGTTCTGTATTGTCTGTGATGCACAGTCTGAGAAGCAACCGCAATTTAATGTCCTGTATCTTATGTTGTCCCACAACTGCAGATTCATCAGAAAGTTCAGGTCTGGCAGATAGCTTCAATTTCTGTCCATCAATTTCTATTGAAGCTACTCCAAAAGCCCATTTGTAACCTCTAGGGTCTTTGAAACGCCCTTCTCTCAGAAAATCAATTCCCAAAATACAAGGTGCATCAGGTCCGGTCACAATTGTATGCTTCTTCCATTGTTTACCAGTTAAACTTATATTAACCTCTACCTTACTTAACTCTTGAGATCCACCAGTGACTCCCAGAATAGTTATAGATTCTGATCCCTGATAATTTGATGGTATTATGGTGCACTGAGCTCCTGTGTCAACCAAGGCCCTGTACTTCCGAAATTGTGAAGTGCCAGGCCACTGGATGTACACATCCCAATAGATTCTATTATCTCTGTTATCCCTCTCCTCCCCTGGCGGGAGGCAGGGCACCCTAGTTATGGGGAACATGCGCACATGTGCATTGCACATAGTTTGCAGGGTTATAACTTTGCATGTTATAACTGGAGCCACTGTTGGAACCATAAGAGTCATTCTGGGGAACTGTGGAAGTAACAGCTACCCTTCTGGTATTGCTACCTTGGGTTCTGCCACTTTGCAATTCCCTCAGTCTCCTGAAAAGATTAGAAGTTGGTTGGCCATCCCAGCGGTTCATGTTCTCACCAAACTGATCACGCAGAGTTATCCAAATAGTTCTACGTGATTGCCTTGGTGGTCTGTTTTGGAATGACCTGTTTTGGAATGACCTGTTCTGGAATGACCTCCTTGGAGGACGTGTATTCCTCACAGATGAAACTTGTACCCACCTGGAGGGAGAAGTGAAATTATCCCTTTGTGCCAATTGGGATATGGAATTTCTAAATTCATCTTTTAACTCTCTTATGCAATTCTGTATATCACCAGACATCGTTTTAATGGCTGAAACCAAAGAACCACGTGTCATGCTATCCTCCAATTGTCTCATTTGATCACTGAATTGGCCAACCGTGGGAGAAGCTCCACCATAACTTCTTGACACAATTCTGCTTGCCAAAATGTTTGCATAATTAGAAGGAGCAAGTTTGATGATCTTTTTAGCAAGACCAATACCCACAGGAATGTCATCAGGATTCAGAGTTTCATGTTCACCATAGAGTAGCTCTCTAACAGCAAATTCTCTCAAGCGCTTAATTCCCTCATCTATGGTAGTCCAGGGTTTAGGATTCCATGGAAGATCATCTCGGGAAGGATATCTCAGGGCAACCGCCATTAAAAGGCGTATCCACAGATTAACCTTACCGAGAGCTCTGCCTAGATGTCTATCTATTCCATTGTCCCTTGAGAGAGTTCCTAACTGAGCTGCTTTACCAATTAACTTTTTAGCCTTCTTTTTGACTGACACAGGTTCTCCACAGTCCTCATCACTAGATGACTCTGGGACTGATCTTGAGCTACGGCGTTTTCTTTTTGGTCTAGTTTTAATAACAAAACACGCCCTGGACACCTTTCTCTCTCGCCGCAAAGAAATCAGGAGATACACGATAATTATCACCAGTAGCAGAATTATACACATCAAATAAATCACCTTTGGATCCCAGGCATCACTTAAAGTTACTCTCTCCTCAGGCGGAATCTTAAAACCCTTTATCTCAATTGGGAGAGTGGTGGAGGTAACATTCCTGTATCTCACTGGCCATAATAAATTAATACATTTTCCATACCATAATTTAACTCTATACATAACCCACATATAAATTGTCCGCACCAAATATTTACCCAGGTAATCCAAAATCAAACCCAAACAATATCTGTAAACCAGAGCCCCAAAAATTGAAAAGAACAATCGCTCCACAAACCACAAGACCTTCATGTTTGCTAATTCAGCTAGAAAACACTAAATCAATCAGGTAATAAATTAAACTAAATATCTGCCCCACGTTGGGCGCCAATAAAAAAAAATGTGGTGGGTTGGAAGGGGTGAGGCCAAGAAGCCTCTTCCCTTCCCCCTTGTAAGGTAAAAGGGAAAAAAAATGTTGAAGGGAAAGGAAAAAAAACTCACCAGCCGAATTAGCAAAGCAGTGGAGCTATATTTACAAAGCAGTGTAGGATTTTGCAGGGGAATATTTACAAATTTACAATATCTACAATATATACAAAGATATACAGCAGTGTAACACAGAAATGAGAGTAGCCCCCCTCGGCCGAGGTGTTCCCCTGCCGAGGTGTTCCCCACCTCCGCTCTCCCTCTCTCCCCCTCTCCCAGAGTAGTTCGGAAAAGAGGAGAAAAGAGAGAAAGAAAATGTTAGAAGCAGTTTGTGTTAATTGGAAAAAAAAGTTAGTCTTATCTTCAAGGCCGAAGTCTTGGCAGAAAGCCCAGCACAGCCAGAGCTGCTGCCTGAGGGGAAGGCGGAAGCAAGAGTGACAGAGAAGTGCTGGGAATGCCCACTTCACTCTCAGGCCAGATAGTGCTTCCTCCCACTTGACCAATTGAAAATTAGTTTAGACTCTTCCTTCCGTTTACCAACTTCCGTCCACCATATTCCCTTTCTTAAAGGGACACCGTCAACCGGCCACAAGGTGCCACTTCAAAGCATCAAAATGCTATGATCTGCAAATACGTATTTCAAGAGAGGGCAGGCAGGGTGAAAGCATCAGTATGTATTCAGGGATGTCACTTTTCACAGGACTAGCAACAGATGAATCTCAGAGGCTCTAATTTCTGAGTGTATTACACCCCACATGCCTCTGGAGCTTAGGGGGTGGATTTCTAAAGGACTCATTTGCATATCACTAGACCTAATGCAGTTAAGCTTATGATAGAATAGAAAGAATAGAATAGAATAGAATAGAATAGAATAGAATAGAATAGAATAGAATAGAATAGAATAGAATAGAATAGAATAGAATAGAATAGAAGAACAGAGTAGAGTAGAGTAGAGTAGAATAGAATAGAATAGAATAGAATAGAATAGAATGGAATGGAATGGAATGGAATGGAATGGAATGGAATGGAATAGAATAGAATAGACCAGGTTGGAAAAGACCCTTGAGATCATCAAGTCCAACCCATCAACCAACACCATCTTATCAACTAAACCATGGCACCAAGAGTCTCATCCAGTCTCTTCTTAAACACTTCCAGTGATGGAGACTCCACCACCTCCCTGGGCAACCCATTCCAATAGGCAATCACTGTCTCTGTGAAGAATTTATTGTTAACATCTAGCTTAAATCTCCCCTGGCACAGCTTGAGACTGTGTCCTCTTGTTCTGCTGCTGGTTGCCTGGGAGAAGAGACCAACTTCCGCCTGTCTACAACCTCCCTTCAGGTAGTTGTAGACAGCAATAAGGTCTCCTCTGAGCCTCCTCTTCTTCAGGCTAAGCAACCCCAGCTCCCTCAGCCTCTCCTCAGAGGGCTTATGCTCCAAACCCCTCGCCAGCCTCGTTGCCCTTCTCCAACTTGACATCTTTCCTAAACTGAAGGGCCCAGAACTGGACACAGGACTCATGGTGCGGCCTAACCAGTGCTGAGTACAGGGGCACAATGACCTCCCTGCTCCTGCTGGCCACATTATTTCTGATCCAGGCCAGGATGCCATTGGCCTTCTTGGCCACCTGGGCACACTGCTGGCTCATGTTCAGCCTACTGTCAACCAGTACCCGAGGTCCCTTTCTGCATCGCTGCTCTCCAGCCACTCTGACCCCAGCCTGTAACACTGCGTGAGGTTGTTGTGGCCAATGTGTAGAAACCAGCACTTAGATGTGTTAAATCTCATGCCATTGGACTCTGCATATCTGTCCAGCCTGTCAAGGTCCCTCTACAGAGCTCTGCTACCCTCTACCAGATCAACACCTCCCTCCAGCTTGGTGTCATCTGCATATTTACTGATGATAGACTCAGTCCCCTCATCCAGATCATCAGGAAAGATATTGAATAGGATGGGGCCCAGCACTGATCCGTGGAGGCCACCATTGGTGACTGGCTGCCAGCTGCAGGTGACACCATTCACCACCACTCTCTGGGCTTGGCCTTCCAGCCAGTTCCTAACCCAGTGCAGAGTGCTGCTGTCCAAGCCACAGGCTCACAGCTTGACCAGCAATTTGCTATGGGGGACAGTATCAAAGGTCAGGTAGACTACATCCACAGCCTTCCCCACATCCATCAGGCTGGTCACCTGATCATAGAAGGAGATCAGGTTGGTCAGGCAGGACCTGCCCCTCCTAAATCCTTGATGGCCAGGCCTGGTCCCTTGCCATCCTGTAAGTGCTGTGTGATTGCACTCAAGATGACCTGTTCTATAAGCTTGCCTGGCACTGAGCTCAGGCCGGCAGGCCTATAATTTCCTGGCTTATCCAACCGGCCCCTGTGGATGGGCACCACGCTGACCAGCTTCTAGTCATCTGAGACCTCTCCAGTGAGCCAGGACTGTTGAAAAATGATGGAAAGCAGCTTGGCCAGCTCATCTGCCAGCTCTCTCAGCACACTAGGATGGATCCCATCTTGTCCCATGGACTTGTGGGGATCGAAGCAGCTAAACAGGTCTCTAACTACTTCCTCCTAGAGTACAGGGGCACTATACTGATCCCTGCCTCCTTCTGCCAACTCAGGCCAGCTGTCCAGATAACGACCTATCTTGCTGTTAAAAATTGAGGAGAAAAAGGTGTTAAGTACCTCTGCCTTTTCCTCATCTTTAGTTACTATATTCTCCTCCATGTGCACTAAGGAGTGGAGGTTGTTCTTGCCCCTCCTTTTGCCATTAATATATTTGTGAAAACATTTTTTGCTGTCCTTTACAGAAGTGACCAGTCTAAGCTCTAAATGGGCTTTTCCTATGTGACCTAATGTGAGAGACTAAATCTTGTCTCCTGCGATGTGACTCAACAATGATAAAATCACCTTTGCTGCTTGCCCAGGCAATAGCTGATGTGTATTGGGCAGTTGCCACTGGATAACGACTCTCTGGAAGGTTCATAGATAAAGAAAAAATGGGCAGAAGCCACTGCTATCCATACTCTCTGTATAAAAGATCTGAGCAACTACTGGCTTGGGAGATGGAAAACACAAGAGCAGGAAGAGACTGGGGCAATGCTGCTCTTTAGAAAAATGGAGAGAATACCAGGAGAGAAAAATGACAGAGACATCACCATGTAGTCTGGAAGAAGCAGACCAAGGGGAACCCTCTCTCCATGTCCTATGTTCTGCCTGCTACAACTCATGGAGCTGAAGAGTCTGCACAGAGGACAGCACAGCCAACAAGGACAACATCTTCTCCACACCAAAGCTGCAGCAGCCTTCCTCCACATATTCAAACTGTCTTGGGGAGTGAGGGATATGGTGATATAATTCCTTTCCTATTCTCTTTCTCACTCTCTATTTTCTCTCTCTCCCCTTCAGATCCATCTACTTTATTTGTGTAATAAATAGTCTAGATGTTGTTATTTTGGCCTCATTTGTGCCTCTAATTTCATAACACTGAGTCTATTCCCCTCTCTGGACCAAGACAATTAACAACATCCTTAAACATTTCATGGGTTACCTCTCCTTCCTTCCAAAGTTGATACATCCTCTTTTTTTTCCTTTAATTCATTCAGAACTTTGTTGCCCATCCAGACTGGCCGTCTACCCTGGCAACTCATCTTCCAGCACATTAGAACAGTCTGTTCCTGTGCCTTCAAGATTTCTTTCTTGAAGTAGCTCCAGCCATCCTACACCCCTTGTTTTTTATGGGCTGTTTCCCAAGGTACGTTCTGAGTTAGTTCCTTGAGTAATCTGAAGTCTGCCCTCCAGAAGTCCAGAGTGGAGGTTTTGTTGCTGCCCCTCGTGGCTTGACTGCATAATGAAAACTCAGTTATTTATTGGTCACTGGACCCCAGACAGCCTTCAACCCCCACATCTCCCAACAGCCCTTCTCTGTTTGTAAAAAGAAGTTCAAGCAAAGCCATACCCCTGGGAGGTTCACATAACAGCTGGGATAAGAAGCTAGTCTCCACTCTAACTATGCTGTGTTAAGTTCTGAGCAGATATCAGGCAGGTTAAAATTGCCCATAAGAACAAGGTCTGATGATCTTGAGACAGCCTCTAACTGCCTATGGAATAATTCATCAACCTGTTTATCCTGGTTGGGTGGTCTATAACAGACTCCAACCAGGATCTTAGCCTTTTTGGCCTTCCCTCTAATTCTCACCCACAGGCACTCAACTTGATCATCCTTAATATCTACTTCCTCCCTCATATACAGGGCCACCCCTCTACCCCTTCTCCCTCACCTGTCTTTCCTGCAGAGCCTGTAACCATTGATTACAGTGCTGTAGTCATGTGAATCATTCCACCACATTTCTGTGATGGCAAGCACATCATAACTTTCCTGCTGTAGCAAGGCTTCCAATTCCTATTGTTTGTTACTCATACTGTATGCATTAGTGTACACACACTTCAGCTGGGCTGCTGGTTTCATCCCTGACTCCAGCTCACCACCCTCAGACTCCTGTCTGGGGGGAGTGGTTTCAGCCCCTTCCACCTTCAAATCTATTTTAAAGCCCTGTCAATGAGACCTGCCAATTCCCTTCCTAGAACCCTTTTCCCTCTGTGGGATAGGCTATTCTCATGTGCTAGGATTTTCCTTCTGCTCTGGGACAGATATGCTCCCTCTGTTGCTAGCTGACATGGTGCCATAGAAAGTTCCCCAAGATTGAAAAACCCAAAATTCTGCTGGTGGCACCAGCCTCTGAGCCACTTGTTAATTGCACCTGCTTTCCTTTCAGTATTGCTTCCTGCAGCTAAGGATATTGATGAAAAAATTACCTGTGCTCCTGCCCCTCAACTGTTTTTCCCAGAGCCTTGAAGTCCTTTTTGATTGCCTTGGGACCTCTGGTTTCAACCTCATCACTCCCTACCTGCATAACTATCAAGGGATAGTAATCAGAGGACTATACCAGACTAGACAGCCTTCTGGTAACATCTCTCACCTGGACCCCAGGGAGGCAGCAGACTTCCCTTTGGGAAGGAGCTGGCCGACATACGGAGCCCTGTGTTCCCCTCAGGAGGGGATCACCAATAACAATAACCCTCCTTTTTTTTTTTTTTTTTTAAAAGGAAACAAGTCCTGATATAGGGGGCAAGCTGTTTGGCTTTAGGTAACACCTCAGATGGTGTCTCTTCTGTCTTCAGAATCACCTCACCCTCAATTTCCAGTGTCCCAGATTTGTTTTGTAAGTGCAGCTGGGAAGGTGAGGGGAGTAAAACTGAGTTTTCAGGACAGTACCACAGAGAGAAAAATATATGATTCATTTTAATTAAACCAAGAAAAGATCCCAGGTTCCCAAAGACCTTTCAATGGCACAGATAAGTAATAATAATAATTTTTTTTAAAAGACTAAAAAATAAAGAATATATATATATAAGCATTCTCATGAACTATGATCAAATACATTTTAAACCAAATTGTAAATTACTGGGAGCAGCAAAGTACATTAAAGTACATTAAAAAGTCATAGAGTTTTTATCATAAGATTCAACTATGACTGATCAAAAAGGAAGGAGTCATGGGTTTTGCAGATGTGTAATCATAGACTAGAATCATAGTATCATAGAATCAGAGAATTATCGAGGCCGGAAGGGATTTCCAAAGGTCATCTAGTCCAACTGCTGTGCAGTCAGCAGGGACATCCCCAACCAGATCAGACTGCCCAGGGCCTCATCAAGTCTTACCTTGAATATCTCCAGGGAAACAGCCTCAACCACCTCCCTGGGCAACCTGTTCCAGTGTTCCACAACCCTCATAGTGAAGAACTTCTTCCTGATATCCAATCTAAACCTGTCCTTCTCTAGCTTGAAGCCATTGCCCCTAGGGCATCCTGTCACTGCAGGCCTTTGTAAACAGTCTCTCTCCATCCTTCCTGTAGATCCCCTTCAGGTACTGGAAGGCTGCTATTAGGTCTTTCCAGAGCCTTCTCATCTCCAAGATGAACAATCCCAGCTCCCTCAACCTGTCCTGCCCTGATCATTTTCATGTCCCTCGTCTGGACCCTTTCCCTCAGATGCATGTCCTTCACTTACTGAGGACTCCAGATCTGCACACAGTGTTCCATGTCAGGTCTCACCAGAGCACAGTACAGTGGCAGAATCACCTCCTGGATCTGCTGGCAATGCATCTTTTGATGCAGTCAGGGATCTGATTTGCCTTCTGGGCTGCAAGCACACACTGTACTGATGTACAGCTTCTTGTCCACCAGTATTCCCAAATCCTTTTCCACAGGGCTGCTTTCCAACATCTCATCTCCCAGTGTGCATTGAAGGTGAGGATTGTTCCAGCCCGGGTGCAGAATCTTGCATTTGCTCCTCTTGAACTTCATGATGAAGCCCCAAAACAGATAGCTTTCGAAAGCATAAACCAGATAGAGCTAAGGCATGGGTCACTGTGACAGAAAAAGAAGATAAGGAATAAAGACTGTTAAGAACTGTTAGGGTAAGCATGATTCAGAGCCAACAAGGCCAAACTAACATTCAGAGCCAACAAGGCCAAACTAACACTCAGAGCCTTGTCAGCAGAACCAAGCCAGGCACACCGGGAATTGACCAAATTAGGAAAGGAGTTCAAAAGTTTAAGGAGGAAGACTCATCAGGAAATCCCTGCCCATGATGAAGGCCACCGGAATGACCACCAAGAAGATCGTCAAAAGAGATGTCCCCACCCACGCTCAGCCTACACCACGCCCCATATGAATACGCATGCAAAGATATGATTATGTATATGATCTGATGTAATACTGCATCCAAAACTGTATAAAAGGCATGCTTTTGTTACGGGAAAGGCAGAAATCCATTTAGTGATTTCTCCAACGTGTTGCCAATAAAATACCTCCTGTCTATCTGACTTAAACTGGGTCTCTTAGGCAGTTATTCTCGCCTTTTGGGGCAAAATTCGGCATCATTTTCTGGCGACCCAGATGGGACCAGACAGGAGACCCAGGTCCTAAGGAGTCCTCCCGAGCCGGGTCCGGGGCTGGGACCCTCTGGGCGCCCCTGACGACTTTTTGTCGGAAAGAGATCCCCCCCCCGGACCAGCGCTCGTTGGTGGACGAAGGGTTACCTGCATCTCCTGCTCTAATCAAGAGGTATTTTTAATTGTTTATTAATTCTGGGATAAAGCGCTTTGACTGGGAAACAGGGACCAGACGTGGTCACCTGACGGGAAAGCCCGGGGACGCCCTGGCAAAGTCCCATATTTTGGAATTCGAGTCCCCACTGGAAAAAGGGGTTCGAGTCCCCACTGGAAATCGGAGTGTTTGTTAATCGGGTATATGATTCTCTTTCATCTTAATGTTGTTGCTTTGTTTCTGAAGAGATACATTTGTGTCACACTTTGTCTAACATTGTTATGTTGTCTGCAAGAATCTCGCAATTGAGTAAGACTCGAGTTTGAATTTTGGGATGAGGATTTGGTATTTTGTGTTAACTGTAATCTCTTTAGTGTGTAAGAATTTATTGTGATATCATCTACAAACCTACCTTGGTTCACAGCTGTGCGACATCTTGTGGTAAAGCAGTGTACTCCGATAGACCGGACAGCTGTGTGCCAGCCCGAAGCTGACT
This sequence comes from Melanerpes aurifrons, assembly GCA_011125475.1. NCBI lineage: Eukaryota > Metazoa > Chordata > Aves > Piciformes > Picidae > Melanerpes > Melanerpes aurifrons. Next base: position 2,711,919 of record WWNC01000076.1, on the reverse strand, counting down.
ATACGGTTGGCCAGCGACATCTTGTGGTAAAGCAGTATACTCTGATAGACCGGAAAGGTAGGGCAGTTTGGATGAATGTGTGGGTGTGATTGAATGAGACGCAGCATCGCTGCGAAGCGAGAGGGAGTCCTGATCCGCATTTCCTGTTCTTCGTGAGAAGCCAGGTCGGAAACGGACAAAGCGATTGGAAATTGTGTGCATGAAGTGTTAAAATATAGAGCTTGCATAGTGCATATAGTGCTCACGGGAAAAAGAGACTGTTCCGGTTAAACAGAGAACGCAGATACAGGGAACAGCCATGGGAGTTCGACAGAGTAAGGACATAAATATGAAAACCCCTTTAGGATGTATCCTATAGCATTGGAAGGACTTGGGAGGGATTCCAGGGGGGAGCATAAGCAAAAAGACACTCCTTAAATATTGCACACAGTGGTGGCCATTGTATAAGTTAGATGACAATGAGAAATGGCCACCGGAGGGAACAACTAAATATGACACTATTTTACAATTAATGATCTTCCTCCGCCGGCTCAATAAATGGGATGAGGTGATGTACACAGACATGTTCTTCACTCTAAGGAATAAACCTGAGTGGGAAAGAGAGTGCGGAATTAATGTAGCCCCTCAGGATCCCCTGGTACTAGCCCTGGAAAGGGATAAGAAGGGTCCAAAGCCGGAGGAACATTGCTGTGATGTATGTAGTATTGGACAGCAGTATCTCAAGCTAACAAGAAGAGATAGTGGAAAAGAGAGCGAAATAAGCCTGAGGGAATACCATCCATTCACTCCAGGGTGGGAAGGGCCTCTTCCCAGGCCAAAAGAGGAACAAGGAGATCCTAGCCCATTAAAGAAACTGGAACGATGGTGGAAATCTAAGTTTGGGACCAGCCCTCAGAGGTTAGACAACAGTGGGGAGGAGGGTAGTCCATTAAAATCGGGGATTGACGAGAGGAAAAGCAGCCCTCAGGAACTAAATAGTCCACAGGGGTCGGGGAGCTACATGGATGCTGACAGCCCACCCAGACTAAAGGCCGAAAGGGAGGAAGGCAGTCCGTCAGGAGCAGAGAGCCAAAGGGAGACACTTAGCCTGCCCGAGCTCAGTCCATATGGGGATAACAACACATCCAGAAGTGGAGACGTTTGTAGAATAAAAACCAGCACACCAAGGACTGGGGACAAAAGTAACTCACTGGGAAGCGGCGTCTCTGAATTGAGATATAGTGAGAAGGATGATAACGAGACATGCAGAAAGGGGGGCAGGGAACAACTTAATATAGTAATTCAGATAAAGGATGAGAGAAGTGGGAGGGGAGCAGAGGATGAGAAGGACAGCAGCCCGGGACAGGATAGGAGCCGGCAGATACAAAAAGGGCAACAGACGCAGGTCGAGAACCAGATGGATTGTGTAAAGGAGATAAAAGGGGAAGAGGAAGAACAGGCAGGGGGGAAGAAGGAAAGAGAAGAGAAAGAACAGGGGAGACGTTGAGGCACAGGAAGGAGAACCAGGGGAAGAGATCGGTCACTCGTATTATACCAGATCTGTGGCACGGGGGGAAGCAAAGCAAAGAGAGGAAGGGAACCATACGATAGCTCCTCTCTGAGAAGTTGTACCAATGTTAGGGGAAAAGACTAGAGTAAAAGTGCCGTTCTCGACAAGTGATTTGAACAATTGGAGGGATGAGGCAAGGAATTTCAGGAGAAACCCTGAGGGAGTAGCGAAGAGGTTTGAATTAATGGCAAAGAATTTAGATATTGATTGGGAGGATATAGAAGTGATGCTGTCAGAGTTGACAGATACAGAAAGGGAACTCGTATTGGAAACAGGAAAACGACATGCTCAGGTATTATCAGGAAGACTAGAAGATAATTTTCCCAGCAGTAAACCAGAATGGGACCCGGGCAATGCAGAGCACTATCAACAGCTAGTTCAGTATAGAAAACTGATAGCGATGGGCTTGCGTAATGCGATCCCTAAGGCTATCAATTGGTCAATGCTATATGACGTCAGGCAGGGAAAGGATGAGACCCCATCAGAGTTTTTGGATAGACTTAGGGCAGCGATGAGACAATACACACCCCTGGACCCAGCAACAGAAGAAGGGAAACAGCACTTGTTAGGGTTGATGATGGGACAGAGTAACCCAGACATCAGAAAGAAATTACAAAAACTTGAGCAACCAGCAAATAAAAACCTAGAGACACTGCTAAATGAGGCATGGAAAGTATACAATAATAGAGAGAGTGAGGAGAAGAAAAAGGAGGACAGGAGAATAGCGCGAGTGGTCGCTGTAGCAGTGGCAGCTCAGAAGACAGGTTACTCGGAACCTGGAACCAAGGGAAGAGGTAGAGGCAACCCAGCAGGAAGGGGAGGAAGGCTCCAACCCCATCCAGCTACAGTAGGGCCAAATCAATGTGCGTACTGCCTACAGATGGGACACTGGAAGCGGGAATGCCCCCAATGAAGGGAAAGGCTAATGGCCATTACTACTACCACACATCAAAATAGTGAATGAGGAAGACCGGTGGGCCATACCCTAGCAGACCCACTGGTTAAAATAGAGCTAGGGGAAGGTAAAAAGGAATTGAACTTTTTGATTGATACGGGAGCAACTTTTTCGGTTTTAAATCAGGAATTGGTACCTAAAAGTGATGAATTTGTACAAGTTGTGGGAGCAACAGGCCAACCAGAAAAGGCTTACTTCTTGAAACCCATTAAATACAAAATTGGGAAACAAATGGGAATTCATCAGTTCCTGTATTTACCAAATTCGCCTAAGCCCTTATTGGGAAGAGACTTATTGGAGAACTTGGGAGCCGTAATAAAGTTCAACAAAGACAAATTGGAATTACAAGTAAATGAGGAACAACTGATTACAGCTCTAAGCCTAATGATCAGTTGTGTGGAACCTAAACCTGAGAATCACAATTTCGAGCGAATTCTAAATAAGACATACCCATTAGTGTGGGCTACTGATATACCTGGAAAATCAAAACAAGCAGTACCGATTGTTGTTGAACTTGAAGTTGGGCCAAAACCAGTGAGAAGAAAACAATACCCTCTGAGGATAGAAGACAGGAAGGGGATTGAGCCCATAATCAAAAGGTTTTTGGAATTGGGATTATTGGTAGAATGCGAATCAGATTTTAATACACCAATCCTGCCAGTAAAGAAACCTAATGAAGCCTATAGACTAGTTCAGGATCTGAGAGCAGTAAACGAAATAACCAAGACATTTCATCTGGTAGTTGCTAATCCATACACACTTTTAACTAAACTGAAGGATAATTTGGCCTGGTTCACCATATGTTCACCTGGGACCACCTCTGTAGCTTATACAAGTGCCTCTGGATGCCATCACATTCCTCTGCTGTATTGACAACACCACACAACTTGGTGTCATATGCAAGTTATTTGCTTTAAACTGTTACTGTTATTATTTGTAAATCTGTCATTCAACCTACAACTGGTTACTATTCATGGTAAGCAGTGGGTACTAAATTTCAGTAAGCTTAAAGCTAACAGTCAAAATAAAATTATAAATAAATAAATAAATAAATAAATAAATAAATAAAAGGCTAAAAATGCATGTTGACATGTGATTTAGACTGGGCTGCAGAGCTCTCCACAGTTTCCTAGATGTGAGTCCCAATTTATCACCACAAATTAACTTTTGTACTTACAGTTTCCCTACGCACTCCTTTGGGAACACCAGGCACTACTTGGCTTTCTGTTCATGCTTTCCAGCCACTTTCTTCAAGAAACATTTCCACTCTGTAAATTACTTGATGAAAAATCATTCTTCAGGAAATTAATATTGAGAACACACTTTAGAAGCCAGAATTGTAAAAATAACACTGAGAAATGTGCTGAGAAAGAAAGGGACCAGCAGCTTCCATAGTCAGGTGAAAGAGCCAAGTCCCAGGCCCAGCACAGTAATTCATTGGGCTGCAGTTCTCAAGGTTTGACATTTTGTATAGCCAGTGACGAAGTGACATGGTGTAGTTGACCTGTTTAGCTCACCCACCTGAAGGCCAACTAACTACCGCTTGAAGATGAAGAAAGCTGCCTGCTCAATATTTCTTCTAATAAACTTTATCACTGAGCCTATAAAACACTTGCATTTCTCTTTTCTCTCTACATGTTAACTGTACTAGTCTAGGCTTTATTAAATGTGGTTTTATATTAAGATATTCAATCTTGTATCTTTTTATGTATATGTAAGCAAACAAGCCACCATGAAATAAGGTAGAGTTTGAATTTACAGTATACATATATATATAGGATCTTTTGGTAATATGGAGAAAATGTCTCACACTTAGGAGACAAATATGGTTTATATGATGAATGTTGCAGGATAAGAATATTTATAGTTTCACAGACTCCATGGAGTTGGAAGACACCCTTAAAGGTCACCTTGTCCAACTCCCCTGTGATATCAGGCTGCCCAGGGCCACATCAAGTCTGATTTTGAATGTCTCCAGGGACGGGTCTTAATAACCTCCTTAAGTGACCTGTTCCAGTATTTTACTACCCTCATTGTAAAGAACTTCTTCCTTCTGTCCAACTTAAATCTACCCAACCATTATGCCTTGACCAATCACTACAAGGCCTTCAAAACAGTCCTTTCCTAGCCTTCCCTTCAGATATTGAAATGTTGCTACAAGCTCTCCCCAAAGCATTCCCTTCTCCAGGCTGAACAGCCCAAATTCTTTCATCCTGCTTTCACAGAGGAGATGTTCTAGACCTCTGATTATCTTTATGGCCTTCCTCTGGACCTAGTCCAGCAGGTCGATATCTCTCTTGCTTTGGGAGCCTCAGAGCTGGACCCAGTACTCCAGGTGAGGTCTCATGAGAGCAGAGTAGGGAGATAGAATCTCTTGCTCTGCTGACTGCACTTTTTTTGATGCAGTTTAGGATGTAATGGGCTATCTTGACTGCAAGTACATAGTGTTGGCTCATGTCTAGCTTCTCACCCACCAGTACCCCACACCTTTTTTCTTCAGGGCTGTTCTCGACTTCATCAACCCCCAGCCTGTATCGATATCAAGGATTGTCCCAACCTAGGTGCAAGACTTTGAACCTTATTGAACCTCTACAGATTCTTCTCAGCCCACCTTTCCAGACTGTCCTGGTCACCTGGATGGCAGGCATATCAGCTTCACCACTCAGCCTTTTATCCTCTGTGTATTTTGCTGAGGGTACACTCAATCTTGATGTCGGTAACATTGACAAAGATATTGAACAGTACTGGTTCCAGTACAGAACCTTGAGGGACACCACTTGTCATTTGACCACTACATTTTGGATATGATCATCCAACTAATTCCTTACCCAGTGGGCAGTCCACCCATCAGATCTGTATCTCTCCAGCTTACAGGGAAGGATGTTGTGGGTAACTGTGTCAAAGGTTTCACAAGATTCCAGGTAGATGGCATCTGTCGATCTTTCCTTATCCACTGATGTAGTTACACCATCATAGAAAGCCACTGGGTTGGTCAGGGAGGACTTCCCTTTGGTGAAGCCTCAAAACCCCTCCTTGTCAGTACAGCTTCCAGGAAGATCTCTTTCATGATATTCTCAGGAGTAGATGTGAGGCTGACATATCACTAATTTCCAGGGTCTCCTTTTTTTACCCTTTTTTAGAATGGATGTAATGTTTCCCTTCTTTCAGTCTTCAAGAACTTCACCTGGCTGCCCGGACTTTCCAAATATTATGGAGAGTGGCTTTGCAACTACATCAGCCAATTCCTTCAGAACTGTGGGAAGATCTTATGAGGTCCCATGGATTTATATATTTTGAGTTTCCTCAGGTGGTTCTGAATTTGATCTTCCCATATAGTGGGAGGGACATTACCCTGTTGGTCCAAACTTAGTGCTCCATCAACCCAGGAGGGGGACAGAGCAAGAATTCCAGTGAACACTGAGTTAAAAATATTATTGAGTAGCTCAGCCTTCTGCTCCTCTTCTGATGACACCAGGCCTCCACTGTCACCCCTCAATATACACTTGGGTAGATGCCCATCTGTTCTGTACTTTACTTAGTAATGTCTTGTTTGCATTTCCCTACACATAATTAAAAAAAAACACAAAACAAAACCGAGTTTTTTCTCTGGGGCTATAAGATGATATGGTGGTTTGAGAGAGAAGGCCTAAGCTTTCTCTCCCCCACAAAGAGGAAAAAAAAAACACAACTAACTCAGCCAGAGAAGCAAAAGGAATGCTATATTTACAAGCAAAAATGAACTGCAGGTTATATATATACACAATATACAGTATTTACAATATATATATGCAGAAATATACAGCAAAGTAAAAAAAAAAACAAACAAAAATACAGGAACAAAATTCCCTCTGGAGGAGGAGGGTTCCCCCCCCTTACCTCCTTCTCTCCCCTACCTCCCTTTTTTCCCAAAGAGGGTTATAAAGAGAGAAAGAAGTGGTTATTAATAAAGCAGAATCTTAGTAGGCCTCATGCGAATTAGTTGCTTATCTGTTCAAGGTCACTCTGGCAAGGAGCCCAGGAGCAGGCAAGCTGGAAAGAAAGAAGGAAAGGGATGAACTGAGCAAAAGTTCCAGCTACGCTGAAACTTAAAACTGCCTTCTACCAATCTACCAATGAAATTAATTTAGAATATCGATGTTTTAATTGTCTCCACCAAAACATTCAGCCAGAGTGTCCCAGCACTGTCTCTTTCTTGAAGGCACAGCCTCAAATGGTCACAGATGATAAAACAGAATTGTGTTGTAGCTAGGACTTAAGATTTTACCAAACTTAAGTTGGAGCTGCCTAGCATGATAAAGGAACATTTCTGTAAAATATGAAGTGAAAACTAGCTGCTTTCATCAGTGCTAGGCACTCTTATGCTATGCTTCCAAATTATGAGCAGCTGTCTTTTAGACAAAATCCAGCACTGTCCCTGAACACTGGATTCGTAGGGAGAGGCAGATGATAGGATGCTCAGAGAGGTAATCCTAAACAGCCTTAGGTGAAAACAACTGCTGCACTGCTTACCTTCACCAAGATCTTTTAGGTATGTGCAGAAACAGAGTTTTAAGGAACCGTGTAAGTCTTGCAGCAAAAGTAAAGGAGATAGCTGTGAATATTGAGATGCATCAGCAATTAGAAATGGAGTTTTGAGTCATTGTGTTATAGTTAGATTCATAAACTATGCCTAAAATTGTATTTTTAAATCTAGGTCTTATTTGCTCTACTTGTTTTTTTGCTGAACAAAAATTCTCAAATATCTGTGGCATCTATTGTCCTTCAAATAGTATTTCTTTAAGTTTAGGAAAAAGCAGAAGCAAAGTACAGCAATAGTCCTCATATCTGAATGCTTAAGACAAACAAAAAGGAAGCATGAGTTTCCTTTCATATTCCTAATAGATTCAGAATTTTTTGTTTCCTACCAATGCTACCAACACTTCCACCACTGTCACTAACAGTGCAGCCCACTGCTCATGCCAAAAAGCACTAGGAAAATTAACTGCATTTTAGCAGAATTCTATTGCCCATCATTGATGCAAAGCTGACAGCAACATTGGCTGTCTATAGAGCAAACTCAGCAGCCAGCAGGGAATGAGATTGATGTCTCTGCACCAGGAAGTTTTTTGGCCATCTGAGTACTTCTGCAATATGACAAGACCTCAGCAGCAGCTGCTTGAGGTAATCTGTAAAAAGGCTCATGTTTAGCAAACAGTTTTGGTGGCATAATGGACTCCCTCCTGCTGTGATCAGACAGCAAATTATTCCATTAGATGAAATTAAATTATTATTGCTGTTATTTATTATTTAGCAAGTGTCAACTACACTCAGTAATGTTCTTATATATTAAGTGGAGAGAAAAGAGTTGCTTTAGCATGTATGCAGACAGCAGTGTAGGTTCATGTTGCTGTTACAAGTACATGGTAAATTTTAACAAATTAAGAGGGTCATGAAACACTTGTGATCACTGTAGAAATGTCTTCTAAATGTAACTTTAAATGGAAGTCCTGTCTGAGTATATAGTGAAATACTATTTTGAAGCTTAAAACAAGCACAGAGAGGAAAAGACTTCTTGGAAACATTTTTCTGGAAAACAAAGGGAATGGACAGAGGAATATGTACATGGAAATTATGGTTCTGCTGAGCTCCAGGGGCCTCACACAGAAACTGTGGTCCTGCCTGATATTGCTCATTTGTGATCAGCATCCTGAGGACAAAATTTCTACTGAATACCAGCATTCACAGTTTTCATTGCTGCAAAAGGCTGCAAAAGGCTGCAAAAACTAAAGGTTCAGGACCTATGTGCATAAGAAAGATCAGGAATATTTTACAGAGTGATTTTTCTCCTTGCTTTGTCTATTGGTATTTTAAGTTTTTTGAAACTGGAAATTAATTTATGGAGTTAGAGTTTTTTAAGCTTCTCATTCTGCTTTGAAAATCTACTGTAGTGCAAATATTGATGATTAATTTCCTAAAGCATCATTTTCATGCTCTTAAGCAGCATGAGGAATTAAACAGCAAGAATTCCATGGAAAGTCTTAAAAAAAAAAATTATTGAAATAGTTTTATAAATCACTTAATGTCTATTTTTTAAATTCTTTTTCTGAGTTAATTTGAAGATGGATATATGTGCTTTGAGCCCATGTCTAAATCCATATTGTTTATTCTATATTCTGTATGGGTCATCTGTTCAAATGTCCTTCCTGAAGCTCTTCCATTTCTTCACACTCAACATTTTCTTTTTCCCAGCTCCCAGGTTTCCACAAATTTTAAGGATTATACAGTCTCATTTTATTTAATGGAGTGTGCACAGCTATATTTCATTATTGCCAGAAAAATCCATATGCCACATTTTTAAAAATAAATCCCCACTAGAAATGTTATAAACCTTACAGACTTTGATTGAGTTGCCCCAGGTCAAACTGAACATCTGGGAAAGAACTTCTGCCTAAGAAATGGTCGTGCATCCTTGAATACTCCAGTGGTCTCACTCTTGGAATAGGCTTAGGTGAAGCTGTGTGTAAAATGCAAGGATATCATTAAATATTTCCATATGTAGAGCACTACAGTTCTCCTACACTCTTCTGGCAGCCAAGGAGTGTACATATGCCATTGTGGTACCAGTTTAATATTAGTACACATTTCAATAAAAGATGGTCAAATAGTGTTTGCCAGATATACAGTTTTGTAAATGCTGGTTTTTCCCCCTTCCTTTTGACATTGTAGACTATTCACAAATCAGTTATTATTTAAGGATAAGGGCCAGAGCCAAAACCCCTTTGAAGTCAATGAAAAAATTCCTGCTGACTTCAAAGAACTCTGAATCAGCCCCTAACAGAGTAAGATCACAAACGAACTCATCATAGACTATCAAGTTACTCATAAAGCAGTTTGCATATCTTTGGACACAGTAAATACATTGCTGTCATAGCAATTAAAAGCTCATATCCAAAATCTGCATCCTAAAAGTCAGTTAGAAAGAACATCTTTCAGAGAGGAAATGTAAACCTAAATAGGGAGCAATTTAATTTAAAACACATAGCAGACACTGTAGGTGCTTTACATGGCAACATGGCAACATATGAATGATGTAAAACATAAGGTCCTGAATAGTTGCTTTACACTATGTCATCATGTTAGTATGGATATTTCATCATACTAGTGGTTTTGGAAGGTTATAAGATTTTACCATAATTGTGTATTTGTCATGTGTTCCTTTTTTTTTTTTTTTTTTTTCCTCTTTTGTATAATATTATATAAGAAATTAGGTTAAAATACTGTCTTCAGGTTACTTCCTAATATTCCTTCTGCTCCAAAATATTGTACTGTGTGCAAAATCTCAATATTGCAGTGGAAAGCTCATCTACTGTTACAGATTTGATGTAGAATCTAAAGCACTGGAATTTGGAACAGTCATTTTTATGCAGAAGAACCTTGAAATCCTTCTGTTTATATTTTACATTTAAATTACAGTATCACAGTATCACTTAGGTTGGAAAGGACCTCGGGGATCATCGAGTCCAACCTTTCAACACAGACCCCATGCCTAGACCATGGCACCAAGTGCCACGTCCAATCTCCTTTTGAATGCCTCCAGGGTCGATGACTCAACCACCTCCCTGGGCAACCGGTTCCAATGCCGAATGACTCGCTCGGTGAAGAACTCCCTCCTCACCTCGAGTCCGAACCTCCCCTGGCACAGCTCGAGACTGTGTCCCCTCGTTCTGGTGCTGGTTGCCTGGGAGAAGAGGCCAACCCCCTCCCGGCTACAACCACCCTTCAGGTGATTGATACTGATATGTGTTCCATCTTTACCACAAAGTTGCCGGTAAGAAACTATTACATTTTCTTGTTTCAAGCACAGGAAAATACTGCAGCTATGTACATGGAGGGACAAATATCCCTTCAATTTTGCTATCTAAAAATGTATGTAGCTATGAGAAAGTGAAGACAGAAGTCGGTACAGATTGTCTTTTCTAGAGCTCTTCTCTGAGCTCTTTGGCTTCCAGTGTCAACTGTACAGGTAGATGCTACCTCACCAGCAGGGATACATGCACATATCTACATCTATATAGATGCATATATATCTATGTTTGTACAGCACACAATAAATATTTTCTGAATAAAAGGCAACATTGAAATATGTGAGAAATTAAGATATCTTCCCAAATAAGACTTCTTCAGAGTTGGGAAAGAGATTGAGCTGATGCAATAAAATATCATAGTACTTTAGACTGTGCCTTCTCACATATGATCACGCCTCTTAGAGGGGTTACTGATACACAGGCAGGCAGAAAACTTGGAACAAGTTTCAGAAAAGGATGTTTTATGTAGCAGATATTTCATCAGAGTATCTTCAAAATTATGAAGCAGTGCCTATACAACAAAACACTTATGTACTGACTTGCTCAGGAATATATGTGCAAACATTCTAAATCAGAAAGTTTCAAGGTCCTTTCTGTACACACACAAATGTTTCATTGAGACTTTCTTGTCAGCATATGATTAAAATTTATCATGTGCTTAACTTTTACCGAGAAATAATAGAGCCAACAGAAGTTCAAGATTTTTTTCCATTGGAAGGTAGTGTATTTTAATTATTTATTTTTTTAAAAATTTAAACAAAGTTGAGAAAAATATATTAAAATACAAGGAACTAATGGTGCTGTCACGTTTCTTCTTCATTTTAATGTTTCAGGGTTGTTTTTCCTTTAATTTCCTTCTGTTTCTCTTTTCCTTCTTCCTTATTTTTCTCATCTTCCCCCAGGCCAGGAAAAAGTTTAAGGGGAAGAGGGAAAAAAAGAAGTAAAATCTTAAGAAAAGCTTAATATATGGGAGGGGAAGACAATTTTTGCAAATTAACTTGATAATATATTTAAATTAATTAAAATTCAGGAAAAATTACCTTCCTCTCTGGAAAATATTTTAGATGTTTGTTGCCTTCCCATAATGCAACACAATTTTCAACTGCCATCACATATTTTGTTCTGTCTATAATATATCAGTTTATTTGAATCATTCTACAAAATGCAGTGCTTTTCTTATACCAGGGAGCTGTGCTTAGAGCAATCATCTGTTAAAATGTTCTTGGTTTCTAGTTCTCTACTAATCATAGTCTTTCTCTGATAGATGTAAAACTTTTCCATTTGCTAAAATAAATATTGACTTAATTTTCCTTGTTAAATTTAGACCATTGCCCTCTTTAAAACTTCTAATTGATTTTACATTCAATCCTCCAATGTAAAATCATCAGCTACTGACTTTACATCTGTCTTTTAGCTGGTGTTGCTGAGCTAACTTCAGCTACTGGCATATGCACTGAATCAGGATTTCTTCTGCTATGGCAGCTGCTGATAGAATTAAAACCAGCTGATATGATGCCTCCATCCTCCTCACTACTTCAGACAGCACAAAGTAGCAAATGTTAACAACAGCTGCTAAATACCACTGCACCACGAGTAGGGGAACATGATCATTCTTTGACTTTTTTTCATGTGTATTTTGTCTCTAGTACACTGATGCAAAAATCATTAAATAAAATGTAAACCTCCTGGGTGAGTTTCATCTGCCCAAATGTAGCTTTTGATGTCTGAGCCAGTCACTTGAGGCTCTGTAATCAATGGAGAATCAAGTATGTTTAAGGCACAATTCATCTATTCCTAAGGTGAAATTCAAAAATAGATCCTTGAATTGTGTCTCAAGTATTTCCATTCCTCTGTGTTAATGACAGAGAGACAGAAATATTGTCCTTTTCATTTCTGCTCTGACACTTAACAAAAGGTGACATGATTCACAGCCTTAAACCTGTGCTTGGAATGGGCTCAGCTGAAGTGAAAGCTGATGAATAATTAAAGTCTGTTGCAAGACTGGATCTTCAAAGTACTCTGAATGAGGCAGGATAATTATCCAAAGCAAACACATAGGGCTAGCTCCCGTGGGTTGTGCTATGGTTCTGTAAATTATGAGCAATGATTTCTCGCAGGATGTTCCAGAGGTGGCAAATAAGAGTAATGCTGGAGGTATTACCATAGCATCCAGAGAAAACTTTTACCTTGAGGAGATTGAGCTTCTAAACAAACTCACACCATTCTCATGGTTATGTGGCTCAATCTTCCCTTTTAATAGTTACATATTTACAAAGAGAATGTTCATTGACTGGAGAAAAATAAACTGTAAATGTTTGTTCATTTCTTTGCTTGTTTTTCCTTTCTTTTTAGCATATGAGTCATTAGAAAAACACTATAAATGATTTTATCCACTCTTATAGATACCAGAGACTCAGATAAAACAGGGTATGACGCTTATGTTTTTGCCTCTGCACCTCAAAGGGTTGAATAAATGTCAACATTTGACTGAGATTATCATCTGGTACAATTAATCTTTTCTTTTTGACTCTTATCTGAAAGAATCTCTCTAAGAAATGGTGCTTTGTTTGTTTAAAAGTGAAATACATTATTCTTTTACACATATATATTGCAAATACTACTTTAAAATATTCTTGATATAAGAATAATTTCTTTGTTGGATACGCAAATGAAACCCATCACAATTCAACATGTCGAATAAAGAGTTATCTCCTTTCCCTGAAATTTTGTTTTTTAAATGGTTTCAATTATTTGGATTTTTTTTTTTTTTTTTAAAGAGCAGAATATGATAAGAAGGGAAGATAGAGAAAAGAGAAGGAAATGAGAGAGATGCTTTCCATTCTGTTCAATGAAACAAGTTTGTGAAGAAACCATGAGAACATGTAAACTGCTTCTTGAGAAGGATGAAAAAATACAGGAAGATACAGGAAGACATCATCCTTATTCATGTATTAAGGACACATTTTCCCATTGTCCAGTTCTGTTAACTCTTGTACATGCTGACTCAAAATTATGCATCTGAACTGAAAGATATAATCAGTGGCATGTACTAACCAGTTCTGACACTAAGATATTTATGGCAGCTGTCAAGAAACACAACTTTCTTTTGTACTTATTTTCAGAATTAATTAGAAGATTCTTTAATATACTCTTGCCAAGATGTACTTGGAAGGAATGTTACTCTGCACCCTAATACCACCTGTTCCCAGCAAACCTCCAGAAGATGCAAATGAGCAAGTTCTTCTCAAGCTATCTACCTCCTGTTATCAGTGGATGCAAATCAAGAGTTATAAGAGATAACACATATAGCAAGTCTTTGAGTGTAACAACAACTGGCCAGTCTGGAAATAGTGCACTAAAAATATAATTGTTTACTCTAAGTTCTAATTTAATTTGGTTTAGATGCACCAACAATGTAAAACTTTATGTCTATCTGGTTGCAAATAGTTTTGCGAAGTACTTCAGAGTTTCAGAAATCAGTCTATAGCTCTTTGCTTGGAGATGAGGACCACTTGGTCTGCCACCAGCCTCCATTTAGTTCACAGCTAATGGAAATCCTTTTAGAATTTTCAAGACTTCCTCCCCAGTTTTGAATAATCCTTTGAATGATCTATCTCAGTACTTCAGTAATGTCTTTTCTTTCATTTAATCCTTAAACAACTTCAGTAATGTCTTTTCTTTCATTTAATCCTTAAACAAATAGGCAGTGAAATACAAAAGGTGAAATCTAGCCAAGAAGGGTTAATAGAATTTACATAATTCAAAGAAATTTAAACTTAAATCAGATTGAATCTCATGCAGACATTGAGACCAATTTTCATTTTATCTGAACTGGTGACTTAACTGATTCAGAAAATCTTGCTTTTTACTGGAATTGCTTCACTGCTGTTTCATTTTATTTGAGTGGGTCAAACACACTCAATCCTATTGTAGCATGTGTGTTTCATCCATCCTCTACTGACTCAATACTAGTTCCATCTTCCATTTTTTGATTTTACTTTTTTTCTTTCTTTTTTTTTTCTTTCCCCCCCCATTCATGTATTACCTTTATTTTCATAAATAAATGGACACATTTCAGGAAATATTCCTAGACCTGAACAGTCCAGTAAGTGAAAAAAACCCACTTTTCAGACTGATTAGGAAAACAGTTGCTGTTGTAGCCAAATTTGATTTACTATAACTGCAGTTAGATACACTTCACTTTAGCTGTCTATAGGTTATATGTTCTACCAAAGCTGGTCAGATAGGTTTTCTTCATAGTAAAATTATATCAACATCTCGACAAAGCAGTTAATGTAGTCTGTTTCAGATATCTTTTTTAGAATTGGATGAATCATACAACAGCAATTTTATTTCCCTCCTTTGACTGCAAAGGAAGTCTGGACAAGACACTAGTGCCACAGAGAGGAAAATTCACAGGAATTCCAGTTCCCTCACTAAAAAAAAAAAAAAAAAAAAAAAAAAAAAAAAAAAATTGAATGTGACTAAATTTGTAATTGTAGTACTACCACTTCTATGAATTTTATTTTTTTTGGCCACTTGAGAGTTCTATAATAAAACCATATTGCTTGTGATAAACTTTACTTCCAGGTTTTACAGTAGTTAATGATGTAGTTCTTACATTCCTGTCCTTTTGGCCTTGTTTGACTCCTGGGCTGTTGTGGTTTTTTTTTTGGTTGTTTGGTTGTGGGAGTTTTTGTATGGTTTGGGGTTTCGGGGTTGGGGGGGTGGGGGGTGGTAAGGGGGGTGGGTGTTCAGTTTTGTTTCTGTTTTTTGTTGTTTGTGGGTTTGGTTTCTTTTCTTCTCCTCAATTTCCATGCCTAATGAGCCTGAGATGAGTTAATAATGGATGTAATAAGTAATGACTCATTGTTTTGGGACCTGTGTGTCTCTGTGTGCAATGGAAGAGGAAGCCAGGGCTCCAATGCTCTTTGTTCTACCATTTCACTTACCACCAAGCAATGCCACTCATCAATAAAAAGCAAGATGACAGATGAGTTCATTTAATGGAATTCCTCTGAGTGAGCTGCAGCCACTGATTTTCAGTGGGCTTGTTCTCTGAGTCTCTTTTTCACTCTCTTGCAGTCCCTTTCCCCCCTCCCTCCTTTTGTTTTCTTTTAATATTCAGGACAGTTGGAAAGTACAGCTGGCTGAGAGAGTTGCCATTTGTGCCAGCAGCTCCTTCTGCTCTTAACAACTGTTATCCTAAATCAGATCAAGAGCTTTGAGGAGGAAGATTATATCAGCACCACCTGATATTGATATCGCACGCCATTTGTGCGTCTCGCCTTCCCACTTGGCCCTCCACCTGCTTTCCCTCACCAACCAAGATTGGTGTGGAGGAAGACTGGTTAGGCATTTGAGGAGAATATGGGTTTAAGTGTTCTCTATACATCCCTAAGCATGCTAAACAGCACTAAGAATCTCACTCCTTTGGCAAACTATTAGGCTCTCTCATCTGCAGTGTTGCATACTTCCAAGGACGGATTAGCTAAACAGGTTATTGTTGCTGTTTCCACGTGTACACATTGGTTTATAATGAATAAAGTTTCCTTTATTCTGCCCATGCCCAGATTCTTCTTTCTCTACCTGCTTCTTCTCTTTTGTCCTTCCTTATTTATAACTCCAAAGGTCTAAATCTAGTATGATTTAAATTAATAATTTCCCAGCACAATTTATGCAGGTGCAAATTGCCACTGGACCAGATTTCAGCTCAGGAGAATCAGGAAGAATTCATGTGTCTCTGCATATTAATGGATCTTTGGTACATTAAGTCCAGTAGGTGATGAATAAGCCATGTCAGAGTAGGAGAAATATTATGAGAATTTTAGTTAAAACCCTCACAAAATATATATATACTTTATTTTCCAACATTGTCTAGTTTAAGATTGTGGTGCATTGAAAATTCTCCCCAGCATTATAATGCCAGTTCAGCTCAGTTGGAAGCAAATGAAGCTGTATTTATAATCTATAATGAAAAGTAGCTTGGGCAACAAACAGGATGAGTTAAGGGCCACTGTGCTGCTGGGATGCCACGACATAGTGGCTGTTACTGAAACTTGGTGGGATGAATCCCATGACTGGGATGCAGGGATAGATGGGTATAAACTCTTTAGGAAGGATAGGCAGGGAAGGAGAGGAGGAGGTGTTGCCCTCTATGTCAATAGCCAGTTGGAATCAGTGGAGCTCCACCTGGGGAGGGATGATGAGCTAGTTGAGAGTGTATGGGTTAAAATTAAAGGCAGGGCAGGGGAAGGAGATATTACTGTGGGGGTCTCCTACAGGTCACCTGAACAGCAGATCCAAGCAGATGAGGCCCTCCACAGGCAAATAGAAGCGGCTTCCAGGTCACAAGCCTTGGTCCTCATGGGTGATTTCAACCACCCGGACATCTGCTGGAGGGACAACACAGCAAGGCACCAGCAATCCAGGATGTTCCTGGACTGCATAGAAGACAACTTCCTTCTCCAAATGGTAGAGGAACCAAGAAGAAATGGTGCTATGCTGGACCTTGTTCTCACCAACAGGGAAGGGCTGGTAAGCAATGTGAGGCTCAGTGACGGCCTTGGCTGCAGTGACCATGGAGCAGTTGAATTTAATCTCCTCAGGGCAATCAGGAGGAAGTATTCCAAGCTTATGACCCTAGACTTTAGGCGTGCAGATTTTGATCATTTCAGGGATCTGCTAGCCAAAGTGTCGTGGGACAAAGCCCTGGAGGGAAGAGGGACCCAGGACAGCTGGTCAGTATTCAAGGACCACCTCCTCCGTGTCCAGGAGCTCTGTATACCAACAAAGAGAAAAGCAAGTAAGAATGCTAGGAGGCCTGCCTGGATGAGCAAGGAGTTACTGGACACACTATTACTTAAAAGGAAACTCTACAGGAAGTGGAGAGAAGGACAGGTAGAACAGGGGGAATATAAGGAAGCTGCCCGAGCAGCAAGAGTCCTAGTTAGGAAAGCTAAAGCAGAGTTTGAATTGAATCTAGCCAGGGAGATTAAAGGGAACACTAAGAACTTCTACAGGTATATTAATGGGAAGAAGAAGACTAGGGAAAGTGTGGGCCCCCTCAGAAAGGAAAATGGTGACATGGTCATAAGTGATGAGGAAAAGGCTGAGGTATTTAATAACTTCTTTCCCTCAGTCTTCACTGCAAGGGCCTCTAGCCACACTCCTGATGTTATGGAAGACAATGCCAGCGACAGGGAGGAAGAACTGCCCATTGTAAGTGCAGATCAGGTTCGTGATCACCTGAAGAACCTGAAAGTGTTCAAGTCCATGGGACCCGCCGGGATACACCCACGGGTGCTGAGAGAACTGGCAGATGAGGTTGCTAAACCCCTCTCTATTATATTTCAAAAGTCATGGCAGTCTGGGGAAGTCCCCACAGACTGGAAAAGGGGAAACATTGCCCCCATCTTCAAAAAGGGTAAGAAGGAGGAACCAGGGAACTCCAGGCCAGTCAGTCTCACCTCTGTGCCCAGAAAGATCATGGAGCAGATCCTCCTGGAGGCACTACTCGCTCAGAAGAATAGTGAAGAGGTGATTTGGAATAGTCAGCATGGCTTTGCCAAGGGCAAATCCTGCCTGACCAACCTGGTGGCCTTCTATGAGCAGATGACAACATTAATAGATGAGGGGCAAGCAACTGATGTCATTTACCTGGACCTGAACAAAGCCTTCGACATTGTCCCGCACCACATCCTGGTCTCCAAACTGGTGACACATGGGTTTGATGGGTGGACCACTAGATGGATAAGGAACTGGTTTGATGGCTTCACCCAAAGAGTGGCTGTCAACGGGTTCATGTCCCAGTGGAGGCCAGGGACAAGCGGAGTCCCTCAGGGATCAGTCCTGGGACCTGTCTTGTTCAACATCTTTGTCAGTGACATGGACAGTGGCATTGAGTGCACCCTCAGCAAGTTTGCTGATGACACCAAGCTGTGTGGTGCAGCAGACACGCTGGAGGGAAGGGAGACCATCCAGAGGGACCTTGACAGGCTGGAGAGGTGGGCACAAGCCAACCTCATGAAGTTCAAGAAGAGCAAGTGCAGGGTCCTGCATCTGGGTGGAGGCAATCCCAGGCACAAATCCAGGCTGGGCAGTGACTGGCTGGAAAGTAGTCCTGAGGAGAGAGACTTGGGGATGCTGGTGGACAAGAAGCTCAACATGAGCTCTCAATGTGCACTTGCAGCCCGCAAATCCAATCAGATCCTGGGCTGCATCAGGAGAAGTGTGGCTAGCAGGTCGAGGGAGGTGATCCTGCCCCTCTACTCAGCCCTGGTGAGACCCCACCTGGAGTACTGTGTCCAGTTCTGGAGCCCCTATTACAAGAGGGATGTGGAGGTGCTGGAACGCATCCAGAGAAGGGCCACGAGGATGATCAGAGGGCTGGAGCACCTCTCCTATGAGGTCAGACTGAAGGAGTTGGGGCTGTTCAGTCTGCAGAAGAGAAGGCTCCGAGGTGACCTCATTGTGGCCTTCCGGTATCTGAAGGGGGCCTACAGGAAGGCTGGGGAAGGACTTCTCAGGATGTCAGGTAGTGCTAGGACTAGGGGGAATGGAATGAAGCTGGAGGTGGGGAGATTCAGGCTAGATGTGAAGAGGAGGTTCTTCACCATGAGAGTGGTGAAGCCCTGGAATGAGTTGTCCACGGAGGTGGTCGAGGCCCCATCCCTGGAGGTGTTTAAGAGCAGTCTGGATGAGGCTCTGTCCAGCCTGATGTAGTGTGGGGTGTCCCTGCCCATGGCAGGGGGGTTGGAACTAGATGATCCTTGTGGTCCCTTCCAACCCTGAATGATGCTATGATACTATGATACTATGTACAAAATATACAATATTTACATATATCTACAGGTATTTACAACTTAAAACAGCACGAGAACCACCCTGGAGAACCAGGGAAGCTGCTAATGGCTTCCCCTTCCCTGATGCTCCCCTTACCCCCATGGACACAAAGGTACAAGAGAAAGAGCAGAGAATTGCATTGTTAGTACTTAGCCAAAACAAAGAACACAGCCAAAGTCAGCAAAGAGCCAGCAGAAACACTAACCAGAGCAATGAAGCCCAAAAAAGAGAGAGAAAGTCAGTGTACACATTTAACTTTTTTTGTCTATTATCTGTCCTATGGGATTGTTGAGAACATATCATTATTTTCCTTTCTATAACCAATAGTAATTTATTTACATTCTATCACTTTCTGTTCAAATCTGTGGAAAATTTTCAAGGCATAGCCTGAAACTACCACAAAGGTTAAACACTGTTGAACAAGAAGTGAAATTCTTTCCATTCCTAATAGCATAGATAGTGATGAAGACACTGGTACTCACTAGTGTTTCTGTTTAATAAAAATTTACCTTATACAGGATTGAAGATTTATCTAATCTTTAAATTTCTGGGTAGATAACAAATTTGGGTAAATATAAGTAGTTCTGTTGAGAGCCATGTTTTGGCTGCACTCTACCTAGGATATGTTTAGGGTAAAATAAAAAAGGTCAAAATATTTACTTTTAGAACTGGACATTTATATTGTAATGATTAGGAATCTGATCAAAAGTGGCCAAGGAGCTAAAGAGAGATGTTCTGCAAGAGGGAGAGACTTGCAAATGCAAAATTGACTGTCACAGCTTGGAGTGTTCCTGGGTGGAAGAAAAAAACCCAAACCAACAGAACAGTATGGTGTGCAAGTGCAAGTGCATACCAATTTGAATTTAAAAGCTTCAAAAGACTCCTCTCTTCTTTAAAGAACTGTAGATTTGAGCCCATTTTTATGTCATTTTTTTTGTTTTGGTTTCTTATTCAGTATTAAAAAAATGGGAATGAAAATAATGTTCTAATGACACAACTGGCTAAAGATAAAGTGTAAGAAATCAGAACACTTTTTATTTGTTTGTTTTACTTGGTGGTGTACTGGGCATTACTGAGAATATACCATGAGTATGAGCTATCTTCAAACAGTGGGAAAAGGGGGAAGGATATAGCAGTGGATTAGGTAAAGGAAAACTTCCACAGAAAGAAACATCTTTGTTAGTCTGCAGCATATTTAGGAGTACTAATTAATATCTAATCTCTTAAGCAATCAGAATGAAAGTTTATTTCCTAGAGCATGAATTCACAGTAGATTCAATCAAATTTTTTTTTAAAAGACAGTAGGCTTTTTGAGAAGAATATCTACAGGTAGCTAAACAGGGAATTAAATATTCTATGTAGTAATATGCAAAAAATATATTAAAAAGCCTATGGGGTACAAACAGCCAAGAAGCAGATTAACAGAGCATTACATTTTATTGTTGAGCATAAATGTTCCATTCCTTTCTCTGAGCTCCTAATCAGCATTTTTCATTATTTTCCATCCCCTGTATTTGGCTTCTATGCCTCAGTGCCCATAGCAACACTTCCAGTAGCATTAAAAACTAGATACTGCAACTGCATTCCCAGGCAGAGAGCTTTGCCAAGGCCTACATTTGATCCAGCTAGGAGCACATGCCTGCTCTGTGGTACAAGGTCATAATAATAATTCTCCCTTCGGGGGCAAACAGTCTTAGGAATGATCCCCCACTATTCTCTCCTACTATCTTGGCTCATTTTGATCTTTGTTGTTATTAAGCTCATTTTATGCTGCAGTTGGAGCAGTTTGTTTACTTACAAAAATGGTTATTCAGGAACTGGATGCCTACAATGAGACCAGAAGGCTTTGTGAGGGTGTGTGTGTGCAAATGCACATGTGTGATATACATAGGGAGAAAAAACTGGTTTGGTTCATGGACATATTTTTCCTTTGGGAAATAATATGAAAAAGAATCTTTGATGGGTTGTACCTTGGTTTTGTTTTGTTTTATTATTTTACCTTGCCCCAGTTTTCCCTCTCTAGAATGGAATGTACATTTCAATGGATGGGAATGATGACAGGAGGTATTTACTGTCCCTTGAGGCACAATAACAGTCTCTGGAAATGTTTTTAGTACTGAAGTATTCTGAAGAGAATATTAAAATAAATACTTTTTTCTTTCTTCCTTTTTTGCTTGTTTTGGTTGGTTGGTTGGTTTTTTTGCTGTTTTCCCTTCTGCTTACATGAAGATTGGAATTTCAGATTTTAAGGGAGAGGGTGAGGGGGTTTGTTTAGTTTTAAATAGCATCTTTTCTCCTCCTTGTCCACTTTCTTGATTTAGCTTTTTCTTATTTCTCCCTTTCTCCTCAACTCTCCAGATTTTGATCAGGCATTGCGTCCCATTACATGGTAATCATAGCAATAAGCAGTGTGAGCAATCTGGCAATATAAGCTTAGAGCTTGACATGGTTGTAGGCCATGCTTTGCATAAGCGTAGAAGTATCTAGCAGTTTAGCAAAACAGTGCTGTGCTAGCAGCATGTAACTAAAGCAAGGAACTGGTAGCTATCAACACAGAGAGTTATCTTGGAATAACAAGATGCATATGTCGACCAACAACCTCACATGATATTAGTAGTTTAACCAATAATGTATAACAGTATGATGTGGGGTCACTTGTGGGGAACCAATGAAGCTATGCCAACAATGCTCTGTGAGTCTATATAAACTGTAGAGATTCCTTAATTGAACAAACAATACTAGATCATACCGGTCATCCTTACTGATTCTGTATCTGTCATCAACACCATTACTGAGAAATTACACTTATTAATAAATACACAGATGACTCTGTAAGCAATACTTAGCCATTTGGATTTTGCTCACAACTGCTCATCACTGGACTCTTTGTTGAATAGAGTCTGGAGAATATTTCCAGTTTGTTGCATGAAGAAGTATGGTTAAAAGGAAAGCAGTTGCACTGATTTCGGTGGTGTGATTTACAACTAGCCATGAAATGTTGACATGTATGAATCATATTGCCTACTTGTTGATATTGATGTAGCTGCTCTGGAGTGACTGCACATAGATCTCAGCTGATGGTTTATCAAAGCCTTTCCCCTGAAATTTTCAGTTTTGCCTGTGTTTTATAGCTCAGAATATGTGGCAATGCCAGCAAGGAGCAGTGTGAGCAATCTGGCAGTGCAGGCCTAGAGCCTGACATGGTGGTAGGTCATGCTCAGCATACGTGCAGAGCCAGCTAGCAGTTTAGCAAAACAGTGCTGTGCCTGTAGCATGTAACTAAAACAGGACACTGGTAGCTATAAAATAGAAAGTTATCTTGGAACAACAGGACATGCACCTGCATCAACAAACCTCGTGTGTCATTAGTAGTTGGACCAATAATCTATATAGTGGGATGTGTGGTCACTCATAGGGAACCAATGGAGCCATGCCAACAAGGCACTCCGAGTTTATGTAAGTTGTAGAAGTTCCCTTGCTACGCACTTCTGCCTTTCCTTTCCCTTCTTCTGCTATGTTTTACTTTACTGAGCTATACTCACAACATAGGCCTGCACCATAGGCCTGCAATACTGGAACAATAAAGGAACAATACTTGATCATATTGGTCAGCCGTATTGATTCCAATCTCCATCGTCTATAAAAATGCATCACGATTTTAGGCCTATCCACAGCTAAGCCCCACGTGGCTGCTCACTCAACTGCCACACCCCAAAGACTAGGATGGAAAGGAGAAATCAGGAGCAAAATGTGAAACTCCATGGGTTGAGGAAAGATAAGTTCAATAGATCAATACAAAGATTGAATGGACAATAGTAATGCAAACAATAGTAAAGAAGTAATATAGAAAATGCCCCAACCTTATATAGTGGGCCTGATAATCTATGGTATGGAATATCTGCCAAATGCTTGCCTCCAATTTTTAATGGTCCTCCACCACCATTGTTTTCCGTATGTTTTGTAGCATTTCATTATAGCATTTGATCTTCACTGTATGTGGTACGAGATTGGAGATGTGATACGCTCACTCAAAGCTATGTTTTTCAGCCAAGATATCTATAAGGTTACGTTTAAAATGAGTCCTGTTGACTAGCTCAGTTCTTGCTGGGGTGTTGTGTCACCATAATACCTACTTTAGAAGGCCCAGACTGGTGTTCCAGGTGGTGGCTTGGGACATGGCACACGTTTCCAGACATCTGGAGCTTGCTTCCACCATTGTGACCACACTATACTGGCCCTGGTGAGTTCATGGGAGTGTGTTGCAGTCAATTTGACAGGCCTCTCCACATCTGTATTTCAACTAACATCCTGTATATCACAGACACTTTAGCCACTTGGCTTGCTTGATTGCAGCACATTTCGCATACACTCATAACTGTGTTATAGTGTCCACAGTTAAGTCCACAACTTTATCTCAGGCCCACCTATATGATGAATCTATCCTTTAATGACCTTAGGTGTCACAAGCACACAAAGCTACAAAAAGTTCACCCTTATGTTGCCATTCCAACTCCACCTGACCACGCACTGGTTGTTTTGATTTCTTCAGTAGCCCAGCTCTGGAGTACAAACTGGTCTGAGTAGCAACATCTTGCCATCATTCTGCAGTCCAGTTGTGATGCCTGAATTTAAAAACTTCTTAGGCACTGTTTTGCCTAGGAAGTGACATTTCTTATTCAGTGCTGGGCTCCATGGGAAATCACTCCACAACCCCCACTGGAAATTTTTTTTTTGCTATTTATATATGAGCTGTATACAAAGTCACACCTGTTTAATATAATTGGTTTTCTTACCTATTGCATGCACTTGGTGCATGATTCAACAAACTCTGTATTTGAACCTGCAAAAATGGTAAGGAGTCTTCCAACTTCTTGATGTCCTTGGTGTTTTTCTCACAAGTATTTAGTTCCTGATAAACAATTTGCACCATAAATTTGCCAAGCATGATTTGCCTTTATTGAGGCCATGCTGGATGTCACCAGTCACTTCATTATTGTTTTAATGCCTTAGCATATTTTCCAGGAGAATCTGCTCCATGGTCTTGCCAGACACATGTGGGAGAAAGGTTGGTTTTGGATAGCTTTGGAAGGCTATGAAGATTTGCCTTTGCTCAAATTAGAGAAGGCTATGTTTAGTCTTTAACTCAGAAAAGAATGTAAACACCTTGTAACTGAAGGAGAGAAATTAGGAAGAATTTGGTTGGCTCTTCTCCATTGCACTCTGTGATAGGACAAGGGGTAATGGATATATACTACAACACAGGAGGTTCCACCTCAACATGAGAGGGAACTTCTTTACTGTAAGGATCACAGAGCACTGTAACAGGCTACCCAGGGAGATTGTGTAGTCTCCTTCTCTGGAGACATTCAAGACCTGTCTGGATGTCTTCCTATGTGACCTGTGCTAGATTCTATGGTCCTGAACTCAATGATCTTTGGAGTTCCCTTACAACTCTGTCCTGAAGGGTCAAACCCCCAAACATGGGCTAAGCATTTGTGAATTTGCAAACCTGGACACTTCCTGGGGTCCAGATAAATATGTACCACACACAACTATGTAACACAGCTGGGAAATATGTGTGCCCCTGGCCATGTTTGGATATGCCCCATTCTATAGGTTCAGTGATCAGCATTATGTGTTACCAAAAGGAATTAATTTTCTTGGGACAGTATTTAAACCAGACAGTTTAAATCAGGAAACTTGCCTTGTTCTCACCCAGCCAGCAACCAGAACCAAATGCTGCCCGAATAGCAGCTGAAGGGCCTGCACTAACAGGCAGTAACTACACCCACGCCTTGCACCTGGACCAAGGCAGAAAGGGGAAAAGCTCCAAGAGAACTGAATCCCAGAAGAGGCTACAGCCAATCAATGGGTCACACAAGAGAGAGAGACCCCCTATCCTTCTCTGAGCCAAGGACTGCTCAAATTACAGCCACAGCATCTGGGAAGATACCAGACAGAAGAGCAAGTCATGAGTAACCAGCTAATCTGCCATGGAATCACATTTGTGGGAAACCCACAGATCACAGCACCTTTATTTCCAATTTGAATTGCTGTATTGGAAATTCTAGATCTGTGTTTAAATCATTTAACTGTCTTCATGTGTGGAATGTAATACCCACAACCAAATAGAACCTGTAAATATACTGTGTAAATAAGTTACAGCAGTGTTTGGAGATACCACCACCCAAGATATTAAATTATAATATACACAAAAATATGCATTTTATTAGAAACCCCTATGTAGTGGGTTGAGAGAGAAGGCCTAGCTCTCCCTTCCCCACAAAGAGGAAAAAAAAAACACTGCTATCTCAATTGGAAAAGCTAAAGGGATGCTATATTTACAAGCAAAGTGAAAATGCAGGTTTTTTATACACAATATATACAGTATTTACAATATATATACAGAAATATACAGCAAGGAAAAATACAGGAACAAAATTCCCTCCTCCGGACAGAGGAGGGTTCCCCCCCTGTACCCTGCTCTCTCCCCCTAATTCCCTTTTTTCCCAGAAAGGGCTAGAGAGAGAAAAGACATTTGTTAAGGGAGAAAGGTCTTGGTAGGCCTTATCTGTTATCCAAGGTCAGAACTCTGGCTAGTTGCCCAGAAGCAGACAAGCTGGAAAGGGAGAAGGAAAGGAATGAACTGAGAAAAATTCCAACTGCACTAAAACTTAAAGCTGCGTTCTACCAATCTACCAATGAAATTCGTTTAGACCTGTCTTTGTTTACAAACTATTCAGCCAGAGTGTCCCAGCACTGTCCCTTTCTTAAAGGCACAGCCACAAATGGCCATACCCTAACATCCTTTGCTCCTGAGAACCAAACTGCTTTTAATCTGATGTGGAAAATGACAACTAATAAAATTTTCACTGTCTGCAACATTACTCTTCTAAACTAGACACATGTGTATTTGCCCAAAGATAAAGGAACCAGTGGTATGCTTACTTCTCTGATCCAATCTCTAGCTCCACTCCTCCAAGTACGTCCTACTGCACACAGATCTCATCAAGAAGGGAAACCTGTGTGGCTGCGATGTGGCACAAGGTACAGAGTGATATTCTCTGTTGCTGCAGTGGGACTTATGCCAGTACCATCAGTCAGGAGCATTAAACTGTCCACAGAGAGTGAAAATGTACAAGGAGGAAATCTCTTCAGCTGCAAGGCACCAAGACCCAGCAAGCAAGTCCTCTCAGTTTAGACCTGCAGTACTTTGGGTTGTATGAATGGTGGTGGTGGTCTCAGAGTATGTGAAAATGAGGTGTGAACGTGTATGGACTTGGACATAACAACAGCCTGGGAGTTCATTCACCTAGTCAAAACTAAGTATCAAATCTAGGTCAGAGCTGCAATGTCGCTAGTCAGTTGTTTCCCATATCTGAGGGGAGTAAAAATTCAGTCTCTTGAATTCAGATTTCTGTTTGGCATTTTTCTGTAGAACTCATGACCTCAGAGATTTCTCTTGACTATTGTGTACTAGATAACATCACTTCAGTTATGACATAACTGTTGAATTTCATAATAATTACCACAAAAATACCTATTTATACAACTGTACTATTTCACACACATCTACAGTTGCATTTAAGCATGAAAAGTAGGCAGTCTTTAAGCTTCAGGGCAGCAGGCTGGACAGAGCTGATGAGAGAAAAGCAGTGCTTTCTCGTTCTTTATGTTCTCGGTTCTTTTGAAGACACTGAGAAATCGTAATCGCATTGATGGATAATGACTACATATGGCCAAGATAGTTTTTTTCCTTTTGTTCAGACCTTTTGTTCTTTTATTACAGCTGCTTTCCCACAGTTTTACCAAGCCAGGTTAGCCATGTTAGCACAGCATTTCTTCATCTCTATTCTTAAGAAAGCTCAGAGATTTTTAAAGTACATATATGCTTTTAACAAATGCATGGATAGATTATTCCTGTTCTTTTTGCTCTATTAACACACTTATAAGACTTACCACATGTCAAGGTCTGGAGACATTAAATATCTCGGTCCGGAGACACAGTTCTTTTAAATATTCCCTTGTTGTGAAATTAGAGGCATAAACGAAGCCAAAGTATCAACAGCTAGACTATTTATTACATAAATAAAGTGGAAATAAGAAGGGGAGAGGGAGAAAATAGAGAGGGAGAGAGAGAAGAGAGAGAGAGAGAGAGAGAAGAGGAAAGGAATTATATTACCACACCCCTCATCCACCCCAAGACAGTTAAAGTCTGTGGAGGAAAGGTGCTGCAGGAGATGTTGAGTCTGTAGAGAAACGGTGCTGAGGCTTTTGCTGGAGAAGAGCTGTGGTCCTCTGGGGAGACGTTGGGTTGATGCAGGAACGGTGCTGAGGTTCCTCTGGGCAGCCTAGGTCTGTAGAGAAAGGGTGCTGAGGCTTTGGCTGGAGAAGAGCTGTGTTCCTCCGGGCAGCTTCTTTTCTCCGGAGCAGCATTGTCCCAGCTTTCCCTTCTCAGCGGCATGGTCCGTCTCCTGTGTTTTCCTTCATCTCTGTTTTTCTCCCCATTTTTCTCCTCTGTTTCTCTCTACAACCCAGTAGTTGCTCCAATCTTTTATACAGTTTTTAGTCCTTAGGTATGTATTCAAATATTGTCCCTTAGGAATTCCAGGGGCAGAAAATAATCCTTAGGTAAATATCCAAGTATCGTTTCCCCGGAAATCTTTCTGTGTATTGCTGTGTGTTGGGGGGGAAATTTCCGTCTCCCCCATCTCCATTCAGATAATCCCCCCACATTCCTTACACATCAGGAAACAGGTGGTAAAACCATTGTGTCACCCTGCTCAGGGTACTTGATGGGTGGAGATTGTCTTGCCCTGAAGGCGTGAATAGCTGGGTCATTGTTGTAGGCCAGCTGTGGCCCAGTAAGCAATGTTATCTTTGTACCTTCCAAGAGTCCTTAGTGGCTCTGCCCAATACATATTGTCTGGGCAAACAGCAAGTGATTTTATCTTTGTTGAGTACACCAAGAGAGACAAACTTATTAGTCTCTCACACCACACTATTGAACCACAGGGTGGTTCAGAGAATCATAGAATTGTTAGGGTTGGAAGAGACCTCAAGGATTATCTAGTTCAAATTTCTTTGACATGGGCAGGAACTGCTCACACTAGATCAGGTTGCCCAGAGCCACATCCATCCTGGCCCTAAAAACCTCTAGGGATGGGGCTTCTACTACCTTCTTGGGCAACCTGTTCCAGTGTCTCACCACCACCGTGGTGAAAAACTTCCTAACAACCAATCTGAAGCTACTAATTTCTATTATTTTTTCCATTCCCCCTAGTCTTAACACTACCTGACGCCCTAAAAAGTCCTTCTCCAGCTTTCTTGTAGTCCTCCTTAAGATACTGGAAGGCCACAGTCAAGTCTCATTGGAGCCTTCTCTTCTCCAGATTGATCAGCCCCAACTCCCTCAGTCTATTCTCACAGGAGAGGTGCTGCAGCCCTCTGATCAACCCCATGGCCCTTCTCTGGACACGTCCCAGCACCTCCAGGTCCAGAATAGAATAGAATAGAATAGAATAGAATAGAATAGAATAGAATAGAATAGAATAGAATAGAATAGAATAGAATAGAATAGAATAGACCAGGGTGGAAAAGACCTTTGAGATCATTGAGTCCAACCGATTATCCAACACCATCTAATCGACTAAGCACCTCATCCAGTCTTCTCCTGAACACCTCCAGTGACGGTGACTCCACCACATCCCTGGGCAACCCATTCCAATAGCCAATCACTCTTTCTATGAAGAACTTCTTCCTAACATCCAGCCTAAACCTCCCCTGGTGCAGCTTGAGGCTGTGTCCCCTTGTTCTGGTGCTGGTTGCCTGGGAGAAGAGACCAACCTCCACCTGCCTACAACCTCCCTTCAAGTAGTTGTAGAGAGCAATAAGGTCACCCCTGAGTCTCCTCCTCTCCAGGCTAAGCAACCCCAGCTCCCTCTGCCTCTCCTCATAGTGCTTGTGCTCCAGACCCCTCACCAGCTTTGTTGCCCTTCTCTGGACTTGTTCCAGCAACTCAACATCTTTCCTAAACTGAGGGCCCTAGAACTGGGCACAGGACTCAAGGTGTGGCATAACCAGTACTGAGCATAGGGGTACAATGACTTCCCTGCTCCTGTTGGCCACACTGTTCCTGCTACAGGCCAGGATGCCATTGGCCTTCTTGGGCACACTGCAGGCTCAAGTTGAGCACTTAGATGAGTTAAATCTCATGCTGTTGGACTCTGCCCATCTGTCCAGCCTGTCAAGGTCCCTCTGCAGAACTCTCCTACCCTCTAACAACTCCTACCCCCAGTTTGGCATCCTCTGCAAACTCACTGAAAATGGACTCAATCCCCTCATCCAGGTCACAGTGTCCCCAGGGTTGAAAGTGACCTCAAAAATCACAAAATCCAACCCATCATCACAGACCTCATGACTAGACCATGGCACCAAGTGCCACATCCAATCCCCTCTTGAACACCTCCAGGGACGGTGACTCCACCACCTGCCTGGGCAGCACATTCCAATGACTTTCTCAGTGAAGAACTTTTCCTCACCTCAAGTCTAAACTTCCCCTGACACAGCTTGAGACTGTGTCCCCTTGTTCTGGTGCTGGTTGCTTGAGAGAAGAGACCAACTCCCTCATGGCTACAACCTCCCTTCAGGTAGTTGTAGACAGCAATGAGGTCTCCTCTGAGTCTCCTCTTCTCCAGGTTAAACAATCCCAGCTCCCTCAGCCTCTCCTCAGAGGGCTTGTGTTCAAGGCCTCTCACCAGCCTCGTTGCCCTTCTCTGGACATGTTCAAGTGTCTCGATGTCCTTAAACTGAGGGGCCCAGAACTGGACACAGCACTCAAGCTGCAGCCTAACCAGTGCAGGGAATAGGGGCACAATGACTTCCCTGCTCCTGCTGGACACACAGTTCTTGATACAGGCCAGGATGCTGTTGGCTTTCTTGGTCATGTGGGTACAATGCTGGCTCATGTTAGGTGGCTGTCGATCAGCACCCCCAGGTCCCTCTCTGTTTGGCAGCTCTCCAGCCACTCCAACCCCAGCCTGTAGCTCTGCGTGGGGTTTTTCTGGCCAAAGTGCAACACCCAGCACTTGGATTTGTTGAATGTCATCATGTTGGACTCTGCCCATCTGTCCAGTCAGTCAAGGTCCCTCTGCAGAGCCCTTCTACCCTCTAACAGATCAACACTTGCTCCCAACTTGGTGTCATCTGCAAATTTGATGATGACTGACTCAGTCCCCTCATCTAGATCATCAATGAAGATAGTAAAGAGGATGGGGCCCAGCACTGATCCCTGGGGGACACCACTGGTGACTGGCTGCCAGCTGGATGTGGCACCATTCACCACCACTCTCTGGGCTCGGCCCTCCAGCCAGTTCCTAACCCAGCACAGAGTATTGTTGTCCAAGCCACGAGCTGACAGCTTAGCCAGCAATTTGCTGTGGAGGATGGTATTAAAGGCCTTGCTGAAAACTAAGGCCTTGCTGAAGACTAAGGACTTGCTGAAGACTACAACCATAACCATGCTGGCTGGACCTGATCCCTTAGCCATCCTCTAAGTGCTGTGTGATGGCTCTCAAGATGACCTGTTCCATAATCTTGCCCAGCACTGAGGTCAGGCTGACTGGCCTCAATTCCCTGGCTCATCCAACTGGCCCTTCTTGTGGATAGGCATCACACTGGCCAGCTTCCAGTCATCTGGGACCTCTCCAGTAAGCCAGGACTGTTGAAAAATGATGGATAGCAGCTTGGCCAGTTCATCTGCCAGCTCTCTCAGCACACTAGGATGGATCCCATCCAGTCCCATGGTCTTGTGGGGATCCAAGCAGCTAAGCAGGTCTCTAATTACTTCCTCCTGGATCACAGGAGAACTATACTGCTCCTTGCCTCCATCTGCCAGCTCAGGAGGACAGTTGTCTGGATAACAACCTATCTTGCTATTAAAATTTGAGGCAAAGAAGGCGTTAAGTACCTCTGCCTTTTCCTCATCTTTTGTTACTATGTTCCTCTCTGTGTCCACCAAGGAGTGGAGGTTGTTCTTGTCCCTCCTCTTAATATTAATATATTTATAAAAGGATTTTCTCTTGTCCTTCACAATAGAGGGCAGTCTAAGCTCTAAATGGGCTTTTGCCTCCCTAATTTTTTTTCCTACATGACCTAGCAACATCCTTAAACATTCTATAGGTTACCTTACCTTTCTTCCAAAGATGATACACCCTATTTTTTTCCCTTAATTCCTTTAGAAGTTCGTTGTCCATCCAGTCTGGCCGTCTGCTCCGGTGGCTCATCTTCCAGCACGTTGGTGCAGCCTGTTCCTGTGTCTTCAAGAACTCTTTCTTGATGAAGGTCCAGCCCTCATGGACCCCTTTGTTTTTAAGGGCTGTTTCCCAAGGTAACTTCTGAGCTAGTTCCTTGAGTAACCTGAAATCCAGCTTCTGGATGTCCAGAGTAGAGGTTTTGTTGCTGCCCATCTTAGATTGAGCGCATATTGAAAACTCAGTTTTCTCATGGTCATTGGACCCCAGACAGCTTCCAACCACCACATCTCCCACCAGCCCTTCCCTATTTGTGAAAAGGAGGTCAAGCAAAGCCTTACCCCTGGTAAGCTCACGCAGCAGTTGGGATAAGAAGCTATCCTCCATACGCTCTGAGAACCTTCTTGACTGTGTCTTCTCTGCTGTGTTAAGTTCCCAGCAGATATCAGGCAGGTTAAA
The DNA here is from genome assembly GCA_011125475.1 of Melanerpes aurifrons. Lineage (NCBI taxonomy): Eukaryota > Metazoa > Chordata > Aves > Piciformes > Picidae > Melanerpes > Melanerpes aurifrons. Next base: position 2,680,017 of record WWNC01000076.1, on the reverse strand, counting down.
ATCACACATAACAACAAGGTCTGGCAATCTTGAAACAGCCCCTTGCTGTTTATAGAATAATTCATCAGCCTCTTTGTCTTGATTGAATGGTCTATAACAGAATCCCACCAGGATGTCAGTCATTTTGGTCTTCCCTCTAATCTTCACCACAGACACTCAACTTGATCGTCCTTGATCACTAGTTTCATGGCATCCAGTGCCTCTGTGATGTACAGGGCCACCCCTCAAACCCTTCCCCCTCGCCTTTCTATCCTGAAGAGCCTGTAGCCATCAGTTGCAGTGTTCCAGGCAAGTGAGTTGTCCCACCACATTTCTGTGATGGCAACTGCATCATAAATTTCCTGCTGTAACAAGGCTTTGTAGTGGTTTGGGAGACCAATTCTCCCACTACAAAGACTCAGACAAACAGATTGCAAAAATGGTGGAAAGTTTAAATGGAAAAACAATGAAAGTTTTACAGAAATCCACAAGCACTGTGACAAAGAGAGAGAGATATCCCAAAACATACCCAAGAATGTCCTATCCCCACCCAGGGGTACACCTAAAGCCCCCCAGGGCTCTTTCTTCCCCCCCAACCCAGCCTTGGGCCTGGGCAGGCCCAAGGGAGGTGGATCACGCCATTTTACCTAGGCAGAAGCGGGGGATGAAAAGAGGAAGTAAGGACTGCACGTGGATGTTTTATAGAGGAGCTGGGAATTATGGGTGAAATACCTGGTTTCCTGTGACCACCCACTGGGCTGGACCCTTTTGGGTCCTCCCAGGTGTGGCCTGTGCAGTGGCATCTGGGCCAGCACCCAACCTAAACCACCACAGTCTTCCAGCTCTTCTTGTTTGTTACCCATGCTTCATGCATTAGTTTACATACACTTTAGCTGGGCTGTTGGTTTCACCCCTGACTCCAACTTACCACTCCCTAGTATAGTCAATAAAAAGGTTATTTTAATATTCAATAAGCGGAGCAATTAATAAAAATTAATAATTTTATTAATCATAAAAAGTCCCACAAAAAATACTAAATAAAACCTGCTTACATGTTCAAGATGTTCGTTCGTGGAACAGATACCTCACCAACAGGAACAAGTAACAATTTAAACAATACATACAAAAATCTAGAAAAAACAAACAGCACTTTAAACTGTAAAGAAAAGGAACATCAGCAATGAAGCTGGTGATTACCCACAAAGGAGGGGGGAAGTCCAGAATTCCCTAAAGCAACAGACCTCAAATAGATGCTTATAAAATCAGATATTGTAATTACTCACTGATCCTGATACCTTGTGGCACACGTTAAGATCTAGACAAAACCAAAATGGCGTCGACCACATGAAAGCCGCAGGAGCAGAGTTTCACTTTCTGTTGGTGTCTGCAGCTTATTGCTGAGGCAGGATTTCCTCTCAAAGGATTTGTAGCTGAAAGCTTTGTACAAAGGAGGTTTCTCTTTTGCAGCAGCACTCGCTCCTTGCTCCAGTTAAACAAAACTGTCCCAGGGTTCTTCTGTGGTTTCACCCCTCGGCCCTGCAAAATACATCAATCTGTGTTGGGGATTGTTTTGAGCAAGAGGGGCCTTGGGTCCCAGGAACGCCTGTGCAATTCAGGCCTTGAAGAATTCTCTGTTGATAATATAGTGGCGGAGTAGGAGATGTGAGAAAGTGCTGATTGCTTGGTATGCTGAAGTCCAGCTGCCCCTGAGATGGGAGGCAAGCAAGATAAGGAGGAGGCGAGATCTGGGAAAGAGAGCAATTAGACCGGATAGAAGAATTCCACAGAGTTGTGAAAACAATGATGTAACCTTTCAGAGAGCAACCAATAGTATGTTGCCAAGTGGACATAATTATAGCAAACTGTATATAAGATGTGTCTGATGCTCAATAAAGTTGGATTCCGCTGATCACATTGGTCGTTATAGCGGCCCCTTCTTGCAGTAAGTGGCGCTCGAACACGGGACCCTAATGAAGACAAAGGTTAGGGTCTAAGAAGTTCTTCGGGACTTGGGAGATTCGGAGTAAGCCGGGAGGCAAGAAGACAGCCGGCCTGGGATAGCAGTACCGGAGGCTGCAAGAAAAGGGAAGACAGCCTTGAAGCCGAAGACGCTGTAGAGCCGGGAACTGCTTAAACGAGGACTGTGCGCACAGGTATTAAAGTTTAAATACGGATATGGATAGGTAGGCAGCGTATTTAAGTGCTTTTTAGAAAAGCGACAGTGTAAGTTAAATTTTAAAAAGGAGTTGGTGCCGTTGTTAAGCTATGCAGAAGAGTTAGGAGCAAAGGCAGCTGGTAAGCAGAAAGTTAGAGAAACACTGCGCCGGTGGGTCAAAAGGGCAGCCGGCAAGCAGGAAAGGCTCCGCACCTTGGATGCACTTACAGAAGTGATCCAGCCAAGATACGCTGCCGATACCTCTGGAAAAGCTGCAAAACAGTGCGCACTGACGGTAAATATGGAGAGGCAAGCGGCGTATGATTTATTTAAGTACTTTTTAGAAAAGCATAAGGCGGAGATATCGTCTAAAGTAATGCCTGGACTTTTGGCCCATGGATCCGCTTTAGGGCATTTCCCTAGCGCAGATAGTTATTTTGATGAAGCTTGTTGGAGAGAATACAGGAACAAGTTGTGGGACTTGGTTATAGATGGTGATAAAACTGCTATAAAGCTGCAAAAGTCGTGGCAAGAATGCATGAACTGTGTTAAAACCTATGAACTGGAACAGCGAATGGCTGCTGCAGTTTCTGCGAATTTGTCAGAACGGGATGCAGCGTCAGTTGTATCTGAATTGCGACCGAAGGAGGTGTTTGAAAAATATCGCCTGGGGCCGCCTCCGGCACAGAGCACAATACCACTACCGTGCCCTGCAAGACCTGAATTTCCACCTCCACCCCCACCGACGGAATTCAGCGAGGCGCCTAATGACCTAGCCCCAGGCGCAGCCTGCCTGGCTAAGGGACTGGGGGCTTCAGCTGAACTGAACGACAGTGTAGAATCACAAACTGAGACAGTAAATCAGAGGGAGACACCGTTATCTATTTCTCCGGCTCAGTTAGAAAAGTTGGTGGAGCACATGTGTCAAAAACTGATTTTAGAAAGTTCCCAGGGAAAAGAAATGCTCTTAGAAAATAAAATGGAGAAGAAACCTAGCTCGGGAGCGGTTGTGCGAATTAACTGGAAAGCGATTGCTCAGGAGGCTATGAAAAATGGGTGTTACGATGTGGCTGCTGAGTTGTCTAAGGTACTGTGTTTTCCTGTAATGTATGATATTGATCATAATCAAGGACACTATCAGGTTTTGGACTGGAAGATTTTACAGCAATTGAGAGCAACAGTAGCTGAGAGTGGGCTACGCAGCGAGCCTGCCCGACAAATGCTGCAGTATATCTGGGGTAGTGATTTGTTGGTTCCAGAGGACATTAAGACACTGATGAGAATGATTTTGACTCCTTCTCAAATGATCATGTTTGATGAGTTTTGGGGTCAGTTTTGTCAGCTCTCAGAGAATACACTACAGCAGCAGGAGGATCCCCGGCTGGAGTCACAGCACAACAATTAATGGGAACAGGACAATGGTTTGGTGTTGGACGACAAGTTCGGAGTGGTCCTGCGGTCTTTCAGGAATCAATGGAATGTGCCCAAAAGGCATTAAAAGAGTACAAGCAGGCCGCACTATATGTCTTTAAGACAAAAGCCAGAAGAGTCGTTTGCAGAATTTGTAGATCGTGTATGTGAGGCAATGAGTAATTCGGATATTCCTGACTATTTAAAGGGTTATATGTTAAAAAATGTAGCTTTTGAAGGAGCTAATACAAAAACAAAATCAGTGTTGGTAAATTTACCACAGGGGCCACAATTGAGGAGATGCTGGAAAGAGCAGCTAACATACCTTCTGGTCCACAGGCTTTCCTCATAGATAGTATGCACAAATTGGCTGAACGATCACTGAAATTGGAAGAGGCTGCGGAGTCACAAACCCAAATATTGGCAGCCTTAGCTCCTTTAAAGGCTAATACGAGGGGGCAACAAGGGGATGTTTTTCAAAGGAAGATACAATGTTATAAGTGTGGTAAAGAAGGGCATATCCGATCACAATGTAGAGTGAAATTTGTATGGTGTGATAATTGTAAAAGTAATTCTCATTCCACCAATGCATGTCAAAGTTCGGAAACGGCCAGAGCAGCGAAGAGCCGCTGCGCCGGGACACAAGTGGCAGCTCCAGTCTATTACCAGCAGGACGCAGAAATTAAAACGACACCTCAGCCTTGCAACCGGCAACCGGAGGGAGCATCGGCTTGGACGTGGCAACAGCAGTAGATGCTACCTTAATAGATAATCGGCCCATTAAAGTGGCCTCCTAGGCTTTACAATGCTAAAATAGTGAGGGGTCTTTGCTGTCCCGTCTGGGTAAACTGAACCACAGTTCGGCTTCCAAGCAAAGCTTGTGGCTCCTTCAAGAGCATGGACAATTGCAAGGCAAGGTTCTGGCTCTTTGGGCTGGTACTTATAGATTTCTGGAGACAATAATGGCCAGTGACAACACAGATCTAGGGATAAGACCCTGATACTGTGACCTATAGAAAGCCTTCTTTCCAAACATGGCCAAAAGTATGCCCACCTGGCTCATTCTGTCTGTATAACAGGTTCAGGCAAGCCTGAAAAACCAGACCTACTAGCTTCTGCCTCATTGTCTGGTTCAGAGCATTTTTGAGGCTTTTTATCCCTTTGGGATGTATTGGGACACTCCCATACTCCTGTTTGGGAGGAAATAATAGGTGCTCCTAAACTGGGTGCAGTATTCCAGGTGGGGTCTCATCAGAGCAGAGTAGAGGGGGAGAATCACCTCCCTTGACCTGTTGGCTATGCTCTTCTTGATGCAGCCCCAGGATCTGATTGGCTTTGTGGGCTGCAAGTGCACACTGCTGGCTCATGTTGAATTTCTCATCCACCAGCACCACCAGGTCTTTTTCTTCAGTACTACTCTCAAGCCAGTCACTATCCACCCTACATCAGTGCTTGGGATTGGCCTGACCCAGATGCAGGACCTTGCACTTGGTCTTGTTGAACCTCATGAGGTTGTCATGGGCCCACCTCTCCAGCCTGTCAAGGTCCCTCTGGATGGATCCCTTCGCTCCAGCATGTGTGCTGCACCACACAGCTTGGTGTTGTCAGCAAACTTGGTGAGGGTGCACTCATTGTAACTGTCCATGTTGTCAATGAAGATGTTATACAAGACTGGTCCCAGTACTGATCCCTGAGGGACTCCACTTCTCACTGACCTCCACTTGGACATGGATCTCATAGCCACTTTGCTATTTCCTTAAAGGCACAAGTCTCACACTTTTTGGCAAATATCATCCTATCTCTTCTTTCTGTGTTGGCAGAAACTCTGTGCAGCATTTCCAGTGTCTCTCAAATATTTATCATAATCAAACACTGTACCTATGTGACCATTTGAGGCTGTGCCTTTAAGAAAGGGACAGTGCTGGAACACTCTGGCCAAATGTTTTGGAATAATGATGAAAACAATCAGATATTCTAAACGAATTTCATTGGTAGATTGGTAGAATGCAACTTTAAGTTTTAGTTCAGTTGGAATTTTTGTCAGTTTCTCTCTGTCCTGCTTTTCCAGCCTGTCTGTTTCTGAGCAGCTGCAGTTTGACCTTGGATACCAGATAAGCACTAATCCTGCATGTGTTTTGAGGCCTAACAAAATTTCATCCTTATTAATTACCTTTTCTCTCTCTAGCCCTTTTTGGGAAAAAAGGGAGGTAGGGGGAGAGAGGGGGGAGTCCAGAGGAGGGAGTTTTGTTCCTGTATTTTTTCTTTGCTGTATAATTCTGTATATATATTGTAAATACTGTATATATTGTGTATAAATAACCTGCATTTTCACATTGCTTGTAAATATAGCATCCCTTTTGCTTTTCTGTCTGAGTTAGCTGTGGTTTTGGTTTTTTTTTTTTTTACCCTCTTTGTTGGGGAGGGAGAGCTAGGCCTTCTCTCAACCCACCACAACCTAGGATACCTCCTCAATATTTAACTGTTGTTTCCCTAAGTTTCTTTTGACAAGCAAGCATACTGCTAATGTGAAAATATATCAGGCTTGATTGCAACATTTGGAATTAAATTTCTCAGTCATATTGTAGTTTATACTGTAGCATTGTAAAACTTACTCTAGATATAAAATTCATACAACTCTTTCATATTATTTAGTCCACTTACATTTTCTAACATCTTAAATATAGACATTATTCCTAACTTCAGATTCCTACTTAAACTTTAACTAATTACAAGTATGTTACAAGTCCTATTGAAAAGTAGGACATTATCTGAACATCTTCCAACAGCAGAGGGTCATTACTTAGGTCACTGTTTACCTAAGGAAGCCATATTTGGAAGCTAAAAGTGCTCCCTGCTACCACTTAAAATGCTTCACTGACTTTTCAGCGTATCAGGTTCATTCTAGCTCTGTAATATGCTTCCACATTTACAGATGAAAACTGAGAGTGAATTTTCCCATCTTTACCATCACTTTGTTTTTCATCATTATATGATCAAATTAATAAAAGTGGTTTCATGACCAGTTAAAGGAGTCCAGACATTAGTTAAGCACATTGGATTAATAAACATAGGAATATTGAATGTAAGTACATGGAGTCTTTTCACATTTATTTATCCACATGTTTGTAAGAAATTTTAATTTAATCCCAATGTACATAAGAAAAAAAAATTGTGAATTTAAGAAAATAACAAAATAATCTGAAACCCCTACCTAAAAATAATTGAATCTTTTAATCTGTCTGCAGTTTATTCCCACCTTGCCTCCTTCTTTGTTCTGCTTTATGTAATATTCTGTTCATTTCCATTACCTCTTTATAGCTGTTTTGTTAAAGTTCATACCACAAAGACCTGTAAAAGAAATTTATGACTCTTGGGATTTCAGTAAATTCTAAAGAACTATAACATGAACATGAAACATTAATTAAAGACACTGGAGTCTAAGTTACAACAGAGATGCTGACATTTAAGCCTCTTTCACCACGTAAATTAAAAGTGGTATGACAAACAGTAATTTGATGGTCAGGGTTTCATAATAGATACCTTAATATCATTGCCATGACAAACAGTTTGTCCTTGATTTAACCCATACTGAACAGCCCAGGGGCCTGGTTCATAAAGCATGACACTGCCTAAATATTTTTGCAGTAATTCATGTATCAGTATGGGAATTTCATTGACTATCCTTGATGCTTAACAAATGTACAGGAAACCTGTGAACTAAATGTACTAATGCAAGATGGTTTAACTATCCACTGCAGAGTTTTAAGGTATTCTTGTCCAGGTGATCATATATCACATACATAACACACAATTCAAATTTGTTTGTTTATTAGCTTAGTTAACATGAATCTTTCACAAGATATCTGTACCACTGAAGCATCAAGTTGCTAAGTATAATAAAGAAGACATACACTAGCTGAATAAAACTACACTGGAAAAGGCAACACATAATATAGACTTGTCTTCATTATAC